>OX344842.1:10995191-12195191 GCA_947037095.2 Nycteola revayana | reverse complement strand
AGTAGGTGGGTATACTTTTATCGTATGAAATACCTATACTCTTCAGGACTAACAATACAACAAACACTAAATAAATAGGTATTCAAGTATCTATCCATCATAGTTACAACGAACACAAAACAAAAAATTTGCCCTATAATTCTTAAGGATCGAGCGCGCATAATCGCATTCGGCCTACCTAAAACACGCGCTGTTATTTTGCGATAACTTCTAAGTTATTCATTTAAAGTATATAGTGTAGGGGTAAAATAATCTGCATGAAATGCTTAAGAATATTAACTCATTTAAAATGATAAGGATAAATACTGAATCCGTCTGATTAGCTTTACAATTAACGCATTAGAAATTATCATTTTTCTAAGATATAATGGATATAGCAAGTTAACCTTGAAAGATAGACATATGCTATCGCAGACTCTTTTGTAGATCTAAAAGAGAAGAATATTTCCACCATACATTGTTTTGTTATATCTCATAGGGTTTAGGCAGCGTTTTCGTTGAAAGCTCCCAAATGGCTTAATTTTTTCCGACACCTCTGACAAATATCAATATATATTATTCAAATGTACACATAAACTAAACAAATCATATACGTAAACCTTCCGGAAGAATCGTTCTATCGATTGGTAACAACCGCATGAAAATCGATGCAGTAGTTTTTGAGTTTATCGCGAACAGACAGACAGACGCGGCCGGGGACTTTGTTTATAATATGTAGTGATGTAGTGATAGCGGTCGCCCGCGGCTCCGTGCGGATGTCGGTTACCGCTGCAAAAAGCCTACCCAGGAAAGACACGGTCAGCAAAATGATTCCCAAGTTAATTCACAGACACCGACATAAACATCGACGACGCAGTCATTATCCGCAGGCTGCACAGATTGTCTTTCTGTGGATGTTAAAGTTGTTTATGATGAAAATATTTAAATGTAATTAATAGGCATTTTAGGGATTAGGCATTTTCAAATATTCAAGAAAATATTAATAGCGTGTAATATTCTAGCTCTAAAAAGAACTGTTGTTTAGCTCTGAGAAGAACTGTTGATTAGCTCTGAGAAGAACTTTTGCGTAGGTGTTTTAAGAACGAAATCTAAAAAAAATCGCACCAAAATTATTAGACTTCGCAACAGGCCGTGCAGCAGAAATCGTAATATTTTAATTTCGCCATAACTTCAAAACCAAATGTCCAATTTTAATCATTCAAAGACCAAATATTATCTACATAAGCTGTACTTAGTGATGAAATAATTTATTTTGATAAGGATTAATAACATGATTAAAATAAATGCGTTTAAATGTAGTCCAAAAAAAAATCAAGATTTCTAAATAAAAAAATGGTCGTTGTGCCTCACTCGACATAGATAGGTATAGTGTGTCACGGACTTTTTTGTAGATATTTATAAGATCTACAATTAATTAGAACATTTGATGGTTCTATCTTTTATAGTTTAGGCAGCGTTCGCAAAATAAGTAACTTTTCTGGTTGATTTTTTACACCTTGTGTCAGAAAAACCCAAATATCTTACGGAACCCTATTTTTTTCCAAAATAAAATTTAGCCTATGTTACTCGTGGATAATGTAGCTTTCGAATGGTGAAAGAATTTTTGAAATCGGTCCAGTACTTTTTGAGCCTATTCATTACAACCAAACAAACAAACAAACAAAGTTTTCCTCTTTATAATATTAGTATAGATGTATATTAAACCATTGCTGTTACAAACAGATAAGACAAAAAAGTGCAAAAAAAACTTATGACCTTATGACATCATATTTTAATATTGTAAATATAGCCACTAAAAACGGTGTTATACACAAATACGCATTATGACAAAGAAAAACAAAATCTTACATACCTAGATAGACTGCTAGACAAACTGCGAAATAACCTATGACCTAATACGATTTGCAAATTATTGAATGTTTTCAATTTATGTTCTTGCAATTCCATTGCACTGAATACATACTGCCTTTTTTATTTATTCTTCAAACATTATAACGAGGAAGTTACAACACGAATTCCATATTTGGTATTACACTATAAAAATGGAAATGGTAACCAAAATACACACAGAAGTAGGAACACGAATTTTCTTTTATTCCTTATTCGAATCTGTTATAAGTTGCAAGAAAGTGATTCGATAATAATTGTTGGCACCACTCATCAACACTACGGGCGTTGATTTCTCAATGAGTGCAATGAAAGTAGATTATTATGGGATTGATACTTGGCCAAATCGTTACATAGACATGATACTGTGTATGAGTACTTATCTTTAACACCTGTGCGTACTATACACTTTATTGTGATGATGATGTTTATCCCTTTCAGTGTAGATTAGAGTTGTAATGTATGATATTAACACACTATGTCACTGACTAATAACCTGATAAATAGTATAGATTGTAAACATCACTATAATATTTAGGTACGTAGTTTTCATTGGAAAGTTTATGTGCGAGTACCCAAAAGTACAATTGTATCACGTTTATTACATCTACCAAATGGAAACACACTTACCTTCTTGCTGAAAAGGAATAACGAACTTTGTGGCTCTGTGTCTTTGTATATTTATATTGATTTGATACATAAAAAATACGTTTCCAATATTTTTTTATAATCTAACTGACGGACCAAATAGAAGTTCTTAGTGGTTTTATATATTATCACTAGACTCTTCGATATCTTTACTCTAAAGATTACTAACCTGGCATCCACAGCAGCAACCCATTCCTTGATCTGTACCGCGTGCGGGTGTCCCTTCTCGACTAGTCCATCAGCTAGTTGTGCGAGCAGTCGCACACGTTCACGGGACTCGCGGGCCACTCCCCCGGCGGCTGCAGCAGCGGCAGCTCCGCAACGCTCCTGGGTCTCCTTGATCCATTCCACTGCGGCACGGGCGGAGCGCTCGAACAGAGCGAACTGTTGGCACTGCTCGAGGCGCTTCTTGCGGACGGTCCAGTGTTCTAATACCTGTTCGAAACACAACAAGACACCGTTTTAATTAAGAATTACACATGTTTACTTTGTGTGAGTGCCTCTGTTTGGTAATATATTTACTACTACTATAAGAGAAGTACAGTAAAACGTTATAACCTTTAGTGAGTGGCAGCACCTAACAGAATACCACAGCAAAATAATATTATTGATTAATGTTGTATGCTGTGTGTGAGTAAGGTTGCCAGTGCTCTTGGGGAATAGGTCCGACAGAATGGGGGTGGTTAGTGTTATACATCGTATGCAATGGCACTAGCTGTTCTGGTATTTGAACCTCTTAGCCATCCACTTTATCCCTCCCCACATGCTGTAAATACACCATGTGGACAGGGATGAAGTTGATTATATCTGTTATATTTTTCAGTTTTATGCACAAGTTCAATTATTATCATTACACTTTAATGCAATGCTTCAGATTGTTGATGTGATAACTAGACCAGGAATAAAAATCGAAATAACATTAACACGGGTCCACGATGACCACAGGTCATCAAATTAAAATATATAATATATTAATTTGTTTATAGAAAAGAAAACAGTATGTTATTTAATAGGAGCGTATTATGTAATAGTACTAACCGTTTCTTATTACACTACATATAAGAGTCTATGCATTACAAAGTCGTATTAAATTATTTTACTAGTTTTTCAGTTTTGAAACTCTAAGTTTATTGAAAGAACTTAGTCTTATAGGAATATAGAGTGTAAGGTTAATGAAATGACTTGTATTAAGACGGTTGTTTGAATGCATAAATCATTGCAACATATTATAGAAATTAATTATTTCAGCGGGTTTGGTTAAAATCGGTGGTAAAAAAATTACGCCGAATAATAATTAGGAATAATATGTGTATTTTTTAACCAATAAAGCTATTATAATTAAAACGATTAATAGTTATAGTATGAGAATGGAGTTTAAAATTCTCTTATTAAAAAAATCGTTTAACCATCGAGGAACTACAACACTGTTTTATATAACGGGACCCTTAGTTAAGCATAATATTTTAACGATAACATGAAACTATACCGGTTGTATGATCACCATAACAAAACTCTTTATCATGTCGACACCAAACACACTTCACCTAGACACATGGTATGCTAGAACCAACTCTCGATGCCATACTGTCTGCCCTCGAGATACCATCTCCCGTACAACAAAAGGCTCATTGTTACCACACTGACGCGACACTGACACTGCCACTACCGACATCACAACTAATAATTTACCCAGTTAACACTCAGGTTTATCAACATCTATGTTTTCATCTCACATAATCGGAATCGTCAGCAGTTTTAAAAACAAACAAACAATAAACTCAGCTATGAATATTTGGTTCGACAGAATATAAAAATAACTTTACTATGAAAACGCTTGATCGCTATCACTGAAGGGACTACCTCTATTGTGATCTATTCTATTATTATATGTACATAGGTACGATTATAGCGCAAACAATAGCGTTCTGATCCCATTCTCTTATTAACCTTGATTCGTGTTTCTGAATTACCGTATGTTTTATTTTTATCTAGAACAATTTTATTGTTCTATCTGATATATTATTAATAGAGGCACCACCATGAACTGTATATAATGATAATAAAGACTAAACATGTCATATGTTAAGAGTTTAATTGGATAAATTATGTGTTATATTGTTTTTTTATAGGATGAAACAAATGATCTAATCTTAAGTTAAGTGGCAGCAAAAACAGCTTTATCATGTGCAACATTATGTAAAGCACCGCAGTCTTCCTGCTGGAACTATCCTAGATATTCATTGGCGAAGTTACTTACAGGTAACGAAGTTACTCGATTAGGATAACTCAGATGCTGCTGTAGTCACGTAAAACTTTCTTAGGAGTAAACTGTTTTATTATTATCTCAACTGTGCATTGCCCTGTCGGGGCCACAATGTCAGATGTCGCTTCTGTGGGTTGACCAGGCCGTGTGCGTATGCGCATAAACTTTGCTCCACAGACGACCCTAAAATCGACATCTTCATCACAGTTGTCCATCGTCTCCACAGTTGAGAAGTTATTAGAACCAAATAAAAGGCTTACTTTATTCTCTTGTGCAAGTAAGGTGTCCAATATCGCCCTTGTTTGTTCGTGGTGCGCCTTGCTAGCCGCTGGGGTCTGGCCGTGCACCTGAGCGGATCTCGCAGCATACTTGAGGAATGTTTCTGCGGTCCGCCTCGCTAGTGTACAAGCTTTAAGGAAAGCCTCTTTTTGTTCACCGTGCTTTACTATCAAAGCCGCCACCTGAAATTGCAAACATAACATACAATTTAAGTTCACTTTTTTTTTTGTATTGGAGAATAATTCTTCTGATTTTTTTTACAAAGAATTATGGGATAAAAAATACTCCACTTCCCATGTACGAAGACATGGTGTATACCGCTAGGCTATACGGTATGTGAGATGTGTTTGCACTAGTACGAAACTCATTTATTTTAAAAAATAATTGTTAGAACCGCATTACGCTAATTGTATACTTATTACAAGTTGGAGGAAATCAGAACCAATTGTTATTAAAATTAAAGCTGTACTATTTGGCAAGGTCCCCAGAATGCTGGCAGCATTGCACCGTTGAATGGCAATGCACTGCTGTGCAAAGTAAATACCAGCACTCAGGGAAGAAATACTAGAAACAAACCTATAATCTCTTACATTTTACGCTCATTACTACAAGCTATATAAAACATGTTTATACACCTTTAGTCTGTCATGATCTGATCAGTTATATTTAAAATAATATGGTCTTACACATGGTTTTGTTATAATAGTACTGATTCATTAGTGTAGGCCATCCTAAAAGATTTGTATACGAAAAATATTCTCAAAAATAAATCGATGCACTCATAATCAGGTAGTAATATAGGTAGTATTAGCGGGCACGGAAGGTAGACATCTCCGCGCCCGTCGAAACATCCTCACACAATATAGACTATGTTTCCTTGTACGAATGTTGATTTGTATAGGTAAATATATTTTTTAATGACTGAAGTAATTTTTGAGTTGCTTCCACCACAAACATTTTCAGTTTTTAATGTCAGTGTACCTACATAGAACTAACAAGAAAGATAGTACAATTACCTGCGCCGCTTTATCAATAATTTGTTGTTGTTGCGTCGGATCGTCGACAGAGGGCGCTGCCGCGGAGCCGCACCAGTCCTCGTCCCGTCGGTACTCGCGCTCCAAAGAGTCTAACACAGAACATACTTGCTCTGCCGTTTTGTAGAAGTTTAGAGAAGCAGTCACCAGTTTATGACGCTCTTCGGCGCAAGTTACCAATCGTTGCCACCGTTCCGTCACTTCTTCTGATATTTCTCTGTAGAAAAAAAAGGGGGTTTAGTTTAAATGACAAAACTGCTTGGGAGTGAGTTGCTCTGAAAAAATACTGCTTTATTAATCGTTGTATTAAAACCATTTATTTAAAAAAAGGATTCCTCTTGAGTTTCTTGCCAGTTCTTCTCGGAGTTGCCACGTCCGAAAAAAGAGGAAGAACATAATTTAAAATATTTTAAATGTGTTTATATGATATAAAGAATATTATGAATTTCAGTCATAAATGTTCTGTAATCACTACATAGTACAAAACAAAGTCACTTGCCGCTGTCTGTCCGTCCTTATGTATGCTTAGATCTTTAAAACTACGCAACAGATTATGATGCGGTTTTTTTAATATATAGTGATTCTAGAGGAAGGTTTATATGTATGATATATCAGCATTGCACCCGTGCGAAGCCGGGGCGGGTCGCTAGTGGATCATAATATAAAGGCAAAAGTAATTGAATAGATACAAGATGACATCTTTTATCTATCCAAGACTGTCAGTTTGGCTACATTATTTAGATACATTATAGTAAAACGTGAAATTCTACAGCGATAAAAAAATAGTAACCGATGTTAGTCATTTGGAAATGGCGTAGACTAAAGACTAGAATAATAATATTTGTTTAATTATTGTTGTATTTATTCATTAATTAAATTAAACATTAAAGGTATAAACATAGGGATTATGCAATGCATGGCGTAACTATATCTTTTCCGCATACCAAAATAGCCAAGCAACGTGCTAGCTTGAAATGAATAACAGTACAGCTATATTTTAATTTGTTATTAAATAACATGTTTGATAAAGAAGTATAATCTATAGGTTAAAATAAAACCTTCAATACGGTGTTGGACGTAATATAAAAATTGGTAAGATGGTAGGGATATTATTACATCAGCTCACTTGAGACACAATGAATTGCATCCGTATCACATGAAGCATTGTAAGGATTGTATGAGGTGTACAATAAAACCAATGTTAGTGATATGAAGGAATGGAGAGGATTTATTGAATACTATCTAAAATACACTTTGAAAGTATTGCTATGTTACAAAAATAACAAACAACAAGGTTGCACTTTATGGTAATAGTTTAAAAAAAAATCTGTGAAAATTTGGACTTTAACTACACGTATTTATTCGTGGCAATGGGCAGGTCATATCCGTGCTATATAGGTCAAAAGACTGTTACCGTTTTCGAATGTAGACCACGGACGGTAGACGTGCTACGGCTGAAATGATGATTTATTCGTATAGAATGTATGTTAACTGCGCTAATTACCTTATCGTGTGTGGATCATAATGATTGGCGGCCCTCAAAGCGTCAGCCCTGTATTTGACCTGCACTGCACTAGCATGGGTCTTCTCCACGGCCACTTGGAACTGGTCGTGCTCCCGCTTCAACTGCTCCGCTTCCGACAGAGTGCCTGGGATGGAGAAGGACGCGGCTAACATGGCTTCTCCGTTGCGAATCCAACTGACTACTTGAGCAGCGTCTTTTTGGAATTGACCTGTAATCAGTTATGCACATTTAGGAAACCTCTTGTAACTTATTACTCACCATCCACGTCCAGTAAAATAAAAACATAATTTTTAAGGCTCTTTACGTATACTCCCATTGTATTACATTGTGTAAAGACCACGACAGGTTTAAAAAACACACACACAATAAAATATGAATATATACTTCCGGTACGTTTATAGAATGTAAAGAAAATAAATATTTTTTGGCATCTATATTATTTATTACCTTAGAATGTAAACAATACTTTGAAGCACTGTATTTATATCAGACACCACTCACTAACCTCGTTAAATAGAAACTGAACGTAAACAATGTAATCCTACAATACTTTGGTGTTTCCTTAATAGTAATAGACAAATACTAAACTTACAGATGTAGCTGTACTAACATCGATATGATTTTTACACTACATAAGTCTGGCACTATGAGTTGACCTGGGAATGTCATGTATTCCTTGATGATGTCTATTACCATTATTAGCGATAGAAACCACAACATCCCTAATAAAATACTGAAAGTCAAGTATTGTTAATGAATACCCCTTTAAGTACATGACTATACACTGATATCAGTCTGTTTCCTCAGTTTACTACTTGTTTGTAAATCTTTTAGTGTATATAAACCGC
Organism: Nycteola revayana; assembly: GCA_947037095.2. Classification (NCBI taxonomy): domain Eukaryota; kingdom Metazoa; phylum Arthropoda; class Insecta; order Lepidoptera; family Nolidae; genus Nycteola; species Nycteola revayana. The sequence goes on along the minus strand of OX344842.1, from coordinate 12,186,707 downwards.
CTCAAAAAAACAAGAAGGTTCTCGATTCGATTAATTATTTTTATATTCGATGATTCTACTTCACTTACCCAATTGAACGCACTGCTCAAACCGGGCCCGTCTCTCTTCCGCCAACTCCTCGAGGTCCAGCTGCCTATCATGCAAGAACTCCAGAAGTAGTTGCACTCTCGCTTGAGCGTCTAAGGGCGCGGCTTCAGATCCGTCAGACCCACTGGAAGCCATCACGTCAGAGGCCTCCGCGATAGCCGCTGCCAGCTCTTGGCCTTGTTGCACCACCTGATATATAACAAACATTAAAGTTTAACTTCTAATACCATACTTTACATTAAATAAACATAATTCACGAATACAAAACGCACCTAAAATGAGAATTCGTGTGGTTCACGCTAATAGTTCTACGATGAGAATCTCAGGCGAGAATCGTACCCAGAACTCTAGGTCTCAAAAGCGACCAGCGCAACCAATGAGCGACCAGCGCAACCAATGAGCAAGCAGCGCAGTCATTCGCCTAATGCAGTTAAATTTCAATTTGTTATTAAAGTATGTAAGTTATTTGGTGCATTAAGGGCGCCCTTGTTACATAACTAACTTGGCGAATGAGGATTTACGGCCCAATGAAAGGCAACCGGCAAAAGCAAATAATAGGACCATAACTTATAGTTCCGAAGATTAACATCCAATTTCTAAAACATGATCGATGACAAAATTAACTAATCAGCTATAAAAACATTTGTTAAGTGTCAAATTAGTTCTGAAAGCATGATCAACAACTTTGATGTGATATTGTGATAGTTAAAAATGTCATGATAAGTATGAATACCTACATAAAACAAATGATATAAACTAACCTTCAGTTATGTTTTATTTCCCTTTGCTACAGCCAGTATCACTTTATTGGGACCAATAAACCCCTAGAGATTATTCAGTAGTGCAATCGTCCCAGTGCTTAAATTAACGTGGACCCAGTTGCCTATTATCAAATTAGAGAAGGTGGGATTGGTCCCTGATCCCAGTTTCGAAGGTGGACGACTTGCCCCCTTAACCCTGACAAACACCACTTTTATTTATGAAAGTTTTTCATAAATCTTTAAGAAACAGTATTTGATTGATTTTTCCTTTGATTGAAGTTTGCGAAACCGGGTAATATACTGAACATTAGAAAAAAAAAATTAACTCGCATTTATTAATTGAATAGATAATTACTATAACATTAATTTACAATCAGCCATATTTTGACAGGATGACAGCTAAAATATAATAATCATCATCGCACTCATGCAGTGGCTGGAATCAAGGCTCACACATCATCTAAAGTTAGTAAATCACATTCAGTGTAAACTCATAATTTTCATAATACTGACTCGGGTAGGTATACAAAATTGTAGTTAACCTGGAAAGTGGCATGTTGCATCCTCGCAACACTTTCGTTGTGCGCAGCCAGCGCCTGTTCAGCTTGCTGGGGGTCCCGTGGCGGGTCAGTGCGCTGGAGCTCGTCGCCCCATAGCTCCAGACGTGACGACACCTGTCATTTAAAATTAACAATATCAATTGAGGCATATTTCAAACGGATATGTACCTTTTCTCTTCTCGGTTCTTCGTGAAGAAATAAAAGTTGACCGAGAATAATAATTCATAATTCATTTATTGTCCATAAACATGGGTGGATACAGGTACAGTTGTTATGCCCGGTAAAGTAGCAAAAGCCTCAAAGCTAACTAAATGTGTGCGTCCGAACAAAAAAAAAGGTACAGTTGTCACATTGATATCGAGGTGCACCGTACCTTTAGGCGTATGAATATTACTTAATTTTCCAATATAATAGAACTACATATAATTATTAATATGACACTAATAGAGATTGTGTATTAATTCATACAAATATTAAAGGAAAAAAAAATTCTAAACGTTACACAGGTAGAAACGCACGATAACTAAACCTAGTAGTGGAATGTATGCTCATACTCTTATCACTACGCTTCACGGATGTATGAAAGCTGATGACAATCAGCGCATTGTGCCTGGCCAGTGCGCTGTCATGTGCAATCAACTGGGCTCGTGTCAGGATACATGCCGATACTTAGTTTGAGGTACGATTAAGATAGTCCAGCACGAATCGGGCGGGTTGATGACGGTAAAGCATATTGAAACGTGTAAACACGAATTATCCTACTAATATTATAAACGCGAAAGTTTGTAAGGGATGTTTGTTACTCTTTCACGTAAAAACTACCGAATGGATTAACATATAGGCTACATAATATCACGCTCTGACCCACTGGAGCAGAGTGACGCGGGTAAAACTACGGGGCGCAGCTAGTAACTCATATTTATGTCTCGAAATTAGTCAGTAGTCGTTTGTAACCGTCTGGAGGCCTACGGACTACAATTTCCTTTACCGCATAGTAAATGGTCAGAATCGTACCTTGCACGCTTAGTCACATTTGTATGAACAAAATTAACAGTAGCAGGACTACTTAATAACTTATCGGCCATATTACTATTTAGTAGGTATAGACTATTGTTCTCTTTTATTTTTACTATGGTAACTTCATTTGTGTATATGCATTATAATTAGGTCAGTAACCTATTGCCATATCAGAAAAAAAATAGTGTTAATCGATATCTGTCATGTCAGAAAATAATTAGGTATAGGTAGTATTACAATCACGAAGTATGGGCAATTGTTGTCCTTAATTTCAAATATTTCATTGTACCTAAATGGGAACTGCGGAACGTAGGCATATATGTGTAGCCTCAGATCTTCAGAAATTGCTATTTAATAATATAAATATGAACTGCCATTAAGGTTCAATCGATCAATCTACATCGGTTTCTAATGCAAGTCCGTGATTATTTATAATACGGGAACTTTGTACCCACTTACCTATACGAATAATAAATAAATCGTTATACAAGGCGATTTCTTATTACAATCATATTATTATCCGCAATATTGAAAAATACATTTTAAATATATACCTACTGTAGGTACATTGTTGATAATGGGTGCCCCAGACACGTAAAAGTAACAACGGACTTTCCGTGTCTGATTAGTATTCGTAGATTGTATTGAGTCGCAAGCAAAAATAACTAAATATTCTTAAAAACATCTAACATTTAAATACATTAACATCTTTATTCTACTTATTTTGTTTAATATCCATATCACCGAAAGACATAAATAACGAAAATAATTGTATTGAACTTGACTAAAACTTGTCACTAAAATTGAGTTGCTTAACAATGCTTCAATAATTACTTTTTGCTTGAGAGCAATAAAACATATGCCATCTAAAACATAACTTGTAAAAAACACCCAAGTCTCGCATTTTGCAACACAGTTTTTTACGAACAATAAGGAATATAGGTACTTCAAATAGTAATATGAAGACATGCTCATAATAAAGTCGTTAATATTTTTATTATATGTATAGCATTTTATTATTATTATGAAAAGAAAAATTTAGTTCGAAATTCGATAGTTCGTTAATATTTTGAACAAAACTATCGTAAAAAGGTAAAATAAGTAATAAGAGCATAATAATATGACTTTACCTCTAAAGCGTCTCTTTCAAAGTGTCTCAATTGCAGTGTGAGTTCGAGTCTTCTCTCCCGATCAGACCACAACTCCTCAAGAGCACCGCGGGTACCTCTGAGTCGCTCTAAGGTCGTCTCCACGGCAGCTGTGCTGGTAGCGTCGGAATCCCCAGATGATCTGATATAGAGAAAATATCAAAATTAGTTATTTTTACTGTAATATTAGCTGGCAGTAGTTTGGTATTGCATCCACATATTAAATGGTTTAGTACCGTGCTTTACACCGTACACTTTATTATCAGCGAGTTTAATTTATAGGTAAAGGTATCTCAGAATATTATAACAACATATACTTTCCAAATCATTTCTAAATTAAAATAAACACAACATAAAATAATGTTCGTATTTTATGTACCTCCATAATTTTAAAAGAAGATAATAGGTATTGGATATACCGTACATAACGCACAGGAAAAATAAAATATGTTTCAATGCATTCATTAAGTAACTACGTAGATAGATAGGTATAATAGGCGATGGAAAATAGTGACAATGGTATAGGCGTAACCAGGAAACGATTTTGTGGTGGGGGGTCCGAAGCATAAATAAAGAATGGCTATAGAATACAGTTTAGACAACACACTCTATATCCATTTGTGAAAGTATTTTATTGTAATGGAAGGAAACATAAATTAGGTAGTTTATTTTACTTAAATCGGTAATAATGATTACAAATAATTTTAATTATTTTTAAAATTAATATAAGTATACAGTATTAATGTTACAAATTAAAATAATCAGTCAACCATTAATACTATAAATCAAGTGTTTATGATTTTATTATTATACAGCCAAAATACATAAAAATGTTATATTAATTTATGAGACACTTAATATAGCATCATTTCCGTAACACGCAAAACTAAATTGCAATTTGTGAAAACCGCGATCACGATGGTAGCTTTGCTATAAACAGGAATTAATCTCTAAAATTTACAAGATCTTGTGAAATTTTCAGTCTCTAAAGATGCTATCACAGGACAGCCTGCGTTATACGAGTATTGTATAAAATATAATGAATGTTTAAAAATATTGCAGCCCCTTACCATTACATTACATTTTTAAAAGTAAGATATTTTTGTAAAGGGCATCCATGTATCCCTATCCCTAATGCTATATTCTCAAAAGAAAATCCAATAGTATAAAAATAATATAAAGGCTACAATTTGAAATAATAAACGTGATCATACCTCCATCGTAAACACTGTACCGGCGATTTATGCCTGTGAGAACGTCGATGATATTTGAGCATTTTGCATAAAAATGTTCATTTCACCAGCGCTACTACACTTCAACACTAGTGTAGCTTAAGGTCGTTGAAATCACTGCACTGGCGCGAAATTATTAAATATATAATTGCCAACATTTAATCAAGAATTAAAAATATATATATTAGACATAAAACAAATTATGTTGGCTAATAAATTACATGACCATAGCAAGTCTTCATGAGTATACGGTGGCCCGCAATGCGCGTGCTGCTACTGTTATGTTACGGTTGGATGGCTGATCGCTTACAATAACGTTTGCTGTTCTTAATAGTAATCGTACAATTAAAACAAACCAACTAATACATTTCGTCGGTGATACTGCAATACTGCGTAAGTGATAGTTGCTAAAAGGGTGTAATAAAATTATCTTTACATATTTTGTAAAGGGAATAAAATTAATCCGCTACATTAAATTTTTAAAGTCATTCGCTATTGTCACTTACGCGGTATCTATCACAGACGATTTCTATTTGTCAACATTTCGATTTAAAACAATACTTATTTAACCGTAAGGCAATTAACTCCATTCATGACGGTATGATATTTTTAAAACTAAATATATCTTTTCATTTTGTTACGATACCTATAAATTAACGAACGAACACGCAATATAACTAGTTTTGAGTTAGATTAATAACATACAAGCATAAAGTAGTGTAGTGCTGATCTAAACGGGGTGATTATAAATATTATGAACAGTTTGTTTAGATAAGTCGATAATGGTGTTACGTTTAATAAATTACTGTAACAGCAAAGGAAGTGCGGAGAACAAAATCCATAAAAAGCGGTTGGGCGGTAAACATTTTCTCTAGATAAAATATAAGTATATAAGTAAGAATACGTATAGCAACGCACGTGAGAGTTCGACTTCCCGTCATTGAGCGAGGTGACGGCCATGCAACTAGGCTATCACTGTTCCAAGCACCTGCCTTAGCAGTCATGATTAGCGTATTCTCGAGGTCACCGGGTTATTAATACTTCTGTATTTACCGAACTCTACAAAATAATTCAATAGGTACTCAATATATTGTGAATAAGAATCAACTAGTAATTTTCGTAAAACCTTGAAATTATTGTCAATGAATATAAAACTTAAGCTAGAAAAATATATTTCAATTCGATGCCAGATTACGATCACGTGATTAAATATGTTAAACTAAATAATATTGTATTTAATAAGGAAACGTTCTTATTTCCTTTCTACAGGCTACAGGGTGTTATGTGGGGGTGATTCCGGTTTCAACGACAGCGGGATATTGTAACAACATACTGAATCATAACTGGGTGTATATCTATCGACACCACCTTAGGTTAAGGCAGTGGATAGCTTGTTTTAGATAGATCACATGCCCTGTAGTCACTTTTTGACACATTACATTTTTCGATAAAACAGGTCGGTAAAATTTATCATCTGTCATATCGTTACTTCATGTATTTTTTTATTATAAATCATTTGTTCCAAAAAAAATACTCATCTCACGTGGACGCTGGTTCCTAAACAATGGTAACCTGTATTTTAAGAACCCTCTTTCCTCTTTGTAAGATATTTTTCTTTATAGACATGCAGTGGTTAAATGAATAGTTAAAAGAAAATGCTATTGCAGCAGTGCTATTCTTTTTTAAATTAATCATCCATTTTAACAGTTATAAAGTTTAAATAGACGGAAACGGCATACCATGCAAAATTAAATAATCATATACAACATTAAATAACATAACATAATCCCGCTGAAAATGAACGAGACGAGAGTGTCTTTTCTGCAACGACCGGCGCAGAAGAGTGTACAGGAGGCAGGGTGAACGTTTTACTTAAGCCTGCATCCAGGAAACAGTAGAATATGGACATTATGTAGAAGATTTTTAAAAGGCGCGATGTTTTTGACACCGAGGGTAGTTAAGCCTATGAAAGTTGTGAGGACTCTGCCAAATTTCTCATGATAATTATGTTTACGTACTTTATTCTTGAAAGTTAAGCGATTCTTAGGTAGCACTCTTCTTCGACGTAACTAAAGCGTTCGACAAAGTCTGGTACAATGGCTTTTTTTATAAGCTCTACCAACTCAAAGTGCCGGACCGTCTCGTGCACATCATACGAGACTACCTCTCGGGGAGAACCTTTAGGTATCGTGTAGAAGGCGATTACTCTTCCCCTCAGCAGATCCAAGCAGGAGTACCACAAGGCTCAGTACTTTCGCCACTCCTGTTCTCGATTTACACAAGTGACATCCCGAAACCCAAGAAAGCCCATCTGGCTCTATTCGCGGACGATATCGCTTTATACCTATACTACTCGGGCCGCAGTTCTTCCGCCATTCACGACGCTCTACAATACGCATCAAATTAGGCAATTTTTAGGCAAATGGTTCAGAAAGTGGAGAATCGAAGTAAATCTGATAAAGAGTGCCGCGGTACTTTTCTCGAGATTTAACAGTCCACCGGACATTCCACCGGTCAAGATGTTTCGCGAACCAATCCATTGGAAACGGCTAGCCAAGTACTAAGGCTTAATCCTTGACCGAAAGCTAAACTTTAGAGCGCATGTAGAAACCGTTCGTGCACGCGCTTTACTAACACTTAGTCGACTACTCTGTTTTCTAAATTCACGCAGCAAAATATCACTCGACAATAAGGTTAGAATTTACACCACGTGTATACGACCGATTATGACGTACGCGAGCACCGTATTTGCTCATACCGCGTCTAGCAGTTTGTACCGCTTACAGACGGTTCAAAGTAGATTCACTCGACGAGCCACCAGGGCACCGTGGTTCATTCGTAATCGCAAATCAAGCAGTGGATGAAAGAGGCATCGGAATGCTTCTTAGAATCCGCGGCGCAACACCGAAACCCGTTGGTTGTTGCAGCATCTGACTATAGCCTTTGCCCACAAAGCATCGTAAACACCGTAGGCCTCGGGGCGTCCTAGATGATCCAGACGACGAGATTACAATCTACCAACTAGCAGTAAAAAGACTGCAAGAAACTAGCACCACTACACAGAGACCACTCTATCCGACCCGCCGGAGAAGAGAGAGTCCCCCCTCGTCCTCCTGACCCTTAGCTTGCAAAGAACCATCCGATGCCCTCGAAGACCCGAAGTCCGAGAGGCCCGCGAGCTGTAAAGTAGCGCGACAGTTGCACAAAACTCCCCAAAAATATTAAAAGTCATAATCCCTCAATCTCATCGCCAGCGACCGCCCTGAGCCGAGGTCCAAGCCCCACAGGGGGCGCTCTTGCGCAGGTTGCTTAGTTTGTAGTTTTTAAACCATTTATTAAGGCTGGAGCTCTGCTCGCCTTTATGTCCGGTGAAGTAGCAAAAGCCTCGTGGAAATCTACGCAAATCAAACAAAAAAAAAACGGTTCTTAGTCATCCTGACCCCAAGAGGCAGCGCATTCCAGTTTCAGAGTAAAATAGGCTGAACGAAAAATGAAGAATGTATGAATTCGGTACGATGTTGAGGACATTTGAAGGAGGCGGTTGTGAAGGGTTGCGTTCCCTTCACAACCGCCTCCTTCATTGCATTTATTGTGATTGGAAAAGCAATATTGAAAATTAGATGTTAAGTAAGGTGGGGAAGAGGGAAAATCAAGTAGGGAAAATAGCGTAGTCAATGCTCTCATATTTCTGCGCTGCCGGATAGGTAGCCAGTTGGGCGCGATATGCGGAAACGCTGTCGTACTTGCGAAGATTGAAAATGAATCGAATGCAGTTATTCAGAAGTCTGTCGAGTATATCTGCATTCAGGTCAATGTAGCACACACCACTATGGTCGATGATGGGAAATATTAAAGTCTGCACCAACGTTACTTTTGTTTGAGATGGAAGAAAGTTCCATGGACGATAAAGAGAACGCAAGATATTTGTTACTCTGCTGCAAACCGAAACCATTTGTTTTCTTTATATTTCAAAATAAAAATTTTGAAATAAATGGTCATAACGGTGCCTCTTAATTCAAAATACATTTCATATCGGTAATTAGTCCATTTCATTCCATCTAAACGGATTTATAATTGTGTCCATCTAGCATCATAAAAACAAACTAGTCAGAGTTCCGAAGCGTTGTTGCGAGTTAATCGTGTGGACCGCAATGGCTTTGGCACGAGTAACCGACTAACAAGAACGATATTATGTGTGCACGCCGATTGTAAATGTAGATAACGTAAGCCACCAAAGACGCGAGTTGCGTAGCTAATTCGAAGAAAGTTCCCGCAATTCCCATATTTTGCCAGCGTTGTGACTACCTACTTGTCAAACAAACCAGTCGGGTCTGCAATCTTGCGACCATCTCTCACAAGTTCACGACTTTAAAAATGTGCACTGAATCATATAATGTAATGTCGCCACGTCGAGATGAGAGAATTAAGAAATAAACAAGAGCAAAGTGACTTAGATCATTAAACCTTTCCACTATAAAAAAGTAATATAAACAGACAAGTACAGGCTTTTATCATTTTAACATTTGATTGGCTCTGTATGATGATTACTGTTGTTTAATGAGTGCGTCGAGCCTCTGCAGACTATACGTTAGTTAGGTATAAGATATATATATAGGAGTCGTTAGACAATTAACTATAATATTAAATGCATAAACCATTAAGAAAAACTACTCCGGTTATGCAACTATAAATCATATCGAGAAAAGAAGATGCAAGCATTCCGGTGCACACAAGACGGTTTCTAGTGTCGCCGGAGCGAGGCACATTCCGCACGCGTCGGCGGCCAATCGGAACCAACAGATTTCCACCACTTTCGTGCGAGCTTCGTTGTTATGCAGCATTCACAGGTGTGATAAACTAATTATGTCACACCACCATATCTTGCCGTTATTGGCGAGAAAACAACATTTAATTACAAAACATAGGCCGAGACTTTACCTGAATTTTAAAACGTAGCCTCCAAATTATTATCAGTTGGGTAAAATGTACTTATTTATTAAGAACTGAGCGATGCTCGATTGTTTTCAACGCGGGTAAATGGTAAAATTGAATCAAACTCATTCAAACCCACCGCCCACCAACTTCCACCGATCCCCATACTCCAAAGTTCTTCACTATCAAAATCAAGATCTATTGTAACCGACTTATAATTCTCGTAACTGAGTAATACAATGCATAAACGAGCACAGTTACCGAACAAGTAAATTAAGTTTTATTAAACTTAAAGTAACAAAAGGGCTGCTATAGAAGTGCACTTGTGCTATGCGTTTACTTTAATGACTACCAAACCTCGTAAAAATTCTGCTCATGAACCAAAGACGGTCTACATTTAGGGTTCAGTGGATGTTTTATAGGCAGTTAAAACGTATCCATCGACGGAAATTTTATATCCGGTTTTATTGGTGCGAAGCAGTGCCCGGGATTAAAAAATATACATCGACGCCTTCCTGCCTCCGACGCGACGCGCGCCGCCTTGTTAACTACTCCCTGTGACTCGCTCCGTTTCATTTGTATTACAAACTTAAGATATACATAATATAATATCACGATTTTATACCTTATCTACACTAATATTATAAAGCTGCAGAGTTTGTTTGTTTGTTTGTTTAGGTTTAAATATCTTTATTATCACAAAAGACAAAATGAGTCACTTACGTGATAACATTATACAAGAAATAGGTAAACAATGTATGTCGTTATGTTTGTTTGTTTGAACGAGCCAATCTCAGGAACTACTGGTCCGATTTCAAAAAATCTTTCAGTGTTGGATAGACCATTTATCGACGAAGGTTATAGGCTATATTTTATTTTCAAAAAAATTAGGGATCCGTAAGAAAATTGCGATTTTGTAACCCAAGGTGTAAAATCGAAAACCTATTTATGCGTGCGCTGCAAAAACTATTGACAATAGAACAAAATGATGTACTACGGGTTTGTAGGTCTTATTAAGATCTACAAAAAAGTCTACGAGAGCACATATCTAACTATCATAGTTTAGTCACAATAACCGCTTTTATGTTCAACAAAATATTAAATCGTCTGAAGAAAGAAACTACGTTAAATGTGTATCGTAATATTAATTCTTATCCAAATTAAGCATTATATTATTAAGGGTATTTATGTAGAAGTAAAATACTTTTGTTTTATTCCAATCCGACATTTCCTTGAGATATTATCAGGAGTATAAAAACGCAAAGAATTGGTACCTAATCACTAAATAGTATAAAACAAAGTCGCTTTCTCTGTCCCTATATCCCGATGTATGCTTAAATCTTAAAAACTACGCAACGGATTTTGATGCGGTTTTTTTTACTAGATAGAGTGATTCAAGAGGAAGGTTTATAAGTATAATACATCAGCATTGCGCCCGTGCGGAGCCGGGGCGGGTCGCTAGTTGGTATATAAAAGTCGGGTGATAAAAATACAAGAATATCATATTGAATTTACACTAAACCATTTTAAATACATTTTATATTGGTAGGAAGTTACTCTATTATACAGGTATTAATAATTTTGTATCATAATTTCAGGTAATGTTAAATTCGTAGCTTAAATGATCAAAGCAATAACATATACTTAGATCCGATATTCGAATGCTCCATTGTCTCAAAGTACGAAAAGGATATCGTTATACAACTTGTCAATAGACACTTGCATTAACGCGAACAATTACGTCAATTGTCGAAGGTCGGCAGGTATCAACAAACATGACCAAACTAAGAACAGTAATTACCTACTTTTAACTCACAAAATTTCATGAGTAATGTGAGTAACATAATGTATTTATCCTTTACTACCCAATCAATATTGTCTTTATTAGAAGATACTTTTGAAGTCCTTAGCTACGAGTAAATATTGAACAAGAGTTAATCATTTAAATTAAGACTAAATACCTACTAAAATAAGATAAAATAGATGACAAGAAAAAAAAATTAAATATTAATTATGGTTTGTCATTTATTTCGATCGCTACTGCGTTCGTTCTACCGTAGTTCAATAGCCACACACAATCGAACTCAAATGCAAGTACCTGCTTGTTGGCCATTAATTGTACAATTGAATACTTTCTACGAGCTACGCAAATTGCATGACTAGCTCCTGACAGGCATCGGAATATATGTATTAGATGCAAACGTGAATATCTAACGAAGAAACGATATGCATTATAAGAAATACTTGAATTAGTTAGTTTAGTTTGTAAACATTGCAATTGAATTTATATCTCAGAATCGATTCTTAATAAAATACCTAACTAAAGTACATCTGTCTCGGTCGATTTTTCAATGAAAACTGATTGTAAAATCCAATCCAGTGCCGAAATCCTGAATATACCTAATATAGAAAATATACAACCCGCCTGTTTTCATTTTGCACACTCGCAAGGCAACATTATAATCATTCAGTCCATTTTTATGCTCATTGCTGCACTCTGCAATTTGTGAAAACATTATTGTACCTAACGCCCGATCGATGGTAGTTTCTCAATAACCAACATTTCAAACGACATGTTTCTACCATGCTGTTAGCTAACACTAATGTTAACTTTCGCCATAAGTCGTACTGGTAACTTACAATTAATCGTCCTTACTATGCTAGACAATAGTTCCGCTACACTAATTAAAGCAACCATCGATGGTATTTATTTTTAACTAGAGACCCGCCCCGGCTCCGCACGGGTACAATGCTGATGTATTATACATATAAACATTCCTCTTGAATACCTCTATCTATTAAAAAAATCGCATCAAAATCCTGCGAAGTTTTAAAGATTTAAGCATACATAGGAATAGGGACAGAGAAAGCGACTTTGTTTTATACTATGTAGTAATTATCACTACGCGTATAGCACCACGATAACCACCTAATGGAGGCAAGCATCAAGCTAAAAAACCGGCCAAGTGCGAGTCTGACTCGCGCACGAAGGGTTCCGTACCAATTTAAAGTGCCAATTGCCAATAAAAAAGCGTATGTTTATGAAATTAAATGTTTTTTTTTTTAATTTTTATATTTACGATTACGATGCCGTATTAAAAAAAACTACTTACTAGATCTCGTTCAAACCAATTTTCGGTGGAAGTTTGCATGGTAATGTACATCATATATTTTTTTTAGTTTTATCATTCTCTTATTTTAGAAGTTACAGGGGGGGGACACACCTTTTATCACCTTGGAAGTGTCTCTCGCGCAAAATATTTAGTTTAGAAAAAAGTGACATTAGAAACCTCAACATCATTTTTGAAGACCTATCCATAGATATCCCACAGGTATGGGTTCGATGAAAAAAAAAAATTGAGTTTCAGTTCTATGTATGGGGAACCCTAAAATTTATTGTTTTTTTTTATTTTTGTGTGAAAATCTTAATGCGGTTCACAAAATACATCTACTTACCAAGTTTCAACATTATAGTTCTTATAGTTTCGGAAAAAAGTGGCTGTGACATACGGACGGACAGACAGACAGACAGACATGACGAATCTATAAGGGTTCCGTTTTTTGCCATTTGGCTACGGAACCCTAAAAAAAGTAAAAGCTTAGCTAGCCTATGCCATTGAATGACCAGTAAATGTATATACTAGGGAAAATCAATTTAAAGGATAATTGTAGCATTTTTACATGGCTAATTATTTTTGAGGCGAATAACAACTTATTAGGCGACTAACTACTTGGTTACAAAAAAATAACTTGATAAATAAATTAAATATTATACAATTACATAATGTGACCTACAAAATGCAAGGGTATATTTAAACTAAATAATGGCTGTTACTAAAAGATAGCAAATATATCAAACAGGGTCAATGAAATAATAGGTGAGGTATTAAAAATAATGACTCGGCGGCTAATATTTACAGTGGGATATCAAACATTGTATTATTGGCAACTATTGGTTAGGTTAGGTTAGACAATTAATTTTATAAACAAACTTGTTGAATAATTTATGTAAACCTATTTTCTACTTTTAATCCGCCGTCAAGTTGTCGCCTAACAGAAAATTCAGTTGCCACACCAAAAAATCAATGCCAAATTAAATTTACACAAAGCTTACAACTCAAAATAAAGCTGCTACTTTATACTAAAAAAATGCTACTTCACTGTAGCTGCCAACTTATTATTTTTGCTACTCATTTCAATTCTTTTTAAAACCCTAAATCAGATTATTTTGTCGCCGGCGTCGCCGCGTTAAAAACATGCCTTTTTACATGAAACGACAGAGGTCAGTGCCCCACTGTAAGCTTCATGTAAAAATGGAGAATGCTATTTAACTTTACATCAGAATGTAACATGTATTAATGTAGACCACCCAATAAACTTCATGTCATCACTAGGTTTTAACACTTTCAGAATTAAGCTAATGTCAATATAAAGTTTATTCATCCTTTGTTTAATAAGCACATAACTTGGCCAATTATTTCTTATGACCGAATCATAACGGCTGTAATCTTATAGATTAAAGAAATTAAATAGAAATTGCGCCATGCGGTTTTCTCATAAACAAGTAATAACATTGATATAGTAGTAACATTTTTATATTATAAAGAATTTAATTTCATGAAATAACATCCTTAAAGTATTTAAGAAGATGTCTGAAATTCAGTAATCATATTTATTTCAATATTGATTACTTATAACACATTTTTTAGGGTTCCGTAGTCCACAAGGAAACCTTATAGTTTCGTCATGTCCGTCCGTCTGTCCATCCGTCCGGGCTCGTACTCCACCGTTACTGCACCGATTGTCACGAGAATTGGTGTACCTATATTGAAGATCCAAAACTTTTTTAATTATGGATTTTTTTTTCTTTCAGCCCGCCTTATTCCTTCGATGGATGGAATCCCACTAAGAACATTTACAACATCTCAAGATTTAAGGTATCTTTTTGAAAAAAGCGGCAATAAATTACCCAAGGTGCGGAAATCATTCGAAACAAGATTATCAAGGAAAGTGAAAAAAGAAAGCTAGAGGTGATTAGTGAGATTAAAGTGATTCAATCTCATGAAAAGAAGTTATCAATATCATCCGATGAATGGACATCCAATCACAACAGAAGATACATAGGTCTTACTTTGCATTCACCAGATTTTGCTAGAAACGCTTTTCGAAACCTTGGTCTAATAAGAATTAATTGCTCTATGAATGCAGCAAAATGCGTTAAGTTAATTGAGTCCAAGTTGAATGAATATGGCATATCTTTAACTCAAAATATTGTTGCTCAAACCACAGATGGCTGCAGCCTTATGGTTGCATTTGGGAATTTGCTCAAGTCTTACCATCAATTATGTATTGCTCACGCAGTTCAACAAGCAATTGTGGACATGATGTATAATCGCAACAAAGACATCGAGGAAGACGTAGAAGCTTCACAGATGATACTGGAGCAGTTGAACGAACTTGGCAATTATGATTATGACAAAAATTTGCCTCTATCTGAATTAGCTTTAAGAATGCGAACTGGCGAATTTAGTAACGAAACTGATGATGATGAAAATAACAACGAATCGCCATTATCATATTTTTCACCACAATCGTTTACCTATCATCCGCTCATATCTAAGGTACGAAAAGTGGTAAACATTTTCACAAAGTCACCGACTAAAAATGATGACGTCCTTCAAAAGCATGTCAAAGCTGATTTTGGACAGGAGTATTCTCTACTTTTAAATAGAAAGACTCGCTGGAGCAGCATGGCCACCATGTTAAGCCGTTTTCTAAAATTAAAAACATCTATCACAAAAGAACTAATAGATTTGAACATTGATATTCAGTTTACTGACGACGACTATCCAGTTATACACAATATAATCCACATACACGAGTTAAATAATATATTTGATATAATAAAAACTGTCGTGGAGGCACTTTGCTTACGGCTGATATTTCTCTCAAATATGCAAATAAAAAATTGCTTGAAATTAACACTCATCTGAGCAATAAAATGGCGGCTGCATTGCGTAAACAATATGCAAAACGACGATTAGTCCAAGCAGCAATATTGCAATATTTGACAAACCCGGAAAAGTATTATGATAACATTGAAAATGAAGATAATTTTTTTTTTACGGCCTACGAGTGATGAGGTGCTGCGGGAAATCGTAAACCTCATTCAACGCACAAAACAAAGTGTAAGTCTTGTGTGTACGTCTGATTTCAGAAGACATGAAAGTATCTTCTTTCACAAATGAAGAAGAATTTAATAATGAGCAGAAGCAGTAGCATGACTTATTAGTCATGCTACTGCTTCTGCTCCTGAATCGACATCAAATGACATCAACACTACTGTAAGGGTAGAAATGGCTCTGTTTGAGAATGGTGGTCAAAGAAAGCGAGGACGATACCTATCGCTGGCTTACCAACATTTACTATCAATTCCACCCACTAGGTGTTGAGACGGAACGTATATTTTCTTCCGCCGGTATAGTCTGCAATAGACTCCGTTCGATGTTAAGCGTCAAAACTTTAGACGCATTTTTTTTTTCGTTCCTTTTGTTTAGGAAAGAAGAACCCCAATACGTACTTAATGCTCAATTTAATCATTAATTTTATTGTTTGGTCTTAGTTAAGTCCATATGTAATATATTTAATCATTTATTTGCTTTTTGATTTATTTTGAGTGGATTTGTGAAAGGTCCTATTTCTAGCTTGTAAGATTGTTAATTTTTTAAAAGTTTAATTTTTGTTATTTCATAGCTACTTTTTGATCTCTGTAGTGTGGTGGATTATAAACAACTGATTGTTGCTAAAAATTATTTAACGGTGTTGTAATTTGAGAATAATTTAAAAAAATATACCTAAATATGCTTACCAATAAAGTGTTTTATTTAGATCCTTTCCCTCTATTCGTTTTGATCGCAGGAATTCTATATAAAAGATAGCCTTGAAAAGCATACCTTTTTCAACTTTAATTAATGAAAAAAACCGAAAATACCGGGTACCCGGTTCCGCCTTGAGTTTAGAACCGAAAGAACCGGTTCCTAAAATAGGGCCGGTTCTCGATGCCCTACCCATACGTCGAAAAGTGAATTAAGAAAATTAAATTCGACTAAGTGTATCGTTGGAAAGGTCTCTTGAAATGCAACAAAAACTGTTTGGAAACTATTTAGATCAAACACCACAGTCTCAAGATAACCTAATACAAAGTTTAAATTAGAGCCTCCTCCCCCCTTAACTTTTGAAATATTATTAAAATAATTCTGAAAAAATATTCGATATCACAGATAGTTAATTTTATATAACTCGCCCAACTTATGTAGTTACAGTCGTCCTAACAAAATGTATGGAGTCGACCGCAAAATGAAATTTAACTTCATTAATTTAAAATTAAGCATTTAAGATATGCATGGCTACGGAACCCTTTCATGTGCGAGCCCGACACGCTCTTGGCCGGTTTTTGTGACTATAATATCGCTCCTATGAGTATTTCATTTATCAAAACAATGATCTAAGTGCGGTCTCGCTTGTTTCTTACAATGCGAGCTTTTTTTTTTTCGAATACTTTTCGCAATTTATTTATAATGGTGTACCCATCATCCAAATCTATTTTCAGTTTTATGGGATTATTTATAGCCTTGAATCTTGACCAGACTAAATTATTATTTTTATTTCTGATCGTATGCCGCTTTAAAATTGTATATAATTACAGCGCCACATATTATTAGTCGTTTATAACTTTTTATAAGGCAAAGAAGAAATTACATGTGTTGATAGCATTTCATTTGTTCAGGGTATTTATAAAAATAATTATTGTGTATGCGAACCCTTGAGAAGAGAAATTAATGCTACGATGGCGGAGGGTGCCTGGCAGTACTAAGCGTACAACGAAACAATCCTGAGTGCGTAATTATCAACTCTCACTAAGTTCTTTTATGAGAATATAGACACAACGACTCTTTGAAGTACATGTCTGGTGGTTTAACTATGAACCATAAAATGATTGACAACTGATTCATTTAACTATGAATCAGTTGTCAATATATGTAATGGCATCGTAAATGCACGACGCAATATAAAACATCTGTGAGGAAAGTATTGTGATAGTGCCAACTACATTCTAATTAGGCGTATTTCCAATACACCAGAATACTATGACGAGGACAATTAATAAAACCGTGTGAAGGAAATTGCATTCGACAACAGTACAAATCATTTTGATTATTGAAGCAATTGCTGTGTACAAAGGTAATAGATATGAGCGCTTTCCAATCGAATCCAAGAATTTTTCCCATATCAGACGGTGAGACAATGATTTTCCATAACGTAATAAAATAATAACAGATGTCGGTTGCAGCGTCGCACTCGTGACAATCGAGACTATACGTCGAGTGGGAATTTGTAACAAGACAGACAATTGCAATGCATAAAACGTATATTATAGATAGCGGGGGCGTGATGGTTCCGTCGCATAGTGGGCGCACTTCGCCCCAGTAGATACCGGCGGGAGTCTGCGCGTCCTTAACGGTAGCAGCGGAAGGGGCGATTGTGAGACAATTTAAATCACTCTGAGCCCGTCACCCATTGTTGCCGACTTCCCGATAATAATCACCATACAGTCTATTACTGACCGAAAACGTAACCGCCCACGCCGATTATTATATTAACGGAATAAGGTTCAAAATGTACCTACACAAAAGTTACCGAGGAGACTTTATGCTTTGTATGGATGTAAACGGTTTGGTATTTATATTACTGGGTTATCTTAAGCTAAATATATATAGGGTGACTGGTAATTAGTGACCGATACCTAAACACATGATTGTGCTCATGATAACAAACAACTTTTACTGTGGCACCAAACCTGAAATCGCGAAAAACAAATCAGCTGCTCCCTACCATGTTGACGAGTTATGTGAACATTAATGTATGGAACAGCTGATTTTTTTTTCGCGATTTCAGGGTTGGTGCCATAGTAAAAGTTGTTTGTTATCATGAGCACATGTGTTTAGGTATCGGTCACTAATTACCAGTCACCCTATATAATACAAAATAAAAGTAGTCATAATAAGCTGTTTTAGTTTAATCGGGTTTAATCGCTAATAGCATACAATGCAGAACACTAAGATATGTACTAGCAGGTCGTGGCTAGCTAGGCTTTTTTTTTATTACAAACCGTCCCTTGGCAATCTTGAATGCAACAATAAAATTAGCAAGACTTACGAACAGTAATTAATTTTTTGGAGCATTTCCTGGGCCTAACGTTACTTTACTACGCCTTTACAATTTATATCTGCCAATACTTTATAACTAATATGTGTAATTTGCCTAGTCCTATATATCAATATAATACGGGAAGCAAAAACGTTGTACCCTTTCTATAAAAAATGCGCAGACGGAGAAGTATGAGTCTCCTAGTCCTCCTCCTCCTAGTCTCTGTCTCTTCTACTCCTAGTTATAATTTAAGTCGAAACAACATTATAGTTCACTATTTAAGCTCGAACTTCAAAATGACACCTGGCGGGCGTCAGACATCTTGACATTCATACTTAACCGTAGGTTGATAGAAAATCTTTTGTTTACTGGTTCTTGAGACATACCTTTTAAAGTGAATTTTAATGAAAGCAAGAAGAAGAAGCTTGGTGTATTTCACTGGGCTAATGTTGACCAAAACCGGCCAGAGGCGGTCCAATAAAACGGACAATGTCGACCGTGAAGGCGACTGCAAACAGATGACATCTGTTCAATATTCCCTAGGCAGTTCAGGATTAAACTTTTATAATAGAAAATGAAATCGATCATTAATAAAGCAACTACATTTCTTTAAAGTGCATCATTCAAATAACTGGTAAGACATTGTCAACAAGTACACAATGGTAGTTGATAGACCATACGCTGAATGAAACTGACGATTGGAATTTAAATGATATCAAACAAATATAACAAATCGAATGCAGTGTAAAAAATACTATAAAATTGTTCACTGTACTGTGTTGTAACACTGAGTTAAGCTGAAACATTATGTACTATCCCGCCCGCGACTTTTTTCACGTAAAATAACCGTTTTGTCGATAAGGCGGAATACAAGTACAAAAGCAGACGAAATAAATTTAGCTATCTACCCGTGAATTCCCAGTCAAAATCCGTCTAAACATTGCTAAGATTAGTGGGCCAGACAGCCATTTTTTTTAAATTATGTTTTCATTATTATACATATATTATAATACCTGTTATTTATTAGTATTGCCCTATATACGTATGCATTTAGTAAAGACCTGTTATTTATTATGACAAACAGACACTTCAATTTAATTTATTTGTATAGATATATATACAGATAAGTAACAGAAATAGCATTCATCTTAATTTCTGTCGCAATTATTAATATTTTAAGAATAATAGAATCGAAATTCCTTCATAACGATTAAAAAAATTTGCTGAACGGTATTTCTGATAAAAAAACCAGTACATCATAAAGTCATAAGTACTCAGTGGTTTTTATCAACTGCTTTTTCGTATAAAAAATTAAATAATGCATAAGATAGCTTCATAGGCTAGTCACTACTGGCTCTAGGGAAAATCGGTGCCGACTCGGTCCATCCCTTGATGCCACTCACCTACTTAATTTACATTTTACCGTTTCTTCGGGCCTGCGGGACTTGCAAATTATTATATTGTATATATTAATTTATATAATAGGTTATTAGACTATAATTAAGAAAGGAAAATAATAAACTTTCAATTGAAATGTCCGTTATACTTGAACCGAATAAACTGCTGAATATGTGCATATAACTTGAAAACCTTTTTGCTAACTCATTTCATAATTATCAGGATAAAGTTTGTTTATAAAATACTAGTTTTTATTATTATCATAAATCCGTATAACGTCCACAACTGAACAGGGGCCTTCTCTCACTACTGAACGAGGGAGAGTATTTGCCATAGTCACCACGCTAGACAGGCGTAAAATATATCTTGTCCAGAATGGGAATCGAACCCACGACCTCCGAGACGGGACCGCTCGGCATCGGCATTTTAATCTTAGACAGTAATCATGTTATATCTATACCAATTATAAAGCTTGAACGCATCTCAGGAACTAATGGTCCGATTTGAAACAATCTCTTGCTGTTAGATAGCCAATTTATCGAGGTATACTATAGGCTATATTTCTAGAAGTTCCTACGTGTGAGTTACAGGTGAAACAGCGCGCGGGAAGCTAATCACTACATAACCAGGAAAAGCTTCACTAGTTTTGTTATTACATAGTGCAGTTCGAAAACAAAGACGTATTGCCAGTACCCGGGTTATTACTATAAAAAGTGAATGAGCACGATCGTGAATGGCCTAAATGCAGAAACCATTACTCTTCACGTCGCATTGTATTTGTACTATATAGGCTGGAAAGTAATTCCGGAATACTAAAGTTAAAACAAGAATATTACATTACGTTACAAATTCAAGACCGTTTGAGTTGAGCTTAGATACCAATCTAAGATCATAGAGAAATATATATTGTCACTACAATATTATTAGTTTCCTACTCTTTGGACACATAAAAATACATCGTTGGTGATAATAGTGCAAACTAATTACGTTAAAAACAAATGTGGTGAACTGCATGATCTCTTGCCCTTTCCTGTTCAAATAAAGAAAATATTTCTTGACGGATGAAATTACACCTTATTAGCAACTGACACTTACGCGATATTGCACAATCACCGATGACATAATTAATTAGTATCTCTAGGTATGTCACATAGATTGACAACAGAAGTATTTAAGAGTGGAAAAGGGCGGAAAATGAAAAGGATGATATTTTCAAAATACCACTGTCAGTAACATAAATTTGTAATCTTTACAGAAAACAACTTGAATATTGTTTTTTTTATTATCACATTAAGAATAATCTCTTATTGTTCTATTGAACAATACAGGTGCCAATGTATACCGCTCATTCAATTTAACTTTTTTGTTGGCATTTACAATTAAACAACAATCAATAACATTATGCTCCCTGCAAACTACCCATTAATTCGGAAATTAAATCGTAAATGCATGTGTGTGCATAATGCTGACGTTTTTATAATTGCATTTTACAAATAATGCATTACGCAGTAGGAAAAAAGAAATATAAATTTTAAATATCTCAACAATCTCGAAATACGTAGGCTCGAGCGTTTACAATAAAATCAAATAACCCTTTGTCGAAGTTACGATGGAACGCACAAAAGCGTAACACGACCGATATGCGATATGAAAATATTTCAACTTTTCCAATATGCGAAAGCAAGCGGAATAACTGCAACTCCTATAATTAATGAAGTTCGACCAAATCATAACTCTTTTTAGGGTTTCGTAGTCCACAAGAACCCTAATGGTTTCGTCATGTCCGTCCGTCTGTCCGTCCCGGCTCGTACTCCGCCGTTACTGCACCGATTGTCATAAAAATTGGTTGCAAGATATATATTGAAGATACAAAACTTTTTTCAGCCCCCCATCGAAAAGTGACTAAAAAAATATAATTAGACTAACCCCATCGTGTAGGGTATTTTTGGAAAAGTCTCTTAAAATGCAACAAAAACTGCCTTAGAACTATGTTACCCAGTCTCGAGATAACTTAATACAAAGTTAAAGCTAGGGCGCCCCCCCCCCCTTAACTTTTGAAATATTTTTAAAATAATTCTGAAAAAAATGTGATATATACCTCTAAGTTAGAACTTTCAACTAAATTATAGCGGACTCATTATCATAGATAGGTATTTTTATACAACTCAACCAACTTATGTAGTTGACCGCAAAATGAAATTAAACTTTATTAATTTAAAAAAAGGCATTATAGATATGCGGAACCCTTTCATGTGCGTGCCCGACAAGCTCTTGGCCCGTTTTTATCTGTTCCATCCGACTGTAAAGAACGTCACTGTTACGAATTTTCACTGCAATCATTTTAATTAAGTAAAATGTTGAACGTATTGTGCGAGGACAGCCGCGAGATCTGTGCAGTAAAAAAATGATTCTACGGTCACCAACCCGCATGAGCATTATGACTATGGAAAAACATATTTAGATAGCTGATGAAGAATATCTTTCTTTTTCAAAAGGACATGTTTTGTTAGTCATGGGACCTTTTCTTTCACTGGCTATAAAAGCAAGCAGAGTTTCAGCCCAATTGAATGATTCGGGGTATTATCATCATTCTGTATTTAGCATACCGCGAAGGGGCCGGTATGACTACGTTTTTCACATAATTTTTATATACTAGGTACTCCGATGGTAACATTACGTGAAAATGGTTAATTTTTAAGGACTAATCTTTTCTACCGTTCCGCCTTGTGTATGCCGGGTCAAGTCAACCGTGGCACACACAAAAGTAGAACCGAACTGTTACGTTGGTATAGTACAGTCATCATCATAATCATCATCATCAGCCTGTATAACTACTTCTATTATAGATGATGTAATAACAATCGGGACCAACGGCTTAACTTGCTTTCCGAGGCACGGAGGGTAGTCCCTCAACCAACCAGACCCAGAAAGAAAACTTAGAATTTACACTAAGATTTCCTGTCCGGCGTGGTGTACAGTTCAGTTACCGAAATTTCTCAGACCCCAAATTTAATCAGAAATTTTAGTGGGAGATTTGAAAGTATCCACCGCAAAGCATAAATGAACTTATGATAATAATATTGTTGCATTTATTTGGAATCCACATATTTTTCCCTTGAACCTCCATATTGGAAAGATCAATCGCACCCATAAAAAGGATTTTCTTTAAAATCAATACGAGTGATAGAATAGAGATATGGTGTCACAGTGGATATGCTGATTTTATATTTTTTATACCAAATAATGTATTAAGCCATGAGGTTTTTACTACTTCACTGGGCATATAATCGAGCAGGGTTTCAGCCTTATTAATTAATAAAATCTCGTAGCTGACTACATACATTCTAACCAAAAAAACAAACTAGCGTAGTAAACCACAAAATTTAATCCTCTTTGGTGGATTTAGCAAATGAATGGGTAGCATTGATGAAACTCTATCCGATTTATATGGCTAATAACGAAGGGTTGCAGAAGGGGAACGAACATTAGACAAAGGTATATCATTGTTTCACAGTATAAAAAATGTAGAGTCTGTTTTTTATGGAAGAATTTAATGAGAGTAATAGAACTGTGGCTCTTTCTTAATATTTTATTATACACTCAATATCAGAAATATAGAGATTGTGTGAGAACCTTTATTTAATTTAAGGATGTGTTTTAAATCATATTCCTTCCTCCTTGTCTAAATCGTAGTTGATTACATGTAAAATACTTAAAAGTACTATATAGGTACTTATATAATCATTTTACGAAAATCTAAATTGGTTTGGACATATAGAGAGAATGAATGAAAGGAGACTAACAATTAGAATTTATATGGCGAAATGTGAAGAGAAGTGTTTAAAATGGAAGACCAAAGCGGACGTTCCACGATCAAATCAAGGAGGTTCTTAAGAAAGGCTAGGTTAAAATTACCCTATACCGAAAGGCACGCGCATGAGGAGATTAATTACTGTAAAAAAGGCGAAAGTGGTATGTCACGATCGTAGAGAGTGGAAGTCAGAGGTCTCTGCCTACCCCTATGGAAAGAGGCGTGAATGTTTGTATGTATTAACAAAAATCGACTAAAGGGTTTGGTGAAATAAGAATTTTCTTTGGTAATTTTTTTTTACGTTTTTAATTCATTTTTCATCCGATTAAAAAAGTATGGTTTAGATATTATGTTTTTTTTACACATAAGTTTAGTCAATACAACATTTGTATTTCAAATTCCCTTCCACCCAACGTAACCTAATATTTTAAAGTTTCCAAGTATATCAATCTCTGTTAAAATAACTCGCCCGGTTCAGTAGTCAGCCTGAGCACCAAATTGAAGAATCTATCTTCCAATACGATGCAACTTGTAAATTAATACATGAATACTTCTTCATTCATCAATTGCAGTGCATGACGATCTCCACATTGCGAACAACAGTTATTCAATTAGTCAATAAGAAATGGGAGACTAATCCCCCTCATCGGAAATTCAATAATACCTACCAGTGCTATTTACACAATTAAAAGGGGACCGTAAACCCTGACCGTTGGTAGCCACGCTGGCAATGAAAACAATGAAACAAGAAAATACATTAAAACTAGAACATTATTATAAACAAAATTTCGCATAAATCAAAGGTCATTTGAATAATAAAAACAGGTGTAACATAAAAATAGTTTGTCCCGTAAACTTTGGGACACAGTGTTGCAAGCAATATTTTAAATTGACGAATGACGGCATTTTATTTCCTCTTGAACCTAATCACAGCATTTTGGTTATCGCAATAGCTAACTGGCCAAAACAAATCAATTAAAGCGTATACTATAACTTAGACAATTTCCTTGTAAATAAAGTCTAAAGGAAATTAGACACCGTTCACAAAAAAATACACAATATAAATCACGTTCTTGATAAAACGATGGCAATTATAAAAATTAGATAGAATTAGGAAAAAGTTACGTTCGAAAATCAAAATAATGAATAATCCTGGCGCGAAATCGCGTTACTATTGTATCGTTCGGAGCGCGTTGCGTACGTCGCACCGCGCTCTTCCCCGAGTGAGGACTGTGAGAAATGCAGCCACAGCCGCCGCCAGTCGCGGAGCTCACATACAACCACCGCAGGCCTACGCTTTAAAAGAATTTGCTAAAGAAAATCATGATCTCTAGTGAAAATTTGCGATGGTAAAGAACTCTAGAATTTACGACGTATCGACGAGTTGTGATTTTCTTTGCGACAACGAGTAGTAACTCCATTTTGTTATTGTATTTATTATCTCAGCTTACGATGATTACAAATGAAGCATTGTTAACATTAAAACTGTTTTGCTAATTATGTTTACTTTAGCATACCATGATTCATAGATCCGTGCATTGAAAAGTGAACGGTAAAAAAGCTTTCCTCCCTTAACGACGTAACAATGAGTTAATCAAAAAACACTTTTATATTTGATATTTCAAATTTTGACCGGTTCAACTAAGCTACGAACTAAAATATATTATTTTATCTTTTTAATTAATTTGTTTCAAATTGTATACATCCATACATTCTTACGTAAACTGCACTCCACCTCACCTTATTATTAATTTGTTAAAGCACTATAAAAACTAAATAGAAATCCTGACAAAAATATTAGGTATTAAATATGTATGGCACACGACAGGACCGATTTGGGAGCTGAGTGTCAACAGCAGTGTCACCGTATACACTAAAATCATTTTACAATAACTTCATTGTTATATTAGAATTCAATGCTGGTATTTGAGTCGTTCCTTATGGCAGTAATGAATATGACGACAATGAACGTACTTATAATATTATTTCAATCAATCTAATTGAAAGATCGTCATCGAACAACAGCATAAGCATAGTGGAGTAGCGAGAACAAATAAAACAGAGTACGAGCAGGCTTTGTGATAAGTCCCCCACGTCGAGGGATAAACATGCTCATAACTAGGTACAGGACGACTATTTGCGCATATAAAAGATTTGTTATAAGTATAGTAATGTAAGGATGATAAGTAAGTACGTATGTATATTAAGCTGTAAATGGTTTAATTTTATGTATGTCTTACATACAACTTCTACTAACAATACTAGAGCCATACGAATTAGAGTATTTCTGATGATATCTTTGATTTGATTACTTTATTCTTTTCGATAATTTCATGGACCATCTTAAATATATTGTTCTACGTCATCCCACTTCCTATGCATAAAAGATACACTATATGTCTCATCTCCAACATTGAGATTCCCATTCGTCCTGTGAGAGGCAACTTAGCAATGTCCCCTCTCCTGTTACGGTAAACTAGTTAGACGAGGCTGATTCATTCGTATCGCGAACTAATTATTTATAATGCTTAAAAACGAGTATCGCAGCTATAAAAGGATTACTAGATTCTGTACTTTTAACTTCGTATTAAAAACTTGTAGCCGCTTTATTTACATACACTATGCGGCGAGTCTTTAGAATTATTCTAAATTCATACTTAATAGTTATTACATTAATACTTGTGGTTAATGGAGCCAAGAGGAAACATGGAAGCTGAATAAAGTTTTGAAGTTGCTCCACTGAATTAACCTGTTAGTCATAAGTACATTTTGGTATTGAGAACTAAGCTTGAGTCGTCCAAGTCAGCGAGTTTTTCACCAGTTGAGTAAGAGGCTGCGCGCGTGACGGAAACGCGTTGAGTTCTACAACCTTTATGGCATGTATATAATAGGTTCATAGTATTTTTTTAAGAAATGATCTATCAGCCTGTTTATATTTAATAATAAATGTATAAGTATTTCAGATTGCTGTGCTGACTTAGTTTATAGGAGTAATTCCAAGTAGTTGGGTAGCTTATAACTATTTTTAATCGTACTAATAATTATTATAAACGTTAAAGTTTGTAAGAATCTATGGATGTATGTTTGTTTCTCTTTCAAACTAAAACTTCTGAATGGATTTGGCTGAAAGTTTGCGCGCGGATAGTTTATAAGCTGGATAAACATATAGGCTACAAATCATTTCGCTCCGACCCACTGAAGCAGAGTAACGCAGGTAAAACCGCGGGACGCAGCTAGTCATTTCATAATTATAAACGGAAATTTTTCCTGGTATACGGATGAACTACAATATACTCCCTATTCATTAAAAGCTAGCGAGACTTGAATTCCTTTAATATGCCGCAATATAGGATTGCAACGGATACCGTCCCAAGAGGCCGAAAAATGTAAATGTTATTTTCCTCCTCAGACAATGTTTGGAAAAGTTAGTATATTTTTTATGTTTGTGTTTTAGAAAATATTTATCATTTTTAAGGTTTCGTATCCGAAGGGTAAAACGGGACCCTAATACTAAGACTTCACTGTCTGTCTGTCAGCAGGCTGTTTCTCAAGAACCGCGATAGTGGAACAGTTGAAATTTTCACAGATTAAGTATTTCTATTGCCGCTATAACAACAAATACTAAAAATTTTATAAATATTTAAGGGGTGCTCTTTTTTGTCTTTTTTGCTCGATATCAATAACGGCAGGTAGACGCTTGAAAATGGTACGGAACCCTTCGTGAACGAGTCAGACTCGCACTTGACCAGTTTTTATGTTCTTTCGGTTGCAGTGCACAAGTGCGTTTTTCGCAATTTAAAATCTTCCAAATTAAATTTTAAAAAATCATACCTATATAACCTTTTTTAGGGTCCCGTAGTCTACAAGGAACCCTTATAGTTTCGTCATGTCCAAACTAAATGTATGGGGTAGACCGCAAAATTATATTTAACTTTATTAATTTAAAAATAGGCATTTTAGAAAGAAGAAAGAAAGAAAATACATTTATTTATATATTTCATATAAATTTATAAATACATTTATTTATACTATGCACATCATTTTAGATATGCATGGCTACGGAACCCTTTCATGGGCGTGCCCGACACGCTCTTGGCCGATTTTATATTTTATATATACAATTACCTATACAAATGCCCTAACATGGTGCTGGTGTTTGGTCGTGTTACTTTAATAATAATATCTAATTAAAATGTATAAAACCTGTGATGTAAAAAAATCGATCCTCCATAGACACACGCTGCAGTTAATTCACCCTTAAAATTTAAATTTAAACAGATATCACAATTAGAGTTTCAAAATGTAATTGAAATACGTCCGTGTAGCATAGACATACTACACGGACGTATTTCAATTACATTTTCTGTCAATCAAAATTTTCTAGTCGACTTGTCAAAGCTATGTTGCCAATAAAATCATGGTGCTAGCTGAAAACATGAATTATTTAACTCTCATTTTGGACTGGTGAATGCTTTAATTTTGTTCGTAATATTTATACAAACAAATATGTACCTTGTTTGAATTCATTTATTACAGGTACATATTGGATAATGCAATTACATTTAGGATGGATGGATTTGATTGTTACTCTTAAAGCTTGAAACTACAGTAAATCCTAAGATTTTCCAATAAAACTTAAGATTGACCAACTATTAATGATAAAAGTCTAAACAGATTAGCAATTTAAACTTTTACCATCACTCAATTGATAAATCTTAACATAACCTATCCAAGATGTACTAAATTCTAATGGTTAATTCATTAATCCTTACTTTTACCACTCATGCATTTGATCTTGTGTGGTGTTTCTGTTACTTACAGTGCATATTATGTTACTGTAAAAGTTCGGTAAATACTAAGATTTATGAGAGTAAGGATTTACCGAACTTTTACAGTAACATAATATGCACTGTAAGTAACAGAAACACCACACAAGATCAAATGCATCAATTAAATATTTCAAAGAGGAAGCCCATGTGCAGCAGTGCACTTAAACGGGCTCTTAGAAGAAGGAAAAGTAAACAATAAATAGTGACAATTATGTTAGAGAAATTTATAAAAAAATACACATTTTAGTACGTTTTTTACATAAAACAAGCATGAGGTGAATACTTTCCACTCCGCAATTAACCTGGATATGCGGTCAGCAGTTCAGCACAGATAGTATTAAGGAACGACTTCATTCAAAAGCAATATACTTATTATTGTTGGGAATGCGTTACTGAATTACGTTCTTAAGTATCGTATACCAATTATATTACACTCATACAATAAGTCTATGAGCTGAAAGTTTTTCAGTAAACATTTCAGTAATAGTCTAATGTGCCTTTGAAGAGTTATCATCAAATTTTTAAACACTTCGAAGATGTCTACCGTGCGCCGCCATTTAAATGCTTATATAAAATTATAAAAACCGAATTAGAGACACTTTACGGACATAAAATGAGACTCTAAATTAGAGACACTTTGTGTCTATTTTGTTTGGTATATTTCAATGTCTAAAAGATCTAACAGCCCCGAGCATGCTAATGAGATTCCTACAAGTCATTATATCTATCTAGATCAGTAGTATAGTACGTCACTCGTTAACGTTATTTTTCCGCCTTCACTAAAGGGCGTTGCTATCCTGTAGCGCTGTGACAGCATTGTTTCACTCCATCCTGAGATAATAATAACAACTCTTAAATAACATATTTATTCCACGAGCTAAAACTATTTTTCTACATTCTATGTTGTCCGTACTGGCAGTGAAGGAGATGTTTTTTTTTTCTAACTACAGCAAGATCTTATTTAATATACTATAGTAGGCTATTCACCGTCTGAGCAGAATTACCATATTCTGTATAAATACGACAGCTTTTGCCAAAAGCAAAAAATGCAATGGTAAAATAATTAATTTACATAGGTTGTTATCGCAGATTATATTTGCGATCGTTAACGGTGGCAAGCTTACTGTACTATGACAATTAATGAGTGAAAACGCGATATTTTATTTGTTCGTTATACGAGTAGTAAGGGTAAATGGTGGTTGTTTTTTATTAGAAAACCACGTTTGTCGACTGTTCTGACCACATACAAGTAGGTACCTAGTCATGTTAACAATAGATACTAATAGCAAAAATCCTTAAGTCATGTACTTTTTCACTTTTATAACATCGGGCGAAAGGAGAATTATTTTCCATCTGTAGAATAATTTCTATCGGGATTTGGAAAATAATTCTACAGTGAAATATCACTTGGCTATGAAAGCTGTTTAAAGGATCAAATCTTAATATAAACTTCCTCTACAAAGTTATTTCTTCTTCAAAAAGTTAATATTTTCCGAATTAGCTTAAGTAAAATTTACTTATAATAGAATTATGACATACGACTGCACCGGTGGCTCAGTGGTTACGATAGTTGCCTCTGAGACCTGGTGTTGTGGGTTCGATTCCCACCCGGGACAATTATTTGTGTGAACCACAAATAGTTTTTTCTGAGTCTGGGTGTTCTTTGTGTCCGTGAAATGAATGTTTGTAAAGTCCCCCGCGACACAGGGATTTAGTTCCATAGTGGTCTTTAAAAAAAAAAACAAAACAAAAAACAATTCATATGACAACACTGAAACTCTAAGCCCTAATTAGTTTTACGATCCACGACCTAAAACTTTGACTTGGTCCGTTGAAACTGATGAACACAGTTCACAAATTTGGTGGACAACAGACTAATGCTGAAGCGCGCTATTCAAGGTGTATACGCAAATAATTAATTAAATCTTACTTGAATATAGAAAGCCGATCAAATAAAGTCACTAAACTACCATATAAGCATTATACGACGTCATAACGTCGATATAATGGTTCGTTTAAATAATCTTCCGATATATTTTTTGTATGAGCATGTGTTAGTAATACAATTCGATATCTAAACTTCAGACTATTTAAAACTAAGGTCCACAACCTTTTATTTACAAAAAACAAAAACAATATAACGCCCCCATGTTATCTTTGATAACCTATACCACTCAATTTAACTATTCCACACCAAAAATTATCATCAGAACCCTAGAATGGAGTGGGAACTTTTCTGGTATTCGCCTGCATATAGGCATGCGAAAGTTTCTATTAACGCCAATATTTCTCATGTGACAATAAAATAGAGGCAATCGCTAACAATCTGAGCTGTACATGGCATTAATTACGCACGGGCAGCCATCAATCTCTCATCCGGCAAGACTCTTTGATAAATAATACATTGTTTGCGCCACATATCTGCGTCGCGTGTCCGCTGTTTAATTTTCACTGAAAACAGAGTAACGCTCGACGATGCGCGTTTGTCTTTGGAAATTGGGTCGCACTTGCATACCATTGTGAAACGTCCCGAACTGAGCCGGGTACTGTGCACCGATTTTTGATATCGAAAAACCAATACCACCGTCGATGTAAGAAATTGCCAAGACACTGCATCGGCAGACAAAATAAAGTTTATATAACATAAATCATAAGCAATTTAAATCGTCAGTGGAATAGTTAATATCGGAAACTTTGAGCACGGAGGGTGATCCCTCAACCAACTAGACCGGGACAGAAATCTTTGATTTTACGATCATTATCAATGGATCAACATTAAGAAGGAGAAATTTGAATTTTTAACTACCCAATTAAAGAGGCGTGAAGACTAAAAAATTTTATTTAGTCCGTTACTTAGATTACCAATCTTTATTGGACACGTATTTTATTTCGATTCTCAAATATACAATGACGAAGATACAACGCGTTAAAATCTCATGTGACGTCACTTTTAGGTACGATTTTACCTAGTAGTGACGCCACAACCCCCCCCCCCTATCCTGAACTTTATAAAAAAAGTTCAATATTTTTAAGTAATCTGACGGACTAAATATATTTTTTAGTCTTCATGCCTATTCAGTTTCTTACAAAATCAATTGCGTCATAAAAATTAAAATGTCACCGTATCATTAGTCACAATTCACTATTATTCAGTTGACTCGATGACGATATGACACAGAACGGGTTGCCAAATTATGGACTTAACATTCCATTATGGATTCTTTTCAAAGCACGGGTCAAAAATTGCCGAAGATCAGGAAACATAGAAGGAGGGAAGGGTGGCAGTCCTGCAGTGGGACAATGCAGGCTCTAAATAAATAAAAAGAAACTCAGTGGAGTGAGACAGGTTCTTCGTATACAGATTCTCACTTCAACAGCTCGGTTATATCTACTGCCCAACATGGGCCTCCTCTTAACAGACCTTGGCTAGCTTGCTTGGCAGGCGGATTGGAGATTACAGTAACAAGGTAAACCTTGAGTTGATAGATAGGTAATATTGCTCATCCATCAGCTGTAAGTCCTTTACTGTCTTACGACACCCATGGGAAGACATCGTCATCATCATCATCCCGTACAACGTCCACTGCTGAACATGGGCCTCTTCCCGTGACATGACTATGGCAACTACCCTCAGTTGCCATAGTCAGCACGCTGGTGACCGCAGTATTATGTTCTACCACACAAGGAAACGCTACTACCCGTTCCTTGATATAAGATTAATATAGATGATGTTATAACAATCGGGACCAAAGTCTTAACGTGTTTTCCGAGGCTCCATGCCTCAGAAAACACGTTAAGACGTTGGTAGTCCCTCAACCAACCCGACACGAAAAGACTAAAGAATAAAAAATAATATATAAAATCTTAGAATTTAACAAAGATTTGATGTCCGGCGTGGCGATATAACCCATGACCTCCGAGATTTTAAGCATTGGGAAGACATGGGGTGGAGTAATCTATGCATAAAACCACAGCACAGATTCTATATTTTTAATAATATATCCAAATATTACTAGGTAACTGATAGGATTCAATGTTCGTGTAGCATTTGACAAACAAATGTTCAACTTGTTAAACAACAACTTGTTCAAACCATTAGTTCGCGTTAATGCGACATACGTCACAATGTTGCTATTATCTGGAGTCTCTGTACATATAGCTACACACAAGTCTGAGCAAGTAACATTGCTCAACACTCAATAGAAGAAGTTTGCCGTGGAAAATCGCACCGTCCACTGTCAAACAAACTTCAAGAAAGAACAAAAGTAGCCGCCGGCTACTATAAGGCCGGGACTCCACCAAAGCGGATATGTGTGCGGTGTGCTGTGTGAGAAGAGATGTTTTTCAGCTCGGGTGAATCCACCGAAGCTGTGCGGAAATGCGTATCGTAGCAGAGATGTGTGCTGGCTAGCCTTGCGACTAGGTACTAGACTATTAGAGATTAGAGGTTGCCGGCACACATCGCATCGCGCCATACAAATATTACATGTCTCCGCACAGTTATCACCACTGAAGCTGAGCGGAGAGGAGATGTCTCAATAACGCAATTCTATAGGTTGTTTAAAAAACATCTCCTCCTCCGCTCGTCTCGTCTCCGCTTTGGCGGAGTCCCGGCCTAAGCGTGCCCGCCCACGTCATACCTACTTTAAGTAAGGTTTTTTTGTAGGGCTTATAATCGGGCAGATTTTTCCTCCTGGCAAATGCAAGCGACCGACTGTCGATGAGCAGTGTGCGTTAACGCATATATTTCCGGGAATTTCATTTACACCGACAATCGGATCGGTCGCTGGATTAACATATAGGCTATAAAATATAACGCTCCGACCCACTGGAGCAGAGTGACGCGGGTAAAACCGCGGGGCGCAGCTAGTACAGAATATATCCTTACTATTATTATAAACACGAAAGCTTCTGTGGATAGATGTTTGTTACTATTTTACCCAAAAACTTCTAAACAGATATCGCGGATATTTTGCACAGTAATAGTTTATAAACTAGATTACCATACAGGCTACCATACATAACTTAAGATTGTTTTTTTGTCATTACGCAACGAGTTTATTTTAAGGCATATAGTAGGTATAGGTATATTCGTAATATCATGTGATATTACGTTATTTCGTGGATAATTATCTATTTGGTAACGTATACATATTAACTTAACTTCATAATTAAATATAACCTAAATTAGTTAGAAATAATGTAGCATTCTAATGGGGTAAAATTTATTGAAATCCTTGCAGTAGTATTTAACACTGGCTGCGCCCCGCAGTTTTACCCGCGTTACTCTGCTACAGTGGGTCGGAGCGTGATGTTTTGTAGCCTATATGTTAATCCAGCGTATAACCTATCCCGGTGTATAAAATTTCAACCAATTCCGTTCAGTAGTTTCCATCCATCCCACTTACAAACTTTCGCGTTTACAGTATTAGTAGGATTATTCATAACAAACATACATTACTAAAAGATAAATCTTTCCTCTTTATAATATTAGTATGGAAAGTATAAATAAAAAATCTGCCGCAGTCGGGTCATTTCAATCTGTAGTGTTTGCAAATCATGAAAAGCTAATAAAAATAATTATTAATTTTAAAGTAGGTATATAATTAAAACAAAAATATATTTTCATTTATTATACATCACTTTCAAGATTCAGAATATGAAGTCGACGCGGTCTGAAGCCTGGAGTACTGTAATATGGAACACCTCTTATTCATGCTGCGAAGTAGGTCACCGCATATAATACAAAACATAGTCTTGATATTGTTAAGGGAAGAAAGACTTGTATTATATTAAATCCTCTTTTGTGTTTCATGAAGCATATAACATAGTGTATACTACATCTTTTCTTTGTGAACACGTGTTACTTCTATTTGTATACCGGTTATAATTATTGACCTCTATATATAGACAACCTCCGAAGCGTAGCGGTATTTGGCTCGCTTTAAATCTCGGAGGTCGTGGGTTCGATCCCCAGGTCCTCCGGACAGGAATTCTTTGTATTAAGATTTTACAAAATTCAACCGCTAAAGGGACATAAAAGTTTGCATGGAGGAATCGATATTTACTTGTTTAACAACTAGTAATAAGTATGAGAAAGTTTGTATTTAATTTTGTAGTTCCACATTTGCACAGAAACGGATGATGAAATTTACCTTAATTAAAACTGGCTAATACCAGACACTATATAATATATAGTCTCTGCTAATACTCAACATAATTATTAATTCTTTGATAAGCTTTTGTCACATTCTAAACTAGAGTAACCATCATTTTGGGACAAGACATTACAAATAATAAAGTACCAAAGTTCACATCTTTGGTACTTTATTCTTATCTTATATAACAAAACTAGCGGCCCGCCCCGGCTTCGCACGGGTGAACTGTTATACCCTACCCCTGCCCTACCCTACCCCTACCCTAACCCTACCCTAAAGTTATTATTTTTACCCGCGAGCGATTCTGCGGATAAAAGCCAGACCTAAATATGTTTTTTTTTATGTTATTTTTTAGCGACGACGTTTTAGCTAACTTTCCCGGGCATAAAGTCGAACAGGGCTTCAGCCTTATTACATGACTATTACGCGACATCGTCCACGTACATTTCGATTTCTTCATACAAACTTTGCAACCGCTTTTCACCCCCTTAAGGGTTACATTTTCAAAAAACCTTTCTTAGGGCTCATCTACGTCACTTAAGGATTATTTGTGAAAAGTGTCATGGTTAAAGACCTAGTGGCTTCAGCGATCGATCAGTCAGCCAGTTTCTGCTTTAACTACAAACTAAGCTGTTTATGTGATAGGGCACTCGTTGTGGGACTTGGACCTCGGCTCAAGGGTCTTGCGCAGGTTGCTATGTTTGTAGTTTTCAAAGTATTTCATATAGCTGTAGCCCTGCTCGCGCTTATGCAAGGTGAAGTAGCTTCGTGGCTAAATTATTATTATTATGTCCGTCTGAAATAAAAATATCACGCTAACTCGAATATTTGTAACATATCAGGCATTATTGGAAGATTGATGAATAAATCTTCAAAATTTACACACGTCTAGCGACACTAACTATTTTAAGTCGATAAAGAGGTCACAGCACTTGATCATTTTTAATTTGTGAAAACCATATTTTATGTTCCAACAGCTTAGTGATAACACGTTGCAGTATGTGAGATACCATCGTTATCGTTATACTTTTGTAAACCTTTCAAAATACCACGTAGATTGCTTTGGATAGCCAGTGATTGGAAAAACATGTATATCCAGAACCACAACAGGCCTTTTATCCTTGCATTAAAGAACACTAGGCATTAACTGCTGAACCGGGAAACTGGGACTCGTCATTTTGATAATTTCTCTTATCAAAGAAGGCACCATGACATTAATTTATGACATCTAATGTATACTTATTGGCTGGGTGCGCAATGGCAGCGCCAACTAGCGGTTATAATAGGAAATATGCATGTATTTTTTAATTATTTATACGTTTCTTCCAGTTATTACATAACCAAAAATAAATATAATGCACCCAAAATATAAACTATCATTTTCGGGCGATTAAAACGCGGCCATTTTGGCGCGGTTATTCTGTGACGTCATATTACACACGATCGATGTGGAAGTTAAAAAGTGCGTTATAAAATATACTTATTAATATGGAAAAGCACAATATAATATAAAAAACTGCACCTGATAAGGTATATTTTCTTAGGCCTAAAGGTGTGAAAAAGTGGTGCAAGGCGATGAGAAGGGAGAATGTACTGTGTTCGAGTTGTTTATTTTGTTGTGAAGATCACTTTACTACAATAACAATCGTTTTTACTTTCTTTTTTATCTGATTGAGCTTTGAATAAACCGGTTTTAAACTCGAAACAGTGGAAATAACCTGTTGAGAGAAGACGTAGAGTGTCAATTGACGTCACGTTTTGTTCAACCAATAGCGTTGCGTTTCGACAATTGGCTAGACAATTTTCAAAAAGTTACTTTTTTATGATTCAATTTCACTATTAAATTATGATTCATTTAAAAACTAATTGTATAAGTATGCTTTTTTAGCAATAAAGATAACACATCAAAATATTTTGGCTATTTTGGAGTTATGGCTGGCTGTCATGAAATGTTGTAATTTACATTCGTATCCTGTAACCACTTCCTACCTTCTACCTCGAATCCAGCGAATAGAGTCTTAGTGCCAAGTATTATTCGTGAATAGTATTGCTAGAAAGTTTTTAGGATTATCAGGGTACACTTATAATAATGTAGTAACTAACCTGAGGTCCTGCAACAGCGCCTCTCCCTGCGCGATGGTGGCTACACAGGCCTCGAGGCTGGCGGCACGGTGCTGGGCGCATTGTTCTAACGCCCGTCTCGCCGCCTCGGGCGTGTCGTCTGTCGCGCAAACACCGCCACCACTGCGCAACGTCTCCAGCCATTGTAATAGCTGGTAATATGATATAGCATTAGATAACTGATATGGTGTCGAATATTGCAGAAGATGATTAAGTTAGACAGGTACTAATACTGGACTGAAGTACTTTGAAATTAACAGAAGCGGTTTTAGCCTGTATAAATAAAAATGGAAGTCTAAAAAATATTGGTCGATTCTTTTTATTCGTAATTATGAGTTTCTTATTTTAGATTAAACAAACAATCCACAGAATATATAAGATAATTATTACGGTCGACGACGAGCACCAACACAAACAACGTCAGTTTAGTAGTTACATCTACTTAGTAAATCCACATAACTTATAAGTACTCTACTTTTAATTCTATTCTAGCAGAATTACTATTGCAGTTTACGCCGTTGATAATTACTATCCGAAGATTGAATAATCAGCCCTGAGTAAATTATTATATTAGAACAAGGACTTACAGTTTTACACTATCACAGTAACTACTGCATGGTCTATAGCGATTATTTTCCTATCACATTTACGGAACTT
The DNA here is from genome assembly GCA_947037095.2 of Nycteola revayana. Taxonomy (NCBI): domain Eukaryota; kingdom Metazoa; phylum Arthropoda; class Insecta; order Lepidoptera; family Nolidae; genus Nycteola; species Nycteola revayana. Next base: position 12,148,789 of record OX344842.1, on the reverse strand, counting down.
TAATCATTATAAGCCTCCCATAATATTATACTTATAACACATAATATTAAATACATATATTTATATATGAGTATAGATATTCTCCTTCAATCCGTACCTCTTTCTCGTGCGTATACAAGAGTACGGCTAGGTCGAGTCGTCTGCGTCGTCGGTCAACTCTTGCTGCGAAGGCCGCTACGTGAGCTTCTAGTTCTCGAGCGACGCCCAACACTTCTTCCGGGTCACATTCTCCCGACCGGGCTAGCTCTTCAGCACCCGCGAGCAACTTTTCAGCGTTTGTATAAGTATTCTGTTGAAAAGAATATGATTCATGAATCCTATATAATTTTGTATCTTACTTCACAAAAGTATTCATAGAAAAATTGACTTGATTAGCTTGATGAGGCTTATTTTGGCGTTATTAAAAACAACTGTGAGGTTAAGATATAATTGCTTTGCTTTACCTGTGTCATGATTTACATATTTATATGTCGTCATTATTACTGAGACAACACTCATTGTGTTGTCGCATTTTGATGATTTTACAGATGATGTATCTCTATGGTTCTAACATCCTCGATGGTTATAACAACAAATACTAAAAACAGAATAAAATAAATATTTAATTGGCGCTCTCATGCAACAAACGTACTTTTTGACGCTTTCCTAATAACGGCAACATGTAGACGCTTGAAATGGTTCTTTGTTTCTTCTTAAAACAATATCGTGTCTTATGTTGTACAGATAACGGAACCGAGCCCTTCGTGTGTGTCCATCTCGACGTTGGCTGGTTTTTTAATGATTAGTGATGATACTTACTTGTGCTACATTTTCGAAATGTTCATGAGATTTCTGATAAACTCTAGCTTTATGGAGATTCCTTCCTATTCCAGTATTCTTCTGTAAAAACACTTCACCATGATTTGCCAACCAATCTAGGACCTGTAACAATACACATAAAAAATAAATTAAATTTGAACAATTGATGTCATCCATAAATATCAAGTTTTCCTACAACCGTAAAAACAAATAGTCAATGGGTTGTTCTATAATACAAGGGTCAAAGTCACACAGGGGGGTAGGTTGCTTAGTTTATAGTTTTTATACAATTTAGTAAGACTGGAGCTCTGTTCAACTTTTGTCCTATAGATATTTGATTGGCGTTACCCACCTGCCTACAATCTTCCTTGTACAAAAGCAAAGCTAGTCGCTGATGTAGCTTGAGTCTGGCCTGGTGATATCGCGCTTCCAACGCTCTGTGATGTCCCAGTATCTGATGTATGACGGCCAGCACGTGGTTAGCACCCGAACTGTAGTCCGCGGCGGGATCACCGCCACTGCTTCCTGCACTGCTCACTGTTCCATCGTTCTGGAGACAAAATATTTAAATTCATTTTTATCACATCTATTCAAAAAGAGCTAGTTTATTCCTCGTAAACAGGGACCAAAATAGCTCATTAATCCCTTAGGGACCAAAATTGATTTGTTTTGGAATGTGGATATTGTTAATAATTTTTCAATCAGCAAAGAGGTGAATCACAAACCATGCGGGAACAATGTATTGAATATGTGACTGGCTGAAAAACTGCGAGCGCGCCAAATTTAAAAAAAGTTGATGAAAAATAAACAACGCGCGAAATTAAATGCATTCTGCTTTCGTTCGTAGTTGATTCATATTCAGATTTTAGAATTATAAAAAATGAGTGCGTCTTCCTCAAGTGAAAGTATTATTATGTCTTATGGTTCTTTATTGTACGTAAATAAATTCTTGTTCATAAGTTGCACTTACTTATTTTCTCATAGAGGGTGATAAAAACCACCTCGGGAGCAACACTATTTTAAGCTCGAGTGACATACTTTTAATCCTTTAAAAAAAAAAAACACTCTCGCCTTTAAAAATAGTTCTTTGCTCCAAGATAAACAATCTACTATTATTGCATTCATTAACCATTATATATAGGCAAAACACTCAGACAAAAAATGCTCTAAGCTCCTTTGCTTTGTTAATTATTACGCGAAAAAAACATAAAAATTACTAAAGACTTAAGAGTTATATGCTAACTATAATTTACAGAGGCTTTATTTTTATTATTATTTTCTTAAATACACTTGCGTGCGTTTGCTTGGGTTTCATATCTACTCAATGCCTTCCATTGAGTAGATATGTCTTTCATTTCGAAAAATTATATAATTAAAAATTACTATTAACACTGTGTGAAGATTGGTCTATAAACCTTATTTACACATATTCTTCATAAAAATAGTGTGATGTGTAGAAAACAACATTATCACTGAATAATATAGGCAATATAAAAAAAACCGGCCAAGTGCGAGTCGGACTCTCGCACGAAGGGTTCCGTGCTAGTTGCAACTGTGATCGATGTTAATAATAGTTAATTGAATGAAAGGTAAATTGTGGTTTCGGTTTATGACGTATTAAAAAAAAAACTACTTACTTGATCTCGTTCAAACCAATTTTCGGTGGAAGTTTGCATGGCTATGTACATCATATATTTTTTTTAGTTTTATCATTCTCTTATTTTAGAAGTTACAGGGACACACATTTTACCACTTTGGAAGTGACTCTCCCGCAAACTATTCAGTTAAGAAAAAAATGACATTAGAAACCTCAATATCATTTTTGAAGACCTATCCATAGATAGACACGTATGGGTTTGATGAATTTTTTTTTTGATTTTCAGGTCTAAGTATGGGGAACCCCAAATTGTTTTGTTTTTTTTTCTATTTTTGTGTGAAAATCTTAATGCGGTTCACAACATACATCTACTTGCCAAGTTTCAACATTATAGTTGTTATAGTTTTGGAAAAAAGTGGCTGTGACATACGGACGGACAGACGGACAGACAGACAGACAGACAGACAGACAGACAGACAGACAGACAGACAGACATGACGAATCTATAAAGGTTCCGTGTTTTGCCATTTGGCTACGGAACCCTAAAAATGGAAGCTACAACAGTATACTAAAGGAAAAATCTTACCATATCAGCGGGATCCGTTTGATGGCACACTTGGACGAGGTGATCCAGTTGATACAACAGCTTTTTACTAGTTGAATGAACCTATAGAACAAAAATATACGTTTTATCACTATGTATTTAACAACCTTTAGTCCCGGCATTATTATGTCACTTATGAGTAGAGGAATTATTGACCAGCTGACGGACGGACTACTTTGTGTGTAATATCCTACAATTTGCTACCGGTTAATTAATTGAGTATCTAGTTTAATTCGTAGAATAAGAATAATTGTGTAACATTGTGTTTCTAACAAGGTCAAGTGTATGTAAATACCTAAGTGCTGAATAAATTCATTATTTCACTATATACACTATGCTTTCTCTGGCTGGGCTCTAGAAAAAGCACCACTGGGGTTTTTTCTTAGTACCAACCAACTACATAAAATAATATATCTCAATTTAGGTAATTCTCAAAGTTTTGACATTAATTATAATCAAAACATATTATTGGCTTGTCCCATGAATGTCAAAAACTATTAAATCTTTCTGAAAATGGTAACTATGATCAAGGAATCTCAAATGTGAAAGTTGTCTAATTTCCACTGACCTCAGTATACGCCTGACACATGTGTTCATACAACTGTCTGTGTCTCTGGGCGTGCTGCTCCAACGCTCGCGGGTCATTGCAGGGCGCTCCACCCTGTCCGGTCGCCAGCTGCAATGCGACCGCGCACTGAGCACCCCATCCCCCAACCGCTGACACGTAGGCCTCCGCCTTGTGGTGGAATACCACGGAGAGGGATAGCACTGCGGAACGCTCTTCGAGACCTGTGGACCAAGAGGGATTTAGAAACTCAGGCCTGTTTATCACCAAAGCAGGAGCGATTGGACGTGTATGTAACGACATTTTTTTACTGGTATCTCGTCGCGTCTTCGCTTCGTCACGAGATCTAATCTGATGGTTCATATATTTTAAAACCATAATTCATGTATTGGCATCTCATTCAAAATAATCTATTTTTTATAATGAGTAATAACCAATGTTGATTATTCATACAGGAATAATATTCGCCTTAATTCATAGTGATGGTAATGCCAACGCATTTTTAAAATGATGATTAGTACCGTTATATCTATAAAGAGGTAAAACTGATTGAGTTATTATTCAAACAATGTTCATTTTTCAGTCATTGGTATGAATATCTAATATTAATATTATTTTGAGATTATTATTATTATATTATTTAAGATTCTTATTTAACTTTTAGTGAATATACTCAAAAACTAATGTATCGCCTTAAAATAAAAATCTTTCACTAACATAAGCTTCGTTATTGAAAACTAACTTATTCTATATTGATTTGATGAGATTCCCTTTGTAACAGTAGTTACGGATAAACGGTGCAGTATGGCAAGTTTACAATATTTACCAGCAGAAAGTTGTTTGTAAGCGCGTTCAAGACGATGGGCGAGGGCCGAGATGTCAGCCTCTGCGTAATGTCGCTTGTCGGCGAGGCGTCGAGCCGCTGTCGTGACGCGAGCCACACTCGGCCTCCCCCCACCTGTACACGCCGCTGCAAACCTGTTAAAAACCTTCACGTTAGTTAAACCTATAAATATATAGACTTTTATGTTCCAATACATTGACATCTCATAATATAGACTAGCCCTTCGAAACAAAAAATACCCACTGAATTTTATCAAACTGACAATTAAAGTAAAAAATGAAAACGGTAAAATATTACGTTCTTTGTGACACTTAATTTTAAAGTGAAATTACCGACAGCATAACTATTGATAGAAGCGTTGATCTTTTATTTTTCCTAATATTATGACTCATTTTTCCAATGCAATACCTTTATGTAGAGTTCAGCATATCCCTGTTAGGACACAACGACAGTTTAAAAACACGATGGCTCTAATTTACGATTAGAATCATTAGGTTCATAAACAATTAGTCTATCATGACATGAAGGTAGGCTACCAACATCTTAATGTTCTTTTCACAAAAACGACCAGCCCGAAGAGTATTTTCGTTGAATCTTAACTTACTTGTATAAACCTACTAATCTAGTTACGTAAGCTAAACTAACGTATTTTGTGCAATGCAGGAATTGCGACTTGTGTATAAAAGTATTTTATTCGAGATACTTAAGTATGGACTGAGGAAGTTAATTCTACGAATAAACCAACTGGCGCATGCGATTCACGCCTGAAGATACACTGTTCCTGATGGTATAACTTATATATTCAGCCAGCAGAGCTTTTAAAATTTCGATTCTAAACAAAACATAAAAAGAACATAACGCCAGTGAATCTATGCGGGATTACTAATAAATAATATTGAAGGCCGTAGCCTTATTTTCTGGGTATAGAGTTACCTGGCGTGCTCCTCTTGCAGTCGCTTGGCTGCGGCGCAAGACCGCCCTATCTCCACGTAGGTAGAGAGGAACGCAGTGCGATGATTCACTATCCACTCCAGCATCTGAAATGTTAATTACAGACATTAGTACATAAGAATTAATGAGTAAATAATGATATTACCCTTTCAATATCATGAAAATATTTTATATAAGAATAAGAATTAACACAATGTCTACTTGATATAAATCTCACCGGAAAATAACAAGAGTCCTAAGTCTTTCTACTTGCTTGTTAGTTGATAAACTAACAAGGTTTCGGGTGGTTAAGAAAAAATAATTTAGAAGTTGAACTTTTTTTGTTTTATTACAATAGTACCTACACCAACGAGACTATGCGTCTCGTCTCGTTAGGTTAGGTCAAGTGTCGTAGCGGTTGCCTCCTTTTGTAGACAAGTAATTTCACAGTAGGAGGCCGCGGAGCGGGAGAGGGAAGTAGATCCCTCCGCCAACCCGCTTCGCAGACGGCGTGTTGGCCGTCGGCGGCGTGTTGGCCGTCGGCGGCGGGCTGAAACCCGCCGCCTACCGCCCTAGGCTCGGCCTTGGGGAGTGGGGAACATGGGCCCCGCTCTCTTCGAGGCTGATCCGTAAAGAGTAGGGACGCCGCTACACTCCGGGCGTCCCTATAATTAGGCAAATGGTCCACTGTAAGTGTGGCCCCGCAGATCCCGCGGTACCATATTGGCCGCGGGTGCCGTCGGGGGGCCGGATTGCTCATGCGTACTCGGCCCCTGCCAACGGCGGATCGAAGGAGTGTCCGGGAGGTTTTAGTAGTATTAGGATCCTCTCCTCGTGGTATGAGTTTAGCATACCACGCTATGGAGAGGGCGAGTCCCACATATCCCACCGCCAGCGCGCGAATACGCTGCAGCGGCGGTGGGAATGCGTAAATGCATTTCCCCCCGGACAACAAAAAAAACAAAATGAAAAGGTCAAGTATCGTAACAATTATGTAAATAATATAATAATTACGCACGTTGACTGAAACTAGCAACAAAATTTAATTTATTTAACAATATGAGTGGCACGGAAGTTGTTCAACTTACGATTCGTATTATTTTTAGGTGACATATATATGGTACGACTAATAGCCGAAGTGCGGCTACACCTAGTTTTAGCCGGCTTCAACTAGGTGCAGCCACATGATCATGACCATATGCGGTTAAACTTAGATCAACCTCAATAACCTTTGTGTTAATTCAGCTATTAAATTATTATTTCTAATTTCAGCCAAATCCATTTCAAGTATTTAAAGAGTTTTAGCTTTAAAGAGTAACAAACAGCCATCCATCCATACATTCATACGGCAATCTATACAGACCGTTACGTTTATAATATTGGTAGGATTGAAATCTTTGAATATATGTGAATTGTGGAATTATGCAATTTATGAGTTACTTTAAAACAATCTTGAAAATGTATAAAAAGCAAATAAGGGATGCTTTTACGGTGTGTCAATATTTTGTGTAGTATTGCTTATACAATTAAATAAGTATGTTCCAATTTTACATCAATTATTCGTCTTTCGCATAAAATAACATGGTATTTCTATAGTTTCGCTGCGTTTATTTTATTTATAACTTTGTGACATACGCGAATAATAAATGGTTTATGGCTTTACTATGAATTATTTACCAGTCCACCTTAAGCTGGTGTAGGGGGTGTCTTAGAAATGAGACAGATACACAAAATCTAGTATATCCTTCGAATGGAAAACATAAAGAAAATAGACGAACCTTTTCACAATCCTGCTCAAAGAGGCGCAGTTGAAAGCACTGGTCGAGTTGCATCTTCTTGTGTTGCCACAATTTGTGCGCGTGCGCATGCGCGGACCGCACTGCCGAGAGCTGCGCTCGCACCGCGCCGGGCGAGCCGCAGTGGAATGCTGCTTCACCGCTGCTGCCGCTCGCCTCAGAGCACGCAGCCTCAGCCGCCTCTAACCGTTGGAGTACACGTTCACCTGACGTCATAATCATATCAATGTTAAGGTTGCGTTACATCACATTCGTAGGGGTTTCTCTACCGTAACTTAAATCAAGGTTGGTAGAGTGGAAGTATGTTTCCTTGGATGGTCGCGATTAGAAAATTTCCGGGAATCCATTATTTATGTTGTTTAAAAAAATATTAATTTCTAAACATTTTCTTTTATATTTTAGGTTATTACTCACGACCGACGTAAATTAAAGGAAACCGAGTTGTATAGGTACCTCGTCACATGAGACTAACCATTTCTGAACTATGGACTATATACACTACACAGAAGAGTTTTAAACATAAAAATATAGTATATATTTTTATATTAAGGGTAATAGTTTATCATTACGTAATTGAATTTGTAAGTCGCGGTACTCCCATAACGCTACTATATTCGACGTATTTTTTTTATTGAATAACACTTATACAGATTATGATGACCAATGAAATGTACTCGATACTTACTAACAAATGTGAAAATAACGGCGTGTACGGTCTACGGTATGTACCGTCTTTTGTTTATTTACATCTAAAGCACTGAGGTAATTTCGAATTGACTCAGTAGTTTAGATGTGGAACAGGAATTTATTGGAAAACATTTCTAATTTTTATACTTGAAAATATACATCCTAAAGTCGTTACTGCCTACCTAACAATTCTCGACAATTAAGGCTACATTCTATAAAGTAGAACAAGAGAATTGATTTTGTCCAAATCCAATTTATACACGCGAGTATTACACACGAAAGCGATTATGTATATTGTTTATATATTAAATAAGCGCACATTTTATATAATGTTACCTCATAACAGGAACCTATCACATTGCGTAACAAAAATCTATTACAATTTATTAAAGTTAACATTTGCCGGAAGACTGGTTGGTTCTCAATAGAAATTCCGTTCAAAAATGAATAGCTATTGTAAAAAAATATCGTGCATTGCACATGCAACATTTCTTGTGCAATTGAAACTTTCTATAATACAGTGTAATATCAAGAGCCTGACATAATTATGCATGTAAATTATATGGCAGCATATTCCATTAAGTGTATTTCATAGTGTAAAGAAAGGAAACCCCATTTTGTTTTTCATTGTTGAAAACCGCAAGTTGGCTTGTGTCGCGAGGGACTTTGCAACATAAACACGTTTACATAATTCGCGGATACAAAGCAAATCCAGGCTATATTCGTTTGTAGTGGTAATCGAAACCAGAACACCAGGTGTCAGAAGTAATTATATTCGTCTTTTAAAAACAATGGTGAGTGCATACTTTTTAACAATTGTTTCAATTAATTAGATAAGCCCCTAAGTCGTACTAGCCTAGAACTCACAAAATTCACTGTCCCGCTGTTTAATTCACTGTACTACAACCAATTCGGCATTAATGATATATGAGTTCAAAGTGCTGTATTATAACACAATTATGAATTTAAACGCACGTACCGGGTTTAATAGACCACAAGCAGTCGAAACACATAACGAGTAGGTACTAGATCGGCTACCACCCTTCAGGTTTATCAACGTAAGGCGCGTGCGCCGACATCGCACTCAACCCGAGGTTATACAACAAACGGCCGGCTATGTGCGGCTCATTCGAGCGTGAACATAAACGCTATAGGTATCAAAAATAAATAAACATACAATTCCGCAACTACAAGTTTTCTAATGCACTTCATCACGTATTATGTGCATAGTTCTAGCAAATATGGATATGCAATTATACCAATTGCCTATTGCAGGTGCGTTAAGCGCCTTCCACTGTTTAATTGCAGCATTCATTGCAATTTAAATTACTAATTGATAGCTGAAACACGAAAACGGATTATTGTTTCTATACGGTTAAGTATGATTGACCTGCTGATTTAAGATTTAAAATTATGAGGAAACTGTGGTTTATGGATGATTGATGATTTCAACGTTATTATCAAAGCAATTTTTAAATTTATCTGTACTTTTATACTAATATTATAAAGAGGAAAAGTTTGTATTTTTATATTTTTGTTTCGAGTAAACTCAAAAACTACTGAACGGAATTCGATAATTCTTTCACCATTATAATGCTATCTCTGAGTAACATAGGCTATAAATGTCCACCCGTGCGAAGCCGGGGCGGGTGGCTAGTATAAAATAAAGTAACTGAGACAGCAACGTAGGCACTACATGAAAACATAATATAAATATTTACCGATTATTTCAGTATCAACAAATCGTATTTTAACTTACATAGTGTAAAATTTAGATAAATGTAACATAAGTATCAAGATACTTATATTTCATCATTTATCTCAGGGATACCCAAGAGATATCCATCAACACTTAAAACTTAAAATGTATGTCACCTTGTGCTTCAAGTTCATCGACGGGGACTTTAGAGAGCCGCTTGCTAATGTCTGCGTGAGCATCGATGGCCCTTCTGGCGCCCGTGACGTCATCCGCGAAGTCCGCCCTCGCCACATCTTCCTGGAGATCATCGAGCCTGTCCAGAAGCTCACCCGCCTGCCACATCAGTTCTTCCAAAGCCTAAATAATATATGAAAATTATTATGACATTCTTTAATAATTATAATTAGAAGGTATTGTTATACTTCTTCACTCACTGAATAAGGGTACCCAACTAACAGGCGGTCAATGCATTTACGTTCCGCCACTCACGTAAAGTAGTGGCGACTGACGAGTAGTATAGGTGGCTGTAGACCGACTAACTTAAATTGTAATTTTCTACGATAACTTCATTATAATTTCATTATTGCTGGAGCATATTTCTTTTATAACAGGTTTTACATGTTTTGTTAAGTTATTAACTAACGCGCTTACACCAGGAGAGTGCAAATACTATTCCTACAACCAATAAAAGTTTTATAGTTTTCTTGATGTTTCAATTTGATTAATTGTAATAGTTTTGTAACAGAAGTTACATAGACATTACCGACATTATATATAATTATTTGCAATAGATGGAATTATATCAAAGCTACATAACTTGAAAAGTATTGCTGCGAACTAGTAGTCTATTTCATAGTTACAAAATATAACAATCAGGTAAACATATTTGTATATACATTTGATGTACACACACGTTGTACAGATGTTAAAAGTGTAGATTCACCAACGCGACGGCAGTGACGTCATGTTAGTGTGACTGTACGGGAGCTAATAACCGACTTCTCGGAGCGGAGGTGGAAGCACTGTTTTTATTAAAATATTACTCATTCAATCTTTTCCAACATCCGAGTTCGAGCATTGGAAGTCGGATAAGTATCCGAAAGTGGTCGTAATTCGATGCAACATCATCCATATATGATTCCCACTGGAATTGACTTTAGTTATATAAAGGTTTGTAGCCAATCTGCGCAGTTAGTTCATCCGCGTAGCTTTCGGACCTTGAGGAACTTAGCTAATGAGTCTAATAATGGAGGAATATAGTATAATATTATATAACTTACCAATCTAAGGTCTATCCATTGCGCGTGATCATACTGCAGTGTACCATCTAAGTCAGGCGTTAATTGCGTACTATCAATTACTTTAGGCAGAGCTTCTAAGCTAATCATAGTTGTCTGAAAAAGAATTAGATATTTGTATAATCATCAAATTAAAATCATACTATGTTTTTTTCGTAGAAATCGTAATCGTAGTGTATGGAATGATAAGAGCATTATGTACTGTCGTGAACGAATGAATCTTTTTAGTAATTAATCGATTGCAAAAAAAACTAATTTATAGAATAAATATTGATCATGAGATCAATCTTTTATGAATCAAAATACTAATTCGAATCATGCCTAATAGCTAAATCACATAAGATTAAGAATATGCATAGCATATATATACTATATAAGTACGCTATGAATTAATACTACGGGAAATGAATCAGCAAGAATTCAGTACCATAATTTTAAAGTTTTTATCCTCAAGGTGATGAACGAATACAAAACATACCAAACATAATAATATCTGTCAACACGCAAGTGCCGATCAGGTAATATTGACAACTGTCGAGTTGAAAGGAAGAGGTAATATAATAATACCTAGTGACTTTGAACAAGATTTTTTTTATTTCTAGGTTCGAGTTCGTTTTTCGAAAGTTCGGTTTCGGTTTCGGCCAGATTAGCCAAAAAATCTATTTCCGGTCTGAATTTCGGTTTCGGCAAAAAAAATCTTTCGGCCGCGACCTGAGTGTTTGTGATTCATCGAACGTCGGGTAGCGAACCTCGCCTCTCCCCACCGCCGCCGGCTCAGCTTAGTTCGCCACCGTCAATTGAAGTTGTTCATAATTTGTATTGAATTGTACATAACACAAGTACAAGTAAAAAAATTATGTTATTTTATTTTTATATAATTTTAGTGCAAATTAGTTTATTTTTAATAATAAGTCTTTAAATATTCATTTAGCTTTTTTTATGTATTTCTGGCATAAAATATATTTGTTATTTACTAGAAAGGTTGTCTTCTTATTTTATTTCACACTATTTAACTGTCTGCAAGTATAATATGCAAATAAATGTGTTAAGTGTACAGAAATAATTAAAGGTTTCGGCCGAAACTGAGACCGAGGCCGAATGTTCGCTTTCGGCTGAAAAACTAATTTTGGTCGGACTATTACTATTATTAAGAATAGAGTTCATACGTTGCATTGGGTGAACATCTATGGTAAGCTAAACCATAGATATAATACATCATAACCAATAAGCAATTTGTAAAATAGAAACATACAAGCTGAAATTTTAAGAGTCGGTATGCTATAGTGAAAAAGAGGTTTCCGGCTTCTGGGACCGCAATTAACTGGAACCGCGGTCCCAGTCGACGGATTCGAAAAATTAAATATTTTTCTTCCAGCGACTGGGACCACTCATAGATAACTTAAAAAAAACTATTATTCAAGTCAAAATCGGTACAGTCAAACGAAAAATAATCTAAATTATTTATATGAATATCATTGACTCGTTCTAGACATGATTTTATCCTATGCGCTTAGTAATAGATTAAGCTAGCCCATTTTTACATAATTCACACATGCAGGTAAACACACAAAGGGAATAGCATTGTATGATTGTATAATACTATCCCTCTCTAGCTCGAGTCAATTTTGCCTGTCGATTTCAAGGTCAGGTAGCCCTTTTGTTATAATCGGGAAATTTTGCATCGCCCAATGACTGGCTCGGCCAATCACTGACAAGAAGCTTATCAATTTAAGAAAGTCAAGTTTTGCATTAGGCAGTTTTTGTTGCAAATTGTGTGATGTGAGTGGTGGTGTAGTGACTTCATTTAATAGTCTTCAGGTATGTAAAACAATTTTTTGTTAAATTATTTATAAACAAAACGAGCTAATAACGACGACGTGTTTACAAATATATTTTCTTTAGAACGCTTCTCATCTTTAATGAGACTTTTTAATATCACAAAGAAAATTGTCATCTGTTAAGATTATCTGACATTTAATTATTTTTTTTCGATTTTAGAATTATCAAAATGGATGTAAATAGTCCTTCAACTTCCCGTGGTGAACAGTCATTTTATATTGATGTCACACGAAGAGGACGTGAACTTTTGCGAAGAGCTGGCTATGAATTACTTATTTGACTGATTGTGTGTTAAGCCATTTTAACCTTTAACGACACGGGCGGGGTCTAAGCAGACCCCACGCGTTGTTTTTTAACGATATTTTTTTAAATAACAAGACACAATCGTGCGCTTTCGGCTAATCTCAGTTCGCCGCAGCAGCTCTAAACAGACCGAAGTACATTACGCTTACGCTAAGGTAAACACAATTTTTACTTATGTGGGGATACCTGTGGACCCCACCCGTGATTTTACGTAGAATCTTTTTCACATCATACATAATTTTAACTTGTTTCTTTTTCAGAATTAATGTTATTTCATTGCAATAATAAGTCACCAACTATCAGAGGACGCCATTGTATAGATTTTTAGTGACTCTGACAGCGAATAATCCTAACTTGAAAGATATAAGAGTAATCATGTGCAAGTTGGTCGACAAAGAGCAACCTTTACCTAGTACGGATGAAGCTGGTCCTAGTGCCCCAAAAATGAAGCGAAGGTGGTTTTATTGTTCTATATCCAAGGATCTATGTCTGTAAATCTTGAAATAAGACAATTGTGAGCCTCACTCGGTAGCAATTACTTGTTGTTCGCCATGCCAAGATAAAGCATACATTTTTATCGTTAGGGTACAATAATAACATTGAGGCGTTGTCATTTTTTTTATTTTTTCGGTTATTGTTATTATTCCTTGTGATTGCGTAATTTTTATTTATATTTTATTAGAAATGTATGTTTACGTTTGTCAGAAGTTGACTATTTTGTAAAATTTTAGTACATTAGTTATGTAAGTATAAGAAAACTATATACGCGATGTTCCTTTTTAAAAAGTTTTTAATTCATAAACATACTGATTATTTTACGAATAATAAATATTTATCTTAAGTAATAACATGTCTTTTATTAAAATCTTAATTATTTTTTTAAATAAATCAAAAATTCTGAGTATAAATTCATTTTTTTATATGGGGTACTTTCGGACCCCAGGCGTGATGAAACGTTCCCATAAAGTACGCGTGTACTTAAAGGTTAAAGGAATTGTGATTGACATAAATAGTACCTACGTTTATTATTTTTATTGTGATTTATGTTATTTTTTTATTATATTTACTGTACCACTTAAAGGCTGATTTTGTCATAAATAATTACTTTCTGAATATTAATTGTTTGAAAATTGTTGATTATTATTATACTTAAGCACGATTTATGTGTTTTTTTTTGTTGATTATTGTTAGCATGATTTATGTATATGTTTTTATTATGAAAGTTTTAAATAACAGAACTGTATTCAAAGGCTGTTTTTTTATAACAATAAATGATGTTTGTAAATCAAAAATGATCTTTCTTTAATTATTACATCTACAAAATGTTTGTTTGACTGTACATTTTTTGATTTCAGTTATCATTTATGAGTGGTCCCAGTCGCCGGAAGAAAATAATTTATTTTTTACGGATCCGTCGACTGGGCCCGCGGTCCTAGTTAATTGCGGTCCCAGTCGCCGGTAACCTCGTGAAAAATAATACATACTTGTATAACCCTTATGCTTTTTTAAATTACAATAACATCTATCAACTCGTGAGAGACAAAAGTATTTACTTCGCTTCACGATAATATAATACTAATACTTAATAAAAATAAGAAAGAAACAAGTGCGACAGACCCTTTCTTTCTGCGAAAATACATTGCATGTAAAAATTATGAAACAAATACGCTAAAGGATAGAACACCTTATAGCTGTTCTATCCTTCTGGGTTACTTATAGGTTACACGCGGTTCAATCAACGATACGCGCACCAAGATTGTTGGAATAGGCACATTCGTCTCTCGATCTTCTTCACATCGTTACCAGTAAACTTAACTTACCTCAAACTTATACTTATGTGCTCCTATTGTAGTGCGTTGCTTTTGCCAAAAATTGTCAGGTTTAACTACCAGTGCCTGATGGACGGATGAAGGAAAGTGTTCTTGCAGAACTTTTAGTATTGGTTTAATGGCTGCCCATGCTGAACCTCTCATATCAATCAGTATCGTGAATCCGAGTGATCTTACGGAGTCACTAAAACAAAAGCATATAGTTAAAGCTCTATGTTACAATGCATCAAATTGCCATGGATAGGGCAATATGGTGACACTAGCTTTCCGCGCGCGGTTTTACCTGCGCAACTCCCATTCCCGTAGGAACTTCATAATTAAATATAGCCAATGGCCTTCCTCGATAAATGATCAAATGGGACTAATAGTTCCTGAAATAAGGCCGATCAAACCAAATTCTTCAGCTTTATGTATTATTAGGTATCAATTTGCTATATTTTCAATGTCTTATTAACTTTACTTTGCTTGCTTGCATTGGCATTTATGCGGTATTGCACTATCCGAAACAATATGTTAGGAACAAAATATTTTTTTTAACATCATCACAAAAATCGTCCAAAGGTCTGCTTTACCATAGCCATCATGAAGCGACTAGATTACGTCACTGTACTTTTGTATACACAATGATTCCCAGCTAAGGAATGTAACCCACGACCTGTTAAACTGCTGCCGAGAGGCTTATGGCGCTAAACTATAAGGATTTGTTTCAAGACATCTTTGAAGACCCCGGTTAATTGTGAACATGTAGAAGATTTTGGCTAACATTTTGCTTAGACATATTTTATAAGATGGAATAACATATATACATATGTATTACAAAATATCACGCTACGACCCACTGGAGATGCATTCCAACGTGGGTAAAACCGTGGGGTACAGCTAGTACTACATTCATATCATTTTAAGCCGAGTAACAGAATCTGGGCTAATTGTCTGATTCATTATTTACAAACATCATTAACAGGAATCAGATAGAAGACAATACTGTACATTTACCATCACAATTAGTAATTAGTGTCGAATTCTCGAACAAATAGTAAGTTACAATGTTGGTTACAAGCATTATGTATTAAGACGAAATTCACGTGAAACAGCATTATATATCAGCAAGATGGTCCATGAATTCAAGACTTTCGAAGTCTTGAATTCATGCACCATCTTGCTGACCTGTGGAAATACTTACATCTACATTAAATCTATCTTTCATTGAATTCATCTGTAACTTAACGTAACCGAATCAAATTCAAAATTCGCGAATTAAAAACTAATATAAATAGATATTTCTAAATTACGGTCACTGTAGTCTTTTAGAGAGCTCTTATTAGCTGACCGCTTTGTGCAATACAGGTCAACGGATGGCTTTAGTGGTCTCTCAAAATACGAATTACCTCTGCGCAACCTATATATAACCTAATTAATATAAAAGACTATCGATGTTAATAACCATACGGGACAATGATATTTTAATATTAAGATTCACCTTGGTATACTGATTAGGTAGTGCAGCAAACGCCTATAGTCATCTGGTGCGACGCGGTCGCGGCGCGAATTGGCCGGGAACCATATGATAGGCCCCCCGCGACGGTCGCGACCGCCAGTTAGGGCTGCCACCCGCTCCTGGAGAAGCGGGAGTACATCCAGAGCGCGCGCTCCGGCCTCCATCGCTGCCCAGTCTCAATGACTGCTCTGGAGAAGCCTAGTCAAATATAAAAAAATATATGATACCAAACCCAATATTTTAATAACGGTTCTTACTTTTAAATAAGTATATAACTATGCCATGCTAATATTATAAAATATAATGGCAAAAAATGCTACGATTTAACTTTTTCTTGGTCTTGTTCTTGAATTCAACTTAGAATAATTGGCGATTTCTTTAGTAATTTATTAACAATAACTTTTAAAACTGTCACTAGGTACGCGAAATCTCGAAAAATATGACTTCCTTTTAGTAAGGAGAATGTTTAAACAAATACCTATGACGAACATTTATATAATCATCGTTACCTACATTTATAGGTATGTGCGTCAAACTGAGATCGAATATGGAATCTCCTGGAAATCTATGCGAAACACATAGGTAGATATTATTATGCTTAGTGCAACACAAATTAGCAAGTTATATTATGTAGGTACTAGGTAGGTACAATCTAACTGGTGTACGTTTTATCATAATAATTGGCTGATAAAGTAGGTATTACCGGAGATCGTTGAATCATCCTGCTTTATTATTACGTCATGTGACGACTTTAGGAATAAATCACACCTGATCTATTAATCAATAAATAGCTGTGCTATGAATATGCCGATGTTGGCGTCGGTTTCTGACCCAGATTAGGTAAAATGAAGTATTTTTATAACTAGGTTTAACTAATATGCTAAAAACTACCATAACATAAGCAGATGACCAATCCAATACTAAATAAAAGTCGGTAGGTGAATCTTGGATAAAATAATTAATCAAAAATCATGCTAAAACTTAAACATAACAGATCTCAATAAAGCCTTGTACTATTTTTTTATTAACAAATAATGTTGATTCTATTTATCATAAGGTATTTGAAGTATATATCTATATTAAATTTATGATCTGTAACTTAATATTATAAAGAATAATGGTTTGATTATTGGTAGGTTGTTTGCCTTATTGCATTAGATAAGTTTTAAAAGTATAAATTAAGTTACTTTCACCATTAAAAGCAGATATATCGGTCTACCATGCCAAATACACCCTTCTAGTATTCCTTCCAGCACTTGACTAATAATATTACATGGATATTTATTGACAGATTTGTGTGTGTTTACCATTAGTTATACTGGAACTGAAGCTATCCAAGTGCAACAAAATCATCATCATCAGCCCATATAATGTCCATTGCCGAACATGGGCCTCCTCCCGGGGAAGGTATTTGCCTTAGTCACCACGCTTGGTAGTAACCAAATGACGCCAGATTTTTTTTGTGTGCTTTGTGGAGGTAGGCAAACCGTTTGGCATAAAAAGTAATCCTGATCAAATTACCTTTTTTTATTTTTTTTCCCCACCCCATAACTCCCACATCCACCACGCGAATCCTGCCAGGTCGACGTCTTTATGCTTAGAATGCTCCAGGTAAGCTGATAAATAATTTTTATGAATGATCAAATTACCTTGCCGTTTCACAGCAAACAGCTCTTAGTCTTGCTATTATTTTCTCACTAGTATTAGACTTCAAAAAAACTGTGGTACATTTCAAATAGTACTTAAGGACATCTACTACCATGAAGTGGTAATCAAACAGTAAGTCAGTAATTGGCATATTATTATGACAGTGTGATATGTTAGATTGGTAAGGTCATTATGTCTCTCCACTGGTAAATTATAAAATTAATAATATTTGATTAATTTATTTGCATTTACTGCTCTAATTCAATAATAATGTGATATTTAATTCTATCTATCTAACTAGCCTGTGTTATCCCACTGCAGGTCAAAGGCCTCCCTCTCCCTTTTCCACACAATTCTGTCTTTTGCTATATATAATTAACCCAAAAAAATCTTATGTTAATTAAAACAATTGAATTTATCATGAAAATGTCTCTCTCCTGGATTATTTCTACTAGTAAGATAGCTTAAAACAGTAATCGAATCATTGCACTAAAAGGTGCCAAGCTTGGGATAGATGATGAACAACAACCATTCAATGTTCTTGTGTGCACCCATAGAAACACACAAGAACATTGATTTCATTGATTTTTTAACCAGCCATAATCAACCAGTTATTCAACAATGACTTTTCTTTACTTGATACATAACAGGTCATTGTCAATATTATAAAATAAACTGAAGGTTTCATATTACAATTTAATAATGTTCAACTAAGAATGCCTTCCTATTAACCTTAGTTATTAGGAGGAAGCTATGGATTCCTAACAATTAATGTTTGCAAGTCTAATTGGCTAGATTACCAAGATGTTTATCAAATTAATTAGTAAATTTAAATAGCTGGTTGAACATGAGTCATGGCAATGTTCTCTGATAATAGAAGAAAAACAAAAGTGATGCTTCATGTATTATAAAATGCATTGTCAAAAATGATTGTAGCCTCAACCTAACAGTGTAATCAGTTAGAGAGATATTTAAGGAGAATATCAATATTCATTCATTCCATTTTAGAAAATTATTAAGAACATAATTTACTAAAATGGTTTTAGAACATTTACTTTAAAGCATAAGGTATACAACCAATAGAGATTCTATCACAGTTATCATAGCATAACTATATTAAATAAATAAAATAACCATTCATTAAAATTATAATGAATGAAATTTAAGAATATGGTAGACTAATAAAAATAAAATAATTATTCCAATAAGAAATATTACCATTATTAATAGTTATTTGAACATGCAGCTCATGGTCACAACCAAATAGGTAGTTAAAATTTTTCTAAAAACTCAACTATTGATGTACCTCGAATATTGATGTGTATCGACTTTTTAAAATAATTAAAATAAATCAATAAAATTTACTTATTACACAAATCATCAAAGTTCATATAAAAAACTGGCATATAAAGAATGGTGTGTATTATTTATTTTTATTTTATTATTAAAAATATTTTGTCATATCTAATTCTAAAAATATTTGAGAATCATTATCACAAAAATGGTGTTTTAGCATTTTTATGATATATACAGTAAAACCCCGACTTACGCGAATTCGGAGATACGCGGTTTTTATTTTTGATCACCATGCGCATAACTTGCAGTAAACCACTTTATTATCTTCAAATAAGAAAATCGTAGAAACTTTATGTAAACTACTTTAAAAAATGAAGTATTAGGTACCTGCTAAAATAATTAATGATAATAAATAATATGATGATTTTTTCTTGAGAAATGTATTTGCTTTTGTGTAATACCACCTTATTTACCTAATCTGTTAAATTATTGCAACAGTGTATTGTGTAGCCACAAAACATAACCATGGTCATGCATTACAATAGTTAAGCAACTAATGCTAAATTAAATAAATTGCCAGAAAATAATAACAAAAATATATCTTACTTTAATTATAAAATATATTTGTTAAAAAGTTACAACAATCTAGGCATGCCTTATATATTGTTAGAAAAGTAAGCATTCAATCAGTTTATTAATCACACAAATATTATGATCAAATACAAATCATTTATTGCAGTGATACAGGCCAACTAAAGTAAAATACATTAATTTATGACTCAAATAAAGGATAATATAGACAAGCAGTTATTTCAACAAAACAGCGTTCATTAAAATTATTGGAGCTAATGTTTACAACCAATGAAAAAATTAATGATATTCACATGTCTCAAATTACTACAGAACATCTTCCAGACTTCACAAAGGAAATATTGGGTGGGCATTTTACATAATTACAATTAAGTACGTTCAGATTCATAAATCTACTAGTTTTATTCGTAGCGTAGTTGATTCTCATAAGTTTCATGTTCAGAAACTTAATGTCTTTGTAAGTCTAACATCGAACGCCAAGGAGGGTCGCAAGGATTGTATTACTAAAAATAATGAAAGAACATCTTCGTTTCGTAAGTAACGCGTCGTTATAGAAGTAATTTTATATAAAATATGCACTCATGGACGTCCTCAATCATTTAAAAGATAATTTAATAAACGCTGATGACAAATTGTTGAAGATATAGCTACCTATCTCACAACAAATAACCTCAGCCATCAATTTGAACTAACCGTGGTGACTCAAAGATGCCTACTTGTCGGGTATAAAAGGTTCGGCACGCATTATTGTCACGTTTATAATTTTCACTAAAACATTCGTATAAAATATATTCATTACTGTCCCTAAACTTAATAAAAACACACAAGCTGCACAAAATGACAAACTGGAGGAACACCATTGGTGTTACACCAACCAACCACCACAATGGCGCGCTAGGGTTGTGCTTACTTCAAAAAACCGGTGTTAGTAAATGGTTGCGTCGGATGGAACTGGCGCTACAAAAATCGTAAATGACTTGGTTCTCAAATTAACAGGATAGTTAGATACATTTTAGATAGATTATTTTTAACATTAAATGTTGTTAATGGCAAGTTATTCTTGTCATCACTCACTCATTAGCGACATTTAATGTAAGTTCTATTTTTTTAAATTGAGTGGATTAACACTAAATGGCAAACGTTCAGATAAATAAATTTTACCAGCGGTAGAATATTATGAATAGCCCCTTATTTTACTCTGTACATTTATTTGACTTAAAAAAACGATTGTAAACAAAATATTGTCAAGTACAATATTAGGTAATAAACATCGTTTTAGTAAATTTTACACTCTAGTGATTGCGGGACTGGAAATGTTAAATAAATAAAGGCTAAAAAATCCTGTCAGTACCTACTATTTTGTAAGTGTAGTTTTTTGACTTTCTTATTTATTTCACAGGCTTCTTATATATGAGAAGATTTTTTCAATTTTTCCCACTCTTTACTGAGGTTCCCTGATGTTACGTTTGTTATGTTGTTCTCGAAGAGGAATGGTTGCGGTGGCCGTAATATCGAATCCATATTTTATTTATGTTTTCACACAGTAACGAAAGTCTATTTAATGATTTATTGACTACTTGTCCCAATTTTAACTAAGTAGGTATATCACTTTTTATACCATCTGCACCGTGTTATATTTTTATAATTAAATTATGTGAAAATAAAAAGTCGTTGTACAGACTTCACTCTTATATTAATGTCTTACCCTCAGTTACATTGATATTCATTTATAATTAATATTCCACAAATACCTACAGTAAAGGAGACTTCTACCCCACCGACCAACTAGCATGCACAACTAGTTGTGCGGTCGAGAATGCTAATTTGACATCCTTCCCCACGGCATAACCAGTTGTGCAGTTAAAAAAAAATCTTTAACTTAGTACTCCTTCGACCAACTACTCAATGAAATGTACCACGTATACTTTTTCATTTATTTTTAGGCTGTAACATTTTTTCCTTCGTTTACAGTCATAACTAACTTTTCAGGGATATTTCTAAGTCTTTATTTCTCAAATTTTTTTATTTCTCTAATTTTGTAACACTTACCCTATTTTATCTAAGTTTTTCAATTGCGTGGCCTAGGGTAATCTCATTATGTAAATATTGCATTTGAACGCGCCTTATCAAGTCATCTTTTATTATGTACCTTTTCTTACGTTTTTGTTTTTCATATTCAAACGTCGGTTCAGGCTCGAGTGCCATGATTCTACGACGTTATTGGTGCGGTGACGTTGACCGAACACGCTCAGAATGTTGATGTAATGTTTTTTGTTGAGCAATGAATTTATATAATTCATAAATTTATAAATAATAAATAAATGAAAAAGTATACGTGGTACATTTCATTGAGTAGTTGGTCGAAGGAGTACTAAGTTAAAGATTTTTTTTTAACTGCACAACTGGTTATGCCGTGGGGAAGGATGTCAAATTAGCATTCTCGACCGCACAACTAGTTGTGCATGCTAGTTGGTCGGTGGGGTAGAAGTCGTAAAGGACTTCGTAAAGGAGCAAGCCTATCAAGTAGCCTATCATTATACGTTTCATGATCTGATGTGACTGCCTACTTTGAAATGATTAAAAAATCCACATATAAAATAAATGAGCACAAATAATTGTAATTACTTTTGTAATTGTAATAAACATTCGTGTCATTGAAATTTAAGCGCTGGGTTTTAATTTCAATTAGGCACTTGAATGAAATACTTAAATGAAATATAATATGTGTATAGTTCACATAAGTTCCTTGTTTTAGGAAACATATCTATATATATAAAAGAAAGTCGTGTTTGTTACAACACTTATAACTCGAGAACGGCTGGACCGATTGCCATGGTTTTTGATTTGTTGGATTTGTTTCCGTCCCGAATAGCAGAATACATTTTAAAAACAAAAGAAAGTCGTGTTAGTTACACTATTTATAACTCAAGAACGGCTGAACCGATTTGGCTGAAAATTGGTAGGGAGGTAGCTAAGAACTGGGAGAAGGACATAGGATACTTTTGGGTAGGGGTAGGGGTAGGGTAGGGGTAGGGTAGGGGTAGGGTAGGGGTAGGGTAGGGTAGGGGTAGGGTAGGGGTAGGGTAGGGGTAGGGTAGGGGTAGGGTAGGGGTATGGTAGGGGTAGGGTAGGGTAGGGGTAGGGGTAGGGTAGGGTTAGGGTAGGGGTAGGGTAGGGCAGGGGTAGGGTATAAAAGTCCACCCGTGCGAAGCCGGGGCGGGCCGCTAGTATTGATATAAGATATACTTAAAGAAATATACATTTTGAGATAACATTTCCTAAAATACACTTGTTCAAAAATTGTTGAGTAATGACTTCAAACCACATTATCCAATTATTGTTTACTATTAGAAATTGTGTATACAATACAATAATTACTTTTCAGCACTTTCATAACAAAAATAATATTTTCACAGAATTCCAAATCTCAATATAAGACTAATAAAAAAATAGATATTATTATGTTCGACGGAGAGCTGACGACCGAAACGGCCAGGTAATTTGATCATTCATAAAAATGATTTATCAGCTTACCTGGAGCATTCTCAGCATAAAAACGTCGACCTGGCAGGATTCGAGTGGTGGATGCGGAAGTTATGGGGTGGGAAAAAAAAGCTACCTCCCCGAGGCACACAAAAAAGATCTGGCGTCATTTGGTTGGTGGAAAGGTATCGCCAGGCTATAAGAACAAGGCTGGCTTTTTTTGTGCTTAAAGTTTATTATTCCCAGAGGCTAGGAAAATAAAGCCAGCCAATAATAGTGGTAGGAACATGTCGAAAAAATAATTGAAAATTAACCAACCAATTGTTGGTTGGTTGTATAATCCTTATTCACAATTCATGCTTCTCTTTCACTACGACTATTGTCAAGACATCAGCAACCATTCGTTTTGTTTCCCAAATCTTCAACGTAATGGCTCCACTTTCATTAGATTCTCCTTTAAAGTGGTAGCGCATATCAAAATGTTTGGTCTGCTGACGTTGCATGGGTTTTGTGCTATTGCCGTAGTGAATTGGCTGTCTGTATATATAATTTCAGGAGTCTCCTCCTTTCCCGTAACCTCCGCTAGAAACCTTCTAAGAAATATAACCTCCTCGGAGCTTCAGATAGACTCATATATCAGCTTCAGCTGTCGATAAAGCTGTACTTCTCAGTTTGGAGCTTTGCCACGAGATAGCTCTTTAGTGGGTGTGTAGTGGAGAAGGAGTGAACAGCATTAAAATATAAAATATAATAAGCGCACAATCGGAAAATATATATTTAAGTTTTATAGCCAAGTCACAATCGTTTTTTTTCTTTCCATATCTGTCAAGAGCAAAAATAGTAATAGGTCTTTACCTATGAAATTGCCGTTTTGTATGAAAAAATTTAAATGATTATTTTTCATGTATTTTTTATTTGTATTAATCGAAGTAATCACCCATGCAATCAATGCATCGTTGCCAACGCAGTGGCAGTTTATTGATGCCCTTATTAAAGAAATCAGCTGGACGGGAGGCAACAAATTCTTTAAAGGCATTATGTACTGCCTCTCGGGTATTGAATTTTTTTTCCCGCCAAGAAGTTATCCAAATTCTGGAAAAAGTAGTAGTCTGTAGGCGCCAGGGCTGGTGAGTAGGGCGGATGACGGAGAGCTTCCAACCCCAGTTCTTGCAACTTGGAGACCGTCTGCTGTGCAGTATGAGGTCGCGCGTTGTCGTGCAGGGGCAGCTCTTTTAATTACCTTTAAAAATTGTATTTTATAAGTTGTGATAGCATCAGAATTATCATCAGAATACCCATTGATTTTTAAGAAAAAACCATTTGATTTTCCTCTTATTTGCATTACAGCTCACTCATTTTACGTGCAAAAGACTTTTAACAGAACTCATTTTAAAGCTTTTTTCAAGGACTACAAAACCCTATTCCATTAGAATGCATTAAATGTATCTGATCGCCGCTAGATGGCCTTGAATACATCGATTAAATTTCAGACAATATAAAAAACGGCTTTGATCTTTAATATTCATTACTACCTTACCTTTACCTTAATATTGCACATAGAACACTTTATAAAAAACTTATTTGTTCAGTTTTTTGCCTGCTACAATCTGTTCATCATAAAATTTTCGTTAAAATGAATATTTTTGGAGATATTTGCAAAAAACCGATGAAATACGTGAAAAATTTCGAATTTTCAATTGCCAATAACTTGAAAAGTATTGGGTTTTTTGAAAAACTTTAAAGAACATTTTTTTCTTGAAATTAGGCTCATTAGGCTAGGTTATTTTGAAAAAAAAATACACCAACGAGAAGGGGTGGCTACCTCCCCAGGGTGGGTGCGGAGTTCAGATCATTTTCACTTTCGAAGTTAAGGGTTAATTCCAAAATTTCATGCAAAACGGTTCACAGTAAAAAAAATCGGAGGTTACACCCTATTTTTCGCTTCAATGACTGCACTATAGAGCTGAAAAGGAAAAACATCATGTTACAATAAATTTAGATGATCATGACCATCAACAAACAGAAAGCATACTGCAAGAGGTGAGGATTTAGGAAGCTATTATACGAGAATCCGGAATTCAAGTTTTAAAAAAAAACTAATTTTAAATACTAAAAATAACTTTAATTAATTAAGGAATTGGTAAGTATAGAATTAGTAGTAGATATAGAAATATAATGATTTTGGAGACTTCCGACCCGTACCGCGTCTAAGACCAGACTGACTCCCGAGCCTGCTTCTTAGCTTAACTGTCCAAAATGCTGATCAGCAAGTCTGGATGGCTGTCAGCAGTTCTACTAGCATGAGTAGGATATAACAAAGCGAAACCTGGAATCAGATGAATGTCAAATCAGATGAATGAATGATGAATGTCAAGGGCCGACGCTCAACAGTGGAGGAAGGGGTCTTCCTTGTTTGACCGAAAGGAATTTGACAAATTTTCACTTCCCAAAAAATTTTTCGCATAATTTCATTTACCAAATTATTACTTAGCAAAAAATCTATTCACAAAAAATTGTAACGCAAACCTAATGTTTGGGAAATGAACGTTTAAACTATAACTTGTTTACCAACTCGTATTTATAACATTTTTTATTTAGTCAAATATTTCAGTTGGAATAACAGATTTTACGCAAAATCAAATAAGCCAACCACAAGCCAACAACCAACGGGTAACCTACTAAAAACAATATCTTTTTTCTATTAATACAAGTCGTTACTACCCATTTTTTTAAGAGAAGAAATTAACCTATTCTAAATAGTTGAGTTCCGGGTAAACGTTTATTGTCTGAAGATTGTTTGCTGTAATAAATCATTTGATTAAAGATCAAATGCCATAATGACATTATACTTGGTAATATTTTGCCAAGTAAAAATTTTACCAAATAAAAATAAGCGTACTTAAATCATTCGAAATATTGCAATGGTATTAAAAAAAGGTTGCCAAAATTTGTTTGGGTAATGAAATTTTGTCAAAATCTTTTCGGCAAAACGGCAGGCACCCTGGAGGAAGATAATTGAAGAGGAGCTGGACGCACTAAAGAAAAGCGGAACATGGAGTCTGGTATAGCCAGAACATGCGCGAAACGTGGTTGATTCTAAATGAAATCAAAAAGGAGGTGGGAACAAAACCCGATACTTGAGTTGTTTTAGCCAAAGAAATGCTATAGATTTCGTGGAGACGTTTGCGCCGGTAGTGCGTCATAGTTCAATGAGACTTATTTTTGCTCTAGTAGCTAACCTCGGTTGACCACATAGACATTAAGACTGCATTCCTCAATGAAAATCTTAACGAAAGAGTATTTATGCGCCTATCACCATACTTAAGAAAAAGGTAAAGAGAATAAAGTTTTCTTAATAAAGAAATCTCTTTATGGTCTTAAGCAAGCGCTTCGTTCTTGGAACTTGAAGTTACACACAGAGTTGCAGAACCTTAACTTCAAACGATGCAAGAATGAATCTTGTGTATATATCAGAAAAACAGCTACTGATCTAATAATCCTCGCTATATATGGCGACATTCTGATATTTTACAATAATAATAAAGAACTGAAAACGGTAAAAAAAGAACTGAAGGCCAAATTCGAGATGGAAGACTTAGGAAAGGCAGAGTTGTTCCTTGGATTTTTTTATTAGAATAATAATATACAATGCATATTTAAAACTAACATATTTAACCTTAGAATGAAGATCACACATGAGAATGGTTCCATAAAAATTGATCAAGAGGAAATTTTATAAAATTGATAAAGTTCTTCGCAGATTGAATATGGAAAACTGTAAACCAGTGAGTACACCAGGAGGAACAGGCCAGCACTTTATGAAACCACAAGAGTCACTTACACCAAACGAATATATACCCTCCAGACAGCTCATAGGTTCACAAATGTATATAGCTGTGTATATACATTGTGCAAGTCCAGACATTACACACTCGGTGAACTCTATGAGTCAGTTCTGTAACTGCTATGATGAAGTCACTGGACTGCTACCAAGAGAATTCTGAGATATCTAAAAGGTACAAATAGTATAGGACTCATATTTTCTGAGGAGCCTTCCGGATTACATATACAAGGATTTGCAAATGCTGATTATGCTGGCAGCCTTGTGAACTGTAGGTCATATTCCGGTAATGTCTTCAAGGTAGCTAAAGGGTTGCAGACTATAAGACTCAGATTGCCAATCGGATCTCCATTCAACTAAAGGTCATCGATAAAAGTAATATAGTATCTGTGACCTCACATAGATTTACCACTCATTGGTTGCGCTGTTTTTTGTGAATAACCTTTTAGTTTATAGACACTTCTATCAAGAACTCCTGTCACACATGGTTTTTCTTTAATCTCACACTCATTTGCATTGAAAATGGCACAACCTTTTTTTGGTAAAACAAAAGGATTTTTCCCATTTTTAGTGTATTTTCTTAGATACTAAATTCATTATAAAACATATTTCATTCTATTATCAGCTAGGTGAAGGCCGATGAAGGTTTGGATCTTCTACTATTCTATTCAAACATTCATTCAGATTCATACGAGTCAGTCTGTCAACAATTGCTCAATAAAACTCTTCTCTAACAATGACTAAATTGACAGTTACGTGAATATGAGCACTATTATAAATATCTGAACGAAAACATTTTAGATTCCGATTCAAATTTTGATTATAATAAAAGCAATCAAAACCATTTCATTTTATTTTTTTATGCTTATCATAGTAAATTTTATGAATAATTATGTATTAATGTGGGTGTAAGTATGTCTTGTTTGTTTCTATATGCAAAAATATAGGGATGTGGGTAACGGTAACAATAGTAGAGTACTTTTACAGTAATATAATGCTAATTTACTCGTATTTTTGTTAGGTAGGCGGCCGACAGAATGAATTATAGTCATAGATCAATTCTAAAAGCTTAAATATACTTTGATGATAAAAGTATCAAGATTGTTTTTGTCGTGGGCTGCCACATGAACGATAGTTACGCCCCTATTATTTTCACGACTTCTTTGCAAAGCTATATATATATAACCCGTGCGTGATCATTGTCAATCATACAATGAATTAATAACAATTACGGGTAATTATTATTTTATTATTAAAAACTCGGCCAAGTGCAAGTTGGACTCGCACACGAAGGGTTCCGTACCATTATCGATATTACTGCCGTTATTGATAAAAAATGGCATTAAAAAAGTTTGTTGTACTTGTGGGTAATATTTATTTTATTTTTAGTATTTGTTGTTATAGCGGCAATGGAAATTTTACGTTCTTTTGCAAAACTGAAAACCGTAATTAGAATTTCGATTTCGATTCGACAATTTCTGTGAGTAAGGACTACATCACTTAAGCTTTACTTTTTATTGATTTTCTGACGGAAAGCGAACCTCCGGCAAAGCCGGACGTTTTTGAAGCTATAGATTCAAATAGATTGCAATTTCTCTCGAAATTATGCTAGCAGAATGCGGTTAATCGTGATTCAGGTATAATTGCTTCAATCATATTTTTCGATAAGTATAAAAATGTTCACGTAAATGCGATAATTATATCTTCTATTATAAAGCAAAGATTTTCGTAGCCTTATGCCGTAGCAGTTGCGATGGTATAAGTTTTACTATAATAAATATCTGTATGAATATCGGTTCCTAAACCTTAATCTTACAAGAACTTGTGCAAAACTGCCGTAAAAAAAATACTTGTTTTTTTTGTCCAAGTTACTACATAAAATTATGAATGCTGGCTTGGTGCATTTTGCTTAGCGAAATTGCGAAATTTATAAGTAATTAATAGAATCAGGTGTTACTTTGCGGAAATCGATATTAATCTAAATTAAAAAGACAAAATATCTAGTGTTAATTCCGCAATAAATATCTCTGGAATTAGGTACTTAGTGGAACTAACACATGAGAAATTTTGTTCTTTTCAAAATTGAGATTAATAAATTTAGACCAGCGGCAGGACTCAAACCTGCATTTTAGGTATTGCCCCTAATGCCTTAACCTTTTATTATAGAATTAATAAAATTTAAATGAGATATTTTTGTCTTTTTAATTAAGCGAAAATTTTAAATATAGATTACATATGCAAATGTTTTAATTTAAAAAGAGTTGTATTGTTCATTTCAATGTGTGGCACAATGCTGATATTTCAGGACTAGCGTGATTTGCTACCAACATGGCTCACCGTGTACCATCTGAGCTACGGTGCATGGAGCCAGAGGACTACAAAAAATATTTTCGTAACTTATGCTGGAGTGGCACTCGGTAAGAATTTCACGTTTATTTACACTTAGGTAATAAATTGCTACATTTCTGTCATGAAATAAACGATTTTTATTCAGCAATTAGGTATTTACATACACTTGTAGTTGTCAAGAAAATTTACAATGCATATAAAATTAATTATAAATAGGTAACATTTACTATTGAATTTTGTTTAAATTTATTTCAGGTTTGCTAGAAGTCTATCAGTCTTGTGTCAGTAAACAAGCTCTTAATATTAACGTTAATATCTATTTACAATATTTATTTTATTCAAACATTTTATGAATAAAAATAAAAAAAACATAAAATATTATAGCACATTTTAGAGTGCATTTTAAAGTGCATTTTAAAGTGCATGGTGGATGTTACTAACACATAATTCACGGATTTAAAGAACACCAACACTGTGGTTTGGTTCCCGCTACCTACCTACCTGGTCACTGGAACCAAAAGCAATGGAAGCCGCATACCGTAACAGAGCATTTCAACAGCTTACTTAATTACATTTAAATAAACTTCGTAAAAATTAAATAAAATTTCGTAATTGATTAATCATTGTTTCAAAACATTTAATGTTGGTTTTTTTCTATGGAATAACCTAAACATAATGTAATTCTTGTGATCGCGACAAATTTATTTTATAGCTGGCAGGGCAAGTTATTAAGGGTTGTAAGACTTAGCACCTGACATTGTGAAAACTGGATGTAAATTCCAGTATTGTAGAATTTATTATTTTCAAACATCCCAGTTTTGGAAGAATATAGCCATAATCATTCAATTGCTTTTTGAATTGTTTTAAATTTTAGCTAGATTTTTCCACTGTTTCTTTTAATTAGTTATTATATCTCTCCTCTTTGACATAATGTAAGTATAAGTAGGTATGTGCTTATATATAAAAAGTTAATGTGATTTTTCATTCCAAAAAGTATTATTTACTCAATTAAATGTCCCTTATTCGATAAAGTTTGTTTAGGAATAAAATCAATAGGTGTGTTGAATATAAAACATATTGATAAAATATAAAATATTGTTTTATATTGAAAATCAAAATATGAAGATGTTCATTATAAAACAATATTTTATATTTTATCAATGTTTTATATTCAGCCATATCCATAAACATTAGTGATACAAAATGAATAAAATGTATTTTTTTTTGTTGTTTCATTCAGAAAAAAAGGCATAACAGGAATGCGAATTCGACTTTGTGTTGCACATTATACCGGACTATAATATCTTCTAGACTGCTTCTTTCGGGGTGCCACAAGACTAGGTTAGTAGTTGTATTTACAACAAGTAAATGATAATTATAAATATCTTTGTCTTTTTTCCATTTTACAGACTATGTAAGTTGTCCTTTAAAAGTTTGCAAACCATTTTTCAATTACTTGCTGGTATACGATTGAGCTGAAATTTGGAATACTTATATGTAAGTCCGGTGACAATGCAGTATTATGGTACCACCAAGCTGATCTGAACCTAGAGTCGGGAGGTAGGGACTGGAACTCCCTGATGGCAAGTAAAAAGGACAGTCGAGTTTGGACTCGTTTGTTTTGTGTCCATGAGTACATGCCATTGTATATGATGATGAAGGTCTGAGGAGGAGCAGGAAGATTGCCACTGGAACTACCTGATGAGTAAAAGCGCTAAGATAGTCGAGTTTGGGCTCGTTTGTTTTGTTTTCTACCGACACACGACGATAGGGTAGGGGTAGGGTAGGGGTAGGGTAGGGGTAGGGTAGGGGTAGGGTAGGGGTAGGGTAGGGGTAGGGTAGGGGTAGGGTAGGGGTAGGGTAGGGGTAGGGTAGGGGTAGGGTAGGGGTAGGGTAGGGGTAGGGTAGGGGTAGGGTAGGGGTAGGGTAGGGGTAGGGTAGGGGTAGGGTAGGGGTAGGGTAGGGGTAGGGTAGGGGTAGGGTAGGGGTAGGGTAGGGGTAGGGTAGGGGTAGGGTAGGGGTAGGGTAGGGGTAGGGTAGGGGTAGGGTAGGGGTAGGGTAGGGGTAGGGTAGGGTAGGGTAGGGGTAGGGTAGGGGTAGGGTAGGGGTAGGGTAGGGGTAGGGTAGGGGTAGGGTAGGGGTAGGGTAGGGGTAGGGTAGGGGTAGGGTAGGGGTAGGGTAGGGGTAGGGTAGGGGTAGGGTAGGGGTAGGGTAGGGGTAGGGTAGGGGTAGGGTAGGGGTAGGGTAGGGGTAGGGTAGGGGTAGGGTAGGGGTAGGGTGGTAGGGTAGGGTAGGGGTAGGGTAGGGGTAGGGTAGGGTAGGGGTAGGGTAGGGGTAGGGTAGGGGTAGGGTAGGGGTAGGGTAGGGGTAGGGTAGGGTAGGGGTAGGGTAGGGGTAGGGTAGGGGTAGGGTAGGGGTAGGGTAGGGGTAGGGTAGGGGTAGGGTAGGGGTAGGGTAGGGGTAGGGTAGGGGTAGGGTAGGGGTAGGGTAGGGGTAGGGTAGGGGTAGGGGTAGGGTAGGGGGTAGGGTAGGGGTAGGGTAGGGTAGGGGTAGGGTAGGGGTAGGGTAGGGGTAGGGTAGGGGTAGGGTAGGGGTAGGGTAGGGGTAGGGTAGGGGTAGGGTAGGGGTAGGGTAGGGGTAGGGTAGGGTAGGGGTAGGGTAGGGGTAGGGTAGGGGTAGGGTAGGGGTAGGGTAGGGTAGGGGTAGGGTAGGGGTAGGGTAGGGGTAGGGTAGGGGTAGGGTAGGGGTAGGGTAGGGGTAGGGTAGGGGTAGGGGTAGGGTAGGGATAGGGTAGGGGTAGGGTAGGGGTAGGGTAGGGGTAGGGTAGGGGTAAGGTAGGGTAGGGGTTAGGGTAGGGGTAGGGTAGGGGTAGGGTTGGTGTAGGGTAGGGGTAGGGTAGGGTAGGGGTTAGGGTAGGGGGTAGGGGTAGGGTATGGGTAGGGTAGGGTAGATGTAGGACACCGTGTAGATTTTGAGGCGGTACGAAGTTTGCCGGGCCAGCTAGTAATTTATATATTTTGATATCTTTTATTTTATGTCACTAAAATGCATAGGCCTATAGGTAATGTCATTTGAATTTATTTTTACTTTGTACACGTAATTTCTTAATAATAGCTTGTTTATAAAACCTTTTATTTTGACTTTCTAATGGAAGTAGGTAAGTGAAAATCAAATGTGGTCTTACTCCGCATAATTTCTTATAATTACATTTATTGCTAGAAGATCCTAAGGTAACTTAACTTGTATATCAGGGCTAGGTCCTTATAGCCATTTCCAGTGGGTGCCCCTTTTGATCTTGGCACACAGGAGTTGCTATAGTGAGTGTCGGTGTGATTAGACCCAAGTAGAAAAAAACCACTAACCCTTTTGTCACATTCCTGTATTATCAAATGGTTTGTTGATCTGGGACTTGGACCCCGGCTTAGGGTGGTGGACTTAGTATTTTACATTACAGTTTGCCTCTCGGACGTCCGGTTTACGAGGTCATTGGAAAGTCCTAAGCAAACTACATAATTGTCGAGAGGGCGACGTCCACCTGTATGTTGCGAGCGTTTGTGAGCGCACTCTTTTCCGTCGCAACCGACTATAGGCCTTTGCGCATCCCACCTTAATTTGCAATGAACTTCTGATGCCCTCGTAGTCCCGAACTCTTACTCAGGTTGGAGCTCTGCTCGCCTTAATGCCCGGCGAATTAGCAAAAGCCTCCTGGCTAACTGCATAAAACTCCTTCCGAAAAGCACAAAGTGTTGATTTGACGACAGTGGCGTAGCTTGGTGGGCAAGTGCCCCGGTGCATAGCTTCAAGAGCTAGCGAGTTCGCTAACCCGTTCTTTTCAAAGCTTAGGTTATAGGGTCCCCTGAGGTTCGGGGCCCTGGTGCACTGCACAACCTGGCCCTACGATAGCTACGCCGCGCCACTGTTTGACGACCCGGGTAACGGACGAGATCACATCTTACCAACTAGCGATACAAATACTGCAATATTCTAACCAACCAGGAGAAGAGCAAGCGCGCGAAAGCGACGCTCCCCGTCGCCCTCTCGAAACTAAATTTGTAATAAACCCTCTGATATCCTCGTAGAAGCGAATTGAACAAACATATTTTGTTTATTTTGACAATCAAATACGGTTGGTTTTCAGTGAGATATTACTTTGTAAATTTAATATTTCTACTTGTTGCAGACACTCTTTCTTATTGACTTTAACTTTTACTGGACGAGCTTTTATTTATTTTCTATATTTTTATTGACAGGAAAGAGCGGCGATTACACAAGAGGGCCGGGAAAAAGGAAAAGCTACGTCGATTAAAAGCGGCCAATCCCCATGCCGTTTGTTATGCTCCAGCATTACTTGGCAACCCGTCCCAGTTTGCTGTGTATGCGAGTGTTAGAAGAACTATACTCACTCGATGGAAATTCATGAATGGGTCTCATTCTGAACTGTCAGATGATAGTGACAGTGAAGACTCTTCTCAAGTTCCGGCCAATAAGCTGCCAAAGGTAATTATTTCGTTGCTATCAATTGATTAGGGTACTTTCAGCTCATTGAGAGTGTCACGTGCGGTTCCACTGGAAAACCTCGTTTTGAAATATAGCCTATAAAAACGTGAAAGAATTTTCAAAATTGAAACTGCCTCGGACTACCGGATATTGCACAAACATCCAAACTCACAAACTTTTATAATATTAGTATAAATAATATCTTTACATATAGTACATAACAATTAAACTATTTTTATATCACAATAAAATATATCATAACTTTTAATCTAACATTTTAATCAGATAAACAACATGCACAAAGGCAAGTTTGCCTTTCTTTACAACATCATAATGGTAGATTTCATAAAAAATCACATAAATTCTTATTTCTCTTTATTTATTTGTTGATAGATTACAGGTATTGGCCTGCGCACAGTTTTTTCTCTGATTTCTCAAGCAAGATTTACCGATTCAAGTTTTTGTGAAAATTCACTCAAAGCACTGTTAGATGTTCTGCAAGGACATTCACCGGAAGAACTGGCTCATGAGCCCACTGAAGTGAGTATAACTTTACATTATGTATACAAATAAATTATAAAAATTGATGTGTATGTTTGTAATGGAAAAATAACAGGATTTTACCAAATGAATTTATTTAGAGTACAATCAGCGTCAAATCGATAGTAATAATGAAGATCTCCAAATATATAGCAACATCCAAAATGATCATAAATATTGAGTTATCTACAGTTATCAAATAGTTCGGAGCATCATCCGTGTTCAAATATATCGGAGCACCCGTAATGCCTAAAATTAATACTGAATGTATTAAACAAAAATAAAAAAAATAACACTCATTAATGTATCTTTACCAACAACGTTTGTTAGTTAGTTTGTTGAAATATGTTTGTAAAAATGTCTAAGCCAGCGTGCAAGCAAGATACATAAAACCTACACAAAATGATCTCTCTCGTAAATCAACTCTACTGATTTGTAAACACTTTAATGTACTAGTAATTTTATTAAAATTATGTCTAATAAAATCAAAATTGAGTAATTAACCGCTACCTTTAGTTTACTTTTGTTAGGAGATACGACGATGGCCTGGGTAGCAAAAGCCTCGTGGCTAACTGTTCTTTTAAATAGACAAAGCTTGTTGGTCATTTAATAAAAATATATGATTTGAATATTACCATCATAACTTTACTCCAACTAAGAATTAAAACTAGTTAGTAAATATTTTAATTTTGTTATAGATAATAACAACCCTCCATGCCATGTTAGTAGAAGTGGCTAGTGGGAGCGGTCCAAGCGGTAGAATTGAAGTTCCAACTGTTCTCACTGCATTGAGCAGTTCCTGTCTCATTGCGCTGTCCGTGGCTAGAGGCGAGGCTGAGCTGATTCTGCATGCTGTTGCTACTTTAATCATGTCCCCATCAACTCTATCTGATCAATATCTTCAGGTAAGATTTATGAATTTAAAAAATCAAATTGATATTTGAATATTTATTAAATCATTTTAATAACATTAATGTAATAAATATGTATTCCAGATCCCATCGAATCTTACAACGCTTCAGCGAAGCGTACAACATGTATTACTCGGGAGTCCGTCCCGAAATCAATGGCTACATTTTGGCGTCCCACACCAATGCCTAGTCAACACCTTCTCGATCGACCCGCCATTAGATTGGACCTCGGGATCTGTTGATCTTATAGTCCGCTCACTGGTCTCCGATGGGTGCTTCCTATACATTTATACCTCCAAGGGTTTGCTGAAGATAGGCTCTGGTTACGGCAGTTCAATAAGGCAACATGTATATTTATATAAACCTGACTTTTTCGCCACCGATAGACACGGATGGCTGGGATATTGTAAGGTGAGAATTACTATGATCATTTCGTATAATTTTTAGCTTTTAATACTTTAAACTGATGATGGTGTGATGAGCACAGAATATTCAAGAAAAATTTATAAATAAATTATATTATTATTTGAGTGTATATTTTACTTTATTTGAGTGGAATCTGGATTAAATTGTGCCGAACCTTAAAAAATCAATCCAGAAAATCATTAACAATTTAGCTACTGGGAGCCATCTTGTAGTAAACAGAAAAATGGTACAAATTTTAATAAAAAAAAACATTTCTAAGCATTGTCCGGAAACATTTCCCTAAAAGTAAAAAAAAACATAGCAAATATATGTTACTTTTCTATAGCTTTAAAGTAATTCCGAATTGATAACATTTCCCAAAGACCTAATATCACCGGGTTGACCTTTTTTAACAGCGTCCAATTTTAAAATGTTGCTTCGGTTTCATATAAATAAGAATAAGAAACAATATCACATTAAATAATATAATTTTAAGCAGTTTAACTGCATGGTGCATTCTTTAAAATAGTATCTGCTTTCAAACAATTTACTTTATTATGAATGAAGATTGATTTCATGACTGTGTTATTTTTCAGGATAAGTTATATCTAAGAATTGGCAGGAAAAAGACCGAGGTATACGAGATAGATAAAGATAGTCTCGAAGTGAAAAATACGATAAGGCTAGATCCCGGCCAGCATTCGCCGGTAGAACAAAAGTCGGCAGTTTTTACAGATGGAAACCAACTAGGATTGATATTGCTAAACAGTTATGTAAGTTGATAAACTGATTTTTAAACCTGGCATTATAAGCCACAATTTAATTAAATGCTTGTTTAAATCATAGTGTACACCACAAATCTTTTCAAATCTAACTTATCAATTGACTTATGTATGTAAATTATCTGTAAAATCTTATTTATATATTATACTAGCTGACCCGGCAGACTTCGTACTGCCTCAATCGATAAATAAAAGACCTAAACATTTGTATAAAATAAACTGGAGTTATGCGCTTACCAACACATGTTGCGATTCATTTTTATATTATAGATTATATTGTAACATGCCTAAA
This sequence comes from Nycteola revayana, assembly GCA_947037095.2. Lineage (NCBI taxonomy): Eukaryota > Metazoa > Arthropoda > Insecta > Lepidoptera > Nolidae > Nycteola > Nycteola revayana. The sequence continues at coordinate 12,111,868 of OX344842.1, read as the reverse complement.
AAATTAATAAGAAAGAACCAAGAGCTCTAAACTTAATCTAGAAGTAACTTTGTGTTCATGATAGTTATTTTTAGAGAGATATACTACTATTACTAACTGTTGGGGTTGGCCGGGGTACGTTCAGTACCTTACGGTCAGCCTGGGACAGTCTCCCACGTTGTTGACGTATGTTCCTTCCGAGTCGAGTGACTCCGCTGGTTACATACGTCACCACGCACCCCTGAATGCGTAGGTACCTTGGATGGTTACGACCCCAGAGGACAGGTAGCGAGGAGGCGAAATAATACTACTGAAATTTTCCTTTATTATTTTGGGCTTGCAGATTTCGGCTTCTTATTTCTTGTAGTTGTTGCCTCTTCGACGGCTAAGCTGCGACTGACTATGCCGGCATTGAGGTCTTCCGCGGAGACTCTGGTAAGCCCCCGGGGAAACTGGTCAGGCCTGAGGCCTCTACAGTGGTGTCATCCGCCACCTGTGACGACAGGTGGGTCACTGGGTGTGGGCCTGAGGGCCCTCGTGGTTGTCCTTGTCCTTGTTGGGTCAAGCCCTTATAGACGAGTCCGAAGGGGCGACCAACATGCTAGCGGCGCTTGCGTCAGGTCCGGTAGTCTTCGCTCCCTTCCGTGCGGGCGAGGTCGAGCCCGCCAGGGAAATGTCCCCGGGGGCGACCGTCAGCCGGCAGGTGAAGGGAGCGGTCGTCATGTCTGGGGGCGCAGGAGACTGCTCCGCGCTATTGGTACGCCTCAAGGAGGCACTGCAGGATCAGCTGGGTGGGGTCCCGCTGCTCCTGGAGCGCGATCAGCACCTTCTGGAGGGTACCAATAACGCTGGTCATCCTGGTGTCACGTGCCGGCTGCTGCTTCGTCTTCGTCCCCTCCGATGGGGCGGCGACCACAGCAGTAGACGGCTTTGTGGGCTTCTGCGCTTGGGCCTTCGCCTTGCGCTTCCGCTTGGGCCTTCGCCTTGCGCTTCCGCTGGCGTTTCCTCTTCGTCGTACGCTCCCCCGGGGCGTTGGCGGCAGCCATCAGGGAGGTCGGGGCGTTCCCCTCCTCAACCTGACGGTGGGCAACAGGCTTAACGGCTGTGGTGGTCCTGGCGACGGTCCCGGCCTTCCTATTGCGAGTTTCTCGCCGGAAGACCGGGCACTGGGCGTTGTTGGCCGTGTGCGGCCCACCACAGTTGGCGCACGTCGGCGGCTCCTCCCGGGGGCGCGTACAGTCCCGGGCGTTGTGGTGCTCGCCGCACCGCACACAGGCAATGGGCCTGTGGCAGTTGTGCGACGAGTGCCGGAACAGTTGGCAGCGGTGGCACTGCGCGGGGCCCTTTTTCCCGCGCCACGCCTCGATTTTCACACCGGGCATACACAGAAGCTCGGTGACTTCGTATATGCCCGGTATGAGGTTTGCCGTCCTCGCCAGCTGCACGAAGAATATGCAGCCGGGGCGTCCTTGACGAGCGCGGATCGGTCGGACGAGCTCAGGCTTAAAGCCGCGCTCAGTCAACTCGCGCTCGATCTCCTCCGGCTGGGTGTCGACGGGTAGCCCTCGGATGGCCACCTTTAGACTCCGCTCGTCGGGAAGGGTGTAAGAGAACCAAGGGGTCTCCGCTTGGTCCAGCGTGTACAAGTACCGCTGGATGTAGGCGGCTTGCGGTACTCCTCCTCGGTTCTCGGGATAAAACGCACACCCTTCCCATACGGGCGCGCGTTCGGAGTGTGGCCGAGGGCTTTCTTCATCTCCCTGAAGTGTCGCGGCCAATCCGGGAGTTTCTCCACCACAAAGGGTGGGAACCTGCGACCGGGCCGCTTCAGGGAGGTGTCAGTGGTGACGGTTGTGGCAGCAGCGGGGACGGCATCGGGACGTGGCGAGGCCGGGGGCGTTGCGCTTGGCGATGGGCGCAGGGAAGTGCGCGGCGTCAGGGGCGGCGAAGCCGCCATGGTGGCGTAGGAGGGGCCCTCCTGCATGGGGGACCCTTCCGGATTCTGGGGACCGGTGAGGACGAACGGAGGAGTCCTTTCCAGGTCGACCCGCTTGAAGGGTTGTGGCGGCGACGGGAATCTTCCCGGCGCGACGGATGTTGGCAGCGCGGGGAAGCGGGATGGCGACTGAGCCATCCTCGCCTTAGGCGCCCTCTGCGAGAGTGGCGCAGGCGGGGGTGGTTGGCGCGTCGCTCGCTAGTGGGCGGTCCCTCTTGGAGGCCGCCCTGCTCTGCGGCACGGGAGTCAGGGTGAGGGTGGGCAGGCCCCTTTTCGGCGGCGTCGGGATGCGGGTTGACGGCGGCTTGGCCGCCCTCGCCTTGGGCGCCCTCTGCGGGAGTGGCGCAGGCGGGGCTGGCTTCGTCGCCGGTGGCTCCCTCTTGACGGCCGCCTTGCTCTGCGGCACGGGGGTCAGGGGGAGGGTGGGCAGTTCGCGCGGTGTTTGCGCGGGCGGCAGGATGTCCGTCCAATCTGGCCAGTATGGCCGGCCGGGGCGGTTCGCTGGGGCCCGGATGGGCCCGGGGGGGGGCGGCTGCGGGTGGGGGAGGGTCGCATAGTGGCCCTCCCCCGCTCCTGGTGGTGATGCCGGCGACTCCGGCAGGGGCGATTCGGGCGGCGTGGTTCGGTGGGTCGCCCGATCGGCGGCCACCGCTCGGTCCATCATGGACCTAACGGCGGCCGGCGTCGACCGGGAGAACACCCGCCGTCTCACGCCGGACGTAGGCGGTGGTTGGGGCCGGGTGGCCCGACGCGCGGCTGATGGGGGCGGTTGCCCCGACATCAGGCCGGGTTTCTTCCCCTTGGGGGGGGGGGGTGCCACTGCACCGAACCTCCGGGGCTTGCCGCTGGTGGCAGACCGGAGGTCGATACAGCAGTGTGCCCCGCTTTCCGGGGGGCCGAAAAAACGCGGTGAGGTGCGCAGGGGGGCGGGGCTCTTCAGCCCGCGGGATTCGGGGGGGCGCGCGTCACGCGACCGCTACCCGACGCTCCCGGCACTGTTGTGGTGGGTCGTCGGGGAACTTCCAGTTTCCGCTGGTAGGCGGCAGAGGTGCGGTCCGAGCGTAGACTGGTGTTGTTGTGTCGACGGCGCGGCGAATCCTGACTATGCCGAGAAAATGGCACTTAATTTATACTCGGTTGTATTACCGCGAAGACAACCACGCATTTTGAGCCCTTTTGTTAGATATTTTTTGCTAAGCCGAAACCTGTTTTGCCCCCATTTATTTATTTTTTCTTCATATAATATGTACAATTTTGGTGTTGTAATAATCCTTACATAATTATTATTCAATATAAACATTTACTTAATCCTAATTATGTACAAATAAAATGTATTACAACAATAAAGGTCAAGAGTTACACATTTTCATTATAAAAAATCCTTAATAAATCCTAAACTACTTGACCGATTTTAATAATTCAAACGGATTTATTAGTTTTATAATTAGACCTTTCATTTAAAACAAATTTTCAAAATCTATCCACAAACAAAAAAGTAGATTTTCAAGTTACGTAATTATACTGAATCGAAACTTATACTAACAAAAAATTATCTTTAAACTGTCTAATTACTTGTAACATGAAAACTTATGCTAAACCTTACTAAAATAAACTATTTTAAAACAAGAAAAAAATCAAATAAATCATTTAAATTCCTAACAAATGATTAAAATAGTTTCTATAATTACATTGAGATGTTGCTACTACTTGCGCCCTTGTGTCTCGATATGGTCTTGTCGCCGACACTAACTATAAGCCTATTACATTCGATCTCATGAAAGTTCTATGTAATAATAATATTTAGATGTTTTAAATTATCGATTATATAATATTTCATGTATTATTTGATATTCTATGCTAAACATTACTTACATTCAAAATTTTCTCCTGAAATGTTTCTAAAATACGTTAAATACTCCAGGACAACTTAACAATACGTATGTACGACGTGGACACGTTACCGGAGCGCACTGAAGGTTCTGCCATCACCATATTAACGTCGCGCAAGGAGTTAAATGTTCATTTGCTTCGCCGAAGAACGCTAGTGCTCGGCCGAAGTCCCTTCGAGGATGGCATGTCTCGTAGAACTATAGAGCTGGACGCACCCGTAGCCATGCAGCTAGACGACTGCGATGAGGACCCTCTCTTGAGTATATACGGCGGACAGGAATTTGCACTTTTAACCACCGCTTCTGGAAAGGTAAGAATTGTTAAGTATGTATTGTAGAGGAAGAGTAGGTAAACTGTCTTATTGGAGAAAATAAGTTATGAAATGTATTAGTAAACGGAAATAACCGTTAAATCATCTGAAATAGTCTTAGAACGGCGCGATATGCTTACTAGTAAATTCGATGTGACATTTATAAATGTAATGGAACGACCGTTTTTAAATTATAAGTTACATCTATCTCGATAATTTGATAAATTTTCACCCTGGATAAGTTAACTCCGTTCTAATGTAATGGTGTTTGAAAGTATATATAAATACACAGATTGTCCTCGTTTAACCCTAACTAGTGCTTATATAATTTATTTTTGGCCTAAAAATTACACATTAGACTCTGTTATAATTTTTGTGAGTACATACAGGGTTACTGGTAACTCGACGTATTCCTTGCAGGACGTCATAGTAGAGTTAAAATGCAACAAATTAAGCCACCAAATGTTCTACCGGAATTCAGTTGTTTTTGAATTAGTTAAGAGTTTATTTTTTTTATGAAAAATCCCAGATTAAATCATTTGAAACCAATTTAAAAATGATTTACGGTGCGACTGTACTGAAATTTAAGTTATTATCATAGTTGACGCCGTAGCAGACCTTTGTTAATAATTAAAAGTTCAATAATGCCTAAAACTTTGGCAAATATCACTAACCAAACATTTAATTTTTTGTAATTTTTGCTATTACTTCATAAAAAATGTAGTCTAGTGCAAAAAAAAAATACTACACCTGCCCGGCTAGCATAGGCAACGCGACTTGAGACGACTTGAGTCTACTCTACGGAGGCCGACCAAACACATTGCAGAAACGCACATGGTGGTTACATTTTGTCTCCGACAAAGAGTCCATGACAGCTAAATGAATGAACTATTCGCGACTCAAGTCTACAACTGCGAGCATAGGCTCCCTAAATAGACTATTTCCCTCTCTATTTTTGACATTTGTTGTAGACTACTATCTCGCGGCCAAACAAGATGCCGACAAAGTTTTATTTTGAAGAAAAAGCTATTTTCAGCTTAGAAACTATAATATATCATCGTTAACTCTTTTGTTTTGTACGAAAGATACTATATTTACCAAATTTTGTGGATAATATGCAGTGATACGTGATTGATATACAATACACAAATAAATTGTTTAGTGTCTTTTCGCTTATGTTACTATATTGGAGACGAAAATGAGAGTCGATAAACATTTCGCAGTAAGATAGAAGAAGAAATACACCCATTCGAATATCACGAGACATAATTATAACCCATTTTTGGAGCAGTGAAAAAACATCTTAAATAATGTCTCAAAGTTTAATTAAGGTACTAATTCTGCCTTTATGGAGTTGGCAGTAAATATCTGTTATATATTATAAAGATTAAAGTAAATATATGACACCACTGTGCACATTATTATTAGTTTTTTACTATTAACTTTAGTAGTAACTGGCTAAGCCTAAACTGCTATCAAGTTGTTGATTGATGAAATATTATGGAGCTAATACAAATAACATTGATATTGTGTTAAACCTTACACATTACATGAAACAGTTATACTATGAAGTTTTGTATGTTTGTTTAGTTTAAATAACAAGCTAATTATTTATCTAAAACATTGAATTCATGATGTTATATCACACAATCTAGGGAAATAAATCTGCCTTTAAAAATATTCACACATAGTTCGATCTAGTTGATTTTTATACTAATGATAAAAAGTTATTTGCCATATAGCGTAATAGTAACCAACTACACTTTAACATATCAATTTGGTCATTGATGAGGTATCTAGTACCTTCCTATACATATTAGTCTGTGCATGTTTGTGTGTTCATGATTAATTACAGTTGCACTAGGTAAATATAAATCCCTATCGCAGGGGGCTTTACAAATAAAATATTTACACATCACTCTCAAAACCAAGGACTTACACTGATATTATTCAGTGGGGATCAATCTAACAATAAAACTATGTCTCTAATAATTGCATTAATACCACTGAGTTACTAGTGCAATCAGCATTTTGGTATAATTATTGCCTAACCCAATATATTATAAGAACAAGAGGTATTATGTTAGTTAATAGATGCAGTTTATATAAAGTAATATGAGAAAATAAATATAATAAGAAATGAAACAATTGACACAGAATAGTAACAACTAATTTATTAAAAACAAACTATCACTTTTTATGATTTGTGAATATATTTCTCAAGTACAGCACTTCCTATTTGTAGATTCAATCTGTAAAAAAGAAATAATGTAGTTAATAGGTATAAAGTAACTTTGTTATTTTTCCAGAGGCTGCGGATATAATTTGGAATTGCGAGTTATGTTATCTAATATGAGACGAATGGAATGGTTTTGAAAACTTTTTTATTTGGATCTGCATTTAATGGTTATTGGAGTAATTGCAAGAAGATGTGAGCAATATCATTATGTTAATAAATACAAATAATGATAATATTCTTTTATTTTTCCTTCCCTTCCCGAGATAGTTTCCTTTGTGACACATATTAACACTATTGTGACAAATATTAACACTATCATCCATAGTTGCAATGACCTACCCATATTGGACCTCTGTTTCAGTGAGTTCTGGCATGAGGTTAAATATTTATTTCGCAATAGAAATGATCTATACTTCTTCGCCAATGAGGATTTTTTTAAGTAGACTGAGATTCTGACAGATTTATTATGAGTAGTAATAAATACCTTAATACTTACACAAATCATTTCAAGCATAAGACAAACATGTATTGATTTTTAGTTATTTACTTACTGAGGTTATATTTGTAAACGTTATATAGCGGTAATACATTGTTTGTATTAAAAAGGATATGTTTCTATCCGTTTAATATACCCATTTAAACTACTTTTCAGTTATAAAATAGAGTATAATTAAAAAAAAGTTATCTAAGAAAATATTTTGCTGTTTTGTTTGTTTTGATCAAAGTTTTGACAGCTAAGTCAACTACTCCGTAGTACGCACTACGGAGTAGTTGACTTAGCTTCTGTTATCGATAAAAAATATCGAAACTTTACTATAGTAACAATAAATACGATAAATATCTTTGACTGCATGCGATATATCAATACATACAATACAAACATAATTAATTAATTTGTATTTTCGTTTAATTATATTTTAAATCCGCAATACTCCTATTTGGCTGACTTTGATATGCCCGGATTGGATTTCGTGACCACAACCTACACTTAATTTTTGTCGTGTCTACGGTGCCTATGCTAGCTGCCCAGCTAGCATAGGCTTGGGAGGTTCGGTTAGTTCAATCCTCCCGATCTTCTATATATTTACGGTTTTCATTATGGTCGAAAAAAGTAATTTTATTGTCTCTGACAAATGTCAGTAGGGATGACCATAATACTTAGCTTCGAAAATATCGACAATCTATTAGTGGTCACGTCCCCGTGGGAATATTTTCATAAGATATATCTAGATTACTCGTTGAATTAAAAATAAAACACAATAAAAGTTTCTGAGTTTATCCGTTGCTGACAAATATAGATTTTTTCTTCTTATAATCCATGCATTAAATATGTGTTATTAGATGTTTCATTTCAGCATAATATGAAATTATTATGTTTGTAATCTTTACTAATATTATAGTAGTTTGTTAATTGTTTGTGAGGTTGTAGGGAGTAATTTCTGGAGCTACTGACACGATTTTGAAAATTCTTTTACCAATAGAAAACCATATTATTTGTGAGTCATAATATGCTATATTTTCGAGTCGAAGTTTTCCACGGGAACGGGATTTAAGTGGGTGAAACTGCGCGGGACAGCTAGTTTTCAATGCATTTAAAAGTCTGTATGATGCTATAATAATATATAATTATGATATTATATTATGTTACGAGTTGTAATGTTGAAATTATTTTTATAAGAACCGCCACCTCATAATAAATATAAATAACTCTCTTATAAAAAAATTAAGTGTAGGTTGTGGTCACGAAATCCAATCCGGGCATATCAAAGTCAGCCAAATAGGAGTATTGCGGATTTAAAATATAATTAAACGAAAATACAAATTAATTAATTATGTTTGTATTGTATGTATTGATATATCGCATGCAGTCAAAGATATTTATCGTATTTATTGTTACTATAGTAAAGTTTCGATATTTTTTATCGATAACAGAAGCTACGCACTACGGAGTAGTTGACTTAGCTGTCAAAACTTTGATCAAAACAAACAAAACAGCAAAATATTTTCTTAGATAACTTTTTTTTAATTATACTCTATTTTATAACTGAAAAGTAGTTTAAATGGGTATATTAAACGGATAGAAACATATCCTTTTTAATACAAACAATGTATTACCGCTATATAACGTTTACAAATATAACCTCAGTAAGTAAATAACTAAAATTCTCCATTGATTTTATGCAGGCACTGTGAAATGATATAGTTTGCCTATTAACGGTCTCTTTTATGTACATATTGTTCTAGATCTCCTGAAATTGTGACAAACTAGCTGCTTAACAATAATTATAGTATGGAGCCGACAAGAACTCAAGGAACTTAGTGATTACATCTAAAGAATTGATTTAAAATCGATCGAAGTTTATAAATCTATAGCAAAATCAATACATGTTTATCTTATGCTTGAAATGATTTGTGTAAGTATTAAGGTATTTATTACTAGGTACTCATAATAAATCTGTCAGAATCTCAGTCTACTTAAAAATATCCTCATTGGCAAAAAAGTATAGATCATTTCTATTGCGAAATAAATATTTAACCTCATGCCTGAACTCACTGAAACAGAGGTCCAATATGGGTAGGTAATTGCAACTATGGATGATAGTGTTAATATTTGTCACAATAGTGTTAATATGTGTCACAAAGGAAACTATCTCGGGAAGGGAAGGAAAAATAAAAGAATATTATCATTATTTGTATTTATTAAGATAATGATATTGCGCACATCTTCTTGCAATTACTCCAATAACCATTAAATGCAGATCCAAATAAAAAAGTTTTCAAAACCATTCAACCAACAACCATAACATAACTTGCAATTCCAAATTATATCCGCAGCCTCTAGAAAAATAACAAAGTTACTTTATACCTATTAACTACATTATTTCTTTTTTACAGATTGAATCTACAAATAGGAAGTGCTGTACTTGAGAAATATATTCACAAATCATAAAAAGTGATAGTTTGTTTTTAATAAATTAGTTGTTACTATTCTGTGTCAATTGTTTCATTCCTCATTATATTTATTTTCTCATATTACTTTATATAAACTGCATCTATTGACTAACATAATACCTCTTGTTCTTATAATATATTGGTTTAGACAATTATACAAAAATGCATGATAGCACTAGTAACTCAGTGGTATTAATGCAATTACTAGAGACATAGTTTTATTGTTAAATTGATCCCCACTGAATAATATCAGTGTAAGTCCTTGGTTTTGAGTGTGATGTGTAAATATTTTATTTGTAAAGCCCCCTGCGATAGGGATTTATATTTACCTAGTGCAACTGTAATTAATCATGAACACACAAACATGCACAGACTAATATGTATAGGAAGGTACTAGATACCTCATCAATGACCAAATTGATATGTTAAAGTGTAGTTGGTTACTATTACGCTATATGGAAAATAACTTTTTATCATTCGTATAAAAATCAACTAGATCGAACTATGTGTGAATATTTTTAAAGGCAGATTTATTTCCCTAGATTGTGTGATATAACATCATGAATTCAATGTTTTAGATAAATAATTAGCTTGTTATTTAAACTAAACAAACATACAAAACTTCATAGTATAACTGTTTCATGTAATGTGTAAGGTCTAACACAATATCAATGTTATTTGTATTAGCTCCATAATATTTCATTAATCAACAACTTGATAGCAGTTTAGGCTTAGCCAGTTACTACTAAAGTTAATAGTAAAAAACTAATAATAATGTGCACAGTGGTGTCATATATTTACTTTAATGTAATAATATGTAACAGATATTTACTGCCAACTCCATAAAGGCAGAATTAGTACCTTAATTAAACTTCGAGACATTATTTAAAATGTTTTTTCACTGCTCCAAAAATGGGTTATAATTATGTCTCGTGATATTCGAATGGTTGTATTCCTTCTTCTATCTTACGGCGAAATGTTTATCGACTCTCATTTTCGTCTCCAATATAGGAACATAAGCGAAACGACACTAAACAATTTATTTGTGCACAATGTATATCAATCACGTATCACTGCATATTATCCACAAAATTTGGTAAATATAGTATCTTTCGTGCTAAATAAAAGAGTTAACGAGGATATATTATAGTTTCTAAGCTAAAAATAGCTTTTTCTTCAAAATAAAACTTTGTCGGTATCTTGTTTGGCCGCGAGATAGTAGTCTACAACAAATGTCAAAAATAGAGAGGGAAATAGTCTATTTAGGGAGCCTATGCTCGCAGTTGTAGACTTGAGTCGCGAATAGTTCATTCATTTAGCTGTCGGAGACAAAATGTAACCCCATGCTCGCGACGGTAGACTCAAGTCGAGGTGTGTCACGTGACAGTGCGTTTCTGCAATGTGATTGGTCGGCCTCCGTAGAGTAGACTCAAGTCGTCTCAAGTCGCGTTGCCTATGCTAGCCGGGCTGGGCTGGTGTACAAATTACTAGGAAAATATCCTTGTCTTATCAGCTATCCAAGGTAAGGTAAGTTTTAGGCATTATTGAACTTTTAATTATTAACAAAGGTCTGCTACGGCTTCAACTATGATAATAACTTAAATTTCAGTACAGTCGCGCCGTAAATCAACTAAATCATTTTTAAATTGGTTTCAAATGATTTAATCTGGGATTTTTCATAAAAAAACTAAATCTCTTAAGTAATTCAAAAACTACTGAATTTCGGTAGAACATTTGGTGGCTTAATTAGTTGCATTTTAACCCTACTATGACGTCCTGCAAGGAATACGTCGAGTTACCAGTAACCCTGTATATGTGAAATTATAAAGATTTTATTAATCCGGACTAACTTTTATAGGTATACTACACTGGTAAAGGTTATACGCTTGGTTATAAGGCTGCATCCCCACAAACGGGCCGATGGACGCTTATGAAGGAGACAATATTTTCGAGAAACGAAGCACCAAACGTGAAGCGATGTAAAGTTGTCCACGTAAGTTGTTGTTATTGTTGACAGTTTGGTGTAATTTCATCTGTCAAGAAATATTCTTGATTGTCATGTAAAAGGAGAAATATCAATTTACTACGTTTGATCTTCAACTTTATTAGCTATTTACTCGGTATTCCAATATTCCCAACGAAATAATTGATTGATGCTTTTACCAATCATTATCGCAGTATAACAGTAATATATGATTTATATACTCCTGGTTCGGCACTTCATTCGGCACCAATGTCCGTAAGGTATCTTATTTCCTTCGTGTTTAACTGTTGAGAAATATAGTTTGATTCAAATTAAAATATGATGTAAATTGTTTAAAATTAAATTAAATACTAATGATTACAAAATGTATTGTTTCTGAATGTCTATAAATGGCATTAAGTTCTACTGCGTGTTCCGTAACTTCCGTTCCCGCGTCTAGTTATGTCACATTGATACGGTCGTAACAGTTTTAAATTGAAATCCTTATAGAGACTTATCACAGCTAACAAAATGTGTTCTGTTGCGCATCTGGCCATTGTACTTTGAGGATGTGTTTATTGTATTGAAGGTGGCTGTTGGACATGAAGGCGTCCACGCCATCCTAGTACTAGACAACGGCACGGCATTATTTACGGGGATGGCGCGACGCGGAGAGGACGGCGACGCTATTAAATCTCGGCGCACTCCCAAGCCGACGCGCCCCAAGAAAATATATAAAGTAAGTATACATATTCCTTTCGCTTCCCTTGTAGACGAGAAGTCCGAGAGGCCCGCGTACTGTAAAGTAGAGGGCCAGTTGCACAACATTCCCCTAAACATTTAAAGTCATAATTCCTCAACCTTTTCGCAATAAAAACATACAAAATAACATGTTTTATTGTCCTTTTTGCATATTTTTTCGGGTGGGAGGGTTATAAGTAAACTTTTTTGTGCGACTTATTGTCGCACAAAAAAGTTACACCCGGTATTTTATATTTCAATTCTGATTCTATTTATTGTTTTAAAAAAATTTATAAGTCTGGAGAACTGTGGCTGTCTGTCAAATTGGTCCGTGATATTAATTAGAGTCAGGTTTGTTGTTTTCCCTTCTTTTCCATTAACTTGAACTGAATGCCATCAGGCTGAAGGCCACCACATCATATACGCGGCCTGCAACTACGGCTCCACAGCCTTAATCACGAGACAAGGCCTGCTGCTAATGTTCGGTAAAGACACCCAGCACTGCGACGCCGCGGGAATCGTGCAAGGATTACGCCATGAAAGAGTCGTACAGGTAAATAAGTTATCCTATTTTTACAATTCGGGAACAATTAAATTGTTTATTATGTTATAATTTTTTTTTTTCGGACATTATTTTTGCAAAGACACCATAATTATTTTTAGCGTATTCGTCTAATAATTTATGTTAAAGTAATGGTTAGTATGGAATTAGATTCATAAATACAGTCCAAGATCCCAAGAGTGGGTCACCTATTTAGTATTATAAAAATATTTTATTAACCTGTGAATTCTTATAGGTGGCATTAGGCAAGGCACATGCGGTAGCATTGACTAACATTGGTCATGTTTATACGTTTGGGATCAACAACAAAGGACAATGCGGTCGGGAATTCGGATATACTAAAGAAAGTAAGTGAAATACGATGTCATATTAATGAATGATACTAATATGACATCGTATTTTATCATTATTTTTGCTTAATAATTTTAACCTGTAGTATTTCTAAGCTGAGATTACCATTCTATACAGAACTGTATCCACCGCGTCGTCGCAATGTCAACAAGGAAGAGCCCAGAGTGTGTGCCGTCGCGCACACATGGACCACTGTTAAATGCCGCATTTGTGTCATGTGTCGCGAATGTACTGGCTTCGCAAGCTCGTGCCGTTATGCAACATTGCCTAACAGGATTCCGGGGGAGTAAGTAGCTTCTTACTTGCTTTTAGTTATTTACTTACATACTGTAACTAAAGATAGTTTTACACAAGTACAATGAACATCTCTTTGAAACGATAGTTTCTAGTAAAGAAGTTTATGTTTGGAAAAGCCAAGCCATAAAGCTATTAATCTTCACGGCATCTTTCTTCCAAAATGGTGTTTATGTTGGATTTCCCTTTGGTATTTGAAAGCAAAAAAATAAGAATCTTATCTTTATTACGATAAGATTCTTATGTTTTTGCTAAATTTTTATATTAGAGAACATTTATGGCCATTGAAAATAACTGTGCCATTCATAAGCGAAATTAACTGCTGATTGAGAAAGTCACTTGGATGCGACAACGATACTAGAAATTGATAATCATAAGCTCACTCTGACGGTGGCTTCCGATCCATGTTGATATCTCCTCCTACTTTTACGAGTTACAAAATGACTGCTTATTACAAATTCTGAAATCTGGCTTGAAACCAGATTTCAGGGCTTATAAAGTATCTATGTATTATTAATAATATCTAAACAAATTTAGTCTTAAAAAGTAACGTGGCCAATGCATAGCATGAAGGGGACCTGGGCCTATCTCCTAGGACGGTGTCAGCGTGGATTAATTGTAAACGGTTCGGTTGTTTTTCATAGCGAATGTGGTTGCGGCCAAGGTGATAGCGGGTGCAATGTGTGTGGCATATGTCGAAGATGTGCTGACGTATTCGCGGGGCCGCTGGGCGCGAGCGCTAGCGCAACTGTCACAGACTTGGACGATGATATCGAACTCAACTCTGAACAGCCGTCAGCTACATCTGATACAAGAGCTGGTAAGAGGAAGTATATAATGTTCTTCTTACACTTAACTGTGTTTGTATTTTGTTATAGGCGTCAGCGTGTCACCACAATCATTATTTTTTTCTTAAGTCTTAGTATTTTTTTGCCCTTATTTTTATACTCCGAGTTCATTTTTATACATATGACGCTGGCAGCGATTGCTGAAAAATCTCGATATTATGACTGATTGCCTTTAAAAAAAATAGTAAAGTGACAATCTGAACCTGTACTTTATCACTTTGTAATATAACCTAGCTACCCGCCCCTGCTTCGCACGGGTGCAATGCTGATACATATAATAATTATTTATTTATATATAATTATCTCTCTGAAACTACTCTCGCAAACTCTGTACCTTTTAAGAGAAATAAAAAATATATGTATATAATCAATTAACAGCTATATATCTATGAGTATAAAAATTCCTCTTGAAATTATCTATTAAAAAAACGCATTAAAATCCGTTGCGTAGATTTGAAGATCTAAGCGTACAGAGAGCGGGAAGTTTATTTTATACTATGTAGTGATTACTCAATTTTGTATAGGTACTGATTTCCAAGACAAAGAGAACGGTCGCTATGCTGTATATGAAGGTCATGCTACTAGTTCGGAGGGCGAGCGCGATGCTAGTGTTAAAGTGACGTCTATGCCCCCGGCTAAAGTTGCTATACCGGGGGCTCACCGCATCGTGGCGGTGGCTTGCGGCCTGCACCACACAGTCTTGTTGACTGAGCAGGGTGAGATATCTTCCTTAATACTTACGCAAACATTGTAGACGGCAAAGTATAAATTCGAAAAAAAGAGCATGTTTCTAATTTTTCCTGTTAATTACCTTCAAATGCATGTACTATTAATTTGATACAAAAGATTGGTGCTCTACCTTACCTTGGGAATTGTTTGGAAGAGTTATGAGACACCACGTCTGGATGGTTGCGGTTTTCATCTGGTTTTTGTTCTAATATTAAGTCTAAATTACAAAGACAAAATATCTAGTGTTAATTCCGCAAAAAAAAGTATTAATTTAGATTAATATGGATTTCCGAAAAGTAACGCCTGTTTCTATTAATTACTCATATTAAGTATATGCCACGGGTCTGTTGGAGTGGATGCGAGAGAAAATTTTGGGTCACGGAAACTGTATTAAGCCATTTGTCGCGGATGTCATAGCATTAGCTCTGGCAATCAGGGTTTGGTAATTAGCAGCATTCACGTATATATCTTTCAACAATCTCCATGGCGTAGCGCTATAAGTCTCGCTTTAAGTCTCCGAGGTCGAGGGTTTGAACCCGGACCCGGACAAGAAATCTTTGTGTAAAATCAAAGATTTCTTTCCGGGTCTGGTGGGTTATGGGACTACCCTCCGTGCATCGCAAGGCACGTCAAGCCGTTGGTCCCGATTGTTATAACATTTATAATTTCTTATTATAGATGTTATAAGAACGGGCAGCAGCGCTTCCCTTTTACAATGGCCACACCTTCCCACGGGAGGAGGCCCATGTTCAGCAGTGGACGTTCTACTGGCTCATGATGAAATGTATGTATTGTCAAGATAAAAAACTGTTGATCATAATGATGTGATGACACCTTCGTATTTAAAAACAACACTTAGCGCTACCTATTGATGATTTCTACTATCATAACAATAGAGGCCATGTCTTTAAATATATTTAAAGACTAGTATTATTCGTAAATACCAAGTGTTCGTATTGTCATTGTGATTATATTTATTTCTCTTACGTTTCAGGTGAAGTTCTAACGTTCGGGTCCAATCAGTCCGGCCAGTTAGGCGCCGGTGACTTGTCGGTGCATCACCGTTTGGTGAGGGTTCGCGTGCCGCGCGCATCTAGTGTCACCGCGGGTAGTAACCATACAGCCGTGCTCACTAAAGACGGAGAGCTATATACTTTCGGCAGTTACGAGGTTCGTTTTGACATTTAGAAATATCTCTGAACCCTTTTTGTAATTATGTCATTGTATGTGTATTTCCATGTCATTTAATCTAAAAATTTCATTAACAAAATTGAGCTCAATTGGTGTGATAAGATCTTTATAGAGTTTTGTACCCAAAGGGTAAAAACGGGACCCTGTTACATGAACCACGATAGCTAGACAGTTGAAATTTTCACAGATGCTGTTAGTCTGTTACCGCTGTAACAATGAATACTATAAACATATATAAAATAAATACTTAAGAGGGGCTCCCGTTTTTTGTTTGACATTAACGACGGCAACAGGTAGACGCTTGAAATGGACCTTTATTTTAAAATCTTAAAGTGATATAGTGTCTACTGTTGAATAAATAAAAATTGAGTGTCCTTCGTGCGCAATTCCGACTCGCACTTGGCTGATTTTATTTCATTACTACACTAGTATATTAATTAGTTACGTATGTATCACCAATTTATTCAATAATTTATTGGTGATCAACAGAAAGGTTCCCTCGGCCGTCCTCGGCAAGAAGAACCAACTCGTACCGACCGTGGTCCCATCTGGTACGCGACACCCGGCCGGGTGCCTCGCCTCGGACCCCGCCATTCGTGCAAAGCGGTCTGGGTCTCGGCTTCAGGCGACCAGACCTTTCTGCAAGTGTCACAGGCACTCATTAAGACGGACACGCTGTTTAGCTCAACTATCACGGCTAATAATAACAATATAAGTAAGTTTCGTAATACATTTGTTTGCATTTGAATAGTAACTTTTCGTAGATAGTTTGCACATTAAAGTTGATTGTGGAAAATATCTCTTAATTCACTTAACATACTAAAATATGATATTTGACATGATACTGTGAGTTTATGCGTTAGAAATTACATCTTAATAATTATCGAGTAGTTTGCTAAAAATAGTAAGAATTATAATATGAATCATAACGTCATACATTTTATTTCAGTAATATTGCCCAATCGTGCCGAACATAGCTTCAAATGTATTACTATCAACAAAGCAGATGGTTCGTGCAACACATGGACTGGCGCCGAACAGGTCGATTTTGTGAATACCCTCGCTTGTCTAGACCCGTTATATGACGTTTTATGGTGTTACCAGCCTCAGATAAGAACCATGAAGTGCTACAACATCCTCACATTCGATTCCCACAAGTTACAGAGATGTTGCAACAACCCCACAAGCTTTTTCGCAGATGGCGAGTACGAATATCCAAACTACGGGAGCATGAAGCGTCTGGAAGATTTCAAGAATTTAGAAAATTTTGATCTGTCTTGCAGCAATGAAAACCGACCGGTTAATAACGTAGCTCTGACCAACACGTCGGTATTGAACCAGGAACTAGCAATACCGTCGTCTCCCGGATGCTCTGTGACGAGGATGCACGCTGCATTGCATCTTTTGGGCTGTTTGGATTCTCTTAATTATGCACATGACGTTAGGTTCGTTACTTTAATCTTTATACTTATATGGTTTAAGAACTTTATTTTCCTCATAAAGAATTAACAATAATTCACTTACTGAGAAAACATTTTTAACAAATAAAAACATTATTTAAGCGTAGGTACAGAAAGTATTTAGAAAGAAATATATATATATAAAAAAAAAGTGGGTAAGTGTAAATCTAATGCGTAAACAAGTCATTAGACCGGCTTGCCACCGAGCGAACACGGATTTAAAGACAATTTACTGGATGTGGCATCCATGGCAGCGTAGTTATGTATTTGTGCAAGAAATAGTTTATTGTAATTAAGGGTACTATAATTTAGTTTATTATATTTTTAATCTATATTTAATAGACGCGTTATTTTACTATTATTCATTATGGTTTAATTTATATATATATGTAATTATTTTGGTTTTGTTATATATATATATATTTTTTTTTTTTTTTTTTTTTGTTATGATTTAACTGACTATAATTTAACTGATTATATGTTCTTTTAATCGTTTTTTAAAAGTTGACATATTTTTAGTGTCTTTGATTTCTGATGGTAATTTATTGTATAAAGTTACACCTTCGAATTCAATATTCTTTTTGCCGTAATTAGTTCTGGGTGGGCGTCTTATTAGATAATTTGGGTTCCGTAGTTGCTTTTTGTATACTTCATGTTTTTTGGTAAATTTTAGTGATGTATGAATGTCTTGGTTTAAAATTTTGCGTATTAGTATGCACGTATAGTATTTATAAGTTTGTGTAATATTCATTATTTTCGTATCTTTGTATATTTTGTCAGTAGATGTACGGAACTTGTAGTTAAATAAGATTTTAATGAGTTTATTTTGCACTTTTTGTATGGGGTCTAAATTTGTTTTGGCTGCAGTCCCCCAGATTTCTATCAGGTAGTCGATATGGGACTTAACTAACGAATTGTAAATTATATAACGGACTTTTTGGGGTAAACATTTTTTAGGCTTTGAAGAATTCCTGTTAATGCTAATAGTTTTGATCTTATTTTCTCAATATGAGGTTTCCAATTTAGGTGAGTATCTAATATAAGGCCGAGATATTTTTCTTTGGTTTTTCTTTGAATTGTTTCATTGTTTATTTTTAGTTCTATGTTATTGCCTATTGTTTTATTTTTTGGTGCAAATATTACGTAGTTAGTTTTAGTTGTATTAATAGTCAGCAAATTTGATTGGAACCATTTATTCAATAAATTCAGATCGTTTTGGGCTTGCGGAATAATGGCTTCAGTTGAGTTTCCAAAATAGAAGAGACTAGTGTCATCGGCGTAGAGTGAAACGTCAGCCTTTAAACCGATTTGGGATATGTTATTTATATAAATTAGAAACATAAGAGGGCCCAAAATGGAGCCCTGGGGTACACCAAAAGTTACAGGATGTGAATGACTTTGATAATTGCCGATTTTTACAATTTGTTTCCGATTTTGCAAATATGACTTAAATATCTCGAGTGCTTTACCAGTGATACCAATGTGTGCCATTTTCTTAAGTAATAAATCTGGACTAATTGTATCGAACGCTTTTTTTAAATCAATGAAGATACCTAACGCGATTTGTTTTTGATCAATTTTGTTCTTAATTTTTGTTATCAAATCAATTGTGGCCGAAAGAGTATTTGATTGTGGTCTAAATCCATATTGCTTGTTGTATAAAAAGCTTTTTGATTGAAGAAATTTTTCTAGACGGTTATAAAGAATTTTTTCAAATATTTTGGAGATCACCGGAAGCACAGATATTGGACGGTAGTTACATGGGTCAGATTTACATCCAGATTTGTAGATTGGTACTACTTTGGCAATTTTTAAGCTGTCCGGAAAAATACCTCGTGCTAAGCAATCATTGATACACATTTTATTGATTTTACGGAAATGCCATCGATGCCAGAACCAGTATTTGGGTCCAAATCGTTTATTATTTTGCCTACTTCATCCGTGGTTGCTGGTGTAATACAATTAAATTCCGTAACGTGAGTTCCTTCTATGTTTCCTGAAACTTCATGCACGCTAGAATTATCCTTGATCTGGGCTGCTAGAGATGAACCAATATTGGAAAAGTAGGAATTAAAAAGTTCACATATCCGTTTTGGGTCTGTTACTATCCCGTTTTCGGTTTCAAGTTTTTCGGGTCCTTTTCTGTCTTTTATTTTGTTTTTAGAGAGATCGTTTATGAGTGTCCACATTTTTC
Organism: Nycteola revayana; assembly: GCA_947037095.2. NCBI lineage: Eukaryota > Metazoa > Arthropoda > Insecta > Lepidoptera > Nolidae > Nycteola > Nycteola revayana. The sequence goes on along the minus strand of OX344842.1, from coordinate 12,092,169 downwards.
TAGGTTTAGTAATGGTGTCTCGAAAACGTTTTAGGTAGTATGTGTTTTTTGTATTTTCGATGTTATTTGCAACTTTCGTTTTAGTCTTCTCGTATTTTGCTTTTAAAATCAAATCTTGTCTATTTTCTTTATGTTTTAGCCAAATGTTGTTTCTGTTGTTTATTTCCTGTATGATTTCTCTCTTAATCCAATCTTGCCGTGGTCGATTCAAGGTTTTAATTTTCTTTATCTTACTCTTGCTTAAGCAAAGTTGTAGTTTGTCTTCAAGTCTTTCGTAAGTGGGTTCTTCATCGTATTTTCCAAAATCTTCTATGTTTTTGTAGAGTTTTACATAGTCAATAGCTATATATTCCTTTTTCATAATAGTAGGTGTTTCGCATCTTAGTATTTCCAAATAAATTTGCTTATGGTCAGACATTGGAGATTCTATCAGTGCAATATTAAAGTTGTTGTCATGCAGGTTAGATGAAACATGATCTATTATTGTTTTAGATGTAGATGTTTCACGGGTACAATTTTTTAGGTCAATTTTATTTAAAATCTTATAGTTGCTTTCTTTCAGCGTGTCCATGTAACTGCGGGTTATTCGATCTTTGGTTAGTAAATCCAGGTTATAATCACCAAATACTATAGCTCGTTTCATCTTCTGTAACTGTTGCGAATATATGTCAAGGAAGTTATTTATGTTTGTTTTATCAGGCTTGTAAACGACGCCAATATTCAGAGACAGCTTCTTAATAAATATCCAGAGGTAATGAATATCATCCATGCAATGTTCTTCTACTAAATTATGAGTTAGATTATCATGGACAAAAATTGAAACCCCGCCACCTCTTTTGTTGTGTCTGTAGTTATAATAGTGCGTGTAGCAAGGTATTTGTAGTCTTTTGGCCTCATCTTCACTTTTAATCCAGGTTTCTGTAAGAATGACGATGTGTGTGGTTGATCGCAGGGAACTGATAATACACTTCAGCTCATCGAATTTTCCGGGTTTGATAATGCTCCGAGCATTGGCATAGAAGAACTTTAATGACTTTTTGGAATAGCTTATGTCACAGTAGGAGTCAGTTATTTTGTATTTGATTTTCTCCCTGGACGTAATTAGTTTTTTGTATGTGTGGGTGTTGAGCCAGGTTGGTTTTCTGTGGATGTTATAATTTTGGGAGTGCCTTTCACGTATTTGATTTGAAGGTTAGGTTCCCCGTTTAAGGTTCGTTTCTGTAACTCATCTTTTAAGTTTTTCATATATTTTTGTTGATTCGGGGTTTGATCAGAATAAATTTTCACATTTTTCATATTTGGGTTATTTCTATTGCGTAAAATTGTTTTTGCAATATCTTCTGATAAGAAGCATACTTTGATTGCACGAGTATGTTCAGGCTTGTATTTGCCAAGACGCATTATTTTGTTCGTTTGAGGACAGTCTGCGTATATAAGATTAATTACTTTTGAAATTTCATTTTTATCGTACTGTTGTCGTTCGGCAGCAGAGTTACTCTTGGATTCGGGAATCCCAGCGACGATGATGTTTTTGGCTCGTACACTTCTTTCCTTGACTTCATCAACAATATCTTCATAAGCCATGAGATCTTGTACTGGGTTTCGTGGGGGGTTTTGTTTGAGATAATTAACGTCAGATTCAAGAAGTGCTACTTTTTTCTCTGTATTTTCTGTTATACTGGATAGGTCACAGAGCTTGGATTTGATGTCATTATTTTCCACAGTAATATTTTCGATGGTGCTACGTATGTTGCTCACCTCATTCTTTATTGTAGTGATGTCTTGAGAGAGTCTATCGATACTCTCTGCTTGATCTGTTTTGGTCGACGTTAATACTGCCATCATCTCACTCATTTGCTTTTGTAATGTTTGCAACTCTGCTCTTATGAAATCAGAATCGTCGGTTAATTTGCGCTTGCTACGGAAAGTGATTGTTGGAGTATCATCTGCGTTAATGTCTGAAATATTTGGATGAGATCCTCCAAGTTTTATTTGGTTGTCACTTCCAGTCGGTGAACGTCGTACGCTCATTGTATATCTGTATTAAGATGTTACTCACGTGCAAAAATAATATCGTCCTGTCTTGTTTACTCCAGTGGGTGGAGCTTGCGACACTATGCACAGTTATTTTAGTAAAGGATGACTTATGACGTAGGTTTACGGTTGATAATACGTTACTGCAAGTATATATATATTTTAAATTAATTAGCAACACGTCTACTCTGTACGCTCGCTCAACGAGTATTTCTTAGTAGCTTATATCCCTCAACGATCCTGGCTTGCCAAGTTCTGTTAAGAGGAGGCCCATGTTCAGCAGTGGACGTAAACGGGCTGTTGATGCTTTACTAGTTATTGCCCGCGAGTTAGTAAGCACAGATTTAGATTTCTTCATAAACATTACTAACTAACTACCAAAATACTACTCTCTTTTCATACCCTTAGGGATAAAATTAAAAAAAAAACCCCTTCTACGACTACGTCATTATTTGTACGAAATTTCATGGTTTTAGACCCAGTGGTTTTTTCAGTCAGTCGATCAGAAAGTTTCTTATTATCTATATATCATGTAGATTTTTATTTGATAAAATGATGACAAATAAAAAAGATGGAAGTTATCGCATCTTCAAATTCGTTTTTAACACCTCGTTCAGAATATTTCATATCAAAGTAGGCATTCTCTACTCATTATTTTGCGATCCATTCAACATTGCGTATAATATTTTATTTGTTTGCTCAGGTTGAGCCAAGTGAGAGGTAAACGAGAAAACACAGCATTACCAATAGCGCCATTGAAGGAAGACTTTATGACAGTGAATAGGTTTGAGAGTCACGGCGGAGGCTGGGGGTATTCCGGCCACTCTGTCGAAGCGATTCGTTTTATGTGCGATACGGATGTGATGATAGGTAAGCACACTGTATTTACTTACATACTGCAATCGATTATATCAAACAACTGGCTGTCCTGCAATGGTGATGCATTTAACGTTCGTGGGCATGGGTATGAAACTCAAACTACCCATATCCATGCCCATTTCTTGACTAGTGCAACGCTGCTTGGTAGGTTGTGATAAATATATAGGTATAACTAACTAATATATTTCAGGTGGTTTCGGTCTATTTGGTGGTCGTGGCGACTACACAGCGAGAATCAAGTTATTCGACATCGGAGCTGAAGGCGGAGATCAAGAGGGCGACGGTGAACTAGTCGCAGAGAGTGACGAAATTGTGTACGAATGTCCCCCTAGGGACCGGTTCCCTGTGCTGTTTGAGATGCCTGTGCAGCTTGTTGTAAGTATTACATTAAATACTAGTCTATTATTATTCTTCTGTTTGCGGAACATTTATTGCAGATATGGACATAAGATCAGAGATATATCTCTGATCTTATTGAATCTGAACAGATTTTGAAATTACATTATTATATCGTATTCACCAGCTTGCTGGTGCGAGGGACTATACCGATAGTATAAAACATTTTATTTTTTTAATCCACAGGCAAATCGCTGGTATGTCGCTTGGGCGTGTATTAACGGTCCTTCTTCCGATTGTGGCTCATCAGGACAAGCCATGGTCATTAACGATGAGATAGGCTTTCACTTCAAAACATCAAAGAAGTCCAACAACGGAACAGATGTTAATGCTGGACAGATTCCTTGCCTCCTCTACAACACAGTCAGTCCTGACCAGGGGGTGCCATTAAGATCAATAGATACAGGAGAACCAATCACCATACTTAGTAAAAATATATCTCGGAATGTCACCGTACAATGCTTCAGGTATCTGATAACTCTCTTACAATGGAGTTGGAGTACTTTCAAAGATACAGGTCTCGAAACTAACGGATTAATACCAATTAATTTTCAAAAATTGGCAGTTATTAAAAATCAGAGGAGACTTCTCTACGTAATAACAGCTAGTTTACGTTTGGTTAAGTCCTATATAAATGAGATTTATCCGCAGAATAATAGGAAGCGGAATTCACATGAGTTCATGTCTTATTGTGAAGCTATCGCCGACGTGAGGAATTTGATACAAGCTATGATGGCCGACCCGACGCCTTCTTGTAGCATGTTACCTCGTAAACCTGGCAAGAACAAGGCCCATAGAGTATGTTACGTTCAACTTGCTCTGGATATGACAACTACCATTCTGAATGAAGCGCATGATACTCTTACCGCGTGCTTCCATGCCTTCTTCCCGACACCAACGCTCAAGTGGAATCATTTGTGTTCCCTGTTATTTAATGTGAAGGTAAGTCGCATTATAATACTCTCCATCTATATCTATACTAATATGATAAAGAGAAAAAGTTTGTATTTGTGTTTCGAATAAACTCAAAAACGACTGAAAAGCAGCAGCCCGTATAACGTCCACCGCTGAAAATGGGCCTCCTCCCGGGGGAGGTATTTGCCATAGTCAACCCGCTAGGCAGGCGGATTGGTAACCGCAGTATTATGTTGTACCACACAAGAAAACTCTGCTGCCCGTTTCTTGATATACGATTATTATAGATGATGTTATAACAATCGGGACCAACGGCTTAACGTGCTTTCCGAGGCACGGAGGGTAGTCCCTTAACCAACCAGACCCTGATAGAAATCTTAGAATTTACACAAAGATATCCTGTCCGGCGTGGGGATCGAACCTACGACCTCCTAGGTTTTAGCGAGACGAATACCGCTACGCTACGGAGGTTGCCCCCAAAAAGTAACTTCGATAATTCTTTCACCATTAGGATGCTACATTATCCCTGAGTAACATAGGCTATAAAACTCTAGCCGTACGAAGCCGGGGCGGGCCGCTAGTGTGTTATATATTATATGTATTATAAATGTCGCTATTGAGTTAGGGTTACATTCATACTGACCTGTTATACATGTCTATTCAGGTGCTTTCTAATGACTGAAATATTACCCAAAAATAACAATAGTAATTATGTAACATAATTTTCTGTTATTAATAAAAGTTTGAAAATAAGCTCTGGATTTGTAAATTCCTAAAATTAAAAAAAAAAGAAACTAACGCCACGTTTGTACTCGGGAACTAATGTCCGCTGATACGTGTCGTCGGCGTCGTTGGGTGAAGTGGTATGATGATGTCTGACTTTGCTCGACGTGTCTGGCAATATTGTGCGACAGGAGTTCACTCTACAGACACAAGTTGCAAACTGTCGCCAGTTAAGTAAAGTGTAATCAGCCCGCATATTGCTGGACATGTCGTGGGACATTTGTTACCTACTATATCTGTTGCTTTAAGACATTTAAATGGTATGTTTAAAGAACGAAATCTTTAATTTCCTTATAGCCCATATAATAGGGTAGGGGTAAACTCTGGATCTACTTAACGGATTTTGAAAATTATTTTACCAATAGAAAACCACGTCATTTGGAAGTGTCATATTTATATTAAGTTAGAGTTTCCACGAGAACGGGATCTACGTGGGTGAAACCGCTTAAATACAAAAGAGCCACAAATGGAAAGGAAATGAAATGCAAAAATAGTATCAATGCTGGCTGCAATTAGTTCGATTTTAACTTTTCATTTGTTTTTTATTTGTGGTTGTTTAATTTTTAAGCAACGACATAACCAATATACAAGTAATTACTCAGTGTTAACTTCTAAAGGAGGGCGTAGTCCCATCGGTCCAGATCCGAGAACTGACGGCCACCAGCGCCGCGATGTGCGCCTCCCGAAGTTTACGTGATGTTTTGCAGTACGTGGTGCCAATCACACAAACCGCCATTAATACTAATAATTCTACGGAAAACAAAAGACCCGATAGTAAAGTGAGTATATTTCATTATTAACCGATCATTAAACTAACATTGTATTCTCTGAATATTCTAAATGTGATAGTTTAAATGTGTTTCAATTACGAAGTTTAACCCTTTAACAGGAAGAGTGAAATATGGTGAGTTCTATATGCCATAGAACCCACCATATCTTGATCGTTATGTACTTGTAATAAAGATGAAAACCAATCAATTCTAAACATACCTTCTGCCAAGGGGGGGGGTTAAGGGGTTCAATAAGTTTAATTAAAACCTAGTTTAAGACATCATTTTTTTGTATATATTTACTGTAGATTAAATTGTCAGAGAGTCAAAATAATGTAACAATGTATTAAATTCATTATACATTTAATTTACAATCACGGCTAATTATGGATTATTATTGCATGCGAAATTCAACTTTGATTTTGTATCTTTTTAATGTTTTGTTTTTCTTATAGGTGATCGTTAAAGACGTACCATCTAAATCAGCAACGGTACCGCGCTCGTCGCAAGCCCAAAAACCTCCGCCTGTACCTCCCAGAGCAAACAATAGGGAAGCTGCTAAGGTATAGTATTAGAGTCCTTACTTTTTAACGGAATTTCATCCTTTGCCTATTTATTAATGTTAATGCATATGCATCGCTCTACGCCACAGGAGAGTAAAGCACTCCAACATGTAATTGTGTAAAAAAATCGTTTTCTTTTAAATAATTCATTGATTATTAGTTTCTGATTAACATAAACATTTATTGTATTTGCAGCAGCCAGAGCCAGTAGAGGCCAGAACGCATCACACCGAGTGGCACCTTCTAGACGTAGTGCTTCGTCTTCTTGACATAGTGATGATTCCCATGAAACAGCAGATGATGACCCGCCAGTGTGGTCAGCTACACGACCACGGAGAGATCAAGCAACACGAGAAACTCTCAGAGTCCTGTTGTAAACTCGTCGCCAGGATCGTAGCTGAGCTGGCGTACAGTGCTACTAATATACGGGTAGGTGTTTGTTTCATACTATTTCAATATTCAATTCTTTTTTGTGTTGATTAAGAAGTATTATACCTACATACCTATCATGAAATGTTAAGGTCGGACCATTTGACCGATTATATCTTTCCTCTTTTAATGAAAATGTAATACTGTTAGCATTGTATTAAAATTCCTTGGTGTACCAATGCAATTAACTTGAAGGATATAATGAATATATAAATACTTAAAGTCCGAACGTTGCTTAATTGCTTCCTATTTTTACTAAGACAATCATTCACAATTGTGTAGTGAATAGTAAGAAGAATTTCCTTACAAGACACACATCTTTCAGGAGGACGTAGACTCAAATACGACCAAGCACCTAGTGACCCCGTCTCGCTTCATGCGTATTAATCAATCACGGGCCTGGAACACCGGTAATGGCAGTCCAGACGCAATTTGCTTCTCTGTGGATAGACCCGGTATAATGCTAGTCGGAGTCTGTGTCTACGGAGGATTAGGGAACTACGAATACTCTTTGGAGCTGCTTCATGATGTGAGGGTAAGTTTTATATTTAAAATTAGCCTATGTGGGGAGTTTTTCTATTATAGTCACCTCGTTTGTCAATGTACGCGAAGTAGTGGTAGAAACCGTATCTATGCGTAAATTCAATTATTGTGAAAATGAATGACAGCAGTATGTAATTATGAGTAAGATATTTGATTTGCTTAGGTTACTAATATATATTTGCTTAGGTTCATCATCATCATCATCAACAGCCCGTTGACGTCCACTGCTGAACATGGGCCTCCTCTTAACAGACCTTGGCAAGCCAGGATCGTAGAGGAATTTTGCCATAATCACCACGCTTGGCAGACGGATTGGTGATCGCAGTAAGATGTAAACCTTGAGCTAATAGATGCTGCTGCCCATCCATCAGCCATATGTCCCTTAGTCGCCTTTTACGACACCCATGGGAGGACATGAGGTGGTCTATTCTAAGCCGGAAACCACACGGCATTGCTTAGGTTACTAAAGTAAAATAATTGAGTATGCAATTTCGAAAAGATTATTCGAAGATAAACATAATGGAGGCATAAATAAAAAGAAAAATGATAGAGTTCTAGATAAAAATAAATAAATTGTATAATCTGCACGGCTCTACGGTCGACGATGGAACTTATTTCTTCATTCCTATTCGATACTTTTGCGATATCTCCATACATAATAAATATCAATGTCCATATGAATGATGCGTATTGCGTATTATTCGTAGGACTAAACGCCGGAACATTGTTAGTATGTGAATACCATAAGTATCGTTGAATTCAATTATTGTTGACAGCAACTCCGTGCGCCGGCTGACGATGCGAACCCGGCTCATTGCTGGGTCAGTCTGGAGATGGCGCACGGCTCGTTCTGCGCCGCTGATTGCCAAAACGATATTGTACAACTCAAGTTTGATAGGCCAGTGCCACTCAAGGTCAGTAAAAACTTTTTTAATGGTTCTTTTGTCATCCTTGGTAGTGATAGATATGTTTTATTGGTAAATATTATACAATAAATCATCGAGACTACAATTTGCTATATCGCTGCTGGTAAATAATTGAATTTAAAATCGATTAGACCTTCGCTCTATAACTTCAAGATACTTAGCCATTTCTTTAAAGTTGTCAAAATTATTATCAACATCAGCCCGTATAACGACCACTGCTGAACATCGGCCTCCTCCCGAGGGAATGTTTTTGCCTTGGTAGGCGGGTTGGTGGCCGCAGAATTATCTTAGAAAAACAAACAAGGAAACGCTGCCGCCCATTCCCTGGTATACACTTGTTATAAATGATTATATAACAAAAAGAAAGTATACAAGTTGTAAATATTTTTAACAGGAAGATCTACGCTACGCCCTAAGACTATGTAACCAAGGCGGACGTACAGCGAACGGTGACTGCGGTCTGCCGTCTGTAAAGGGCTCTGACGGAACTTCGTTCCGTTTTGCCTCATGTTCTCTGAGCTTTAACGGCACTACGCTGGTGAGAGGCCAACTACCGTCACTTATTTACTATGGGTATGTACATTTTTATTATTTAATTGTATAACTTATCAGCAGCAGCATTCGGTTTTATCCTTTTAAAAACTATGTAAGGACATGTTAAATATGTAGTGTATACATATTTAACATGTCCTTACAAAGTAGACACGATACTTATACATACATATTTAATTTACGGTAAGATTATAATGGCTTACAATATATTTCATAACTATTACCACATCGAATTGATTAAGTCTAACATTTTTATCTCAGTATTATCGTTTTTCAATAGTACCTGTACTATTTAGTTTATCGTGTATGCTTTTTTTTACAGAACATCTAAGACGTTGTCTAATACCTCTGAATCGGCGGGCAGTCTTATAACAGTATTGCGTGGGATGACATTGCGCGTGGCGTCCATGGTTATGGACAGGAGCGCCGACTTGTTCTGTAAACTGCGCAATGAACTAACCGCTGAAGACCTTCGAAGGAATGCTGCAGTATTGCAACAATCGCCAGCTATCAATACTCTCATACCCTACACACTCGCTAATTTAGAAGGCCTGGATGATGCTAAGGTAACGTAATTAAACTAGTTGTCCCGCGCGGTTTCACCCGCGTAGAACCCATTCCTGTGGGAGTGTCGTCTAAAAACACTGCCTATGACACTCACAAATAATTTGGGTATCTGTCAATCTTTGACAGATTTTTCGAACAACTGACAGTACTATCAATTTTCAAATAATAATATTGTTAACAGTTTTCTGAAAATTTGTAATGTGCCGCTCAACTTTACATATTTTTTCTTTAATATCTACCTTCTACTGGCAACACTGGATACACATAACAAACAAAACAATTGGAGACATTAGTCCATCCGTTCAAGAGTGATGCGATGACCAAGGGAAATAGGGAATCATTTTTATATATTCAGATGAATATTTCTTTAAATGTAGATCAATTGAGTATGTTATATTGATTATGTACTGTTTTTTTCGCAGAGCGTTATTAAAATCCTGGACATGATCCATAAGTTGCTACCACACGTGGCAGCTATGAACTTACTGGTGCCTAATTTTGAGGAAGCCGTCTCAACCTCTCCGCAATATTACACATGGGTGGAAAGCGAACATCCATACAAGCAAGCCACTGTCATCAATAAGAGGTAACAAACTACAAGTTCTTTGATTTTTTGTTGGACTAAAATAGACCTTAACTAATGATACTTGTAGTTTCGGTCATAGAAAATATATCCCGAGATAAAAATATTAGTAGAAATACGATTATATTTGTTAAAATAATAAAACTTCTTTCGTAAGCCTCTAGTTTTGCCGCAATGACAAAAAAATAAACAACCATAAAATGCTTTCTTGCGTCCATACGAGTAAGTAAAGGCTTTAGCGAACCATTAGGCAAAGGCAGGACTCCAGTCTTATTCAATTGTGTAAAAATAACAAATTAGAAACCTGCGCGTCCCATGTGAGGCAGAACGGTCGCTGGAACGGAAGAGATTGAAGAATAATGACTTAGATTGTTTGACTTGTTTTGTGCTATGGACGCTCTTAAGTTCGCGAGCCTTTAGATCTTGGGATGTAAGATGGCATCATGTGAATGCAGAATTGCCCATCATCATTTCAGCCGCAGGACGTCCACTGCTGGACATAGGCCTCCCTCATAGATCTCCAGTTGTTGCGGTTAGAAGCGGCCTGCATCCACCGTGATCCCGCGGCCTTAACCAGATCATCCGTCCATCTAGTAGGTGGACGTCCTACGCTACGCTTGCCGATCCGCGGTCTCCATTCGAGAACTTTTCGGCACCAACGGCCATCTGTTCTCCGTGCTATATGGCCTGCCCATTACCACTTAAACGAACTAATCCGTTGCGCTATGTCGGCAACCCGTGTTCTTCTACGTATCTCCTCATTTCTGATTCGATCTCGTAGAGAAACCCCGAGCATAGCCCTCTCCATAGCTCGTTGAGCGACTCTGAGCCTGTTCGGATCCATAGGTCATCACTGGCAACACGCACTGGTTAAAGACTTTCGTCTTCAGGCACTGAGGTAAATTGGAGGAAAAGACGTTGCGAAGTTTCCCGAACGCTGCCCATCCGAGTTGGATTCGGCGATTGACCTCCTTCTCGAAGTTGGACCTACCTAATTGGACTTTCTGTCCTAGGTATACATATGCGTCAACAACTTCAAGAACCGTATTTTCAACCATTATAGGGGCAGGCACAACATGGACGTAAGACATGATTTTCGTCTTGTCCATGTTCATTTTAAGACCTACCCGTTGGGAGACTCGGTTAAGGTCTTCGAGCATTGTACTGAATTCTTCCATTGACTTTGCCATGACCACGATATCATCAGCGTATCGAAGGTGAGTGATGTATTCGCCGTTGATGTTGATGCCTAGTCCTTTCCAATTCAGAAGTTTAAAGGTGTCTTCCAACGTGGTCGTAAACAGTTTCGGAGAATTAACGTCTCCCTGTCTTACGCCTCTTTTTAGTGGAATCGCCTTCGTACTCTGTTCTTGTACTCGAACCGACATTGTGGCGTTTCTATACAAGCACTTCAACACTTCGATATACCGATAGTCAATACGGCATCGCTGGAGAGACTCAAGTACGGCCCATGTTTCGACCGAATCAAAGGCTTTCTCGTAGTTCACAAACGCTAAACAGAGCGGCAAGTTATACTCTTCGGTCTTCTGTATTACTTGCCGCAGCGTATGTATGTGGTCTACGGTACTATAACCTTTTCGGAATCCGGCTTGATCGGGAGGCTGAAAGTCATTAAGCCTTCGTTCGAGACGATTCGCAAGAACCCTGGAGAACAGCCTATAGACATGACTCAAAAGCGAGATGGGCTTGTAGTTCCTTAGTAAGGTGTTATCGCCTTTCTTAAGGAACAACACCACCTTGCTTTTGTTCAATGCTTTAGGCGTGGTGCCTCCGAGCAAGGCGGAATTGAAGAGCTTCTGAAGGACTTTAAGTACCGGTAATCCACCCGCTTTCAGGAGCTCTGATGTGATTCCGTCCTCACCCGGCGCCTTGGTTTTCTTTAGCTGTTTCAGGGCCATGCTTATCTCGTACAGGCTAATGTCCGGGATATCCTTGGTATAGTGTCGGGTCAGTTTGGCTCTTGGGTCTGTCGCACTAAAATCAGGCTTGGTGATAGAAGCGTAGAGCTGCCCGTAGAACTTTTCGACTTCCTTAAGGGAAGTCGAAAAGTTCTTCACTTCAGCAAGACTCACTTCAGCAAGACTGCCATCATCCCTCTTCAGCTTTGTCATCTGGCTTTGCCCAATAGACATATCTCTTGCAAACACTTTGGAGCCCTGGTTCCGCTCTATCGTATCTTTAATACGGAACGTATTAAAGCTACGGATATCGTGTCGCAAGGATTTTTTAATTCGTCTATTAAGCTGCCCATGTGACTTAGCATCATCGGGAGATTGCAGTCTTAGCGAGCGTCGTTCAACCATTAGGTTAAGGGTGTCTTTAGAAATTTTCTGAGTTCTACTGGTACGGCGAGCCTTGAAGAGCTGAGACCCTACCGTATGGACAGTTTCTACAAGCCTGTTGTTGATCTCGTTCACAGATGCGTCTTCATCTAGACAATCGAATCGATTTGAGAGCGCGAGTTGAAAGCTCTCGGGGTTATTGATCTGAGCGCGAGTAGGTCGGAGCGTGGACTTCATCAAATGGGACCGTTCAAGTTTAACATTTATATTCAATGTGCCTCTCACTATTAAATGATCACAACCGGTTTTCACCCTGTATATCACAGAGACATCATTGAAAATCCGTTAATTGTCGGTCATGATGAAGTCGATCTCATTTCTCGTGGAACCATTGGGACTCAGCCAGGTCCATTTCCTGTGAGGCGGCTTCTGGAAAAAAGAATAGGCGTGAGGACAGTATCAATAAATTAAAGATTTAATGTTTTTAGGGGAAAGTACATATTAAAATGAATTATTACACTTATTTATTTTTATATAAAACCTTGAGATTAACGTGATTTTTAATAAAATAAAAGATTAAAATACTGCAATCGGCTGGATTATTCCACTTTGTTCACCTGGGTGATATCACCTAGGTGAACAAAGTGGAATTGATTAGTGTACTTTGATCACCTCGGAAATAAATCACCTGGGTGATATCACCCAAGTGAACAAAGTGGAATTGATTAGTGTACTTTGATCACCTCGGAAATAAATCACCTGGGTGATATCACCCAGGTGAACAAAGTGGAATTGATTAGTCTACTTTGATCACCTCGGAAATAAATCACCTCAAATCTTGGATCTCATGGGTAAATCAGTACTGTAAAATAAAACTCAATGTTAATAGGATAATGAATATGTATCTATTGTTTTTGGGAGAACAAATCGGATAGTTTAAATCAGCAAGAACACAAAAATAACTTATGGCCATATGTCCATTGGCCATTTTCTAGAAAATCACCGATAACTTTTTTTTTTTTTTACAATTTTATAACAGATTGCTGTAGAATAAGTTATTTTTGTGTTCTTGCTGATTTAAACTATCTGATTTGTTCTCTCAAAAACAATAGATACATATTCATTATTCTATTAACATTGGGTTTTATTTTACAGTACTGATTTACCCATGAGATCCAAGATTTGAGGTGATTTATTTCCGAGGTGATCAAAGTACACTAATCAATTCCACTTTGTTCACCTGGGTGATATCACCCAGGTGATTTATTTCCGAGGTGATCAAAGTAGACTAATCAATTCCACTTTGTTCACCTAGGTGATTTCACCCAGGTGAACAAAGTGGAATAATCCCTTATAGCTGACTGAAACACCAATCACGGCGCATGACGTCACGATATTGTACTTAAGTAATAAGTAAACGTCTGTGTTTTGCGGTGACTGCTACTGTTTACGCAATTTAATTAAATTTTTATTAGTTTAAGTGAGACTTATCGCGTCCACTCGATTCTACAACACAATTCTTTAACAATGGAACCAGGCTTTGTTAAGGCGAACAGCTCAAATTTGCCTAGGATTGATTTATTGATGTTGGGCGACTTCCTCGCGAAGTTGAGTTTACAAACGTGAAAACGTAAGTAAATTTTGGATTTATCTTTAGCTCTAGACAAAAACTAACTTAGATATATGATTATATCTAAGTTAGTTTTTGTCTAGCTCGTTGTGAACTGATACGAGTTTATTGTAATTTACTAGAGCTAGTTAACAATAAACTTATCATTTATAACTAAGACCAAAACAAACAATCTCAATAATTTGTTTAAAACATAGCCTCAATATTTCAACTATTTCACGTCAAACGAACATTTAAGTTTAAAATGTGTTAATATATGATAACATACTCACATCAAAGTGATGCACAGAATTAAAGTGGTGAATTCGTGACTACGTCTTTCGGGTTTCGCCGCGCGAGCTTTAACCACTTATCTTTTATCATTTTCTTGCATTTTACATGAATAAACACTTTGTTGGGTGTTATTATTGAAATATTTTTGCACTGAGGTACTGCACACCACTTATAAACTATCGAATTCATTTTTACACACGAAATGCGGAATGTTGTATTTATTTTCATAGGTTTGGCGGACACAATGACATTCTTTACAATAGCGTGACGTCATAGCCGACGCCATGACACTTGAGGCCTTTTTTCGCGCGCTATTTAAAATGTAATAGAAATATGGATTAATCTTCGTTAAATTTTAATTTATTACCGAAATATTGTGTTTTTCGTACTTAGAAAATGTATACCCACGTTGCGCAAGAGGATTTCAAAATCTTGCCTCATGCCTATTCATCATATAAAATCCTTCTTTCTCCAGAAAATCGGCCAGCCTCTGTCCCCTAAGGTTCCGTTGCCCATAACCGAAGTTCCCCACTATCAACTCGTCTTCATCGTCTCTCTTGCCCAGTTTCGCATTGAAATCTCCCATAACAACATTGAAGTGAGTTTTATGAGTATGTATGGCCTACTGATGCCCTCATACATACACTCAACTTCTTCATCTGGGTGTGCCGAGGTCGGTGCATAGACCTGAACGACCTTCAGCAAGTATCTTTCAGATACTCTGAGTGTTCGGTATGCCACCCTGCTAGACACACTGTCGATGGTAATAATGTTGTTAATGAGGGACTTGTGAACGAGAAACCCGACACCACCTTGGGACTGTTGGTCGCCCTCTCGGTAGAAGAGCAGGTTGCCAGATTTCAGGGTCATCGTGTCCTGTCCCTCTCTATGGACGTCAGACAACCCCAGAATATCCCATCTGAGCCTGCTCAGTTCTTCTTCCAGTTCAACAATCTTTTCCTCGGTCCGCAATGTGCGCACGTTATGTGTTGCCAGGGCCAGTGTTCGCCGTTGAAATTGGTAGCCACTCGTCTCCCGGGGATTCTTAGCACCCCTAGCCCCGCCGATGCCATGACCGCTACCGTAGCCAGGCCTAGCGGGGCCGCCGGGGACTCGGGGCCGTGTGTTTTTTGTATGATCCATTGAGGGGGATTTGCAATACTCGCCACGCTTGGCAGGCGGGTTGGCGAGCGCAGTATTAGATGTTATAATTCGGGTGTATTTCCCTTGGCTGGGTCCTACGGCGCCCACGGGAGGAGATGGGGGGCATCATTATTACGCCGGTGCCCGCGGCGAATTGCACAAAGTAACATGATAATTGTTTTAAGATTTTACAGTCATTTAAACAAGACAAGGTTTATTTTTTCACATTATGTAGCGAAATTATTATCATTGTCAGGGTCCTATTTCCTTCGAACGTATCATGGATGGTCCTCGAGATGGATTCGCGCAGTATCACGGCGCAGCCCGAGGACTCCCTCACTGTGTACGCTGTAGCGGGCAAACCCAAGCACAGGTGCCATTGCGCCAGCGAGGTCCGGGTCTCGGATCCACCGTTCCGTAAGGTATATAAGGTAGAAAGTCGTCCATCATTCATATCATTCATTGCATTGTTTTTAAAATGGAGCCTGCTCTTTTTAATTTATGGCGTTTAAAATGAGTTATAAATAGTTTTTGACTGAACTATTAGCAAAAAAAAAACAGTCTGGATAATATGGTTGTACCCTTATAAAATGGCAAGTCAATCATTTTTATATTGGAAGTCCGAGTATGTTTTTCATAACCCTTTATGCAAAATCATATAACTTCAATGTTTTATCAAAGAGCAGGTTGTCCTTGCAAGTTATATAATTCTGATGATGTAAGGTTTTCATGTTTATATATTTGCCAAAACCATTAACTATTATCATAGCTATGAGGATCATAAAAATAGCAATTCTCATTTAACTTTACCTTTGATATACAAAATCCAAATTTTCGCATGTACCTACTCCTGATAAAGTGATTTAGGGACTCCTTCGCTGATGGGGTTATTAAGCTGCTTATTTTAAAGGTAAGGGTCTAGTTCATAATTAAATTAGTTCATCATTCATATAAGCAAAGAGCGTACCTTGAAATAAAGAAAGAAATAATCATTTATTTGCCAGAATATGGTGACATTGATAGGTGATATAAATAGTGTAACAGTTCCAACATACTCTGCCCCTTAGGACGTGCAAATTATGTACATATTAAATATCAGGCCAGTTTTTTAATAAAAAGATTACTAGCAGAGTTTTGCAGTCTACTAGTATTATTGTTAACCCGTGCTAAGCTAAAATGCCATTAGCCATTGGGCTACGGCCGCTTAAGTATTATTAGTAAATTGTTATTATTCTCTTTATTTTTTTTATCGTCTATTTAAATGTCTTATCCTCTAAGTATTCCTTGGACGTATAATAGTTTTTATTCAAAAGAAAGTAATAAAGTTTGCATTTAAATTGCTGGTCAGTTATCTTTATCAAATGTTGTGGCAGATGATTGTACAATCAAATTGCCATACAGTATGCATTTTTCCCGAAGATTTCTAATTTTATTTAAGGCCATTTAAGTTTATCTTTATGTCTGGAAATTACATTTAATTTATTAAATAGGTTAGAATGTTTTCTTACAAAAATACACATTGCAAATATATATAAACATGGCAGGGGGGGATTTTGTATTTTTTTAATAGCGGTTTACAACTGTCTAGGAATAGTCCGATACAAGGATTTTAAATCTAGTTCTCTACAGAAACTACAGTTTCTTACAACCATGTAAGTGGCGCAATTATTTATTGATTAATTTGTATAATAGATTTTAATAATATGGAAAATTCAACTTTCTTATAGCCGTTTAATTCAAGCATAATTGTTAAAACGCGACGCGACCTGATGCAACGCGACGCGTGTTGAGTCGAATCAAATGAATTGTTTTCTATAGACTAGAATCACAATATGAACACGTCGCGTCGCGTTGGGTTCCTCCTTAATTAGAAAATATAAATGATCATAAAATATGTGACGTCTCTCTATTAAAGATGTGTTCAATAACACTGGTCAACAAAATTTATTTATTTTTATGTCACAGAAATATTATTTTGATTCTTTTGTAATTCAGTATAAGTTAAAAACTAAACAGGAATTAGAATTTATATATCACGTCACATTTTTAAGATATTTGCTTGTAAACATAAAATAATATGCTGATTTGGCTATATTTGAAAATGTATTTAGAATAGTTAAATATTTTTATGATTATATTTTATATATAAAATTGATAGTCATAAATCTAATATTTTTAAAACAATTTACTTAAAGTTTTTATGATTTTCTAATGCAAAGATATTAAATATTTTGTTGAACTATATTTTTCTCATACATTTTAATAGAGTCATTTTGTGTGGAGTTTTTGTCTTTGACACTAAAATGTTAATATTTACATATAGAAACAGTACAGCAACAAAATCATAAATGTTAACTAGAATTTAGAATAGTCACTTGCCAAAACGGTCGAAATACAATTTTACTAATAGATTTATTTATTTATTTACCAAAATGAAAACAGGTCTATACGCCATTTTTGTAATGTTTATTCTCAAATATCTCCAAAATTAGACGTGATAGAATATTTTTAATTATTAAATGGTACTCTCATTTATTGACAATGCCAGATAAATGTATTTCTTTTTCTGTGGCAAAAACTTTGTCGACCAGTGTAACATAAGAATTAAACTGAATATGATTTGCAGAGGCTGGTTCAGCTGACTTCGGAAGGTGAAGTGGAGGATTTGGGCGAAGATGGCGATGGCGACGGTGTGTGCATGCATTATAACTGCAGCTACGTAAGCGTTACGCAGCGCTTGGCTAACAAGTGAGTACAATTCACGCTAACTTAAACCTATTGTCGAGGAGAGCATTGAGACTTGTCTATTAGTTATTCGGGGATAATGTGTCGTATATATATCGTTTAATTCGTTTAGTTCAGGAAAATGTATCAGGTTTCCTTTCTAGAATGTGGGATTTCTCATATGTGATCCTAAAATGTGGAAGAGGTCTTTATTTAGTCCTGTTTGTCTTTTTATTTCGAAAAGGATGAGGTTCCATTAGGTTTGGCGAACACGTACGTCCTGGCTTTGAGATTATTTAATCGAACACGTGGATTAAAAAACGAACTTAGAGTTATAGAATATAGTAATAGCTCACTATCAACAATAAGGAGACAAAACTACTAAAATAATATTTTATTAGACTTTATTATGTATTATAATTGATCTATTGTTTCAGCGGCAACGAATGGCCACAAAAGGCGTTGTTGGTACCTGGCAATGAGTGCATCTTCTCCCTTGAGACGGCATCTGATTATTTGAATGAATACAATAAGGCTAACAAGTAAGTTTTCCTTCATCTGTCTTCATATTATGTTTCACCTTGGTCTTTCTATTAAAATTTGCCCTATTTCCAGTGAAGACAATCGGTTCGGATTCCGTTGTCTTTGTGTCGGTTACGAAGATACCCCTCTGACAAACCAACGGCAAGGCCTCGTGGTCTTAGAAATGGAATTAGTGTACACGGGTTCCGCATGCGCTTCGAGACTTCTCTCTCCAGACTTAGATATACCACCGATGAGCTATGGTGAGTGTAATGTGATAAAATATACTTCGGTTATTCTTATTTTAAATGTATTATGCTTAGTTTGAGAACTTTGTTTTATTTACGTAGTTCACCTTGGTGTGCTATTGGTTTTATTTGAGTATAAACATATTATTTATATTTGTTTTAGGTATTTATCTTATTCAAAGCATTATACCAAAAAGTTTCGTCGTTGTCGTTTTTACTTCAACTTTGGCATAATAACTGTCCAAATATACGAGGTACTTTGCAAGTCCATTTAAGAAGAGTATAAAGAAACAAACGTGAATCACATAAAACGCTAAATAGATAGTGTGCTTATATCTAGCTATTGATTTTATTTCGTGTTATGAATTACATTGTTTCTAATCACATCCTCTCCGAAACGTGATGCATGTGACCGGAATGTAAAGGTGCAGGTGTCATATCTATTGTGCTCTTTCAGTAACATTTGTGGAATACTAATACACCAAACTTGCACTTTTATATACCAACTTGCTTTTTTTATTATTAAAGACAACTCCCGCACTAGGATAATAAAGCCTATAGTTAACTGACGCAAAGAACACCCAAACTTTTAACAACTAGCTAGAACCGAACCGTAAACACCAAGTCTCAGAAGCAATTATCGTAACCTTTGAGCCAAAATACGAAATAATCAACGAATTAAAATCGCTTCCAATATGTGTATGTATAATTCTCCAAACATTTCAGCATCGAGTGGACCCTCGTAGTAGACTCGTTGATTAAATTAATAATGATTTAATAGAGAAGCCATAGATTAAAATCAGTAAATGGTCAGTATACGTTTATAAAATAATGTTAATTTAATCTTGGAGTACTAGTAAAAATACCTTATCATAATATAACTAGGTCAAATATCGTTTCGTAATTAGGAAAATAGACATAATCAACTGATAAGATTACATTTTCTATTCTTTTTGTTGCGACAATAGTGGAGATGCAAGCGGAAGCTCAGATGAAAGCCCCCATGGGGGCGGCGGCATTAGATAAAAGTGAGGCTACTGTGTTGTCAAAAGGACTGGAGCTTTCTTCCCCGCCGACTGTACATCAAGTGTTGGACGGGCAGCCCCTACAACGGTCAGTCAATTTCTTTTACCTTTAAAAAATATAGAAAAGAGATTGCACATTATAGTAATGTGAATTAATTTAAAGAACTATTATAATAGCTATGTGATGACAGCTACAAATTTATGGGAGACTCGCTGTCCCGCGCGGTTTCACACATCACCGTAGATCCCGTTCCCGTTGAGACCTTAATTTAAAATATGACACCCACAAATAATGTTTTATTGGTAAATGAATTTTCGAAATCGGTTCTGTAGTTCCAGAGATTACCCCCTACAACAATCCACAAACTTTATTTCCTTATAATCCTACTAATATTATAAACGCGAAAGTTTGTAAGTATGGATGGATGGTTTGTTACTCTTTCGCGTAAAAACTACTTAATGAATTTGGGTGAAACTTGACACGGGGATAGTTAATCAGTTCGATTAACATATAGGCTACAAAAAATCACCATCCGACCCACTGTAGCCGAGTAACGCGCGTAAAACCGCGAGGCGCAGAAAATGTTAGTATAGATGACTCGTAGAAAATATTTTCAATATTTAAAAGACATTCAAGATATATTATACTATAGATTGGTTTTAAATCGTCTTTCAACTTTTTATAAATATTTTTATAGATAATGAAAACGTCAGGTAAATATTGTTGTTATAGTGTAAGTTGTAAGTTTATTATCCAACAAATATGCAAATCTATTTCATTGAATTAATCGTGAAAATAGTCATCTGTACACTAATAGTATGTATGAAACCCATAATAACGGTTTTTGGTCTGATGGTAAGTACAATAAGGTCTACATAACTGCACCATGAATGATCTTTTGATGATTATTTAGCTGGTGTAAAGAAGAAAGTGTAAGTATAGAACATTTTTTCTTTAAAGGTTCTAACCGAAGCAGTTGCTGGAGCAACTGCTAGTACAGGTAATTTTATTAGAAGTCTACAAAGGTGACAATAGTAAACATTATTTTGATACATTACCAAATCTAATTGAAGCGGCCGTAGCCCAGTGGCTAGGGCGTCGGAATTGTGATCTTGAGGTCGCCGGTTCGAACCCCACCCATTGCACTACCGTCGTGAACCCACTCGTTACACAAGGAAGTATCATATACTGTTTTTTATGAACATACTAGCGGCCCGCCCCGGCGTCGCACGGGTGGACTTTTATACCCTTCCCCTTCCCCTGCCCTACCCTACCCCTACCCTAACCCTACCCTACCCCTACCCCTACCCTACCCCTACCCCTACCCTACCCCTACCCTACCCTACCCCTACCCTACCCCTACCATACCCCTACCCTACCCCTACCCTACCCTACCCTACTCCTACCCTACCCTACCCTACCCTACCCTACCCTACCCAAAAGATCCTATGTCCTTCTCCCAGTTCTTAGCTACCTCCCTACCAATTTTCAGCCAAATCGGTTCAGCCGTTCTTGAGTTATAAATAGTGTAACTAACACGACTTTCTTTTGTTTTTAAAATGTATTCTGCTATTCGGGACGGAAACAAATCCAACAAATCAAAAACCATGGCAATCGGTCCAGCCGTTCTCGAGTTATAAGTGTTGTAACAAACACGACTTTCTTTTATATATATAGATAATATTTCGTTCCCACCATCCTGTTATCTTTTGCACAATTTTAGGCGAATTTTATATAATATGATAGTTTCTGATAAACTTAATACACTTTTAACAGAGTAATCTTTTTACAGAGTTTCGGTCTACTGTATTATATTAATACATTTATAGAAATACATAAAAGCCGTAACATTAAACTTATTAGCATCACGCAATAATAATAATTGTATAACAAAACGTGTTCATATAATAATATATTCAGATAAACTTAGCTCAGAACATAAATATAGTATAACTATAGTCAATAACAGTCATGCTGCTGTTGAAATTTGTCTTACTACTAACTATTTACCGCTTGAATAGTATGTGCAGGTCAGGTCGTAAAATGTCAAAAACGTGTATTCGTGACGACGACGTTTAGCCAAACTTCGAATGTTATGTCTTTAAATACAAACGAACGCACACCAACCTGCTAATTAAGAACACAATTATTGTCAAGCTTATGTTTATGGTTTCTTATTTAAATACACTAAAAGAAAATACAGGATAGAATTTAATTTTTTTAATAAATGCCGAAAGGGGAATGCCCAGTCTCCATAGTATCCCAGGCCCAAAATGGACATCTAATATTCTATAAATATGGAGCTTTTTTAAATCTTGATAGTTTTGGATATCTAAAAAATATATTCAAATTGACGCCACTATTTTAGAAATATTAAAAATAAATAACTGTTTTGATGTTAATTTTCTAACTGAAAAAGTGTAGAACTGAGATAATTTAGGAACAATTTGTTTTTCAATGCTTGTTTATTGATATTATGATTGTATTAATATTATTAATACAAAATTAATGCATAAAGTATTTTTTCTCTAGTCTAATGTCCACTGAGGGCCCCAAATGGGCATTCGCCTTTGAGAGGAAGTTCTGAATAGATAAATTCACTGTGAAATGTTTTTGACCTGTAAGAAAATAAGATATTGTTATGATACTTGTTCTGTGGTTGTGTTTAATAACTATCCAGATGGCGGATCCAGTACTCGAAGAAGGTTGTGGTTTTATCCACTCGATACAAGATGGCTTTTGGCTGCATTCCGAATGACTTTTATTTCAATTTAATTGTTTTTTTTTTTTTCGTTTTTTTGTTTGCCTATTGATCTCAATAGACTGTGTAAGTGTGACATCGCAAATCTATTAAGATTTGTGGGCATGCCCATCGTGCTCTAAACGGTGGTTACACTTTTGCCCTTTAAAGAAAGTTTTTTTTTTAATTATATTAATTTAGATTAGGCTTAGGCTAGGATTGACTAATTATAGAGACCGTTAAGAACTAAGTCAAAGATCAATTAGTATCTACGATTCTAATAGGTGTTTACCTATTGTCTTCGAAGTATTTCATGCGAGAAATGCGTGTATACGTATGTTATGTGGTTAGTGAAGCATGAACACACGATGTTGTTCTATTGATAGTGGAACTATAGACACATTGTTGCGTGTTATTTACCAATGTAGTTAATTATATTGTTGGGTAATATGTAGTATATTACTTATAATTATTATGAAGACTATGTTATACTCGTCGACAAATGATATAATGGACAGTAACAATTTTAGTACATGGTGTGCTATAGATTGGACGGATGGGGATGTTCCATTTCTCCGCTTTTTTATTTCTTATGACTCGATTTCTTTCTTCTTTCGACTTCGATTTCAAGTTTCTCATATAAAAGTAATTTTCACTTTTATTAAATATAACAGTAGTTAGTTGGAGTTTATACTATCATAATGTCTTAAATGAAATATAAAGTATGTATAAATTTATTTATTGGTTAATACTAACAAATATTATGTTTACATAAATAGACAAGATTAGAGAACAAGGATCGAATGAGGATTATTTAAGGTCTATCAGCACGAACCCTACGCCACAGCTACGATACACCACATTAATCCACTATGCTTTTAATTCTAATACTATGCATTCTAATTCAATATATAATAGCATTCATCAACTCACTCAGCTAAATATCATATATATACATTATTTTTAGAAAAGTATTTAGGAATAATAAAGCGTTCTTTATTTAACATAGTTTATAACTTCAGGAGAACATGAAAAACGAGTCAGATAATAAGTGCAGTTCTGTACTGGCTGTCTAAATTTTACCTTTACATGTCGCCCAAAAATAAGTTACCTGCAATATCTAGCTAGAGTATTAAAATTAAAGTACAACTTAAATCGCTAAGCATCAAGTTAAAAACTATGCTATTTAATTGTGTGTTATTAACACTCATTTGTCACGTTCGCGTTGCAGTGTGTCATTGAATGCGGTCAATACGATATAATACAACCTGTAATTTCGCAAGAATAGCAAAACATTCGCAGACTATGTAAACAGAGCAATGGGGAGGACTTTACAATGAAACAATATTTAATTCGTTGTACTTTTATTAATCACTGTAATTTTAACATTATTATAACTAATTATAAACATTTGTTTCTCAACTATACCCCGTGAATACTGTCAGGTGTGGTTGTAAACATAATTGGCACGTCGATTTACGGCTTTGGGAATTTTCTTTCAATATTAACTTTCGCTGTTTCTTGCATGTTCATTTTAAGATATGTCAAGAATTCAGGTTTCAGATAATATTGACGCAGTTTCCAAAAGTAACCCTGAGGTAGTAACCTTATTTCGTATATACCGGAATGTCCAATACAAATAAGATTATGGATTGGCAGCGCCACATTGACAGGAGATCAATCAGTCAAATAACTCGAGTCAATTATAAATCGGTAGTGAGCAGTTCTGCTCTCTCTACTACGATATGAAACTCAGTCTCTCTATAAGTCTTTCCGTCCGGCATTACTATTTGCACTTTCTTCTTCTTTTCATTTTCACGTCTCACTATAAAGAAAATGGCTATAGCCGCTACTAACAACACTACAATAACACCTATAACCACGAATATCCAGAAGGTTTGTTTGAATGCTCCGCACCTACTATCGAAGTACGTAGGTAGGGACACAAAGTAGCCCTCGAGATCGTACCAACATGTGACGGCGCCGCCCTGATCATTTAAAACTTCTTTCCACACTTCGGCCATTTCGCACGCACAGGACTGATTGACATTTAATCCGTCCACGCGCATAGTAAGCATTGACTCACTATACATCAAAGAAGATGGAGTCAGTTCTGTTATAGTATTGTTGTCTATTAGCAATTCTTGCGGTCCCATCACAGAGGCCACCTTTAAATCAACATTAAACCCAAAAAACGCCCCTTTGTACAAATTGGTTACAGTATTATTTCTAAAGGTTATGGGTCCTCTTGTAACTATATGGAATCCGTCTCCTTGTAACGTATCTATTTTGTTATTTTCTATGAGAACTCTCTTTGGTGCATTTACAATAAAAGTTAAGCTATATAAATTTTTGACAGTAACTCCATCCATTCGGAACAAATTGGTCACTTCCACGTCCGAAAGGAACCTACTAGGCAATGTCTTTATACGGCCGCCACGCAGTATGAAGTTGTCTACAGAAAACTTCTTAAAAGTCTGTATTTCAACGTTTTCGAAGATATTATCGGACAGCTCTATGGTGTTGACGCCGGTGAGGCTGGAGAAAGAGTAAGGCTTCAGCTCAACGATCTTACTGTTGCTGATGACGATATCGTTCATTCGACCTTGTATAGCGTGTGACGCGATCTCATCGATCGTACAGTTATCCATTGAAATTCTCAAACCTGGATTATTTTCATTTTGATTGGAAAACGGAGACCAAGCCAGTGCACGCTCGTTGATAACAATGTGATCGATATTTTTTAATTCTATGTTACGTAACTGTATCAGATTACGTATTGTGTCAGGTAGGAAGGTGACTCTTGCACAGTTTTGGATTATGATGGCAGTCGCGGTTGATGGCACCCTGTAAGCTCCATCGGGCCTTAGTGTCACCTCCTGGAAGAGTTACAATTATAATATTATTGCTATGCAATCATTGATTAATATCGAGTCTAGGATGAGACAAAGAGGGTCTTGAACCGGCATTATTCTATATTATATCAGTGTAAAAAGTCACTCCCCAAACCCAGTTATATAATTTAATAAGAAATCTCGGAACTAATTATGACTAATGAAACAATTTGGACATGAATAAAAATAATAAAAGTATTAACATACGGAATATTCAGCTGTGCAACTGCATATAACTCTGGTGAAAGCATCGCAATGGCATGCTTCTTCCTCGCAAACGGTCGGCGTGATGGACTGCGCCAGCGAACGCGCGTGCAGCGCCAACACCACCCACCACCAGCTCCGCCAGCGCATCTCCCCAGGGTCACGTCACCATCGCACTCGACTATTCATCCACTGCAAATTCAATTACACATTACTCTTCTTGTCATAACAATATTCGCACTAGTTATATTAATTTCTCTGACATTATTATTCCTCTTTGTATATAAAATTCACAAGCGAGCTGGTGTGCTGGCGGGCTTGTAAAGTCGATATGACTCAACTAGATATCGGCTTTATCGCACCTTTTATCAGATACGTAGCAATAGGTGCCGCCCCTACCTTACGCGTAAAAATAACGGGCAGAAGTATACGTTGTTTTGATAAATTATTTTAATCAATGTTCAATCAACCGTTCTGTTAAATATTCTAATTGAAATTAATAAAGATTGATTTTTTTATTCTTGATGATTCTTATTTTAGCGAATTTTGATACCCGATTGTTCGTTTAATCAATTTAGGTAGTAAAGTAGATACAAACGTAATTGTTATTCACGTGAAATACTTGGCATATTACCGTTCGTGGACACAGATTGTGGATCTGATAATATAAGCGATAAGGCAATGAGTCACATTGCTAACGATGATGAACTCTTTTTCTTTTGATCTGTATATATAAAAACTAACCGATACTCATATAGATTGCGCTGGAATTTGACAGATACTCGTTAGAATGACGAAAGCATCCTCTAAAATTGAATTGCCAACATTCACCCTCATCCGGTGAATGTTGTTGATTTCGCTCCTAAGTTTCATTTACAAAGTTAACTAATTTACCCAAAATTCAATGTGAGCTAAGACACACGCTAGCCGATGTATACAACTAAATAAAAAATATATTGCAAAGTTTCGCTCGGTTTTTGTGTCGGGCAAAATTAATTTGGTACTGGTATTCAGTTTGTCTGCGTGGCGCTCGAAACGTGGTGGCGCACCCTCTTACGATCAGTTCGTGAGTATTAAATATAGCAGTGTATAATCCAAGAATGCGTCTGTTTAAAACGTCTGCTATGCTAATTTCAAACTTCAAGTTATTCTCGTATTAATATGCCATATAATAAATATTAGTCGATAAGCTATAGATACGTATATGGCCAAAACTTCCTTATTATGAGTCATTTATGCATTTGCCTATAGTGTTATATTTTTGCATTTCAATATGATATTAAAATATGAATGATATTCATTTTCTACGCTATACCTGTGTTATAACCATAATTTACTTAATACGACGACAATTTCGCTTTTATTGGAGCCAATTTGATTGAAGAAGTTATTTTTTTACGAGGTGTCTTATTTTTTAACTAAGTAAAGTAACAAAGGCAGTCCTAGTAATACCTTAATTTCAAATCTATTAAAACGGTGTCGTATAAAGATTAAGGTAGTTTACTCAATTGTAATTATAATAATTTGTGAATGATTCAAATCAAATGTTTATGGAACCTATCATTACATTGTTGAAGAGCACGTGAAGTATGAAATGAATCACATGAAATTGTAGTGGTATTGCGCGAAAATTATTAATAATTGAGTTATGTCAGTCATGAGTGTGCATGGATTGAGTTTCGTTCGTAAATATTTCTACAAACCGCTTCCTATGGAATTAAATATATGTACTAGTACTTGTACTGTTGCTTATTCTGTGGTACTAGTTTCCAATTCTAAGAAAATTTACCTGCTATTTAAATAGCATCAAACAGGACTATCAGTTTAGTAAATGAAAATAATTACTGCATATTCTGGATAATACAATCTTTCTACAAGGGTGCGACCCTCAGCGTAACCCAGTTCACGCATCGCTGTGTTTATGTTAACTTGGAGCTAGTGAATATAATTCTGTACATGCCATATCTATTATTTAAAATGGATTAAAGGATGTTTTTTGTAATTTCAATATAAAGATGCTGAACATACAAAAAAGTTGCTTTAATCTCGACTCTACAGATTTCTAATACTATATAATATTTGAAGCAACGAAGGGCTCGCCCCGCCCAGCTTACAAACAAGCTACACAGAATCGAGCGCGAGATGACAGAAGTGTAAGAGATACTTCCCAGAACTATTAAAGCCGGTGCTGAGTTCTTACTTAACAAACAATGATCTACAGAACGCGATCATGATATACTTGGCGTAATGATCTCGAACGAAGGCCGATTACCTCACAAAATACTAAAATATAGTATAAACTATTTGTACTTAATGATATTGCGTAGTATTGCTCTCGCAATATTTAATAAATAAAGTGGTATATAGTTCAGTTATTTCCTTTTTATCTTATAATCACACAAGTAACAGAAGAAATGCTATGGTATTATACGCACATCGATTCAAGATGAAGGTTTATATGTATAATACATCAGCATTGTGCGGAGCCGGGGCGGGGCGCTAGTACATAATTATTATCTTCCCGCCAAACTAATTAAATAGGCACATACATGCATATCGTCACGCCTTTCTTACATAGGGGTAGACAGAGACAAAGGAACGATCTTCACCTGACTAGATCCTTACACACCTTTTTGGCTACTTCCACATTCATCAGTCTCTCCATGAATGCCCGCCGGTTGTAGGTACTTTTAATTTGGCCCTTTTTTAATACGTCGCCAATTTAGTTGACATATTCTAATAGGTATATAATATTTTTATTGTATTTATCAATAAAAATATATACATAAATAATTTAAGAATATAGGTGTATTAATTGATTGAAAATATTTATTGAATTGATTAAACCAACATATTATTATTTCAAAAACGTACAATTTTTTTTAAATTAATAATGTATAATAATGAAATATGCTTTAATAAATAAATAAAATTATTAAAACATAATTCATAATTCAATCTTTAATAAAAAGTTTTTATGTCAATTTATTCATTATTAGTATAAAAGAAGTCATTAAAATAGGTTTATATTCAAAATATATCGAAATTGTATGTAAATTCCACAACTGGTGCTTAATATTCTAACTATACTATAATATTAAATTATAATGGTTATATCTGGATTTGTCGATATTTGTTCATTTTCTCAGTAGCTTTTCTTAATGCCGAGTTTGACTCTGTAATACACATGTATGGAATTACTTTTGTCATGCATGTTCTAACTCGGTATTCTGTCACGCTTATGTTTAGTAAATAGGTCGGAACAAAGCTAAGTGAACCGCATCTACGACTAAATTTTAATAGGTTTTCTGCACTTAAAGTATCGTCCAATAATTATGTAGATCACGAAACAGGAGTGCGAATTACTGAATTTTATGTAGCGTAAATGCGTAATTGTCCAATCAATTTCTAGTGGCTTCATAACACTTTTCAGTTTTCACAGCAAAAAGTATCAATCAACAGCCGGCATATTTAGCCACTATTTAGACTCAAGATTAGCTAATCCATGTTCCTATCATGCCAATTATATAAAATATGTTCATTAAATACATATATAATTCAAATTATGTTTACATACTTAAGTGATAAGTGGTGTACCACATATCGCTTAATTATGTATTTACTATGGGTATAAATTGCACTATACTAAATGCATTACGTAACTAAAGGACAACCCTTATTACCTGACTAGGCGAATGCTAGCTCTACGCGGTGATGCAATTAGTGCACAGAAGTATTAGATTACGCTCCATCGCTAGCATTACTGCCGGTCAAATTAAGCCTTGTACACCAAATTTAATAGAAACTAACTGTTACTGTATGTTTCTAGTAAACAGAAAATATTTATTAGAAATTTGATAAAAATAATATATTTTCTATTTGTAACTTTCTATAAAACGTTCTTATAATTTAAAGTGTGAGACAGGGTTGTATTATATGTACTCTGTAAAAAATAAGAAAATTTAGACACATATTATAGTATGTAAACTATACTGGCACGTTTAATTAATGACAATAATTTCAATCAATGGCAATTGACTTGTAACTTTGTAAGATATCATGATAACCTAAATAATTGTTCAGATTCTTATTATGATGTATAACGAACACGGCTATGTTGTTTTAATATTTAATGAAACAAACTTACAGATACGTAAGTTTAAAATTTGTGAATAATATATTAACCACCACCGTCAGGATTCGAAAGTGCAATCCGTAGGTAAAGACCAAATGAATTGAGCATTTAGCTTCGGTGAATCCTTACCGACTGTTGAGACTTATTATTTGTACACGTTTATAAAGGAATGTCAAAACTGAAAGGGGGACGTGTAAACTAAGTGCACGCGGTTATGCGGTTTACATTACCGTAATCTATAATGTATTTTTTTTGTCCTGAATGAATGACTGACGTATGCGCGCACCGCCTTAACCGATGACTGTTGAGAACTGAAACTTGGAAGTTGTGCGCTTTGTATCCTATAAGAGAGAATTTTAAAATATAATGGAGAATTCCATACCTAATGGAAGAAAAGATGTGGCAAATTTTATATGAAGAAATCGACCAAATATGTCAAAAAGTAAAAGTATGGTATTAGTTGTATACTTATCGTGGGTCCTAAATGATCCTAATGGGTTCTGGGAAAAACTCATAATAAAAGTATATTTAAAATTTATGAATAATATATATTTGTTATTAGTTTTTTTAAGACGACTCCCGCGCTAGGTAAGTAAGTCCCTGTGTCGCGGAGGATTTGACAAACACACAACAATCTAACCACAAACAACTAATTACTAACTAGTAAAACGGTTAAATAATTCCTCAAGGGTACGATTGTTACCGTTAACAGGTCCTTATTGTTTATTAACTCTTAGGCACAACTGGCTACCAATTGTGAGGCACTCTCGAACAGTGCTTGTATTATTGTAATATCACATTCAATTGCCATCGATACAAAGTAACGATACTTTGATTGTCCACTTTATAGAAATGTAGATTATTCACAGGTTACGTCACACCCCTGACGTATTGTCCTTCAACTAATATAAGTGTTGAGGTTAAGTTTATGACTGTGATTTTGTGGCGTAATATGAATAGATATGAATCTACACAAATGCTATTTTTAGCTAGATGATTTGTTCATCGGTACGAATGTTTAAAAGTAAGAAAACAATTTTATTTAGTTTGAATGTTTCAAAGCATCCGCTACCTAGTAAAATAATAAAAGTATACATTTTCGTATTTAATGTTTAATTAAACACAAGTTAAATACTTTAAACACCAAAGTCTACTGAACTGCAATCTATACAGGGATGTCTGCCGTTCTTGTGTTCTTCCAATGGACCGGGATATGTACATTGTATCCCCCACCAGTAACCGCCCTGAGCCGAGGTCCAAGTTTTAGGCTGGAGCTCTGCTTGTTTTTATGCCCGGTGTAGAACCAAAAGCCTCTTGGCTTAAAATAAAAGAACTATGTTTTTAATCGAAAAAGTTTTCGGCGAAACGTGCTGTCTAGGAAAAGAGATTTCTGTATGTGGTTGTATGGTATAAGCGGTTTCTATCTTAGGTACCACATCCACGTCTACTGCAGACATTCAAGAAAAGAAGACATATTGCCTAGACTGACTAGGCGGTGATAATGTAGTATACTTTATAAACGTTTATAGTAATTTACACAACACTTGGTTTTCCACGTGTGGCTTCCACACAGTTTCCGTACCCGTTTAGGTACCTACGTACCTACCACATTATTAAATAACTTAGCCTGTGTTGCTTGGTAAAGTAAGCTTTAAACGGTGTGTT
Source organism: Nycteola revayana (assembly GCA_947037095.2). NCBI lineage: Eukaryota > Metazoa > Arthropoda > Insecta > Lepidoptera > Nolidae > Nycteola > Nycteola revayana. The sequence continues at coordinate 12,060,722 of OX344842.1, read as the reverse complement.
TTTTTTTGTAATCCGCCCATTCGTTTTTGAATTGATTGATAACAACTGTTGATTGATTAAAATCTATAATATTTTAATTTATTTTTCTAAAACCCTAACATGGTTCATGTTTGATACAAATATTTGCAATTAACAACTTTTATAATTCATGAAAGCAATAAAGAACCTACTTAAAAACACAAATACAAATCGTCCCTCTTTATGTTATTAAAGCAGAACAATTTTAAGAAACGTATTGAAGCCAAGTGCACTAGAACCATTTCTAGGAAAGAGGATTGACTCTAGACTTGCAGTTAATTGAAGTTTATAAAAGACTTGTAACTTTTTTATACTTATTGATATTGTTCTGAAGTGTTATTGAGAGAAAACAAATATAATGCGGAACGTTAGCGTGGGCTCACGTTCTGACAACATAAAAGAGCTCGAATGGTTTTTATTGGTTTTTTAAACTATTATTATTTCTATTTCTATTCTTTTTTGGCTCCAGTTAGGTCTAGGTTATCTTCTTTAATAAAGTAAATACATGTCGGGCACAGCAAAATATTACTGAGGAAGTTACTTACTTTTTGTCTGGACTTGCTAGTCGACCGGGTTTCTTAGTTTATTTTTAAATAAATTCATTTTGTAATGTTTTGTAATAGAGATGTAGGTAATTTAACTTTAAGGTAGACACATAAATTAAGTTTACCTACATCTTGATTACAGATTATATTATTTATTACTATTTATTTATTAATTTATCTCTGTTGATAGACAAACAACTTGGCAGTTTCGGTTCTCATATAGTTCAGATATAGTAAATTCAGTAGTATCTAGGCATCGTTGGGATTCTGGATTTTATAGTTATTGTAAGGTAAAAATGTATAAAAATATATTTTTACATGTTGATTGGGCAAAAGTTACTAATAGTTAGTCACAGTCTCAGGTGGTTATGCCCTAGTTTAGATTAATTGTCATTTAACCTCTTTAAACCTTCACGTCAATTTAATTATCTTTGTGTGACTACGATGACATCCTTAACGTGCTCCCCGAAGTGTCATTTTTAAAGATTTAGCTGAATTATATTATATATTTTTTTTTAAATGATAATGCTACTTGTATTATTGTGATGTTTTAGTCGTTGCTAATAAATGGCAGGACGATTTGCCATCATTATTACTATTAGAGCATGTGTTTTTATAAAAAACGCCTCAAGGAGACAAATTAATCAACATGGCACAATGAGCTCTAGGGCCTTGCAATACAAGATAATTTAGGTTAATATGAACAAGCGCCCCTAACACAGATTTTCTATCAAAATTGAATATATTTGCTGATTTTTATCAACTAATATAAAATCACGGTGTTAAATGGTTTCCGCAAGGAAGTCACCGAAGTTGAGAGCTGTATAGTAATACCAAGTTTATTAGTATTGTTTCAAGTCACGCACAACAATAACTAATCGGATTTATAGGTTGGAACAGTAGGTACCTCCGTTGCATTTGGTATGCCTGGTTCACGACCCAGGAATCGTATATTGCTCTGAATATATTCAAGTTCACTCATTTAAATCTGTAAGATGCAAAGACAAGAAAACTATGAAAATGAGTATTTACTCGTATATGCTCAATATATTAAATCAGTACAGTCGGTTAGTGTCTCATTATTGAATTACGCTTAACGAGTCATTTCCCGCTTCGGAGTCACTTCTAGATTGCTTTAATGTATCCGTGCAAGCGTTCGCGTGTTTACTTTTTTACTAACAAAGAGCTAATTGTAAAGTCGTCGGTTTTATTATCAGTATAGTATGTGTGTATGTATGGTAATATTTAAACTAGGTTCGTAGGTTAGTTTTGTTATAATATCATGATAATATGTAGAATTTCAGAGCTTACACAGTTTTATTGAGTTTATGCGGCAAGTGTATTACGTAATATACGCTGCAAGTCAACGATGATGATGATATTATATAGTACTCAAGTATTACTATATACACTATATAATGTCACGGTGTCTAAGAAGGATAGGTAGGTCCTTTAGATAAGGTCTCCATTGAATGGATGTTCGTTTACATTGTGGACAGTTCTCAAAACTTGGTGTCCGTTTGTTTACACATAACAGCACTTATGGCTCTGGTTTCGACACACACGCGGCTTTATTATTATGAACCTCTTATTTAAATATGATCTTAAAATTTCTCAGTAAAACGGATACGACGTTATGACGTTTTGTGACACTAGCAATTGTAAACATATACCTACCTACATTACTATCATATATTACATTACCAGTTTATTTATCAAGATTACCGTGGCCAGTATTAATTTTATAATATTGTATTGTTATTAGGTATAAGAATAAAATAAAATAAATTATTTGTTACGTTACGTTACGAGTGAGATTCATTTTTGAATAAAGTGCCTAAATGTATTTTTAGGAGAATTTGAAAGTAACTAAATTAAACCATCCCTTTCCCTCAACTGGCCAGTCAAAGACAGTACCTAAACATTCCTGATGTCTCAAGTCACATATGAGTCAGAACTAACAGTAACAAAATATTTGCTTACATACACTTTATCATATACCGCGTGATACACTATTTGTCGGTATCGCACGGTGTAAGTAGGTACCTATGAATATTGCATACATAGGTAAGTATTGCCGCCTAGTAGTTTATCTGCTAGAGCCACGTGTTCGTTCCAAAAACTTTGATCCCGAGCCAACTCTAATACCCAACATTTATATTTGTAAAATCCAATAGTAATACAAACCTCATGAGAGCAGTGCCGCGGTGTACTCGAACAACTGATAGTACGTAAACAAACGCACGATCACAGCACTGTAGTACACACTAAGGTAACGTCCTCATAATAGTTCTGATAATAATTTGAATATGTTCTTTATTATAACTGATATTTATTACGAACTTAATAAATGAAAATAAGCAACAAAAACAAATTAATAAATTGTAATATTGACGCAACGATCCGCGCGTCAGTCGTGTTCGGTTCCCGCGCAAGAGACTGATATGATATGTCAGAGAAACGAGAGGTGCGCCTGCGCAGAGCGCTCTGTGCGACCTTCAGTCTAGGTAGCTATCTACTTCTTCAATTCACGTTGCGCTAACATCTTTGAATAACATGGCAATTTTGTACTTTTTAGACATTACGTATGTTTTAAAGCTGTGTCGGTAAATTGACAAATTTGTTAAGACTGGCCGTGAAACACTAACACTCGTGATTAGGTTAATGTTTATGATTTTCAGTATATGTATGATAACAATAAGTCATTGGATTATAATTATACTTAAATAATTAAAATAATAAATTTTACGACCAACATTGAGACTAATTTTTAGTAGTAGTCTTAAAATTATTTGTTTCTATTTTGTTATGATAAAGTAAAGCAATACTGTGAATTTATGTTACTGACTCAAAAATAGTGTGACCTAACTCTACCACACAGGTAATCCGATATTGTTGCTTAAAATGACCCCGGCTTTTGAAGCCTTTATTTTTCGACTGTAACCAAATACGTTTACGGACGTGTACAATGCTTTTACTTCTCTAGTTAAATGTCATAAAAATATACTGTAAAATACTCTACAAACCGCATCTGTTGGTTACATTCGTTGTTAACACAGATTTTTAAATAAGTTTAACGAATCAGTTTGTACATTCAGCGGCACGTAAAATGTAGAGTCAATTATCTACAACCGAGTGAGTTAATCTATCTGACTATATAATATCTCTTACAGCTTGCTTTGTTGTTTTAATTTATATGAATAGTATCTAAATACTAGGTAGGTATAATGTTTAGTGTTATTACAAAACCATAGTGATGCGTCCTAAATAATGATACATGCGACTTTATAGTTTTATATTGACTCAAATGGGTTAGGAGTGACGTACGATAATTAACTTTTCAAATAAATTTTACCTACTAACATTATTAGCGTAATCGGTAGACTATTTCGATTAATTATTTAACTTCTTGAGCTGATGAGATTTAGTGCGTATTCATAAAGGTCCAGTACTTATATGAATACGCACAAAATCACTCATAGACGAAACATTTGTTATTGTTCGTGATTTTATTAGTACCTACGTAACATTTTTAAATGTAACTTTGTGTTGAATATAATTTTTTTTATTACGCAAGGACAAATAAAGATGCACGAACTTTAACATTATCATCTATTATTATGATCTATATCATCTAAAATTGAATTTGTTCTTAAGTTGTTGCAGTGCATGTCCCACTATATAAACTACAGTTCAAGTACGTATGTCATGGTTATATTTTTGAAAATTAATTATATTTTTTTGTGGTTGGCGGCGATCTAAGCTTTTATGTAACTGATTTATGAATGGCGGATAACCCGGGGTTAGAACCGACTAGTTCCATAGTAAAACAAAGTGCATCGCTACTTATCCCTTTGTCCTCAACACACTAGGTCACTGTCGTGAGGTTATCATACGTTTTATCACAATTACCGGCTTGAGAATTTTATTATATGTGGTATATGAATTTTTATGGCCTTTACACGAGGCCAAAATTTGACAGTACTCATGGATACCATTTTATTATCATTTTGATCAACGAAACATTGTATATATAGACATTTAAAACCATACCATGCTAAAAAATTGGTATGCTTGATAACTCGTCACATTTGTTATTACGTCATAAACACAATCCCTGAGAATTCACATTCAACAGTACATTACTTTTTGTTCTAGTCTCTTTACTCACTGTTCTTAATGCATATTTCGTCTTTTTCCTGATTTTTCTGACGCATGTGCACAGTTAAATATGAAATAATACAGATTTTCAAAGGATCAAAATAATTTATATAAATGTATGTAAGTATGTATAAAGTTGAAACCCTGCAAATAATTATATACAGAGCAATCACTTAAGTTTATATTATATACACTTATTTTATTTATATGAAAAAAAATACATTTATCACAAAAATTACGAAAATATCACCAGATCCAGCTTGGTACTAGCGAAAAACGAGACTAGAACCACAGTCAGTTTTCGTGACGTATTACCTCAAGGAGAGAGTTTGATGACTTATTTATCATAAATCATAGTATTTATAACAAAGAGTCACTTAACGTATTTTTAATGTTGTATGTTGGTAAATTAATTACTTAGTTTACTACTACTAATACCGGTGTAAATGAGACTGCCTCGACGGTCTATCATACCTAGCAGTGATATATTTGATCGGAACTAGAGAGGTCCTGCTTTCGATTTCGGATCGAGCAAAAAACTTGTAACAAGAAATTTCCTATTTAAAATAATCTAAGAAGCAACCAGAAGTCTCGAAGTTTATAGTGGTTCACCGGAGCCTCGGCAAACACAAGCTGTCGGCCCTACATTTCTCATTTCCGTTCCCACCGCGGCACCGTCCCAATGGATTAATCATTTTTATAATAAAGAAATATAGAGTGCACTTTTATAATAAAGAAATATAGATTCAATCAATCAATATTTGTGCATTGTAATATATCTGGCGCAGGTGGCTAATTTCCTTAGAGATTGGCTGCCGTGACCGAAATCGATAGGAAGTCAAACAATATCATATTGTACATATTGGACAAACAAGGTCGTTGTAATAATATACATTTTAAATACTCGCTTATTAATATGAATGTTCAAACTGTCGGCTGTGCGACACTTGTGGCATGGTTTGTTTACGTTTCTCATTTGAATACCTATATTATTAACAGTTTGAATATCTTGAAATTACTATAATGTTGGGTTTCAAGGTAACCTGTCCATATCTTAGCGCTCGACATGTTGAAGTTATTAAGTTCCTTAATATGTGTTGTAGTTTTTACTTAGCGTAAAATTTCAATGAAGGACTTGATTTTATAAACGCAATGTTCACTTTTTATTACGCACCTACGTGGGACACTTACTCAAAACTTACTTATATGCATAAAATATTTTTATTAAATCTTTTCAAAGTACTCTCCAACAGTCTCTACGCAAAGTTTCATGCGTCTGAACCAAATTTCAAAGCACTTTTTACAGTCCGCCGCAGACACCTCTACGGCCTTTTCAAACGCTGTAAGCGCATCTTCCGGCGGTTAAAACTGTAGTAAATAAAAAGAAGTCGCTACCAATCGGCGCCCGGTGTTCGGTCGCTTGTTGCTCATTGTAGTAAAAACTTCTAGAAGGCATTTCGTACGCGTTTACAACATTATGACAGGTAATGTATACACATTACCTGTCATAATGTTGTAAATATGCGAAATGCGTCGAGATGAGCCTGCTTCAAATTTATCAATCATGTCACGGCACCATTCCACACTGGCCTGCTTCTGAACTTTAGTGAGGTTGCACCCAGCGCGAAACTATCCTCCTCCGCCTATTTTCTTAAATTAAACTTTTCACTAGCAGTACGTTTTAATAATCATTTATTTTTAATAATTATTATCGGTCAGGTTCTCATTCAAAAAACCGGCCAAGTGCGAGTCGGACTCTCGCACGAAGGGTTCCGTACTAGTTGCAACTTTGATCGATGATAATAATAGTTGACAGAATGAAACGTAAATTGTGGTTTACGGTTTATGACGTATTAAAAAAAAACTACTTACTTGATTTCGTTCAAACCAATTTTGGGTGGAAGTTTGCATGGTTATGTACATCATATAGGTATTTTTTTTAGTTTTATCATTCTCTTATTTTAGAAGTTACAGGGGGGGGACACACATTTTACCACTTTGGAAGTGTCTCTCGCGCAAACTATTCAGTTAAGAAAAAAATTACATTAGAAACCTCAATATCATTTTTGAAGACCTATCCATAGATACACGTATGGGTTTGATGAATTTTTTTTTTTAGTTTCAGTTCTACCTATTTAGAACCCCAATTTTTTTTGTTTTTTTTTTCTGTTTTTGTGTGAAAATTTTAATGCGGTTCACATCATACATCTACTTGCCAAGTTTCAACATTATAGTTCTTATAGTTTCGGAAAAAAGTGGCTGTGACATACGGACGGACAGACAGACAGACAGTCAGTCAGTCAGTCAGACAGACAGACAGACAGACAGACAGACAGTCAGTCAGTCAGACAGACAGACAGACAGACAGACAGACAGACAGACAGACAGTCAGTCAGACAGACAGACAGACAGATAGACAGACAGACATGACGAATCTATAAGGGTTCCGTTTTTTGCCATTTGGCTACGGAACCCTAAAAACCGTTTTTTCGCATTTTTTCTGAGTTGCCTGGTATGTATGATGCCTGTATAAAATCAATTGATGTACATTGCACATCCATTGATTATTGCTTACCAGTACTGGAACGTATATATGGAATTACATTGTTATAATTAAGACGTGATTTCTTTTATATGATCGCTTTCAAAAATCTCTATTTTTAATCCCCAAATACTAAACGGAGAGTACACCTGCAGGCTAACCATATACGACTTAATTAGCTTCCTAAATAAACATATCCATCCATTTTTAGAGCAGAATTTAAAGTTAGTCTTTATTATTGATATTATGTTAAGGTATAAAATTGAAAAATCGGGCATTATTTCTAAAAGTATCATAGAGATACTGGCCAGGTTTACGATGAAAACAATTTTGTTTAAAAATGCAATCCGGTGTGAGCTCTTAGGTAAGCTTGGAAGCCAGGAAGTTAATTTAAGTTTTTGTTTATATAAATTAAATTCATGGCGGTACGCTTCTATAGGTACCTATTATTATACGTTCATAATATGTTTACCTAATAATATATTGCTGAATAAAGTCTACATTATACTATGATATCTCAGCAATTTAGTAGATGGAAATACCATTCAACTCAAATTGTAAGAACACACAAAAATAGTTCGAAACGTAAGCTCGCGCGTATCCACTAGAACGCCGGATATTCAGTTGATTTGGTTTACGTCATCGTTTTGATCCACATTTAGACTAATTGTACAATAACAAGAACAGGGCAGGTGAAAAATGAAGCAATGTTTTATTTTATTTTTATGTTTTTGGCAATTTTATAATTATGGAAACTAATTTCAAAACCCATTTAAAAACTTTATCAGGAGTAATGGCTAAAACTGCACCTTGAGTTGCGTCGGCCTCAACAAACAACAACTCAAGGTGCAGTTCCTGTCAATACATACCTGGTCAAAACAGGTCAATACCTGGTCAAAACAGGTCAATATCTATTTCACATACATAACACAATCTACGAGCTGTCAAAAATACTGTAATTAACTAAATTACAGTTCATTAACTACAGCCTCCAAAGTTTTACTTCTTTTGGACACCCGCTTTAATATTAGTAGGTACGTTTGTAAAAAAATAAAGATCATGTAGACCAGAATCGACTCCTGGCAAAATATACCACTTTATGAATAACTGATATTCGGTACGTATTTTTCTACAAGTGTCAAACAATTGTGTGCACGGCTAAAATAAATAATATTCTATTAGATAGGTACTCAATGATATCAAAATAACTTGTATTTGTTATCATTATCATTATCAACTGTTATAAGATACGTAGGGAATTATACAAAACGTAGGTAAATGTAACAAATTATAAAAGATATATTATAAAGTTGGCGACTGGCTGAAGATCGGTGTCCATCAGGATGGACGGTCACTAACCATATTTTACATCGAAATAATTATAGAAAGTTGCTACCTAGTTGCTACTAATCGTCAGATAATTGCTACCCCCGAATTTCTTTAAATAAACTACTTTTTAAGGTGACCAGTCATCCTGATGTCAGGATGGCTGTCACCTATCCAGTGAGGATAAACTGCGCAAAAGAATCGAGTTTTTTTTTAACCAATAGTTGCTACTAGATTGCTACCTTCATATACATCGTTTTGGGCGTCATAGCTTTTAAGGATAAAAAGTTATTATCAATTTACTATTTTGATGCCTGAACGCCTGTAGAATTAAATGAGCAAATTTGAAATCAAATACATTAATATTATTTTATAAGCAGGCGCCACTTGTTGGGAATCCCAAACTTATTTAAAGTGATTAACGCAATAAATAAAACAATTTTAAGGATAAGCAATTACTATTTAATGAAAAAAAATTATGTACCTGTTTTCTTTAAATATATTATACAATGTGCTATTACTCTTTTATTACTTTTTGTTACTCTATTATGTAGATCGTTGTAACACTGCCATGCATTCCCACGTTTGCAGTGTTCCTTATAATGGCCCATTTCACCAAATCTGGGTGGAACAAATTCTATAATGGTAGTTAATTCATAGTCATTATTACTTAAAACTAACTTTACTGGTACGTCGTATATCGAAATAAATTCATCTGAAGTTTCAAAAGCAATAATATCGCGTAAAGTTAATTCAAATGATTTGATTCCGTTGCAACTGGAACTACGGCATGCTGTCATGTCAACATTGTCAATTAGCGAATTTGCGGCTTCTTGTAATAAGTGATAGGTGTGTTAGGAACACGCAAGACGGATACTTTTCTAATGACGTTATTTATGGGGAAAACTAAACTGTTTTATTTATTGCGTTAAACACTTTAAATAAGTTTGAGATTCCCAACAAGTGGCGCCTGCTTATAAAATAATATTAATGTATTTGATTTCAAATTTGCTCATTTAATTCTACAGGCGTTCAGGCATCAAAATAGTAAATTGATAATAACTTTTTATCCTTAAAAGCTATGACGCCCAAAACGATGTATATGAAGGTAGCAATCTAGTAGCAACTATTGGTTAAAAAAAAACTCGATTCTTTTGCGCAGTTTATCCTCACTGGATAGGTGACAGCCATCCTGACATCAGGATGACTGGTCACCTTAAAAAGTAGTTTATTTAAAGAAATTCGGGGGTAGCAATTATCTGACGATTAGTAGCAACTAGTAGCAACTAGGTAGCAACTTTCTATAATTATTTCGATGTAAAATATAGTTAGTGACCGTCCATCCTGATGGACACGAGGATCGGAGGAACCTCTTTCTTATAAAATTTATACTTTTAAAAATATTTATTGTCTACGAAAATTATTGGTAGTTCGGTAATATCAGGTCACAACATGTGTCATGGAAAAAGAGCTATAACATTTCTGATATGATAAATCAAAAGCCAGGGAACTAGCAGTTGAGTTTACTTGTGCCTCAGAGCAGTAACATTCAATCAAAACCACCACTAAAAGTTGTTGTATCTTTACTTAACAGTTACCGAACTATAAAAATATCAAGTAACGTAAAAAAAGGACTGTTAATGTTTTACAAAGTTCAAGACTTAAATAATATAACGTTTCTTTATTAAGTAAGTCACACTCGTAGCATGATTTATGCAATAATAATCCAAGCTGCTCAAATATAACCCTTGTAAGAAAGAGGATATGTTATGTGAAATAAAGTCGAAGATTGGTCATTCAACATTTATTTAATATGGAACATCAATGGAATAACACATAAACATAAAAACATAATATTTTCGGCGAAACATCATGTTTCTTATTATAGTAATTAGTAACATATATAATGACTCTTTATCTTATGGCAAATATTTTCAAATCCAGCGTGACTCCAGTCATACTAAAATGCTTAGGTACTTATGGCCTAGTACGTTGTATATATTAATATACTAAAATATATAATATATTTTAAATCTTATTTTGTAGTTTCTAGTCTCCCTTTATTACAATATTGTATTGTAGGTTTTAGGAAGTACATAGTATGTAAACGTATAACACTTATCTCGAAGAAAAATGTGTATATTTGAGACAATATGTATCAAAAATAATGGGACAGAGGCTCACTAACCTTAGGATGACAGCGACATGTTTGGAATTATCAAGAGGATATTAATACGGTTTAGTGAAACTCAATATATCTATACTAATATTATAAAGCTGCAGAGTTTGTTTGTTTGAACGCGCTAATCTCGGGAACTACTGGTCCGATTTAAAAAAATCTTTGTCTTGGATAGTCCATTTATCGAGGAAGGTTATAAGGTTATAAAATATATATATATATATATTTTATTACGAAGTTCCCACGGGCACGGGAGCTGCGTGGGAGAAACCGCGCGCGGGAAGCTAGTCGGAAAAAAATGTGAATTCTCTCTAAATCAATAACTTTATACAGTCGGCGAAAGGCTAACAAAATACATTCAATCTTGATATTCATAGCTTTATTAAGTTATTTAGAGTTAATAGTTCCAAACCATAGAAAAAATTACAAACTAACTGTTGTTTATCTCCTCTTGCCACTAACATGGCACAGGCATAATTAGCCAGGCTTAAACATGGTAAGGCTTAGAATTATTATTAGGATTTCTAAGACCCATCTATGTATATAGTATACATATAGAAGACAATTGTATCATCTTATGTGATTAAATACATTGAAATATATTTTGTAAGTGTTTTAAGCGAAGCTGCCATCATGAGTGATGTTTTTATTTATGGTGAATATTTCTTGGTAATAACAGTTATACGTAAAGCCTTGTTAAACAAAGATTCGAGCCCAACAAAATCTAGTACAATATCAATAAATGTTGCCGTAGTGCGACTCAACATTAAAAATTAATTACAACTCATAAATTATTTACAAATAAGCATACAGCAGTGTCTGGCGTGACACGTCACTCATAGGTAATTACAATGTAAACGAAATTAATATCACAGCAAAGAAATGTTTAAGCATCTGTTCGATTTTCGCCCGTTTAGCTGGTCACGCAAGGATCCAAATTCCAATAGAAGTCCCAGTCGTTTGTTTCGGGCGTCGACCGCTTCCTGCGATGCATCTTTGGGCGGTTAGTTACCCCGACGTTTTGTGCTAATGCCAACCGTCGGGGGGGCGATTCTCAACCAAGCTTGAACGATGTGCCTTCGCCCGGATCTAGCGAGACGGGCTTTTCTGGAAGTGGTCGGTTCATCATTTTGGCCGATGTATTCGAAGATGTTGATTTAATGGTAGCATGAGCTGGACTACCAAAGGAGCTATTGAATGATTTCCCACTTGGACAAGCATGTGAACTGGAAGATGAGTTCATTTTTTCATGGACGGCACGGAGATAAGGGCCCCGAGGCACGGCTTGCTCACCCACCACATCCGGCATATTACCCAAAAGATTCCTTTTCTCTTTATCGCTATTGGCTATTTCAGCATAAAGATGAACCGCAAAATCTTTCGGTTCAAAATATTCGTGTGCTAAAGCAGTTTGCCGATTATATGGCGATAAAGGCAAAAGCTTGTCTAGGGATGGAGTACGTGTGCCAATACTTATCATTGGTTTTTTATTCTTTCCTATGCGAGGAGTAGGATTTTGGAAAGGCAACTCGTAAATGTTTTCTTCAACGTTAATCAATTTCGGAATGTTAGCGTTACGGTTTTCTTCGAGTTTAGTAAGAACATACAAGTGTTCGATAGTCTCGCGCGCTTCCACGTAATTTTCCGGATTTTCGAGACGTTCTTTCAAGTTCTCCAAAAGTTCTTTGGTAAGTTCTTCTGGGAGGGTTTGAGTAGTTTTGTCTTCAGTTGCCACTATCTCATCTTGTATGTTTGATTCCTGAATTATATCTTGAACTCGCGTAGGTTCATTCAAACAATGTCGTTCAGAGTACTCGTTGATAGATAGCCTAGAAATAGATCTAGCATTGTCAAGACCGTTAGTTACTCCGCAAGAACAGATGCGGTCGCAAAAGTGACCACAAGAAGAATTAGATGAAATGAGAAAATTCTTGACGTTAATACAGTAACCTTTTCGTCTCATCCATCTTATTAAGCTGATGAACATTACGATTACGACACAACCAAGGCATGTTACAATTACTATCCCAATAACTTTCTTATCGCGGTCACTTATGGACTGCTCATGTTTGTTTTTGTGTGGAAATCTAGGGTTCTTTATTTCAGTGGCAGTTCCATCTTGTTTTCTAAGGTATGATTCACATTGAATAGTCAGTGTATCTTTTACACACAATCCATCCATGAATCTTTCGAATAAAATGTTTTGTTCTGGTTCGTTGAAGCACCGAGCTAGGAACTCATCCACGGTACAATAACTTTGTGCTTTGAACGGGTCTCCAGTTTCTGTACTTAAGATTTCTGCTATCCAACTACTTATATTACAATAGCAAATTTGTCCGTAGTAATTATTTTTATATACTACATTATATGCTGGATGTGCTTGGGCTTGTCCTATAAACCTAAGACTATTGGGCCGAGCCGTCTCAATTTCATTCTCTATAAAAACTAAATCATGAGCTGATTGTTCATGTGTCGTAGTGTCCATAGCGACAATAGCATTTGGTACTAATTCGTTAAAAGAATTTCTCTCCATATGCAATTTGTTCCACGATGATAATTCAATGCTCCGTTCTTTTATTTGGTTAAATTCTGTGTTTTTTATTTCAACAGACGCCACAGTTATATTAATCGCTCCCGTGTCGATACTTTCAAACCTGAAATGTAAGTGAAAATATAATGTAGACAATAAAAAAGCAACAAACTTTAAACGGCGTAGAGCTTTTGGTTAAAGTGACATTGACCATTTCGGCACAATATCCGACAGGTCACATCATTAGCACGTCACTTGATCGTATGTATTTCGACTTTTTTAATCCCACCGAGGAAAACAACTAGATGCCCTAAATAGTAGACATACTATTGAAATATGACGTGATAAATAATAAATGAGTCTAATATATTGTTTTACTAGACAGCACGATCGGTTAAACGGCTTAGGTTATATTATATAGAAATACAATCTTTTATCGACCCGTACTAAAGTAATAAATTAATACTATGTTAAAAATCTAAATAAAAAACATATTTATTTGTATAGTATGGACAAGTCGTTCAGCAATAAAATTACTAGCAAGATCTTGCTAGTAATTTTGCCTAAAACAAAAATAGTACGCTCAATGAGCTGTTTTGACTAGGAAAGTATATCCACTATAGAGAACACGACAAGCAAATCACATTACTGATTAATATTGTGTTCCTGTGCGTGACTTTTCTTAGCATAAACTTATGGGGAAGAAGAAAGAGACTGCAAGATAATGCACTTCTTCTACACTAAAAAATGGAACTAGTGGACAATTTGCCATTTTCATTCAGTTGTATAGGGATCATTGTGCAGAACAGAAATATAAAAAAATCTTGTTTTTATATAAGATATAATATGAGATAGTAAATAATAATAATAATAATATTGGCTATATTTGAAATAAAAAATATATGAATCATAGAAAGAGGATACTTACGATGTGAACGAAATATTAAAATTTCCGACAGCTGACTGTAGCGCCCTCGATGCTAGCTGCTCAATATGGCAGCCAAAAAAGTTGAGATTGTTTATCAGTGACCTTTGTGAAAAGGCTTCTTCATCAATGTTTCGAACTGAGCAGTTCACTGCCATCACTATATTGTAAGTATTAGCTGAGAATGCTCCTCCGTGTATTTCGTTAATTAAGACATTATCTAAAATTATTTCTGCAGCTGAGGAACCAAACGCTTGAGCAGGAATATTCGGCATCGTTACATTTTTCATTTTTATCTGAAAACAAAATTTTTGTATTAAATTAAAATATATTTAAGATGTTTTTGGCATTTGCAAATTGCGTAGGAGTTATGAATGGAATAAAAATTTCCCCATTTTAATTAAGTATAGACAAGGAAGAAGCAGTTCAGGTAGGTATTTGTATCAGAAAAATAAAACAATGAAGTAAATAAAGGTTACATACCTTTATACGTATGCTAGTTATAATCAAATTATAGTATAATAATGGGATCTCATCAAGTAATTATTATAAAGCCAAAGTTTAAAATAAGTTATGAATAAATAACTATGTTATGTCACTTGGAAATTGCGAGCGGCGGGCACTGCTATTAATAAACAGACAACTCGCTAGGCAATAATCATTCGCTAAGCAAGGATCACATACATCTAGTATAGCCTGAATGTATTTTATTAATACTGACCTTCATTCCTGGACCGTGTTCCCCGACGTTACCAGCTGTAGGGTCTAGTTTGAAGGCGCCTGGGCCGAGCAGCAAACTAGACACGTTGCTGATATTCATATCCAAAAGCCAGGAAAATGTAGGGCCTTCTGTTGATACGCTCTGGACATTCTTGATTGTGACTGATAATGGACCTGGAATAAATAGTAATCACCCATCAAAACTTTGCTGTCTATGAATTCGTTACAAATGAATTATTTATTCATGAAAATATAAGAACAAGCGATGTCATTGCTGCTATTGCTGTTAACTTTCATATTATGTTAACATTTTTGATAAATGTTGTAAACCATACTTTTCATATTAAAATAGGGTATTTTTTATATCCGTTAAATTTATAAACAAATATTCATTTTACTATCATGTACAATGACGACTCATGAGTCGTTATCCTGTAGAACACGAATATTGAGTCGAGGAAATCGTGTATTTTTAGATGGCGAACCGCGTTCTGATGCCCCACGTCGCTTCTATCGGCTTATAGAATGCTTTAATATGAATCAAATTGATAAATCATCCATGAACGTGTGATGTTGAATACGAAATGGATACTAAAACTTTTATTTACATTCGCTTAAGTATAATCATTCTGATTGCAATATTATTAAAGTATATAAAATCTTATATTTAACGGTTGTTAAGTTGAATGAGTACATCGTTGTAGGCCAGCCAACAAGACCCAAGTGATCGCCCGCCAACTTCAAAGTCCACTAACTTGTATGGAGATTTTAAAGGTCTGTGTAAATGGTCTTGATGCCGATCGAGGAAAGATTGCATTAAAACCAGTTTCCAGTAACTGCGCAAGTCCAACTAAAATACTGGTATGAGTATCCTTTTCTAAGAACTACTATTAATTATTTTTACATTGCTCTTATTTAACACACAGAAGAACATTAATGGATACTTGGATACCACTTACAAATGAACATGCCATATATTGGGCACCCGTCAGAGTACATATCTTGTCTAGATATACACTCAAAAGCATAAGGACGGTTGTACTATTATACTTCAGAAGCATTTGGTCGAATGTGTCATTATACGATAAAGGTACATACGACGAATGTTTCTGACTTATATTGTCACATTAGATCTTATGCTTCTGAGCCCTAGATATAAGAATCTATCAATCAATAATATTTATTGTGAATCACGGGTTAGATAGATGACAATATTTATAGGTACATTATGATAAGCTATGTTCAAAGTTAAAGGTATACAATTATTTTCTTAGAATAAATGACACAAACTATTGTGTCAGTCTCTCATTACTCTGTGACTTAAATACATGTATAAAATACATTCATGTAACGAGTCATAATATTTGGTCGCAAGAATATCATATTTTCTTTTTCATGATTAGTTTTTATTCTAAATTAACTCATACTGAAGGTAGTATATCTTGTTGAAATAACGTGACGCAACACAGAAAACAATCTGAGGTAACAAACTAGGAACCATACGGAGCATATTTTTATGTCTAGCTCGAGTACGATTTTCGGACAAAAATTGCACATTCAAATATATTATAGTATATTGTTGTTTTTAAAGTATGGTTTTCATAAATCGGTTTGTTTGAGATACAGTGATATAATGCAAGGCTTTTGGGCTATTTTTTCGGACGGACATAATAAGTAGTTAGCCCCGAGGCTTTGCTACTTCAACGGGCATAGATTTCAAGCTATGATGGCACGTTCTTCCATATCTATGTATTGAGCCAACATAAGCATGATACGCTGTTAATAAAGTTGACAAAAACAAAATAAGCTTTAACGGCGGTATTGTCGTGACCATCACCAGATGATAATGTCACTAAGTTGTGATGGTGACAGGAAGAATAAGAAGATGGCAGTTATGCGTAGTGCATTTTGTCTACAACTGCTTCAGAACTATATTTATGCATGTTACGATAACGAATAAATTGTATATCTATACTTTATTTCATTTACAAAAACATATTATTGAAAAGTAATAATAATAGTAACTTTAAGGACTTTAGAGTGTATCTTGTAGAATCCACAATACGGATGCTTACATAAAATTATGTAACTACTACAAGCACAATAAATCTGTTAATTGTAATTTGTAACCGTGGCATAACTGATTGATCAAGTCAATTATTAGATATTATTATTATAGGGTCTATAAGGTGGATCTAAAATATTTACCTTCAATGAATTACGAGGAATTCCGTTAATGAGGAAATATCTGTGAAATAATATTTTTTATTGCTTTATACAAAATTATAAAGATATACAAAAATATATATATTAAATTCTATTGCTGGTCGTATTTTAATGTATTTTAATGAAATTTTATTATATGTATTTTAATGAAATTTTATTAAGAAAACATTATTGGTACATGTTGAGCATCAAGGAAGGCAATAAAATTACTTGGATTTCGATGAAGAGACTGTATTAAATAGGTAATTAATTATAGAGAAGATTTGACCGCAAAATAAAATTTAATTTTTCAAAGAAATTTCTTCATTAACGTTTTTACTACACATTATAGGGACAAAGAAGAAATTATATTTATGTTTAAAACAACTTTACTACATATATTTTTATAGTTGTACCAAAAGAGAACATTATTATTGCTTGTACTGTTTTAAGAAAGGCGTTAAGTAGAAGACATGACTGTTAATTAGGTTTGTAGAAGACTATTTTTAAAATACTCGTATGTAGGTACTGAAAAGACTACGTTCCGCCAAGCTTTACAATAGTTTTCTTGAGATAATATTAGATATCGGATGTTCACCAAAGTATATATCTATTACCTTAAACCAATTCACCAAAACAAGAATTGGTTTACCTACAGGTATTGAGTTGAAACTAACTTCGGATATTATTATGAATGTTGATATCTACTAATAGGGATTTATGTTAGCACTCTGTACCTACTCTCAAACAAGTTAGCGATATCATGAAAAGATAAGAACAAAGAACCTCGAGCCGTAATAATGATAATGACATGCTTCGTACACAGAAAAATTATATTTATTTTACAACCGTAATGTAATTAAGTCGCAAATTATTCGGCAGTAATGCTATGCAAGAACAGTAATATGGTTAGTTCGTTGTGTATGTGTATGTATGTGTGTGTTATGAACGGCGGGGACACAGAAATAGTCCAGAATTAGTCATCCAGCCGGACTGCGCCACTGTATGTACCGTATTTGTTAGCATTTGCCGGTACTTTGTGATTTGTGGAATATATGTACGAATGTAGAATGTAATGCAGAGTTAACTACATTAAGCTTACAATATGATCACCTTCTATAAGGTTTTCGCTGACAATAGTCAATAATGTCTGCTTGAGAATAACTAGGCAAAATTCGGAAAACTCTTGAGAAGTATAAATGTAAAAGCTGACGAAATTTTACCAACACGTCGAAACTAAAACAGTATTACTTTTGTACGGTCAGAAACTCTTTTAGCATGATGAATGACAACCAGATCTCACGACCGGATACAGAAATAATTAACAGTAAAAAAATGGAATACCTATCGTTTTCAACATTATCTGGATAAACAATTATTTTTCGTATATTACGCCTAATAACAATTTGTTATTAAAAAGTTATGTCAGTATATTTTATACCTAAAGCAATAGTAGGCTACCACCATGAAATAAATCTAATACACTTGGACTTAACGTTAAATGTAATAATTTTATATTTATCAATTAGTCATATCGTCGGATATGACTAATTGATAAATATAAAATTTGGTTCAGTTCTGTATAGACAGCACGTGGTTCTCTGGACGTACATACATAGACGATGTGACGACTCTTTCACTTATGCTAAAAATTAAAAAATAAAAATGTTTATTTGAAAATCAAGTCGTATATTTAAAATTGTGCAAGATCTTTTGGTATATTATGTTGAAATAGGTTTAATTTAATGTAAATTATATCTGGCTGACTATTAACGGTTTGGTAGAAATATATTAGTTTGTAATATTTATAAAGAAAAAATCTTCCATGTCACCTTTTTTTTGTCAATCCTGTCATGACTACCGTTTTCTTATAATATACATTTCCTATTTATATTTTCCGTATTTTATTATTCTACGTTCTGTGCAATACCCCGCTACACTGGTTATGGGCCCAGGTCGGAGTAGATGAGAAAAATACGGAATTGAAGAAACAGTACGAAAAGAGTACTTGTGTTCTGTGTTCTTGTGATCGCGGCCAAAGTTCTTCTGTAGGTGGGTCCTGCGAGGAGTAACACCATGACTACGGTAAGAATTGAGTTACTTGATAAGAATAATTTCGAATCATGGAAGATTCAGGCCGAGGCGATCTTAATAAAGAACGACTTATGGGAATATTTTGACGGTAGAAAACCTAAGCCTGCCACAGTCCCAGAGGCGGCGTTATGGGAGTCTAAGGACGCGAAGGCGAAGGCAGAACTAATTTTAGTTATGAGCCCGAGCGAACTACAGCACGTCAGAGGGTGCAAGACGTCCCGAGAGGTATGGACAAAATTGGAGTCCACATATGCTTCAAAAGGACCTGTGAGAAAGGCTGCCTTACTGAAGCAGCTCACTATACACAAGATGAGCGAAGGCGATGATGTTCAGGAGCATTTATCCAAATTTTTTGATGCAAAGCATAAACTGCACGACATGGGTGTAGAAATACATGACGATCTAACGTCAATAATGCTGCTCTACAGCTTGCCACAAAGTTTCGAGAACCTCAGATGTGCGATCGAGTCAAGGGATATATTTCCAGACCCCGAGTCTTTGAAGATTAAAATCCTCGATGAAAGCAAATCTAGACATGCCGGTGGTGAAAACGCTTTAATAGCTGAGAATAAGGGCTACTATAAAAAGCGGAATGCTCGTAGATCTAATTTTACCAAAACGATTGGAGATAATGAAACTGAATCAAGCCAGAAAGTTATAAAATGCTTCAAATGTCACAAAAAAGGTCACATAGCTTCGGAGTGTAAAAAGTTCAATAAACAAGGGTTAGTGAAATGTGTGCTAGAAACAAGTGAGACCTATTCTGATTCTAGTTTTGTAACATTTTCCTGTGTTTCAGATGAATGTCATGCTGCAAACTGCGGGAATGGAAGCTGGATCATTGATAGTGGTTGTACAAGTCACTTGTGTAGCGATACAAAATATTTTGGAAATACATTACTACCTTCTTGTGGAAAATTGAATTTGGCGACTAATCAAAGCACTGTTGTACAAGGTAAAGGTACGGTTAGATTTTCCGCATGCAATGATGACTCTAAAAGTGTAGTTCAAGTTACAGATACATTATATGTTCCTGATTTGCGAACTAACTTGATTTCAGTTGCAAAAATGACCGATAGTGGGCATTTAGGGATGATAGGGCTCTAGTGACTGATTGCAAAGGTATCGTAAAGCTAGTAGCTTATCGTAAGGGAAATTTGTATTGTGTAAAGGAACAGTGTGCTCAAGCTTCTGCAATATCAAATGACAATGTTGACATTCAGGTTTGGCATGAGCGTTTAGGTCATCTCAATGCGAAAGATTTAGTAAAACTCATGAAACATTGTAATTTAGATGCGAATATTGATATGACGAACATCAATAGGCTAAATTGTTGCGAAACATGTATTCGTGGTAAGATGAGTTCCATCCCTTTTGTCCATTCTTGTGGACCCGTGATCGTGGCCTTGTCTATAGGAAAACCGGTAAGAGTATAAATGGATATTCGGATAGTGATTGGGGAAATTGTTCTATAGATAGAAAAAGTTTCTCGGGTCACGTATTTCTTCAGCCATTTCATGGAAATCGCAAAAACAGAAATGCGTTGCGACTTCCACATGTGAAGCCGAGTATGTAAGTTTAGCATTAAGTATGAAGGAAGCTATTTATTTAAATAGTTTACTTACTGAAATCGGTTTAGAAAATTTCGGCAAAATTGTATTGCATGCGGATAATCAGGGAGCGATTGCTTTATCAAAGGATCCAGTCTTCCATTCTGGCAGCAAGCACATAGATATTACTTATCATTTTCTGCGCGATACTTTGAGAAATAATAAGAATATTGTGTTACGGTATATTTCTACTGATATGATGTTGGGAGATATACTTACCAAACCTTTGCCTAAAGAAAAGCATTATTATTGTATGGAGGGTTTAGGCATTATCTAAATATAAGGATTTTTAGTTCGTGTGCGAGATATAATTTAAGGGGGCGTGTTGAAATAGGTTTAATTTAATGTAAATTATATCTGGCTGACTATTAACGGTTTGGTAGAAATATATTAGTTTGTAATATTTATAAAGAAAAAATCTTCCATGTCACCTTTTTTTTGTCAATCCTGTCATGACTACCGTTTTCTTATAATATACATTTCCTATTTATATTTTCCGTATTTTATTATTCTACGTTCTGTGCAATACCCCGCTACATATTAAACATTTTATGGGCTTAATTTCCTTAATACGTACTTGTTATATTTAAAGAGCGATACGACCAACGAGTGACTGATTCACGAAATTAATTACAGCAAGCGATGGAATGAACATGGTCGGTTTTGTTAAAGGTTTATTTCAAGAGACCACAACTATTTCCCGTAGTAATAACACAATTGATGGCTCCATTACATAGGACGGACAGACTATACCTCCCTGCTGGTCGTAATGTGGTTATTTGTTTAAATTCGTTCCGTATTAGTTATAATTATTCCGTATATTTCTATTCTCAATCAATTTATTCAGTAAGTAGTATAATTAAATTGTGCTTTGTAGTTTAAAATAATTGATGGCCGATATTTCAATACTCGGATAAACATACAGATAGTATTCAATGATCATAGTTCCGACATTTTTATTAGACAGATAACCAATGTGTAAAGAATAAACATAACATTTCTATCGTACCTCAGTTAAAGTTAGCTGCAGAATAACACAAAAAATGTTGACGTTTCAAAATGACTGGTTACGTATCTCATATCTGGTCGGCACTCGCAAAAGATAGAGTTGTGTGGAAAAGGGAGAGGGAGGCCTTAGCCCTGCAGTGGGACAACACAGGCTAGTTAGATAGATAGATAGACGTATCTCATGGTAACGTGTCTCACGTATCAGATTATAAAAAAACGGTCCTGAGTAAAATATGATAACTATTAAACGTATATTTTTAACTAAGACACTAAGAACACATCAGCATCCCTATTTTACTAGTAGATTTAATACAAGTAACAACAATTTAATTGATAAGCATTATTTATTTTGGACATATGATTTGTATGGGACAGGGAAAACCAAGGCGGACGTTTCGAGTTAAAATCGGGAAC
Organism: Nycteola revayana; assembly: GCA_947037095.2. Lineage (NCBI taxonomy): Eukaryota > Metazoa > Arthropoda > Insecta > Lepidoptera > Nolidae > Nycteola > Nycteola revayana. Next base: position 12,038,445 of record OX344842.1, on the reverse strand, counting down.
GTTCTTAATAAAGACCAGGTTAGAAGTACCCTTAACCGAAGAACATGCATGAGGAGATAAATGAATGTGGAGAAGGCGTGAATGTATGTATGTAATATTACATTAATCTGTTTTCCATTATTAAAGTAGGTAAACTGGCTTAGGCCATCATATTTGATCAGCCTAGAAGTTTGTTGTCATGTAAACTTTAAATTGATTCTGGCGGCCGTGCCGACAAGCCAGACACCTATTTTAGATATTACCTATTCACTTCTACTAGATCGGTTTTAGCTTCTTTTATATAACCGGAGCAGTTCATTTATTGACCCCGGCACGTATTTGATTGGTGTATGCATTTGATGCATTTTTTTGTTTGGATGTGCTGTGGAATGTCATGTGCGTCAGTACACAGCTTCTTAACACATGTGCTCTGTTGCGACATCTTATCTTTCGCTCGTCGGTGAACCAACAGGAAATTATATTGAGATTATTGGTTGGCACTCTTACTTTAATTAATAGATCCTTTAAATATTTATTCACTTCTTATAATGATAAAAAGGAAGTACCATTAAAAAGTATTTATTAAATGTGTGTTGGATAATTATACAAATCTTCCCTAAAATGTAAATGTCGACTTTGTACCATCATACCATACTATTGCCCCTACTAGTGTAACCACCGGGAATCCCTTATTTTAGGCATTTCCCGTGGCCACATCAATAATTATTACACTGGTTTGGCCAAAAGCAGTAAGTGGATATGAGGAATATGTGGCCACGGGGAATGCACCCTGAACCGAAGTCTAAGACCCACATTCGGCGCTTAGTTTATAGTTGTTTAACCATTTACAGGTTATTATAAAAAACAAAAGGAAAGACTTTTCTTTTCAAAATTTTAAGTCAATACCCATCATTTGCACTCATATTTAATTATTATTTAGTTAAATAGTTTACTAATATCATGGTGATGATACGAGCCTTTGTTAAAGTTAAACTTTTCTTTTCAAAATTTTAAGTCAATACCCATCATTTGCACTTATATTTAATTATTATTTAGTTAAATAGTTTACTAATATCATGGTGATGATACGAGCCTTTGTTAAAGTTAAACACCTATGGCTCAGCTATTACACCACTCATATTATTATATTGACTCATTCAATTACCACGTGTGTAATTTACAAATTCTCATGGAACGCCATACTTCGCCATTTGTTCAATGCAATGCGATCATATTACGTTTTATTTGGTTCGTGGTAGATTAGTTATGCGGGCTCTAACAGTCGTGTAAACAAAACAAATATATTTGTTTACACCGAATGCATCGCGAATCTATACAAAGTTACACAGCGGATACTTCACCAACAAAAGTACTTTAACTTTTACCGACTATTGTCGATTAGAAGGCGAAAAGTAAATCATGTGTAGGGCCGTGTAGTTGACAATATACCTCGTCTGTGCATAAGTTTTGAGACGAAATAAAAGTTGCATAACTTTTTCAATAAATAACTTATATTTCTAAAATGTTCAGTTAACATTAAGTAAATAATAATAAACAATGAAATATAATTATTATTTAAAACTAATACCCCTGTTTTCAATACAGGCCCTTAGACGATTTGGACAGTCATCAATCATGGCACGAATCTTTTCCAGCGGAATTCGCTTTGCTTCTCGGACAAGGGCTCGCTTCAGTTACTGCAACTTTGGTGGGACTTTCGGCAGGCCCCGAGCTCTAATTCAGTCCATAAAGAATAATCCAGCGGGTTAAGGTCGGGACTAGAAGTGGGCCATTCGTTCGCCGCGATGAAGGCCGGCACATTTACCCTCAACCAACCTTGGGTGGTTTTTGCCTTATGGGATAGCGCCGAGTCTTGCTGGAAAAGCCAATCCATGTTGAGAAACAAGGGTTTCACAACATGCTCTAAAATGTCACTTTGGTAATTCTTGGCTTTCACGTTGACGCCTTGTTGGCAGAAATGGAGCGTAGTGACACCTTTATACTGAACTCCCCACCATACCATCACACTAGCCAGATTATGAGTACGCGAGACATTCCGCGCTGAAGCTGAGACATCCTTGCTACTTTTGGCATACACTTTATTGATTGAACTTTTCTTCGACAGTAAAGAATTTCTCATCGGAGAAGAGTATCTTCCTCGCACCGTGTCTCTTAAGCAGTAATGGACAACGTTCGCGTCGCAATTTACGAAGGCGATCGTTTAAAAAGTGAACTTTCCTAAGGCTATACGCCCTTATCTTAAGATCATATTTCAGTATTCTGTTGACTGAAACGCGCGATATATAAGTCTGCAGTGCGAGTTTCTTCTGAGTCCGACATGGATTTCGGCGAAGTCGCTCTCGGATGATTTTGATGTTCGTAGGCGTCCTTCCAGAGCGTGGCCGACCACTCCTTTGGCGATCTAGCGAAGAAATTGACTGCTTGTGTCGTTTGATAGCATAATACACGAAGTTAAGACTCACAAGTTTTCACCTCACGGAAAATTTTCATTGGTTTTTTACCATATTAAATAGCGAAATCACGGTCGCACATAATTCTTTGGGTCCCTCCATCACGCGAAAGTTTAAAGAAATTAATTTAAAAATCAAAGAAATTAAAAGTTTACATTCCAAATTCAAATTTGGAAAAAGCAATAAATAGCAGCCAGTAATATTTTATTTAATTTTTTAGTACATAGTTTGTCTCAAAACTTATGAACACACGAGGTAGTAAGCTTATATTTACTTTGACCGTTTTGGGAGGCTGCTTTTGTGAAAAAAGCCTAGGAATATTTAATTAAACTGTAGCCGAACATGACCGAAATTCGAAAAAAAAAAAATTAGTATTCTCTATACAAACTATAAGTGTGCGAAATTTCACACTCCTCCGCCAACGAGTACAAAGGTTTTGCTTCACGTATACACATTCGTAATGTCATGTATTAATTACAATAAAAAAAGAACGGGTGTACCTACTGTGTATATACGGTGCTTCTTCAATATATGCCATCCTTTTATTGTATCATCATCAGCCCGTATAAAGTCCACAGCTGAACATGGGCTTCCTCCCAAAGGAGAGTATTTGCCATAGTCACCATGTTAGGCGGGCGGGTTGGTGACCGCAGTATTATGTTGTACCACACAAGGAAACGCTGCTGCCCGTTCCTTGATATACGATTAATATAGATGATGTTATAACAATTAGGACCAACGGGTTAATTTGCTTTCCGAGGCAGAGAGGGTAGTCCCTCAACCAACTAGAACTGGAAAGAAATTTTAGAATTCCCACAAAGATTTTCTGTCTGGCGTGGGGATCAAACCAGAGATATAAAGAGAGCCAAATACCGCTATGCTATGAAAGTTGTTTAAAAGTATATAGGGTCATAAATAGTGATTATAAAAGATAATGTTTTTTCCAAAAAAAAAAGTTGTCTCAGCTCCGCTTTCCATAATTCCTTCTTACCCGGCATATCGCGAGGTAAAGGGGTCACCATACACTTTTGCCTATTAGTGTACATATTTTAATGAAATTTTATTTGGGATAAAGGTATGGCATACAATTACACTTTATATGTAGTTTAAAATATATAAAACAAATGTTACCGGCTAGATAGGTACTAATTTTGTAAATCGTTTCTGGTACACCTACATCTGTTTTCATATTTCGCTAGTAGTTAACACTCTCTAAATTAATAAGTCATATTAACGGTACATCACAGTCGACAATTAGTAAACTCCCGACTGGCCGAATTCCGGATGTTAAATAAGGTCTGAATATGGCCTCGGTTGAATTTAGTAATCGCATCATTTGTTGCAGCGCCAGTCGCAAATTGGAACGGATCGTTCTTGATACGATTATGCCACTTACATAGTACATATCCTACATCCCCGACTGCATAGCGTATAACTAGAAATGGTTCATTATAAATCTAAATGTTTTTGTTACTTAATAACACTCCTAAGTGATCCACTTGGAGGTATAAAGAGGTGTTCAGCGAGAACTTTGTTTTGTTAATCAAAAAACAATAATTTTAAAACTGATATCTGAAAAATGGTCTACTACGACCACGATTACACGGGTCGTTTCTTAAGATTTGCAGCTATATTTAGTACTAGCTTCCCGCGCGCGGTTTCACCCGCGTAACTCCCGTTCCCGTGGGAAATTCATAATAGTATTTTTTTTTTTTTTTTTTTTTAATATTAGTAAGGATTAGTAAGGATAGTTTATTTTGGACACAACTTATGGATACTGTTATCAAAATTGGCCTGTACCCTCCTTGACGCGTAAATACAATAATTTCAAAACCATCGATATATCTATTTGCATCTCTATATGACATTTAAATCCAAGGCACTAAATCCCAACGAAGTCCATCTAGTTGAATATTGGTTGACGAGCTGATAATCGGAGCCATCCGGGTACTTGCCACTATTACTAGTCGACCCGAACCGGTACCTACAGTCTAAGCAATAATATAATCGAATGTACACTGCTGCACCACGAGCGGCTGTTTAAACAATACAAATGCAACGATATTCATGGAACAGTCAGTTATGAAAAGATTTCCAAACTCAGATGTTAAAATAAACTGCTGCACTAAGAAATATTTAAATTTAATATGGTTGTGTTAAAGTCGAATTATAAAAGTTCTTTTTTAAAAGATTACTAGCAGTGTTTTTGCAGTCTACTAGTATTCTTGTTAACCCCTCGTGCTAAGCTAAAATGCTCGTGTTACGAGTGGGTTCACGTCGGTAGTGCAATGGGTGGGGTTTGAACCGGCGACCACAAGATCACAAGTCCGACGCCCTAGTTATTGGGCTACGGCCGCTTCAAAGTGTTCTTAATGTTATAATGAAATCGAAGATGTAATATGTTAAATGAAGTATTGATATAAAAAGTCAATTTTAATATACGATAGAATGAGAATCAGTTTACAGAATAATATTTTGTCATTCATCGTATGGTAATACGGATATTATCTTAGTTCTGTTTGAAATAATCAATTATGGCCACTTTGAATTTACCTACTCACGTCACGCATATCCATTTGATATTAAGAAGGCGATAAATTTACCGCGGTAATTTTTACTAAAGAAAAGTTATCAATTGGCACTTCTCTATTATTGGTAACTTTCACAAAAATACGCAACGGTAAAAGTTATGAATATTGTTTGAGATTTAGCATTTCGCTAGGCAAGATAGAGCTTCAGCAGCTTGGCAACATTTCGCAATACTCTGAATCGCAAAGGCAATAGTTAGATTAAATTGGTCGACGTACCTTTTATATTGAAGAATGCCTTTTCTTCAACGCGGAATGTGTTGCTGTCCTCTACATCCAGGTGTAGATTGAGCACATCCAAGTTGGAGGCGGCGTACGACCTTATGAACACTATTTCTGCGCCGGAGATATAAATCCTTCGGGCGTCTCGTAGCTTCGACAGCGAGTTCTCTCCGAACATGATGACGCCGGCACCGCTCACTACTAGGTCAGCTGTATTTTCCGGGAGATCACCTTCTAAGATGTCGAATTGCTGTAAACCACAAAACAAAAACATTATAATTTGTTCAAACAGTTTAAAATTACCTCAATATTGACAGCGCACACTTTAGTGGATATTATAAACTGGGTAGTAATAGGGTTAACCTTCATCCATAAATCAGTTTATTGTCAATTTATTAAGGATGCATCGGCTAAAATGAGCTGTTTTGTTACATTTATTGTTTAGTTTTGCAAAATTGGCGACAAGTTATTAAAGATGGCGGTGAGCCGTTTTGATTTTTTAATGTACGCATTGAATTGGCGACTATAAAAGGGTTTTTCTTCTAAGTCGTGGTTTCGGGTACGTACAACACTTTCGTCTTATCGAATTGCGAATGACAATATTTTTAAAATAATTGTAAGTGTTACTTACAATTTATTTTTAACTTACATATGCAAATAATTACTGAATTGCATTGGGACTAAACTAAGAAATGCTTAAAATAGTTAGTGGGCCAGTTACTTGGTATTAGCCTTGAATACTCTACATTTCTGAGAAATCCAGGGTGCGGCATACCGCAAATTCAACCGCCTTGTTGCAATTGGTTAAAAAAACATCGATTTTAAAGTTTCTTTATTAATTGTTAGTTTAATATAACTATGTACTAAGAATCTTTGTACATTTACGTTTCTACAGGCAATAATAAAATCAGGTCATGTTTATGTTTAACGTGGATCTGTGAATGTTAGACCACACTAATTGGTTCATATAATTGACGCTTTGTTTGCGGTTAACAACAACGTCTCATGGAAGTGTTACATATTTTTTATTATATGAAAAACCTGAGTAAAGCTTATACGGAAATAATATTTTACATTTTTCATAAGTCTGGAAAATATTCACACAAGATTTTAATAGATTACTGTGTAACTATCCGCGAGAGTTTTTGTTTATGTTGCTAGCATTCCTTTGAACGCAAAATATTTATGTTTCGTTACACATTACGATATGGTGAAAATAGCAAGGTGTTTGTACAAGTACCTATGACTTTCATTTTTGTTTAGTTTGTAATGAATCGTAATATCCAAATTATGGTTTAAATTCTTAAAAAATAGATAAATCTTATTTAAAATTTTCGATAGTTTGAAGCTACCTATATGGCTTCATAAACCAAAAAATGTGTAAAAAAAGAAAGTGACAAGTATTTTAATTAAAACATAGTAGAATATCAAAATCAAAGTCAAAAAAGTCAAAAATTCTTTGTTCATATAGACACATTTAAAATATTTTAAATCATGTTCTTATGATGCATCCCATTCTTTTACTACCACCAGTTCTGGACGTGGCAAGAACTCTGAGAAGAACTGGCAAGAAACTCAGAGGAATCCTTTTTTAAAAATAAATTTTATTTTACAATGTATAAAGCAGTATTGTTTCAGAGCAACTCACTCCCAATCAGTTTTGTCATTAACATAATCAGACATTTTATAATAAGCCTTTTCACATAATTTATCTTTGACATATCGTTTAAACTTAATTGTTGAAAGATCTCTTACATTATTAGGAAGTTTGTTGTAGAAGCGTATACATTGCCCCATAAAAGAATTGCTAATTTTGTGGAGACGTATAGCATGTAAAATGAGATTATGCTTAGATCTAGTATTAACATTATGAGTGTCGCTTTCTTGTGTGAGTGTTTTTTTCTTAAACATTTGGAATGAGTTCTCATAGAAGTTAAAGATAGAAGCGATAAGTAATTTCCAAAGAGTTTTTTTATTTAGTTTGAAGTCCTCCCTCAGGTCAACTGTTTAGAGTAACGATTCCGGTGGTCCCTATTAGAGGGGTTGGACGGATACGGGCTCATGATTAAATTACGCATGATGCGGGGAAAATGAATGACGAGGGCAACTACGCTGTGGCTGGCGAGCTCATCGCGACATTTATAACAGTAACCTTGACCAATAAATGAAAATAATCGCTTATTTACCACAAATTTTTCGTAATAAGTTTGAGCTTTATGCATTTACTACTTCCTGAAAAAGTGTAAAAAAATTAGGGCCTTGTGCTTACATTGACTACAGGACGCGTTACTAAAGAATTCACATTTACATGAATCTGAATAAATACAGGTATATTGGTTACAAAAGTAAGTATTACATAAAATATAAATTCAAGAATATGTTAAAAAAATAATACTGTTACCGAAGCTTTTAGTTATATTATTTATTTTCTATTGAAACTATTGTCAACGCAACGTTCAGTTACCTAATAGATACAGTATAGTCTCTTGCTATGTGTAGCGTCTAGAAAGACGCCACGTTATCAAATTATGACTTATTGCTTATAATAGTTGTTATCGAATTGTTCACATTCATTCTTACAACCACAGATAACAAATGAATCGTCAGCCCGATAACTCGCACAATGGAAGGGTCGAAAAATTTATAACAAGCGTACTTATTTGTTCAAGTGAACTCTTTAAATTGCAATATTTTCGGAGAAGCATTTCGAAATTTTTGGGAACGATGATCTTAAGCGGAGTGGATTTGTGACTTCATAGTTCAGTGGTGAACTACAAAGAAACGAATTTATATGACACGTCCGCTCTCACATGCGAGCGAAATAAAAATAAACACACACACATATACACAGTGTCTACAATCGAGTCTCGTCTCTTGATGACTTCTTGAACTCATCTCAGACTATGGCGTAATTTTTTTTTATAATGAGACATTAAATTAATTTATATATTTCCTAAATAATATCAAATATTGTGTTGTATCAATCAAAGAAAATTATAACATTTAAAATTTTAACAATTTTGAGTAGTGTATTTTATCTTAAATGTTGCTAAAAGTCCTTCGAATTCAGTTTTCATTGACAAAGACTTGTAGGACAACATGTGTCGTATTGCATACACATTACACTGAGTCACAGTCAGGCCTGTGCACTTCTGTAACATTTCGCCATTTACGGCGCTGATCGTCGTTGAATTCGACATTAATTTAAATAGTGGTCACCCTGGACGAGTCTAAAATGTTACTTATCATTTCAAAATGACTTACAAAACAAGCTTTTACTTGTAACTTGTAATCTTCAGTTTTGGAGTGATTGGAATACTATTCTCGTGGACTGACATTCAAAGATTTAGCGTTATAGACTTTTGCAGCCTATAAAGTTAAATCTTTGCTTTCACTTTTCTGATAGAATTCAATCTGCATTCAACTGCAACTCAATGTAACAATTAAACTATACTGCTGTATAGTTTAGTTTACTTGTGACATTGGGTTAGAATGTGTGTTTGGTTATTTCAGTTTGTGATATATAAAATGAAATACTTCAGTAATATTATCTGTAAGATCCAATGTTGTGGTCCACGAATTAAGTGGTAGTCGTATTTGTTGCGTGCAAAACCTGTTCGTCCGGTGAGACATAAGGCGGCTCAGAACACAGCATGACTTGTTCTTATAATACAGGTCGCAGTCGCAATTACACCGTTGCTTGTTAGTTATACACTGCTACTAATCAGATATAAATAGTTGTAGAAAAACGGACAGGATCTAGTTCGTTTGTTCCCCAAAGTCTACTGAATTAGGTGCTATCGACGGAAAACAATGTCTATAGATTTGCGGTCTACTATATTGGAGCACAAGTACCTATATTAGAACAATAGAAGGGCGCGATCGCGATATAGCTTAGCTCACGTAAGTCATGTAAAACAAACATCAGTACCTACGTTTGTTCATAATTATTCTGTGTTTTGAAATTAGCTTGCTATTTACTTATTATTAGTCATACACAACTAAGTTGGTGGCTAATGTTTACAAGTGACAAAATAGTATAAGACAAGTACTGTAATATTGTTTCATATTTCTCCGTTAAGAACATTGAGTTTCATTTAAACAGTTGGAATACGAGAAGGCATATATGGACACATTAATTGAAATAGAAACATGTTATTTATTTAGTTGGCGACCTGTGTTGGCGGTTCAGTGCATGTTCACCTCTTTTATTGAGCCTCAATTAGCCAGATTTGCGTCGCGGAGCGCCAGTGACCAATGTCAACGCTAAAGTGAACTTTATTACTCCAAGCTAATATTCGCGAGAATTACTCACTTTAAACGTAGTTAACTGAGCCATTTGAGATAACTCTGAAATGGGTGACACTGATTTCCAATTACCATGTTTTTTTATAATTTGTTTAATAAGACTTATACTGATACTTCCTACAGAAACAAAAAGTAAATCACGAATGAATTGAATTATAACCCTAATTTTGTACATAGTTGTTGTCATAATAGATTCTTGGCATAAACCTTGACGCAAACAATACGTAACAAAAATGTTCTCACATGCCTGCTGTTTCGCTGCTGCGCTCTATGCATATTACTCACTTTATAATAAACAGATAAGAGATATTTAAATATAATTACAAGTTACTAACTATAATAATACAAATGAATAAATACTTTATATCAATTCTCTATCCAAATAAATTATAGTAATTTAGTTATCATTTCTTGTTTGTCTCTTCATGAAACGGAGTCTACACAAATTTCTGTGTTCGTCGCCTAGGTAAGAAAAAAAAGTTATGGAAAGAATAGTGTCATTACATCTCGCCACTAGACTTACACTGCCTTGATAGTAATACCCATGTTTATTTGAGTGCAAACGTAGCTGTGTATACCTAGTGATCCACTGTGTAATAAAGAGACACAATGCTTTATGTTTTCCTAGTTTTTAGAACACTATCTGTTGAGTTATACTTCGCAAAAATAAATGATATTTTAAATTATTTGTAATCAAGTTTCCAGTCTACTACATTGTTCATGCTCTCATCCGACTCCGATGCACAGTACCTCGAAAGTAGCGAAAAGGTGTTGACTTTTTGTTTCGCAATCCGGACGTTCCGATATTTCGTCTGTATTTATTGCCACTGAACAATAGATAGGCGAAAGTTAGAAACTACTGGTAATTTTTCATTACTAATTCCTTTTTAGCGAGGAAAGTGACAATTTTTAATGATGTGCTTTGTTTTTCTAAAATAATGACTGTATTTAAAATCTTGACCTTATAAACACAGTTTTAAACAAAGGCATTGTATTCCCTTGGTACGATTACTGGTAATCATATCACTCTACAATATACTGGAAAATCCAGATTGCAAACGTTTTATCAGCAATATGTGCGCCAATTTTTTTTCCAAAATTAATTGTAAGTACAGACAGTATAAGTAAGAAAATTCAGCTTTAAAGTGCATCAATCACATCTCTGAATTTCACCGTTATATATGTACTAATTAAAATTTAAATTATGCAAATGTTGGGATATTTCATAATTTCTAACAGTTACACTTATGTGAAACAGCAAATCATGATACCGGATAGTAGCATAGCTGAAATGTTTCACTGCGATTTTAATATTAGACTATATTCCCAGAAAAAGATCCAACCGACCACAAAGCCAACGGCACACACTGGCTACAACGGATATCAATGCATATAAGTTGGCCCTTTGGTAACGAACTCAGAAATAATTTAAAAAAAAACGAGAAGTTGCTAATACTCGTCTAATTGAATCTATATTAATATATACAGCTGAAGAGTTTGTTAGCTTTCTTGAACGAGCTAATCTCAGCATCACGACCGATTTCATAAAAACTTTCAGTGTTAGATAGTCCATTTATCGGGGAAAACTGAAACGGGAGCTACGCGGGATAAAACCGCGTGCGGGGTAACCTTGTAAAATGTATTAAAATATATAGTTAACCTTACCAATAAACAACAATAGAATTGAATAAGCAAAGCGTACGAATAAAAATGTCTGTATTAACAACGACATTTTTGAGAGCAGCATTTTGTATCGTAGTCATAGTAGAGTCGATCATTACAATCGATGACTATTACAAATAATGAGGACTTGATGTAATCGAAGAAACTAAGTTATATAACCGCGATATAAACTCATTACAATTACTGTACATGGTATTATTTTTTCCTTAATAGAGTATGATATATTTAAATTCATGTTAAACATATATTTCTGTTAATTTCCTTGATATGGTTATATAATCAACAATAAACGTTTTTTATGACCTTTTTTAACAGATCACATGGCTGTTCTTCCGGTATTTATGTAGTTTCATAGCTTTTTATGGTTACTTTCAGTTTAGCGAGTGTATTTTAATAATATATTCGAGTATGTGTACAAGCAAAATGAATAGTTTGTTTAAGTTACCTACTATTGATTATAAAGTATTATAGAGATTGTATTTATGTAATATTAAATACTGTTATCATTTTATAAATGAAAAATGTAAAAACGAATCCACAAGACTTAGTATTTTATTTAATTATAATCGAACAGCATAGATTGTAAAGCAGCGCGATGAAGGGCTGCCGACTAATAGTCAATATAGAGTTGTATTAGAATACCATGGCTGCGGCCTCGGTCGTCGCAGGAAGCGATCTCTCATTACGTTTTTTTATGGTTTGTCCGATGCTCCCGCGCCGTCGACCGGCCGAGCGGTACGTCCACGATGCATGCACCGGCTGATGTGATTATTTTTATTTTTTCGACTCTAGATAGCTCAGTTTTTCACTCCGCCTGTTATGCTCTTTTGTCTCTAAGGTGTTTTATGAAAGCGACACAATTTACTGGTTTGTATTAAAACAGCTGCACGTTGTGTTTCTCAATATCTATATTAAACTTCCCTAGAATTATATTTCAGTTAGTCTAAAACGTAGCAGGGCTTACATAGGTACGTGAAAATTGTATTGATGTAACATCCGCACCTTTGACCAGTGAAAGGTAACAATATTACCGTTAGCTTTGAACCTTTATGCATGTCATGATGAAACAAACTATCAGCATCATACCTACACGATGCTACGGAACGAAAAAGAAAGGAAATAAACTCATTATATTTTCTCGCTTTAAACAGCACCATTAAAAAATGAACGTCTCGTTTGTCAGTACATACAATATATCTATCTTATAAAAATGATTATGATGTAAAAGTTATAGTGTAAATCGTGTATATCTTTACGTACAAGATTCAAGCCTATATGTCTAACTGGATATAATTACGATATTATAGTTTTGTATCTTAATAGGTATGTAATAAATATATTGCGTTATGTGTCCGTTCAAACATATAAGTATAAATATAAGATCCTAAGAAATATTTCCTCTATTGAACTGGTGTTAATGAAACGCTCGGACTACATTTTTCTTCAATAGGATATTTCATTAGGAACACAAAGAATGGAATTTTGCTGGTTATTTTCTAATTCTAAACTCGACGCGTTTATGCGTATAAAAGTGGATGTGTTTTATTGGAGTGTTTGCAAAAAAGATAAAAAAAGGCCATGTGCGAGTTGGACTCGTGCACGAAGGATTCCGTACTATTTTCAAGTGCCTACCTGTTGCCGTTATTGATATCGAGCAAAAATAAGAGCAAGTTTGTTGTATGGGAGCCCCCCTTAAATATTTATTTTTAGTATTTGTTGTTATAGCGGCAACAAAAATACATCATTTGTGAAAATATCAACTGTCCAGCTATCGCGGTTCTTGAGATACAGCCTTTTTACAGACTAACCGGCAGACAGCGAAGTCTTAATAATAGGGCCCCGTTTTTACCCTTGGGGTACGGAACACTAATGACTAATTTTAAAATTGAAATCCTTTAATTGTAGGATAAAAGCTTTTGTGGTAGACAGACAAATAGATTTATTTAAAGCATTTATAATATTAGTAGCCATAATGTTGCCCAGGACATAAATGTCTATTAGTATAAACTGTTAATTTATCTAGATCGCATGGATGCTTGCATGCAGATGTCGTTTCCCGAGCCGTAAACAATAGCTCCGTGAGGGCATACTGCGACAGTAATTTACTTCCTGTTTTATTTGACGCTACAATCGTGCCTACATACACACAATGCCATGAAAAACACACGTATTAATTTATCCAAATGTACCGTTATAAAACGGCATCATACTGGTCATTTTTTTGTGTGTAGGTCTTGTCTTACAGTATTGTTTAATGTTTTAGAAATCTCCTATTAAACTATAACTAACTTGTACCCTGCTAATGTTTGCTGAGATTTTATTTTAAGGTTTGTAACATCGTAATACGTTTAATAAATTTATTCTCTTGTAGATGAATTCTTAATTAATAGTGCACCACAAGGGTCATTCCTACTTTCTGCTATATGAACCGTGTGCAATATTTCACTGTATGTTGTACGTTTGGCATAGCTTCCACGAGACATGGCGATTTCTTACAAACGGAAATTTTAATTTAGAATATTTGTAGAGTCGACGTGCGAACTAGACGTGAATTTCGCGAGTGCGCCGGGAGTTACCACAAATAGCCGGGTCGGGAGAACGCCAGCTGATATGGCCCGCGACAAAAGCGTTTGACCGCTTACTAAAACAATATTTTGCTTGGAATTCTTTTCACACAATTATATAAAATATCTCTAAATTTCAACTATACCATAGAGCACATCCTTCAATTTAATTATAAGTAGGTATTTTCAAGATTTATGAGCATTTCGGTCATTGATTATCATAGGTTATATAGCTATATGGTAATATAATGAGATTGATACAGTGTTTCTATATTAATCACTAATAATTATCTAGTCCCAGAAATCGTAATTAGGGCTTGCCTTTTTATCTTTAAAACTATTAGAGGTTAACAGATGGTAAGAATTTATTTAAACAAAGGACCATTGATTAAATGTGTAATGATACCATTAGTACCTACTAACATAAATAATAAAAATGAATCATTAGCTAATTCTTTATAGCATTTGATTAGATTTGTGTTATGACTCGTCAGATGATATGAAGAGTGTACACAACGAACAGACGATCCATCTCCCCGTATATTCTACAGGTAAAGATCCTTTTTTTTGTAAGCTATAAACATGTATTTTTGTTGCAGCCCTATTATTCCCCAGTCGATATGATTAAGAATAGTTCTGATGTACCTATGTGGGGACAATAAAGTTTCCGTTTACTATTTTTAATCGACACTATAACTGTTTATAGTTTATTCTAAAAGAGGCAGCTGAGAAGCTGACAGTACCTAAAAATTTATCAAATTATCATACTTACGTTTTGTTCCTTTTTGGGGTTATTGTACGGCTACGGTTTGTTTTACCACAGTTATTGGCATTCGTAAATATTTAATAATTAAACAATCCTTTTGAATTTTGCTAACATCAGGGGTTGATCTGAACTCTGTACTATTTTAGAATTGGTACATGAGATCCGTAAGTAGGTATTAAAATTTATATGTTTTTGTTTATATTACAATATTTATTTGTCTGTGTTCCTGGTAGCGCGACTTGTAGGTATCTACTTGCCACGACGTGTATGGAATCAGAATAAAGGCTTCTTCCGTTGTTAATCGTTTCCTACCGCCATAGACTATTTGATCATATATTTAACCAATTAGCAATAATTAAATGGAACTATTTAATGCATTAATTTGCCACTAGTGTTGTATTTATGAACATAATGAAAACAACTTACCTACACATAATGTACACAGAAAATATAAATAAGTATACACATAGGACCAAATAATGCTCTCGACGTAAGATTGAACAAGAGTAATTATACATGTGGTAAGTAGATACAGCACGTTCACTTTTGTTTCTACCGAGAACATATTTGAATCTGGTTATGAGATAGGTATTTACCTCGTTGTTGCGTAGTGAGCAATTCACTAATTTCCATGACGGATGAGTGTCTGCTGTGCACGCGCAATATTCCAAGTTACAAACTCCCGATTTATGTTCACAATAAATAAACGGAGAAAGCGCGAGTAGCGCGAGGAGCGCGGTAGTAAGCGACATGGCGCGCGCTGGGGCGCGAAGAACCGCGCACGGTGAGCTTCATGCACTGACTGACTGTGGACTGTGACACACTGATCGCCGCTGTCTCCTGTGCGATGCTAGTGATGCCACACACTCACGCTCCCGCTTATTATATATATCGATGATAATGTGATTTCATTCGTATTATTAACACTGAAAATCAGTATTTTGTTATCACTTATAACTTTCAATGTTAAAGCGTGATGGTATTCGATTAAATAGTAATTATGAGAATACATAGTTACAAATTATGCGTGTGTAGTTCTCTAATTGAATGCTTATTTGTTGCTTATCATTCGATTGGAATTCTCCTAGTCATTCTTATTTCTTGCCTGTGTCTTCCTTTTCATTATAATTAGCACTTTCTGATACATAAGACCGATTATTATGTATACGTAATTCAGTATGAATGTAACTATAACATTTTTAATAATATAAAAATGAGATCAAATTATAAAAAAAAAACATTCCAGCAGGAATTATTCTCTAAAGCGTACGTACTATTTATCATTACATAGTATAAAACAAAGTCGTTTTCCGCTGTCTGTCTGTACTTATCTTTAAAACTACGCAACGGACTTTGATGCGGTTTTTTTAGTAGATAGAGTGATTCACGAGGAAGTTTAAAACATTAGCATTACACCCGTGTGAAGCAGGGGCGAGTCGCTAGTTTAATACTAAAACACTTAACTGCTGCGCCTTTAGTGAACGTTAATAATTCGGTTAATCAATTTTGGCTTGAATTTATTTTCCGAATAAGCGATATGTTCATCATGTACAATATAATCTCTATTTATATTTAATTACTAGCGGCCCGCACCGGCTTCGCACGGGAGGACTTTTATTTTAAACATTTTGGGATAAACATATGGAAAATCTTGTAGCCACGACCCAAACCGAAATCGAAAATCTTACAGTAAGAAATGTCTTCTGTTGCAGTTTCACGGCTTATATTAATATTTTATTTCAATTGACATTTTTAAACTCGATATGTTTTAAATGCAATTACCGAATTTAATAATTCAAAAGTCATATACAGGTACTAAAACAGTCTTAAATATGAAATAATTTATTTGGATCAACTTAGAAGCAAATAAATCCCTAAATAACAGTCTATCCCTTTTAATCCCTATATGGGATGAATTTCAATAAAGTACGAAATCGTCTCCCATATATTCATTTAAAGAATGTTCACGCTATATTTGAAGTTGACTGAACCCAGGAATCACGTTATCCCATACAAACTTTGCCACCCCTTTTCACCAGATTAGGGGTTGAATTTTGCAAAATCCTGCCATAGTGAACCTATATACTAAAAGGAACCCCTATGCAAAATTTGAGGCTCTTAGTATTTGTAGTTTCTGTGAGTGAGTGAATGACCTTTCGCTTTTATATATATATAGAAGATCCCGTTCCCGTGGCAACTTCATAATTAAATATAGCCTATGTCATCCGGGAATAGTGTAGCTTTCCAACGGTGAAATAATTTTTCAAATCGTTTTAGTAGTCTCGGAGCCTATTCAATACAAACAAACAAACAATCAAATCCTTCCTCTTTATAATATTACTAGCGACCCGCCCCGGCTTCGCACGGGTACAATACTGATACTTATACTACAGAATGTCTTTAAACCTCTAAAAAACGGGCGAAATTTGGTCAAAATAAACAGAAACAAATTAATATGGGTACCTACTTAAACTCAGTGAAATAAGTAGGTGGGTATAATTTTATCGTATGAAATACCTATACTCTTTAGGACTTACAATACAACAAACACTAAATAAATAGGTATTCAATTATCTATCCATCATAGTTACAACGAACACAAAACAAAAAATTTGCCCTATGATTCTTAAGGATCAAGCGCGCATAATCGCATTCGGCCTACCTCACTCGCTGCGCTGCGAAAACACGCGCTGTTATTTTGCGATAACTTCTAAGTTATTCATTTAAAGTATATTGTGCAGGGGTAAAACAATCTTCATGAAATGCTTAAGAATATTAACTCATTTAAAATGATAAGGATAAATACTGAATCCGTCTGATTAGCTTTACAATTACCGCATTAGAAATGATCATTTTTCTAAAATATATTATGGATATAGCAAGTTAACCTTGAAAGATAGACATATGCTATCGCAGACTCTTTTGTAGATCTAAAAGAGAAGAATATTTCCGCCATACTTTGTTTTGTTATATCTCATAGGGTTTAGGCAGCGTTTTCGTTGAAAGCTCCCAAATGGCTTCATTTTTTCCGACACCTCTGACAAATATCAATATATATTAGTCAAATGTACACATAAACTAAACAAATCATATACGTAAACCTTCCGGAAGAATCGTTCTATCGATTGGTAACAACCGCATGAAAATCCATGTAGTAGTTTTTGAGTTTATCGCGAACAGACAGACAGACGCGGCCGGGGACTTTGTTTTATAATATGTAGTGATGTAGTGATAGCGGTCGCCCGCGGCTCCGTGCGGATGTCGGTTACCGCTGCAAAAAGCCTACCCAGGAAAGACACGGTCAGCATAATGATTCCCAGGTCAATTCACAGACACCGACACAAACATCGACGACGCAGTCATTATCCGCAGGCTGCGCAGATTCTCTTTCTGTGGATGTTAAAGTTGTTAATGATGAAAATATTTAAATGTAATTAATAGGCATTTTCAAATGTTCAAGAAAATATTAATAGCGTGTAATATTCTAGCTCTGAAAAGAACTGTTGTTTAGCCCTGAAAAGAACTGTTGATTAGCTCTGAGAAGAACTTTTGCGTAGGTGTAGTTTTAAGAACAAAAAATCGCACGAAAATTATTAGACTTCGCAACGGGCCATGCAGCAGAAATCGTAATATTTTAATTTCGCCATAACATCAAAACCAAACGTCCAATTTTAATCATTCAAAGACCAAATGTTATCTACATAAACTGTTCTAAGTGATGAAATTTTGATTTTGATAAGGATTAATAGCATGAGTAAAATAAACGGTTCTAAAAGTAGTCCAAAAAAAAAATAAGATTTCTAAATAAAAAAATGGTTGTTATGCCTCACTCGGCATAGATAGGTATAAAGTGTCGCGGACTTTTTTGTAGATATTTATAAGATCTACAATTAATTAGAACATTTGATGGTTCTATCTTTTATAGTTTAGGCAGCGTACGCAAAATAAGTAACTTTTCTGGTTGATTTTTTACACCTTGTGTCCGAAAAACCCAAATATCTTACGGAACCCTATTTTTTTCCAAAATAAAATGTAGCCTATGTTACTGGTGGATAATGTAGCTTTCGAATGGTGAAATTGAAATCGGTCCAGTACTTTTTGAGCCTATTCATTACAACCAAACAAACAAACAAACAAAGTTTTCCTCTTTATAATATTAGTATAGATATTACTGGCTTTTGCCCGAGGCTGCGCCAGCGTTAAATTCGCGGTGACACGTTTCCCTTTTACTGATTTAGAACACAGAAGAGAACAGTATATTATTTTAATACGCTACTTTACACGATATTATATGTCTTTCCATTTGGGGACAGAATCTAAAGATTCTGGGCGTTGGACACCCGCGAACATGCTACATACAATCGTCAATGGGAAAAGTTAGGCTTTTTTAAGTTCACCCCACCCACCTTTAATGTTTGTGCTTGCGCTTTGTTAATGGTCATAGCTAAACTAAGCTTAAGAGGAAATTGTAGCCTTTTAAACTGGCACGGGAGATCTGTGGGAATTATTGGGATTCGTGGGATCATAACGTTTTCAACCTTTCCTACGCCGTTGCAGATAGTGGCGCTTATGATATTGCGGCCAAGTTGTGGGACACGAAGTCTCGTTCCATTACATAATCTCATGCTAATTTTGCGGAGGTTCTCACACAAATTTCCCACAGCCCTTAAAATAGAGGATTTTAAGGTCTGGGGGAAGATTTTCAAAACGTAAGGCATATTTTTCGATGGTATCAAAGAATCTATGTACCGATTTTTAGCTTCCTGTCTTGAAAACTGTGAAAAGTCTCATATAAAATTTCACCACCTCTTTAAAGCGGTTGGGGTTAGATGTCCAAAAAAACAATGATGCACTTTTTTTTTGTTAGTCACTAATAGTCCGTTTACCAATTTTTAGCTTTCAACTTTCAAAATTGCGGAATGCTCCATACAAACTTCCATCCCCAATTTTAGGTAAGGGTTTAGAAAGAGACAAAAATTTGCCTATGTCACTCTCTATCCCTTCAACTTCAACTTTAATTCGTCGCCCCGTTTTGCCGTGAAAGACAGACAAACAAACAGAAACACACTTTGCCATTTATAATAATAGTATTTATTATAGTATAGACTCCATTCCATCAGTATTGCATTTTGCTCGTTGGTCGTCGCTCGCAATTCATGATTTTTGGATGGATACGGTTATTTGTTAATATCAATCTTTCGAATGTATAACAAAGAGGAATTT
The DNA here is from genome assembly GCA_947037095.2 of Nycteola revayana. Classification (NCBI taxonomy): domain Eukaryota; kingdom Metazoa; phylum Arthropoda; class Insecta; order Lepidoptera; family Nolidae; genus Nycteola; species Nycteola revayana. The sequence goes on along the minus strand of OX344842.1, from coordinate 12,018,641 downwards.
AAACAAATTATTTTTATAACTATTTCCATCTAATTTATTACGTTTCTAAATAACATAATTAATTAATTTAATTGAAGTAATTTCAAACATACCTTACCTTCTCTAAACACATAAAATTTTAAGGAATTAGATAAAACAATTCACAAGTCATCAAAATTTAACTTTTTTCAAGTTCCAGAACTACTATTTTGAATTTTGTATTATGAGTAAAAAACTGAACAATTATTAGAATGTATAAAATATAAAAAATATGCTGATTTAGCTATATTTGCAAATTTATTTAGAATAGTTACATATTTTTATTACTAAAGATAATATATTAAATTGATAGTCAAACATCTGAAATTTTTAAAGCCGTTTACAATAAGTTTCTATGATTTTCTAATGCAAAGTTATTTAAGATTTTGTTGATCTTTATTTTTCTCATACATTTCAATAGAGTCGTCGTTGTATGGAGTTTTTAATGATCGAACTTAAATGTTAATATTTTCACATAGAAACATTACAACATTAAATGTTAATTGGAATTCTGAGTAGCTATTAACAAAAACAGCCATTATATAATTTTATTAATAGATTGATTAGTTTATTTACCTATGTTTAAAAAAGGCCTAAATGCTACTTACTACTTACGTACTATTTATTGTAAAATATCTAGAAAATTAGATGAAAATTAGATATGATTGAAAAATTTTAATGATGAAATAATACCCATCATTCTTTGAAGTGATAAATATATGTGTTTCTAGAGGAACAAAAATCTTGTCGATCTGTGATTATAGTTGTAATGGAAATAACGACTGCCGTTAGTAATTAGCTAATCAGATAAGAGATCGGTATTTATCGTTATCTTTATTTTACTAATGTTTTCTTTAAAAAAATATATTTGCATTTTAGGTTGATAATTTTCTTTACCGTATTGTTAACTATTTGGCTACGGGGTCTGAGTCACATGATTTTATAACATGTTGACAAGTAAATGGATTTAAAAATGTAAATATTCTATACTCGATATTGAATACGATATAGCAGGGCTCATCACTATTCAAGAAGATGCAGTAAAAACAGCCGCTGCACGCATGTTGGCCTGAGATGCAAGTGTGTGCGCTTTAAGTAGCCCGTTCGTAAAGTACCAGGGACATCGGGAGCTAACTACTTGACAAAATTGATTCAAGTACATCGTACGGTTACGAGATAATATACATACATAACAATGTACAGTGCAGTGAAGTGATTTTGAAAATTTACATATTGTCAAAAATGCATAATATTTTAAATTATGTAATCGGGCAATACAATATTATAACTCGTGGGCTCTACTGCGTTGTTTTAGCAAAAAATATTACAGTACGTAGGTATATACTTATTTAAAATCATGCAGACGATCGTATCGACGACGTGTTGCGGATAGAATACTCTTCACGCCAACAATAATAAAAGTATTGGAATTAATTTCCGCCAATTTGTATTAACAACTCGATTGAAAGCGGATATCCTTATGAAGGCAATACAAAAGGTTTGTTGTGCGATCAAAAATATATACCTTATTATTTACCATAAAGGGACGACCATTTAATGAACATTAATTAACTCATAAAAAAAAAATGTAATGACTATTGACGGTTTTATGAAGTACTAGCGACCCGCCCCGGCTTCGCATGGGTACAATACTGATTCTAATACTACAGAATGTCTTTAGACCTCTAACAAAACGGGCGAAATTTGTCAAAACAAACAAAAACAAATTAATATAGGTACCTACTAAAACTCAATAAAACAAGTAGGTGGGTAAACTTTTATCGTATGAAATACGTATACTCGTCAGGACTAACAATACAACAAACACTAAATAAAGGTATTTAAGTATATAAAAATTTGCCCAATAATTCTTAAGGATCGAGCGCGCATAATCGACGATCGACGTATCGCTTCAAGCCACGGCTCGGCCTTGGTATAATGCGGATTGTGCTCAAGCTGATGCTCTTAAGCAGGCAGCTTACCAGGCCTGGGCTGAAGTTCGCAGCCGCAAAGCTCCGGATCTCCACTTTAAAAAGGTAGCCTTTAACAAAGCCGCCAAGTCCTGCAAAAAGAACCTACGTACGGCGCGCTTTAACCATATTGGTAGACTAGGAGCCAAGATTGCTTCATATCCATTTGGTAGCAAAGCATTCTGGTCTCTCGCCAAGTCGGTACAAGCGAACTTTTGCCGTCCGTCACTGCCTCCTCTGCTGAAGCCCGATGGCTCGCTGGCCCACTCTGCATTGGAAAAGGCGAACTTGTTTGCCTCAATCTTCGCGAACAATTCACATCTGGATGCTGGTAGTCATTCACCACCCTCAATACCTCACTGCGGATCTCGGATGCCTGAGATGCGTATTCACCAAAAAGAGGTACTTCTGACTCTGCGTAATTTGGATGTGAATAAGGCCAGTGGACCTGACGGTATCCCAGCAATTGTTCTTAGGACCTGTGCGCCTGAGCTGTCTCCAGTTTTGACACGCCTGTATCGTCTCTCCATGGAATGTGGCCAAGTCCCCAGAGCTTGCCAACGTACAGCCTGTACCAAAAAAGGGCAGTCGAGCTGACCCTGGCAACTATCGACCAATTGCTATCACTTCCATACTTTGCAAATGTATGGAACGTGTTATCAACAACAAACTCCTAGCATATCTCGAGAATAAAGATATTCTCAGCAATCGCCAATACGGTTTTCGTCCTGGGCGGTCGACTGGAGATCTTCTCGTGTATGCGACCCACTTGTGGAGTGAAGCCATTGAAAAGCACGCTGAAGCTCTTGCCGTTTTCTTCTTGCCTTTGGACATATTTAAGGCTTTCGACAGGGTCTGGCATGCAAGCCTGCTAAGTAAGCTTCCAAGTTTTGGAATTCCCGACGTTCTATGCACCTGGATACAAGACTTCCTGAGCGAACGATCGATTCGAGTAGTTCTTGACGGCTATTCATCCGATTTATTGGCCATAAACGCCGGGGTACCTCAGGGTCCGTTCTGTCTGCAACACTCTTCCTGCTGCACATAAACGATCTGCTTGAACCCGGATTGTTTGGGTACGCAGATGACAGCACAGTGTCAGATAGATACGTATCCAATGCTCGAGCTACAAAGGATGAAGTTCAGGTCCTTAGAGAGACTCTAGTTGAGCGGTTAAATTTGAACCTCCAGGCTGTCTCCAAATGGGGCGATGTCAATTTGGTAAAATTGAATGCCAACAAAATGCAAGCGTGTCTATTTAGCGCCAAACGGAGTCCTTTTGTACTGACTCCCACATTCCGAGGTAAACCTGTGCCGATGGGTGAGCACCTTGATCTCCTTGGATTTCAGCTGACACCTGACCTCAACTTCGGTCATTCTATTGAATCCAAAGCAAAAACTGCTGCAAAAAAGCTGGGCATCCTTTCCAGGGTGAGACGGTATTTTACACCGGGACAGCTTCTCAATATATACCAGGCACAAGTCCGTTCTTGTATGGAATACTGCAGTCACCTTTGGGACGGATCTGCTAAATACCAGCTTGCAACGCTGGACTCAATAGAGTGTCGAGCAAAGAAGATAATCGGAGACGAACTGTTGGTTGAAAACAAGCTCCAAAACTTGCAACACCGACGCAAGGTGGCTTGCTTATCGGTATTTTACAGGTTGCACTTCGGAGAATGTGCCCAGGAGCTGCACGATTTAATACCTCCTTCTCCATTTCATCATCGGACAACCAGACGTAGGGAGGGTTACCACCCACATGTTGTTGATACCCCGCGTACACGCACGAAGCGTTTCGCTCCATCTTTCATCATGCGAACAGCTGAAATGTGGAACAGTCTCCTGGCATCTGTATTTCCGGAACGATATAATCTGGGTGTCTTTAAGGCTAGAATTAAAAGGCATTTACTGAATGCGCGTGCTCCATCTTCGTCTTCGTTGTCGCTTTCCATCAGGCGAAACTGAGGACAAAAGCACTTACAGTTTTGAATAAAAAAAAAAAAAAAAAAAAATCGCATTCGTCCTAATTCACTCGCTGCGCTGCGAAAACACGCGCTGTTATTTTGCGATAACTTCTAAGTTATTCATTTAAAGTATATAGTGTAGGGGTAAAATAATCTGCATGAAATGCTTAAGAACATTAACTCATTTAAAATGATAAGGATAAATACTGAATCCGTCTGATTAGCTTTACAATTACCGCATTAGAAATGATCATGTTTCTAAAAGATATAATGGATATAGCAAGTTAACCTTGAAAGATAAATATATGCTATCGCGGATTTTTTCGTAGCTCTAAAAGAGAAGAATATTTCTGCCATACATTGAATGAATGAATGTATGAATGAAATTTATTCAGCACTTAGGTATTTACATACACTTGTACTTGTCAAAATTACACTGTATAAGACTAAATCACTAAAGTATCACTTAAGTAGCTAAAAAACATTGTTATAATTATTTGGTCTTACAGAATTTTTAATCAGTCTGTCCGTCTGTCGAGCGATAAATGACAACATTAGGTATAGTAAGATGCCTTAAAGGTAACAGGTCTAAAATTAAAATTAACTTCAAAGAATCCGGCCAAAGTTTAAGCGACATCCACCTGAGGGCACCCTTAAGGGGTTAGGACCAACGCTCAGGGTGCCATTGGAGTAAAGAGTAGATTTACGAACAGTGGTGATTATCGCTGGCACTAGATCACAGTTCGGGGAATAAGCAACAACGCGGTCCTCGGCCATGCCGTCGAGGATCCTACCCTAGCTAACCTGCAACCTTTCACTAGCTACCTAAGTGGACGACCCGGAGAAGAAAGGAAGAAAGAAACTCCGAGATTATTTTTTTTGTCTCTTTTGCTCTGTTTTTTTTTTATGTCAAGTCTTTAATCACAATCATGTAATAATGTACAATGTATATATGATGTAAGCGAATGCACGCACAGTACCATTTATTACCTGGTCAATTTATACCGAACAGGAGTACAATAAGACAAGAAAAAAAAATTATACAGTAAATACTATAATGTAGATATTAAAGTTTACTCAGGCACAAACAATCTCCTACAAAGAAACCTAATGGCTGATGCATTCACATACATTTACAATATGACAATTTACACAAGTTCAGCCAAAGGATATACCTATAATAATAATTATAAACAATAGCAAGAATGAATTAACAAAATATAAAATAAAAATAACATAACATAACCCCGACAACAGCCGACCAGTCACCACAAGCAGCACCCGTTCACGAGTATAACGTGTGACGCAGCCATCGCCTCCCTCGCCATATTAGAGGGAAGGTGGCGACCCGCCCCACACCGCCACCGCAAGCAATGACAGACAACGGGAGCATGACGAACTAAAGTGGGGATATCTACAAGTCTATTAATATTAAACCTTTAGTTGAACAATGTTTAAACTGTTTCAATAACTGAGTTTATAATGTTGTCTGTGTTTCACTGATCAACCAAGCGTTATTATCGTTTAAATAGTCGTTTACTGAATAATAAGCCCTTTTTATTAGAATCCTCTTAGCAGTTGACTTGAATCTATCATGAGGTAACTCTTATAGGTGTACAGGTATTCTGTTATACATACGGACTCCTAATCCCACAAAAGATGAGTGTACTTTTTGTAGGCGATGGTATTCGGTGCAAAGTTTATGCTTATATCTAGTGGTTATTGTGTGTATGTCACTGCTTTTGTTAAAAAGGTTAATATTTTGTCGGACATCGATTATATTGGCATAAATGTATTGCGAAGCGACTATTAGTATATCTATGCTCTTAAAAAAGTCTCTTAAGGAGAATCTCGTACTTAGTTGATAAATAGAACGAACTGCACGTTTTTGTAGTATAAAAATGCTTTGAATATCAGCAGCTTTACCCCAAAGCAGAATGCCATAGGACATAATACTGTGAAAATAACTAAAGTAGACTAAACGTGCAGTTTCTACATTAGTGAGTTCCCGTACTTTTCTAACCGCGTAAGCAGCTGAGCTCAATTTTCCAGCGAGACAAGAAATATGGGGACTCCATTGAAGTTTCTTGTCTAGTGTCAAGCCTAGAAAGAGGGTGGAGTCCACAGTTTCTAGATTTACATTACCCATTATTAATTTTGGCTCTACAAAACTTACATTAGGCATTACAAATTTGATACATTTGGTTTTCTTGGCATTGAGAACCAAATTATTAACCGTAAACCAATCGGTGACATGTGCGAGAGCATTATTAATGTCATTAAAATTATTCCTCTGTCTATCTACCTTAAAGATAAGGGAGGTGTCATCCGCAAAAAGCAACCATATCACACATGTCTTTCAAATAAAATGGCAAATCATTTATATATACCAAGAACAAAAATGGGCCCAGTATCGACCCCTGTGGCACGCCTAATCTAACTGGTAAGTTTTGTGACTTTACTCCCCCAATGTCTACGCACTGAACCCTTTGGTGTAGATACGATGAAAGCATGTCAAGCGCGACGCCCTTTACATCATAATAATTTAGCTTTAGCAGAAGTGTATCATGATGAACGCAATCGAAAGCCTTTGAAAGATCACAGAACACTCCAATGGCATCCTTAGATCTCTCCCATGCATCATATACATGTTTTATTAAGGCAACTCCCGCGTCTGTAGTCGAACGTCCCTTTGTGAAGCCAAACTTATCGTGTAGGAGATTGTTAAGATTGAAGTGCCTGAGTATTAATTTTTCAAAAATTTTGCTGAAGGCTGGCAATATTGATATTGGCCTAAAATTTGCGGGATCATCCTTGGCACCTGACTTAAATAATGCGATGATTTTACTACACTTCAATAGGTCAAGGAATATACCCATATCAATACATTCATTAAAAATAGTTGTTAAGTAAGGCGCTACTACATCAATTACATTTTTTATGATTCTAACTGAAATTCCCCATAAATCACCCGTATTTTTGGGCTCAAGGGTTTTAACAATATTTATTATATTATTATATTATTATTGGATATTGCCTGATGTCCAATCTGGTTTTCGGAAGGGTCATAGCACCACTACTGCTCTGCTTGAAGTTGTGGATGATGTTCTACGCAGTAGAGACAGTGGAATGTGTACAATTCTTGCTCTTCTAGATTTTTCTCGTGCCTTCGACTCTATAAGTGTCTCTCTTCTTCTATCGAAGCTTACATATTACGGTTGTGACAGTGCATCAGTACACTGGTTTCATAGTTATCTCACAGGCAGATCTCAATTTGTACAGCTGGATTGTGATGCGGATGGTGGTAGAAGGGCATCTACAGTAAGTCCAGTGACTAGGGGTGTTCCTCAAGGTTCGATCCTTGGACCTCTTCTTTTTATTTTGTACAGCTCTGATATCACCAAGCGCATTGTCAACTGTAGATATCACTTGTATGCTGACGATCTTCAATTGTATCTTCCATTTAAACCAGGACACAGTACGGAGGCTGTAAATAAAATAAATTATGATCTGAATGGTGTGTCAGACTGGGCTTATAGAAATTGTCTTGTTCTCAACCCAAACAAGTCCAAATTCCTTTTGATGGGTTCAAAGAAGACCTTGCTAAGCGTCGGATCTCTGGCCGGTTATATCCAAATAGTGGGCAGTCCCGTAGAACAAGTAGCAGAGGCCCGTAATTTGGGAGTAATATTTGATGGACAGCTCACCTTTGAATCCCATATCATGGAGGCGGTTAGAAACTGCTTCTACCGCTTGAAGATTTTATACCGAATTCGCCCCTACCTTAGTGAGGACATACGACTCATGCTGTGTGAGTCTCTTATTCTGTCCAAACTCAATTATGCAGACTCTGTATATGGCGCTTGTTTACTAGCCAGAACTGAAAAGGTTATTCAAAGAGTTCAAAATGCCTGTGCCCGTTTTTGTTTTAACATCCCGCCAAGGTCTCACATAACTCCATACCTCAATAATGGAAATCTTATGAAGATGACAGCAAGGAGGAAGCTGCACTTTGCTACCATGTTGTTTGGTGTAATATTATCCCAAAAACCTACATATCTGCATCGGAAGTTAAGTTGGGCTCGATATTATAACGAGCATAATACCAGAGCCTCAGCTTACCTCTTGGTAACGCCTCGCCATCGTACATCTGCATTCCGGGGATGTTTCACGTTTGCCGCAAGCCATATTTGGAACGTTTTATTGCCACCTCCTTTGAGAAACCTAATATCAACAAAAGCATTCCAGGATAAGTTGAAATTATACCTACTTTCTCAACAAAAAACTGCATAGATAGTCAAACTTACCTGGAATTATGTCTCTATGGACTAGGAAGGTGGCAGTATGCTTTTATTTACTTAGTCTTGCGGCGAGGGACTAGACACTTGGTATAGCAGGAACTTTAGAACTGTAGATAGATTCACCACAAAATGTACAATACACGATGTTTATACAAATATACACTCCAATTTGGAACAAACACACATTACTCACAACTATTTATTATTAAATAACACTTCAAAATCATTTTATACAAGTATTCTTTTATTAATTCAAAACAATTAGAAAGTTTGTACATTGCGTGACATAGTTTGTCGTGGAGACATTTTGTTTGAATCTTTGAATTACCGCCGTGCGTAAGGACGCTTCTTCGAGTGGCCGGGGTGCACAGACTAAAATAATTATTTTTTACCCATTTAGTATTGGAACGTTAGGATGTGTTCGACTCCCGGCCGAAATCTTAATACTCTTGGATAATTATATTAATTTATTAATTTGTTCAATTATTCTTATTATTACCATTGTTTTATTCTTAATTTTATTGATTATAAATTTTATTTTGTTTGTAAATTAATTCGCCGTTATCTTCATTTAGTTACTTAATTGTTTTTTTATTTTTATTTTATTTTATTTTTTGGTTTATTCTTTTTGTTGGTAATGATAAAATTTGTTTATTTATTTATTTGGCTCTGCAATTAAAATTAGAATGTAATATTGAACGAGTGGGAATAATAAGTAAATGTGATTTTTGATAGCATTATTGCCGATTTTTATATTTTATATGTATTTATTTGACGTTTGGCATGCGTGGCGTCAAAACTGGGGCTGGCTAGAATACCAGCGCTGCGCAATGATCTTTCAGATTATTGATGTAGCTTAATGCTGAAGCCAGTTCCCATTTATGGTGCATGTAATACGGTCTACTGTTAATCCATTTTTTTTTTATTTCCTTGTATGTGCCGTAAATAAATGTATTTTCTTTCTTTCTTTCTTTTATTACATCATGTACTGTAACATGTTCAAAGGCAAATTGTTTTTTACATTCCGATACACTTCTACGTAAAAGGTGTTCAGCGCCAACATCTGAGGAGTTTAAGGAGCTAGTCGTCTTAGTGGGTATGTCTGCAAATAAGTTATTAAACTCGTGAGCTATGTCATTCTTCTCAGTAATTATTTCACCGTTTATTATTAATTCTAGAGAATTTTCACGGGTAACATTTTTACCACATTCAGGATTTATTGTATTCCAGGTGGCTTTTATCTTGTTACTAGAATGTTTGATTTTATTACTAAAATAATTGGCTTTAGCTTGAGAACATACTTTTTTAAATATTTTAGAGTAGTTACTCACATACGCTAGGAACTCGTCATCAAATTTATAGGTTCTAATACCATATAGCTCGTACAATTTGGTTCGACTTTTATAAATACCTGGAGTAGCCCAATCATTAAAATTTAATTTAATATGTTTTGTGAAAGTTTTGATTTTAAACGTGGTTTGGAACTGAGTATTGATTTCATGAAAAACCGACGTGTAACTTAAATTAGGATTATTCAACTTCAACAATGTGGGATTCATTTTAACAAGAATATTATTTTTAAATTGATTCATTAAATAGTCAGTAACTGGCCGGCAAGTAACTTCAGTTGATTTACATTTGTCAACGGTATTAAATATTGCTAATTGGCCACAGTGGTCAGAGGTCAAACTATTAAGAATTTTGCTACACACTGATACACAGTTAGCAAATATATTATCTAAGCATGTTGACGAGTGTGGAGTTATACGCGTTGGTTCGTAAAACAAATTAATCAAATTGAATGATTTAAAAAGATTTAAAAGCCTAATACACGGTGATGAGGTTTCTAGGATATTAGCATTGAAATCTCCACATACTATAATACTTTTCTTGGTAAAACTTAATTTTGTGAGGGCATCTTCTATGACAGATTCAAATAAGTCAAAGTTGCTAAGGGGAGGGGGGGGGGGGCGGTAAACTGACATAATAACCTGTCGCTAAAGCTCAACACATGACAACTCAACAGTGCGCTCAATAGAGAGGTTTACAATGTCTAGTCTTGGTTTACTTTTAATATTGTTAGAAACAATAATTAATGAACCCCCATGAATTGCATTCCTCCTCACAAACGCACTCTGAATCTTATAATTATCATTATTAATATATGGCAACTGATATTCTTTAAGCCAATGTTCAGTCATACATAAAACATGAACATTGAATTTTTCAATAAATAAACTTAATTCTAATTCTTTGCCGGACAGACCTTGCATGTTTTGATGAACAACATTCAAACCATGCAGCCTATCCGTTGTCCTTATACCTAGTTTAAATTATTGTTGCTAGTAGAACTACTAGCATTAAATAGCAATCTACTTGTATGTAGGTGGGAAATACCTATGTCGGTGTTAATATTAACATTAGTTAGAGTAGTAATTAAACTACTCTGTGATAATACATAATTATCAGAGTCATTATAAATATTAAATGCTAACAATTTAGCAAGTTGTTTTTTTAAATAAAATGGTAGGTACATAGTACCATTTGTCAAATTAAATTTAAAATTATTTATAAAAATATTTGTGTCAAAATAAGACACAAAAGGGTTATGGTGACATATGTTATACATTGTCATGTTCAAATCAAAAATATATCTAGTTTGCTCTTCAGTAAAGTTTGAAGAGTATGGCAGAGCACATAATAAAAATGTTAAATTATATTTCACATTAAGTTTTTTCATTTTATGAACTATGTCAACAATATGATGTCTACTTACAGATAAACTATCACCATAAAGTAAAATAAATTTATCAAATGTACCATGTTGACTAATTGAGACCATTGTTTTGTTATATCTCTTAGGGTTTAGGCAGCGTTTTCGTTGAAAGCTCCCAAATGGCTTAATTTTTTCCGACACCTCTGACAAATATATCAATATAATATATTAGTCAAATGTACAAATTATATACGTAAACCTTCCGGAAGAATCGTTCTATCGATTGGTAACAACCGCATGAAAATCCATGTAGTAGTTTTTGAGTTTATCGCGAACAGACAGACAGACAGACGCGGCCGGGGACTTTGTTTTATAATATGTAGTGATGTAGTGATAGCGGTAGCCCGCGGCTCCATGCGGATGTCGGTTACCGCTCCAAAAAGCCTACCCAGGAAAGACACGGTCAGCAAAATGATTCCCAGGTCAATTCACAGACACCGACACTAACATCGACGACGCAGTCATTATCCACAGGCTGCACAGATTGCCTTTCTGTGGATGTTAAAGTTGTTAATGATGAAAATATTAAAATGTAATTAATACTAAGTATTCACTTCTGCCGGCATTAATACTAAGTATTCACTTCTGCCGGCAGTCCCGGAGTGCAACCCGTTGTTTTAGATAACTAAAGCGATTATTGTAGAGCTTCTCTATAAACATTTGACGTAAAATTATATTCAGGTAACAAAATATACTGATGGTCGGGAGCCCCGACCCGTGATAGGGCAACGTAAAGTTGCAGCAGAAATCGTAATATTTTAATTTCGCCATAACTTCAAAACCAAACGTCCAATTTTAATCATTCAAAGACCAAATATTATCAATATAAACTGTACTTAGTGATGAAATAATTTATTTTGATAAGGATTAATAGCATGAGTAAAATAAACGCTTCTAAATGTAGTCCAAAAAAAATTCAAGATTTCTAAATAAAAAAATGGTTGTTTTGTCTCACTCGACATAGATAGGTATAGTGTGTCGCGGACTTTTTTGTAGATATTTATAAGATCTACAATTAATTAGAACATTTTATGGTTCTATCTTTTATAGTTTAGGCAGCGTACGCAAAATAAGTAATTTTTCTGGTTGATATTTTACACCTTGTGTCCGAAAAACCCAAATATTTTACGGAACCCTATTTTTTTCCAAAATAAAATTTAGCCTATGTTACTCGTGGATAATGTAGCTTTCGAATAGTGAAAGAATTTTTATAATCGGTCCAGTACTTTTTGAGCCTATTCATTACAAACAAACAAACAAACATACAAACAAAGTTTTCCTCTTTATAATATTAGTGTAGATGTAGATTATAATATTAGTGTAGATATCATCATAATATGTCAACTAGACGGAAATGCTCCTTTATATATAGGCTTTGATTCATAAATCCCTCTACTTTTATCCTTATTTCAAAATGTAATTTGAACAACTTACTAACTTTCTCTACGGGAAATACAGTATCTAATTGGACTCAAGTCTGTCAGTATCGCCTACAATTGCCGCGACGACGGGAAATGCTGTAAACAATTCTAAAGCTTGCTATTTGTTTTGTTGTGTAAGTAATGCAACTTAAACATTGGGATGCAGTTATTAAAGATCATCGAGGATATAGAAGTCTTGACACACAATCAGATCTTACTGTTTGGAATTGTAAAGTTTTGTTACACTTAGCGTTATTTGATTTGACTACGAGTATTTAGTACACATGTCGATGTGTAGTAAATTAAATAAGCAATTTGTGACAAGCTTTAGTTAGGGACCAGCAATCCGATCGCGAAGTGATTGTTGCTCATTTTTCAATGTATCTTTCGTAGGTATGCTCGGCTTGTTGTTATGTGGAGTATGAAAAAAAAACTCGTTGGAAAGGATGAAAAAAAAGGAACCGATCGCAATTTGACATCTGCGCACCGTAGATGTCAAATTGCTCTGCCTTTCTCTGGCCAGGATTGTCCACGTCTCTACTCCATAGAGGAAGATAGGGAATACTAGCGCTCGTATCAATCTGATCTTGGTCTTGATACTAATTCCTCTTTTCTTCCATATATTGTTTAAACGGGTCATAGCGTCTTTTGCCCTACTACTACTACTATCATAATTTTAGTCTTCGCTCTGTTAACTGCGAGACCAATACTGTCACTTTCTAGCTCGAGTCTTCGAAATAGCTCGCTCATATCTTCCATGGATCTTGTTAGGAGGACAGTGCCATCGGCGTATCGGAGATTGGAGAGTCATTTTCTACCTATAGGGAAGCCCTTTTTATAATTCTCAACAGTTTTCCGTATGATATATATCCCATTTAATGTTAAAGAGCGTAGGGGACAAGATACAACCTTGTCTCACTCCTTTTGTAATCTGAAACATATCTGAGCAGTCCGTGCCTATCCTAATGTAGGAACGGTTTTCAGTGTACAGATTCTGTATCAACGAATAAACACTGATTTCACCCATTCTCTTGGCTATCTCCCGGTATTCCAGATACATTTGCTCGTTGACCTAGGGTTTTTAGCACTTCAGCTGTGATACAATCTTTGCCTGGTGATTTGTTGCGCTTAAGAGAGTTAATAGCCTGAGCAATTTCTGATGGTAATATATCAGGTTTGCCTATCGACCATGAAATCTTATCGGTATTAGGATCTCCCGTGTCATATAACTCAGCGCAGTAGTTTTTCCAGCGCTCTACGTCCTCCACATTTGTAAGTAGACGCCCATCTTTATCTTGAATGGCACAGGTTCTTGGTTTACGTGTTCCAGTCAGTTCTTTTACTTTTTAAAGATATCTGGACTCATTTTTCAGTGAGTGCTTTCCAGATCAAGACAAATTCCGTTGATGCGGTTATTATAGTATTTTCGACAGAGTAGTTGAACGTGGCGCTTAAGTTCTGAATACGGCTGCTTATCTGCAGTTGAACGTATACCATTCTCCTTTCGTTTACGTCTCTCCAGGATGTTTCACTATCTTATTATCCCTAGCTGTTTCTGCTATTATGCCTTTGAAGTATTCCTATATACTGTCGCTATCTATCGTATTTGTCTGCCACACGACAAAGATGGTGATCGCTTATGGTATCTCCAACGGTGTTGAGTTTGAGTGTTATTATACTCATATTATGGGGAAGGTAAAACTTATCCCCACTGGTCAGCCTAAACCTTTGCAGTCAAAGGTTCGTGTTATTAAATACTTTACGAAAAAGTTCACCATATACTATGTTTCAAAATTGAGATTAATAAAATTTGACCACAGGCAGGACTCGAATCTGCATCTTAGGTTAAGCCCCTAATGCCTTAACTAATTAGGCTACGGGGATTGATTGATGATTTCATTTCAAAGTTAACGGTCAGATGTGCCTTTTCAATGAACTAGCCATTAAAATGGCTCGTCTGACTGTCAACTTTTGTGTTGTTACTAAAGAGAATTTTCGATATTTACTGACCTATTGCCTATCCTTGAAATGACATGAGATAGTTTATTAGTAATGTAGACCATTAATAATTTGCGCTGGTTATACGTTATACAACTTAAGCCTTGTATCCACTTGAGCATGCTCAGGCGAATGAGCGGCTCATTTGGCCGAGCCGCTCAAGTGGAGACGCCTGAGCACGCTCGGCCCGAGCAAATCCGAGCGCGCTCTGGGCGAGCCGGCATCTGTCGGTTTTTGTCCGTGCTCAAAGGCGCTCAGTATTCGCTCGGCGCTCAGTGTGGACGGTTGTTTTTGTGTTTGAGGCGAGCGCGTCGAATTCCCCGAGTTTAATATAGTTTAATTACGTTTACTTTTTCTGTTATTTGAAAAATGAGTGGCTTGTGGGATAACAAGACTTGTTTAACATTAATTGATGCATATGAATCAAAGAGGGTGTTATGGGATAGTACATACGAAGAATACTATAATCGCATAAAAAAAGAAGATGCTTGGCGTGATATCAGTGATACATTAAACATTAGTGTAGACGATGTAAAATTGACAGGTTCATTTAGACGAGAACGATCAAAGCAAAAACGAAGTTCTAAAACGGGAAGTGGTAAGTGTTATTAGTGTTTATTTGATCCGTCAACATGTTATATTTATTTACATACCATATACATATATATGAATTACATATTCAATATTTTTGTTTTAGGTCAAGATCAAGCGTATGTGTCAAAATGGTTTGCATTTGATCGGATGAAATTTTTAATGGATAAAAGTGAACCAAATGAAACTCGAGATAGTTCCAATGTAAGTTTATTTATTTTCATAATCTATACTGATATTATAATGAGGTAATGTTTGCGAGTTTGGAACTCACAAACACAACAAACTCGCAAACATTACCGGAGATTACTCTGGTGCTTCTGGTCCAAAATGGATAATTCTTTCACTAATATAAAGGTACACTATTCCTGGTAGTTATATATTTTGTGAAAATTAACTAAACAGTAATGAACTGCGTCAACCAACTTAGAAAATATTATGGCACTTTTGAGCTCAGCTAATTTTCAGAAAATTCTTATAAGTAAACTAATTTAATTAATATTGTATTGCCAAGGTAATTCTGCATTTGTTATAAAATGCCGCGCGATATGCAAACGAATTTCTTTGATTTGGTTGGTAGATCTCCTGGGTACGTGTGGCAAAGAAGAGAAGGATTGTAATGGCTCATCGTTCCTAAATGTAACTGGAATTATCTCGCCATTTTCTTCCCTATCAAAAATCCCAATGGGACAGTAGTTATGCAAATGCGTAATAGCCATTACAACTGAAACCGCATTATTAGTGTCCATTGCAATCGGTTTACGTAATACTCTGAAAACGGATGCGATAATACCAAATACATTCTCGACGACTCGTCTAGCTCTTGAATGTCGATAGTTGTAAATTCGTTCGAGAGAAGAACCTCGTATATAATTATTACCAGCAAATGGTTTCATTATATATTCATTAAGAGCAAAAGCGTTGTCTCCTAAAATACAATAAGGTACTTTTACATTATAAGGAATTTGCAATATCTTTGGTGGCGGAATATTCAAAGTTTTATTTTCAAGTTCTCTATATAAATTGGTATGTTTAAATACACCTCCATCAGAAATTCTACCCTTACATTCAACATCAACATATATAAAATTATAGTCAGCATCTACTACCGCAAATAATACAATACTAAAGAAATCTTTATAGTTTCGATATTCAGCTCCACTATGAGGCGGTGCTATGATTAGAATATGCTTGCCATCCATTGCCCCAACACAATGAGGGTAGTTCCACTTTTTTCGAAGTTTCGTGATATATCTAGCCATTCACTTTCTGTTCGAGGAACCTGAAGCAGAATAACAAACCATTAACAAATTACAATGCTTCAATTCCTTATTAAAAATTTTTTACAGGAAAACCGAACCCAAGACGTTTTGATGTTGAAAATGCTGATAGTCAAGGCATTAATGACAATGAAGCAAGCAGTGAAATGCGCCCTCCAAAACAAAAAAGTGCTAAGAAAAAGAAAATAGAATATGACAATCCAATGGTAAAGAGTGCATATGAACTTTTGAAGAAAACAGCGGACAATGATGACCCGTACACAAGTTATGGATTGCATATTGCCAACGAACTAAAAAAATACGATAAAGGTACCTTGGCCTGTGTCAAACATGCCATTAATAATATAATATTCCAGGCAGATTATGGGAAATTATTCACCAAATGTCTATTGTCCACGTGAATATTACAATCAGCCACAACAATATGGGTATACTACAAGTACATCAACTGTTTCATCGCCACCTGCGCCACCGTCACCAACTTTGGAATCGACTAATCGACCATCACCAGCAGAAACAGCAAATGCTGATAACCAATTCACTGAATCGGAATCGTTGTTAACCTCTCAGAATTTTTTTAACATTTAAAAACTACATAATTATTCTATGATAATTTTTAAATTTAATAAAAAGTATTTCAACCGCATTTTGCATTTATTTGATAAACTTACCTGCCTACTTAGTTTAAAAAAACATAATAACTATAAATAATCGAATTAGCTTACCTTAATGTAATCTTTGAGTGCCTGTATAATAGCTTCACACAGTACCGGAACAAAACGGCTTATACTTTGTATAGATACTTTGAACATGTATTGCAAGATTTGCAAGCTAGTATAGGAATCTCCTGTAGCTAAAAATCTTAAAGTTATCAGTAACTTATCCTCCGGTGATATGGCCTCACGCATATGTGTATCTTTTTTTTAATTTGCGGTCCGATCAATGACAGTAAATATTCAAAATCAATCCTTGACATTCTTGTAAAGTTGTTAAATGGTTCGTTATCTCCTTCGAAAGTCAATTCACGAATTATATTAGCCGAGTTGTTTCTTCGATGACGATACATTTCTCTCATCCACCACCTTGGTGGTTTTCTCTTCTTCTTTATGGCTCAGTAAATGATTATAAAGGCTGCAGCAGCTACACGGACACGTGAAGACATGACGGAGCCGAGCATATACTGAGCAGCCTGAGCACAGCTTTTTCAATGTTGAGGCTCGTTCGACCAAAACATTCATTTTGTTCCTCTGAGCATACTCGGGCGAATGAGCGGCTCTTTCGCCCGAGCATGCTCAAGTGGATACAAGGCTTTAGACTTTATCTAGGGTGATAAAGTCTAAAGCCTTGAGCCTTGCCTTGTCTCTAAAGCCTTGAGCTTCTTTCTAGTCCCATTTCTTCAATACGTTTTGTTGTAATATTTATTTTTATTTATTTTAAGTTTATTTACCCAATATTAATTGTAAATGTATGACTTGTCGACAGATGCGTTTCCACCGAACGTCAATTTCTGACAGACTTCGTGGCGGGTGCGGAGAGCACAGCTGGAGGGCGGCTCGCCCGCTGGCTGGCGCCCACGTCTCGCGTCGAGCCCTCCAAGTGCGAGATAAAGTCACCTGCGCCACCGATACGACCTTCCACCAGAATCTCGCTGCCAATATTAATTCGCGATCAGTATGGAGAAAATGTATCTTCGCCAGCTTTAAAAGTTGATGTAAGTTTACCAGAACTGCTTGATGTTTATTGGAAAGTATTTATACGTTCCTTCTTCTTATCGGCCGTTAATGAAGTCGTTTCGTAATTAATATGCCTTTTAAATTTTATAAACGAAAGAATATGAACACTATCGAAAATCTATAGCTATAAAAAACTAAAAAATATAAGCTATAAAATAGAGGCTTTTGATACTTTACGGGGCATTAAGGCGAGCAGAGCTCCAGCCTAAATAATTAAAAACTACAAATATAAGCAACCTGCGCAAGAGGACGTGCCCTATGGGACTTCATCTTCGGCTCAGGTTGATCGCTGGAGGGGGAGGGGGGGGGGTGACTTGTGCAAACGCTCTACGTTACGCTTGGTGGGCCTCTCGGGCTTTGGGGTATACGAGGGCATCGGAAGGTTCTATTGCAAACTAAGGGTCGGGAGGGCAAGGGGGGCAGCGTCGCGTTCGCACTGTACTGCTGGTCGTCTAGAACGTCCCGATGCCGGCGGTGTTTATGACGCTTTGTGGGCAAAGGCCTCGGATGTTGCCACATCCAAGTGAAAAAATTGTCTTGAGGTTATTGACGAGTCTACATGTTTTTCTTCTTTATTTTACCTTTGATAAGATTGGAGAGAATCCCATCTTTTGAAATTATCAAATTATTGTCATAGCAACCATTTGTATCGAAATGAATGTCAAGTAGTCACGCAGACAGCTAAAATTATAGACATCATGCAAATTATTTACACCTGGCTTGAAAATCAATCCTTCTCCCGCTACCCCGCGCGAGATCCTGCAGTACCGTCAACACATACATGCAATTTGGAGTCATTTGTTTGCTGTTATCGAATTTTAATAAAGTTTTTATTACGTTAACTTTACACGTTTTATTTGTTATTAGATGGGATTGTTTCTTTTATTGTGATTAATGAATCGCACAATTGCTGGTACTGCTAAGTTATCACAGAGTATAATTAGGCTGCATTTTATTAAACTGCTAGAAAGTTGAGATTTCGTCAACACCATTATCGCTCCTCGCGAGGGATGGTATTTGACATAGTTACCACGCTTGGTAAACGGGTTGGTGACTGCAGTATTATAATTTTATACATTGTTTAAACATTTTTAGTGTCTGGGTTAGTGATCCCCATACATCGATATGTAGGCACTCATACCAGGAAAGTGTGAAGACAACAATGATAATTTCAAGTAGGTATCGAGTACATGGAGCGCTCCCCCAGATTTAGAAACATACATATATAGAAACATGCCTATAATCTGATCAGTTGTCTTGCGTATATTTTAAGAGTTCGAAATTTATAAAGTACATAGCATTGACTTAATTTGATTGCCAATTCGGTGTGATAAATAGCGATAGCTAAAGGATGCCAGTCTGCCGCAATGAGACCGATGGATTCATCCGCCAAACATCTCCATCATCCATATATTCTTTAATATTATTGTAGCCACGAGTCAAAAGGACCTTTTTCACATACTTTTTGAATTTTAGGTCTGGCAAAGCTGTCACATTTAAAGGAAGTTTATTATAGAATCTAATACAATTTCCAAGAAATGATTTACTTGTCTTAGTTACTCTATAAAAAGGTGTAATGATCTTATTTTTGTTCCTAATGTTAAAATTATGTACGTCCTTCTTCTTGCTGAATTTATTGATGTTTTTACGGGCGTAAACTATATTTTGGTATATGTAATCGGAAGGCACGGTAGGTATATTAACTTCTTTAAATAGACTACGAAGAGAATGACGGCTTCTTTTTTTTATAAATAGCACGGATTGCTCTCTTTTGTAGTATGAAAATACTTTGGATATCTGCGGCCGATCCCCAT
The DNA here is from genome assembly GCA_947037095.2 of Nycteola revayana. NCBI lineage: Eukaryota > Metazoa > Arthropoda > Insecta > Lepidoptera > Nolidae > Nycteola > Nycteola revayana. The sequence continues at coordinate 11,998,772 of OX344842.1, read as the reverse complement.
AATAGGATCCCATATGACATTACACTATGAAAGTAAGCAAAGTAAACTAATCTAGCTGTTTCTATATCAGTCATTTGTCGGATTTTCCAGACCGCATAAGATGCAGTACTAAGTTTATCAGATAGTCTTTCAATATGTGGTCCCCATTGCAACTTAGAGTCAAGAGTAATTCCTAAAAAAATTGTTGATGGAATTAAGCTTAATGGCTCTTCATTTAATTCTACATTAGGAATGTTATTCGACACATTTGGTAATGAAAATCTAATACATTTCGTTTTACTTGCATTAAGAAGGAGATTATTGGCGGAGAACCATTCCGAGATTAAAGCGAGTGTGCGATTTAACTCTGTAACACTTTTGTCTTTTCTATTTACATTAAATATAAGGGATGTATCATCTGCAAATAAAACTATATCGCACTCATTTTTGACAACATTTGGAAGATCGTTAATGTAGATTAAGAACAAAAATGGACCTAGGACTGACCCTTGTGGAACTCCTATTTTGACAGTAGAACCTTCGGAAACTCATTGCCAATAGATACTCTTTGTTCTCGACCTGTTAAATAAGATGTTATTAAGTTTCATAATAAGTAGTATTTAAGTTTCATAATAAACGTGTTATGGTCAACGCAATCAAAAGCTTTCGAAAGGTCGCAGAAAATACCTAATGCATCCTGCGATTTCTCCCAAGCCTTAAATACAGATTCTATTAGATTGGAACCGGCATCTTGAGTAGATTGGCCTTTTGTGAACCCAAATTGTTTATTGTTTAATAAATTATTTATGTTAAAGTATGCCAGCATTTGATTTAACATTATTTTTTCAAATATTTTACTTAGCGCTGGTAGTATAGAAATTGGCCTATAATTCGAAGCATTGTTTGAGCAGCTTGCTTTAAAAATGGGAACAACCTTGCTAATTTTCATTAGGTCTGGAAATATTCCATCTCTTAAACAAGAATTGAAAATATCTCCTAGGATCGGGGCAATACTGTCAATTATGGAGTTTATTGCTTTGGTTGACAGTCCCCATATGTCTTCTGTGCCTTTTTGTTTGATAGTTTTAAAGACTTTTATATCTACCGGATCTATAACTTTAAAGCCAAATTTAGACACATCAATAGTAACATTTTTCCTCAACAGTTTATCAGCCACTTTCGGTGATGAGGAGAGACATTTAGTCGTTTCAAGGGGTATATCAGTAAAGAATTTATTGAAAAAGTCAGCAACAGTTAGTCTATCTGAAACTAATTTATTATTTATATTTAATGTCACTCATTAGTCCTATTTTTACCAGTTTCCTTATTGATCATTTGCCAGGTTGATTTAATTTTATTATCAGAATTACAAATTTTTTCGATAATGTAGGCAGCTCTAGCTTGAGCACACACGTTTCTAAAGATTCTTGAGTATCTACTGACATAATTTCTAAAATTGGGATCAGGTGTAAAGGACCTCATGTCGTATAACCCATATAACTTATCCCTACATCGGCGTATACTATTTGATGCCCACATACTAAATTTAATTTTATAATCTACTTTTATATATTTCACTTTGCATTAATTTTATGAAGCAGTATGCTGTACATATTATTTGGACTTTCATCATTATAGTTTAAAGAATATAGTGCAGCATTAACATTTTTACTAAATTTTACTAAATTATTTTGGGTCAAAGATCTAATATTAATTTTAATATTTTCTTTTATAATAGTATCACAAAATTTTACCAATAGGCATTTATGATCAGAACGGACCCCAGTTATTAAGGACTTTTCCTGAACTTCAAAATTGGTAATTATGTTGTCTATACAAGTGGCAGTTGATGGTGTTATCCTAGTTGGTTCATCAAATAAACAATATAAATTAAAGGAAGTTAACAAAGATATAAAACTATTTTTTTCATTTGATTGTCCCAATATGTTAATATTAAAATCCCCACAGATAACAATTTTTTTATTACTTTTAAACTTCTTGAGTATGTCTTCCATTGTGGACAAGAATAACAATAATGATTATAGATGATGTTATAATAATTGGGACCAACGGCTTAAAGTGCTTTTCGAGGTACGGAGGAAAGTACCTCAACCAACCAGACCCGGAAAGACATCTTAGAATTTAGACAAAGATCCGGTTGCCGGTGTCCTGCGTGGGTATCGAACCCACGACCTCCGTGATTTAAAGCGAGCCAAATAATGCTACGCTACTGAGGTTGTCGAGTTGAGATTTATTTCCTGGTGATTGTCTTCATTACAAATGTGTAAATCATACAGGTGGTGGTTCAGCGTGTGGAGAGCAGCGGACCCCGACCAACGGGACCTTTAAACGGCGAGGCCAGCCTTATTAATATTCCCGACGAGCCATACCAACCATCGGTGAGGGATAACATGTGCTACCACGCTATTACCATGATGAAGGTGGGTGATGGTAATAAGATGGTGAGGGTTTATAATAACATTGTTGACACAAACGCTAGAGAGTGGCTATTCACCTAATCATATTACTATTAAGTTTCACCCTTCGTCACTACCGTATTCATGGTATTTTGGCATGCTTATTATTTTCTTCCTAAATGCGATACGTTCTATCAAACCATGGTTGGTACTTATTTGCAGGGTTTTCATATTTATTCGTTCGAAGAGCTTCGCTTGGCTAGTGAATCGTGGGCTGATGGAGGCGCTGTAGGCGGTGCATTCGCTGGCGTACCGGCCGAACGGCTGACCGTCAGCTTTCAGCCTGACGGCTCCTGGGTTGCTACGTGGACACCCAGGTTTGCTGGAACTTACCAGTTACGGTGCACTCTAGATGACCTGCCCGTATCACAGGTAAAATTGTTACTTCTGAGTACTTCTATGTTGTATATGTGTCTGTTCTTTAAGTTTGCTAAATAAGTATTGTTATAGTCCACGTATATATAGGCAATGAGGCTGTGAAAGTCAAAGTTAAAGTTTTAATAACAACAAAAACAAATTAAAACTTTGACAGTTGCTAACGAACTTACAGCATTGTACTTTTTGCTTATATCAAGCCAGGTACAATTTACACTATGGCTGGATACACAACACGGTTTAAGTCTCGCTTTTAATTTCGAAAGTCGTGGGTTCGATTCCCGTTCCGAACGAAAAAACTTGTGTAATATCAAAGATGTACTTCCGGGTCTTGGCTCAGAAAGGACTTTGCGATGAGTAATGATTGTATGGAAATTTTATTGTTAGCAGTAGCTTTTACCTCTGTATATTCTTAACATAATACTTCGGTCACCATTGCGGGCCTAGCCTGCCAAGCGTGGGTCCAGCGCCTGCCAACCCGCCTGCCACTTCTTATGACAACACCCGCTTCGAGGGAGGCCAATGTTCTGTCTACACACGGGCGAATGAAGACGCGCTTCTGCGCATGAAGAAAATAAAATTTTAGAGTTTTATCAGAATGGCAAAAGATAGTTTGTCCTTGCAAATTTAACGATTATTTATTATAAAAAAATGCCGTTCTGTTAGTCGGTTATATCACCGAGTGTGATGCTTGAGTTTGATCGTCGTTTTTTTTTTTCTATAGGAGATAATGGTCGATGTGACAGAGAGTGTATCGGACCGTCCATCTGAGCAGGCCATCCATGTCGGGCCAGGCTGCCCGCGGCCATCCACGCCCCCGTGCAGGCTCCGTCGCTTCGCGGCGCGGTTCAGCGCCGGACTGCGCGTCCGAGCCAGCCCCAGTCTGCAGGCTGAGGAAATCGGACGCGTTACTCATGGGACTAATATCGCGTTTGTGGAAGAAGTGAGTACCTATCTATACTTATATATAAAGGTGAAAATTTGTTTGTTTAGTTGAAAGCGCTAATCTCGGAACTATAGGTCGGATTAAAAAAAAATTAAGTGCTAGACAGCCTATTTAACTAAAAGATAATTCGCGCTTGGGAGGATTTGCGAGATGCCTTAGAAATATTTGCGATTTGCCCAAAGCATTCGATTGCATGCACCATGAGACTTGTCAGGAAACTACATCACCATGACATAAGGAATAAGGCTCAAAACGTCATATCTGGGCTATAGAATTCAGAAGGTCGATATTAATGGAAAATTATCTCCGGGATCACTAGTTCTAATGGGAGTTCTATAGGATCAATCCTGGTTCAATTTATATTTTTAATAGACGTAAATAACATACCTTACTACGTAAGAGATAAACATGAGATTGCATTGTTCGCGGATGACACTTCTTTGACATTCAAAATAAATAGACAACTACGTGATTATGACGAAGTTAACAATGCACTCTCTAAAGTAGTTCATTGGTTTCCACCAATGTTAATTGGAAATGGCTTGGACCCAGTGGAGGCCACTGTGTTCCTAGGTATCACCATTGACTCCAAACTATAATGGGGACCACAGATTGAGAAAATGTCAGGAAAAAATGTTAATTTCTGAAGCATATGCAGTAAAAACAATTAGACGGCTCACTGATGTTGACACGGCTAGAATATGTATTTCGGCTTCTTTCACAGCATAATGTCGTACGGGATTCTTCTTTGGGGTAACTGCGCGGATATTAATAGTATTTTTATATTGCAAAAAAGAGCCGTAAGGGCTATTTACAAACTAGGTCCCCGGGAAAGCTTAAGAGAAAAATCAAAGAAAAGAATATTCTAACCGTTGCGTATATTTTTAAAATTGATTGTATGTACACAAAAATATTGATTCATTTTACAAAAAATGTGACACACACAACATAAACACTAGCTATAAGTATAATCTTCTGGTAAATGGTAGCCGTCTCTGCAAAATAAGTAACTATATTATGGGGCAGTGTATACGGTTCTACAACTAACTTCCCAATAATATAAGGGAATTGTCAATAAATAGGTTTAGAAAAACGATTAAAGCCAAATTGTGTAGCGGGGCTTATTATAAGATTACTGATTATCTTAGTGAAAAAAGTGCTTGGGATGGATTCGCCCCAATCTCAAGATATTGTAAAATATTATTATTTGTAAAAAAGAGGGTTCTACTGAGTTTTTTGGCAGTGTTTCTCAGTAGACTCCACGTCACGCACTGCAGATAGGGAAAAACGAATATGACGATTCCAAACAAATCTAGTTAACCATTTTTACGGATTAAATTATTTTGAACTTTGAAATATCAGGGAAGGCTGTTGGCTAGGTGCGCGATGGAATCGCCAACTAGCGGTTAACTACGAAAACATTCGGGTGGAGTATTAGGGTGGACTTTGAAATGTCATATAGATGGGCGGTCAATACAAAGAGAAATTACTTTCTCAACAAATATAAAATTGCAATGATAAATCGTAATTTACATATTCTTCTCTCATTCTCTCATTCTATTCGATCATGTACATCTATAAAGTTGATAATATCGGTTACCCTTTTTATTTACCGTCGAAGATAGCACAATTTCAGATAGTTCATATGAACATTTTCATCTGTCATTTTACCACTGTCTTCACGAGTAGTAATAGTGTAACCAGACTTAAATTGAAAAGTATGCTAGTTGCTCCCCTGAATTCTGCTAAAGTCTGCAATTTATATATATATATGTATATAATAAGTGCCAAAATTAATAAAATCGTACGAATTTATAAAACAAAATTAAAAAATGTATTTACTAAGAATTGATGCTATGCACCGACAAATTTAACAGATCCTGTTAATACACATTTGTGATAGAGATGATAGATGATGTCTAGAATGTGTATGATATACATTACAGTACTAAGGTAAGCTAATCCGATCATTTATATCTCCCGATTTGCGCTGGAGGAAGTGGAATTTACTTGTTATTTCCTCCTGTAAACTTTCTGAATCAATTCGATTCGGGCTCCAAGACATTTAGGTGTCCCGGGACCAGCCTGATCCTAACAGCTTAGAGTCTCATCCACGTGTACCGCTTTTGATCCTGGGTTACATGAGTTACAGTGGCGGGAGTATGGGAGGGATTTGTTCAGAAAATACTGCTAATTATACGACTTGTTTTGTTCACTTACTTGTATTGTACTTACAGTTAGTGAACAAAGACGGCACCTGGGTACGTCTGAGCAACAACTCGGCACTTGAGTTGACGGACGGTGCAGCGGAGGTGGCGTGGTGTATACAGCACCATCGACACTTCGACAGGGCAATGCTGCTCCCCGTGGAACCTTCCACGCCACCCCTACAAGAACTACAGGTATTACTACGACTTAACATTATTCAATTATTTTTTTGCTTTACATACTTAACCTATTTGATATGAATATTAACTTTTTTAACCCGGCGTGAGTGAGGTAGGGTATCTCATACCCACCGATATGTAAAACATAAAATATTGTTGCGCAATTCCTGGAACTCGGCTGGCATAATAGCTGGAGAGGGTGGTGTGGAGTGAACATGTGCGCACAGAGTGGGTACGTAATACCCGATCTCGTAGTCGGTGTAACTATTTTGTGATTTTGGTTGCATGTATTTTAATTTAATGCGTGTAATCAAAGACTATATAATATATAGACAGCCTATAGCTGTACAAGATATCGTAGCTCCTTAAAACCCCTTAAATTCAGTGGGCGCCACCATCGCCCCTCTTTATATAATTGTCGATACCACGTACAGGCCCTTTACAAAATCTTAAAAAAATAATCATAGTTGGCCTTAAAAATGATACTTCATGTTGACATAACGTGTCTTTCATAGTTTTGTTGCACAACTGTCATAAATAGTTTATAAGGATTATTTACTTCAACTTATAAAACTAAGTTTCGGTAGCTCGTTAGGTGCCGAGGTTGCGTCTATTTGTGATGCTGTATGTTCAAGCCCCAGTAAATACAAATAATTTTGTTAAGTAATAAGATAAAGAGAATTGGTTTTTAGGGTTCCGTACCCGAAGGGTAAAAACGGGACCGTAAAAACCAATTCTGTCTGTCACCAGGCTATAGAAAGCTAGACAGTTGAAATTTTCACAAATGATGTATTTATGTTGCCGCTATACCAACAAATACTAAAAATAACATAATAATTTAAGGGGAACAAAAAAAAACTTTCTTTTAGTATATCATAAATAGGTAGGCACTTAAAACTGGTACGGAACCCTTTTTGTGCGAGTCCGACTAGCACTTGGCTGGTTTATTGATACTTTTTTTATTTAATAAACATGCCATTTCAAATAATTGAAATATATTATTGTATTTTTTAGGCGCAACGTTTTTAGGTAAGTAACTTTTCGTTTAATCCCATAATTATAATTATAACAAGCATAACAATAATAGTGATTGCACTTGAAAATAAGCTAAAAAAAATAACAATAATGATGTTTCGAAATCATAAAAACATGAGAATCCATATTCGCGAAACAGTGTAAACGCATCGGTGTTTGTCAGAACGCGTAAGCGACGCGATTTCCACGGCGCTTGAGTCCTTTTGGGCGCGACATCGCGGCGTCCAGCGCGGCAGAGGTGCAACTACGGTGCTTTACAGGAAAGTCAACTTTAATTCTGTACTTTTAATGCGAATACTGCTTGCAAAAATCCAGTTGTAGACACTGCATATTAACCCGATTTTCTAATATATTTCGTATTTTGAATAAAATACAGCCATAATACAAGAAATTAATAGCGCTGGGTGATTGGAATCGACTAAAAGCAAAGATCGCTTAAAATGTTTCTCCCCACTCCTTCTTTGATCTGATGTGTGCGAATATTAGTGAAAGTGGCAGAATGCTGTAATTTGATGCTTAAAACCGATAACATTAACACTCCAATTTGACAAGTAAACTGAAAAGGATGCTGTTTCTAAAACCACTTCGGGTTTAATCGTCTCGTATGTGGTCCAGTCTAATACCACCTTACTAACTGAGCCGCAGTCACCACCTTCATTGCTAAACCGTCTTTGCCACTGAGGACAGGCTTCGTGACATATTAAAATACGAAACGAAAATTACCATTAAAAATTAGTAACTGCGGAGCTATAAAACATTTATGATAAAATATCTTACTGATTATCAAGTTTCCATGACTATCCGTCTTGATGATACAGTTACTTGTATGAATGAACTAAAGAAAGATAATGAAAGGCTAAAAGCCACCGACAGCGACCTAACAAAGAAGGCTTTGTTCAACTGAACTGCATCTATATATATAAAAGAAAGTCGTGTTTGTTACAACACTTATAACTCGAGAACGGCTGGACCGATTGCCATGGTTTTTGATTTGTTGGATTTGTTTCCGTCCCGAATAGCAGAATACATTTTAAAAACAAAAGAAAGTCGTGTTAGTTACACTATTTATAACTCAAGAACGGCTGAACCGATTTGGCTGAAAATTGGTAGGGAGGTAGCTAAGAACTGGGAGAAGGACATAGGATACTTTTGGGTAGGGGTAGGGTAGGGTAGGGTAGGGGTAGGGTAGGGTAGCGGTAGGGTAGGGGTAGGGGTAGGGGTAGGGTAGGGTAGGGGTAGGGTAGGGGTAGGGTAGGGTAGGGGTAGGGTAGGGGTAGGGTAGGGTAGGTGTAGGGTAGGGGTAGGGTAGGGGTAGGGGTAGGGTAGGGTAGGGTAGGGGTAGGGGTAGGGTAGGGGTAGGGTAGGGGTAGGGTAGGGCAGGGGTAGGGTATAAAAGTCCACCCGTGCGAAGCCGGGGCGGGCCGCTAGTATACGATAAAATAATATTGAAATAAACAGTATCCCGTAAATATTTCAGAAAATGTCACGAACACTACAGTTCAGTTAACGGATGTCCATTAACTTTTGATGACATCCAACTGGTGACTAGAGTCGTTTCAAACTCGAAAAGTTTCAAGAGACAATGATAGACCGCGATAAAGGGCCAAAGAGCTGCCATATTAGCTTAGTACCCGAAGTCCGAGAGGCTCGCGAACTGTAAAATTAGAGCGACAGTTGCATCAAAACCATAATATACTAAAAGTCAATCGAATGAAACTCATAATCCCTGAAACTCATCGCCCGCCACCGCCCTGAGCCGAGATCCAAGCCCCACAGGGGGTGCCCTCTTGTTTAGTTTGTAGTTTTTAAACCCTTTATTAAGACTGGAGCTCTACTTACCTTTACGCCCGGTGAAGTAGCAAAAGCCTCGTGGCTAACTGTGTAAAAAATGTGTCTAACAAACCGCGTAAGTTTAATGAAAATCACGGCGCTTTCTATATTTTATTCGGAAAGTCAGTGCACTAGAAGTGCGTTAGCGCTGCGTGTTTAAACCCTTTAATTAGACGAATATCTATTATTGCAGCGCTGCAGCTTTCGTTTAAACTCGCTATAAAAAAATGGCGCCAGTTTGTTGCTTAGAATAACTTCTTTAGGGTCCTATCTACATTACATATATCTCACTGGTTAATACTATGATAGCACTAACACACCGATTCTACCGTACGCCGTATTTGTCAAGACATTTCAGAAGAGAATGTAGGTACCTCCGTTGTTGTGTAAGATTGTTTTCGTATTACTGTATTACTGATTATGTTATTATTGGCAGAAAATAAGGGCTCCAGATCAATCATTATTTCTTTTTTTATCATAGGATTAAAGATTCACAATCTCTTAGTACGCAGTCTGTGCATGCAACTCAATTCATCACAATGAATGGTGAAATAAGTCGCGGTCAGGCTATTGATGGGCTACCGCCAAAATGACTATATTTTCGCTTCAACCTTACTATGGGATACATCTGTTAGCATTAATAGTCCCTCAAATCGAGTTACGTTTTCTTGTTCCGCTATGTCAGTCTATATATTATATAGTCTCTGGTATAATAACCAAATTTCCATGTTTTTAGGTAACTCAAAAATGTCGTATGAGGATAAACAGAGACGGGTTGCTCAACTTTTAGAAGAATTTTCTAGTGATGAATGTGGCGAATCAGAGTATCATTGAGAAATTGATTACTGATCTCAGCGTAGTGAAAAAAGTGATTCGGAACAGTCGACAGAAGATAAACATTTAAATTTACCAAAATGTTTACTAAATATTAAGTCATAATTTATAAAAAAAATATTTTTGCCGTAAAAAAAAGACTTTTTAATTTAAATATAAATACTTTTAAAACAAAAACTGGGTTATTTTACTTTATTATCGGCTTCCCTTAATGTTAGTTTATATATTTCAGAAAAAGTACTTTTTTAAATTCATTTCAGTTATGAAAATTGACAATTCTATATAAGGGTTTGTCATACTTACCTCGCAGCTAGTGTAATATTATTGCACCTCATTCACGCCGGATTAAACATTTTTCGACAATTCGCTATTAATTGAACGAAAATCCCTTATACTACTAAATGGATTTAAAAATTATTTTACTATTAGAATGCTACGTTACCCGAGAGTAACAAAAGCTATATATCACATTGAGGTCGCTATGGGAACAAGAGCTTCCTAGGTGAAACCGCTCGGGACAGATTAAAATACTTGTCGTGTTTTAATACGTCCCTTATTGCACATAGACTAATAGATACATACATGCTTAATTTTTGTCATTAAGGAATTTCTCATCCTTTAGTTTTTTATTAATTAAGTTTGTGAAATTATAAAATGCATTTGCATTCTTGAAAAATATTGGCTAAAACATATCAATAAATAGACAGCCAGGTAAATATCAATAAGGTTGCTATATGTCTTCAAGTATTTCATTTGAAAAAAAATGTAATTTGTTTTTGTTTTAGATGCAATTTGCGAATTTGTGGACCGGTTTTGGAAAACAGCAACCCGAAGCACAATCTCAAAAAGACGACGAGAGCGCAGCTTCAGGTAAGACGAACGGTATTAAACACATTTCGGACTATTATTAGCCATAGCATAACGAATGCAGACTTAACTATCTTGAAACAAGCTTAGAAATAAATAAATAATCCATCATAACCATGACGATTCAAGGACTACGGTTTGCGATATAATTTGTCAATCACCATAAATATGAGTATATTTGCCATGCTACTACTAGCTAGGCAGGAAATGAGTGCTCTCTGTTAATAATTAAAATAGCTCCGAGCTCCTTATTACATTTGAAGAATGTAATAAGGAGAGATAAGAGTGAGACTTATAAAAAGAGGCTGACAGGCTTAAAACAACGGCGCTCTTCAAATAATTATGAAATTTGAAGAGATTAGTGTATATATTTTGGCTTCGACCTCCAGAAGTCAAAATGATTTGAAACGGAAAAATATATTGTCGGTAATACTGCAATACAGTGTAAATGACAAATTGTTACTCCGGTTGAAAATAAAATTTTGCTTATTGGTTTCACACCCTATTAGTAACTATTATGCGGCTTTGTAGTATCACCAACTATATATTAAATGCCTATTTCGTATTTTATTTATTTCCAATTAATCGCAACATGAAACTATACTGTTATAAATAAATATATTCTTTTGTTTCAGAGGTACGTGTGTTGATGACAAATTCTACTTGTCGACGTAATTTTAAAGTAACCATTTGGTATGAGTTTAGTTGTAATAGTATTGAGAGGAAGTAACTATACCGTCATTAGTAGGTTGTACTACATAATCGCTTATTTTGAATCATATCTTTGCTATATTTTCATTATTATCAAATTGTAAAGAATTAAGGAACTCCATTAATTGCATTAAATTTATTTGAATAAATTGAAGTCAATCTTGAGACGACTGCACCGGTAGTTCAGTGGTCACGGCAGTGAGTCCTAGTGTTATGAGTTCGATTCCCATCTGGGAGAATTATCTGTGTGAACCATAGATAGTTGTTCTTAGTCTGGCTTTGCGTTCGTGAATTATGTGTTTGTGAAATCCTCCGAGACACAGGAAGCTATTTACCTAGTGTGGGAGCAGACTTGTTTTTTTTAGTATATATAAATAAAAAAGGGTTCATGGAGTATGTACCTATATTCTTGTTGTTATATTCAAAATTAATTTAAACTATTTGCTGTCGAAAATTTAGCATTTATAAAACAAATATTTCAGTCGGAAGATACTCCATTTACGTACGTTAGCGGAGCTGAGCCCAGCAAGCGCTTCAGACTACTGCGCGACGAGCCGATGAGCACCACGCCCTCGCCCAGGTATAACGTCGTCTATAGCTCGAGCATTTCGACTTCGTTTTATAGCCTGGCTGTATGTTGCTTATAAATCAAACACTGTACTATTTTATATAGATGACTTACTATATGTATACAAATAAATAAAATTGAAATGTGACTTTTTGTACTAGAAAAACAACAGGTTTTACAAAATACATTATATGAATGTATATAAGGTACCTTACTTCATAGGATCATTTCTATAGTAAGCTCTTCCCAAGACTTTCACACTATGTCAGTCCTGACATATAAATGCACACTTATAACAAAAACAAAATAAATAAAGATATCTGACTGTCTCTGTTGTTACGTACCGATTTAGACGGGAATTTTATTATTAGATAGCTTATTAAATCCTTATTTTACGCGGACAACGTCACAGGCAGCAGTTATTTTATAAATAATACAGCGCTAGTTTTCAAAAGTATAAAGAGACATACATTTTTATATCTGCCGTGTTCTTAAGAATGGGTTATCAAATGCCAACACGATTGTATTGTATGTACAATTTAGAAATAGCATAGTTAAGAATCTTTATGGTGACAGGCGGATGCAACGTCGTAGCAACGGCAACAGTAACGAATGGTGGACCCCACCGAAGCTCCGGTGCAGCGACGATGATGTCAAGGACGTCAACGCTATACAAGAGGTAAGTTGCTTGCCATCTTCAAGATATTATTTTAAATCTCACATAATAAGATTTATCTATTTACATTAAAGGTGAAGTTCCCACTGACATAATAATATAGAAACGCGCGCACAGCAGTAACCGCTAATGGTAGAAACATAAAATATTGACAATTATTTAAATTCAAAATGCGGACTCACACTAAGACGGGATTTTAGAAAATGTTGCTAATTTCATGCCTCTAGGGTTACCTAAAGGCATGAAATTAGCAACGAATTTGATAAAACTTAAGACTCATGCTCTTAAAAACATTTCAATGAATACTTGTTTCATGATTTATTGGAATTCACTTCTTAACGGGTGCAAAATAGGGGTTAAAATTTTCTATGGAAAATAATTAAAATCTGATCCAACTGATATGAAATATGAGCTCCTAAATATAAATAAATAATAGAACAAGTGTTTTCCAGTAATGTAAACTATATTTAATTATGATGTTCCCAGGGGAACTATTCCATGCAAACAAACAATAAAACTATACCTATCAATATTATCCATACAAACTAAAAACCCATATTTTACTAACCCTAGGGACGTTATTCAAACAACTGGAAAACACTTGTTCTATTATTTATATTTAGAAACTCGGATAATAAATTTCGTAAAAATTGTAGCATATTTTAAATATGTTCCATAGAAACTTTCAACCCCGATTTTGCACACTTGGAGGGTTAATTTCAATAAACCAAAACAACCACGAGTTAATTTCAACGAAACACGAGTTTAATTTCAATAATGTACGTACGTATCTACTGTCTGAAGGGTTTATTAAATATATACATATATAACTGTCAATATGAATACAATTTTCTAATTTATTTAAATCTTATTGGCGTGGCTAAGTTGTAACGATAAGTTACTATTTTCTTAACGCAAATAAACTTGTATCGTTTCTAATTGATTCGATTAGAAAAGAAGTATGTAAAAACGATACTACTATTATGTTTACAGACGGATATCGAACCCGAGCCCACTAACTCTCAAGAGTATCATAGTACGAGTGTAGCTCAGACCGGTACTCAAACCTCACCTGAGCCTAGAGACGAGTTGACACTGCAAATCTTTACGGGAAATAATATAAAAGCAAGTAAAATTATACTTTAACTGATTAAGGTGAAATTTTGAATACCAATTTTGAGTGTTTATGAACTTCATGATGTAGAAACAAAAATTAAGTCAGACTCAGTGGTAATGGTAATTACATCTGAGGTCTAGAGTTACGGGTCTGAACCCCAACTATTTGTTACCCAAATAGTAGTCCTGAGTCTGGGTGTGCTTCGCTTTGGTTCGCTATACCAAACCTATATATTTCCTTGGGTATATAGCCTACTGTTTTCTTAAAACAGCAATTTATAACACTAATTTTAATATTTTACTTCTATCTAATAAAATATTATATTTATATTTCTAGTCGGAAATCAGTCGTTTAAGTCCTAAGAGCATAGTCCGAGAGCGTATTGCCACCCGCTCTCGCGCATACAAGCGTGCATCGTCATCGCCACCCCCGCTCCCTGCACGCGCCGCTCCTGCGCCCCCCTTGCCCAAGAAACACGCACTCAGCCCTACGCAGTCTGAGTCGTTGCGAGCAGTATTCGCCGCCTTGCTTTGGCACGAAGGTATAATTTAGTTTAAATTCAATTAATACCAACCCATGTTATTAATTGAATTTAAACTATGTAGAAGTTGTGAATCGCAGATTACGTCAGTTCTCAGAAAAGGCCGTAAATGTGTAATAATCTCATTAACACGCTCATATATTAAGTATCGAATACGAACAAAAAATTCTTGTATTAAAATATTATGTAGTATGAAGAACTATTGCTTTAGTAACCATATTGCAAACATCAACTTTCAATAAATGTAAGTCTAAGTTAGATTTTGGTATTTAATAAACATTTTATTATTCCTAGTGGTAGTCAAGTGGCCGAAATACGAGCATAATTAAAAAAATATTAGCATTTTGCACCACTTCTCTATATTAATTAACTATAAGTGTGCAAAATTCTTAATCCGCGCAGTTTTCGTAAATAGAGGTAAAAAGTTTTTGCTTCACGTATTAATATAGAGATATTTGACAGGAATCGTACATGATGCAATCGCTTGCTCTGCGTTCCTCAAGTTCCACCCGCAGTTGCCAAAACAAGGAGAGCGCGTAGTGACCCGGCCTACCCATGACGTCACCGCGGCGCGGCAACGACACTCTGTAGAAGTCTCCAATGCTGGTAAAATATACAAATATTGTTCTTGAATATCACTGCAATCAGGGCCGTCTTTCACCTATAAGAGGCCCTGGGCACATTTGATAATGGGAGGGCAACAGGTCCCAGGAGTAGAGACTAGGGGGCCCTAAACCATCGCGGGGCCATGGGCAAGTGCGCAGTGTGCCCAGCGGGAAAAAGGGGCCTGACTGCAATAGACAGTGGCACAAGCCTTATAAATAATTAAACATCTTTAGAGTAATCTTACCCACTATAATATCCTACTATCCCTCTTGATATTCAAGCAAAAACGTCCGAAAATGTTTTGCTACAATGTTTGTTGTACAGGAGTGCATTATATAATCTCCAGAGGCGACTAAGGGACATACAGCTGATGGATGGCGACTGCTGTCAGCTCACAAGTTACATACCTTCTTACTGCGATCAATCTTATGACAATACGTGCTGTAGTATTAAATAAGTGAAATCATCACGCTGTAACTCATCACTATAACGCGAGTAAAACCCTAAGATGCAGCTTGATTAAAATATATTTTTACTAGCTTCCCGCGCGCGGTTTCACTCGCGTAACTCCCGTTCCCGTGGGAAATTCATAATAAAATATAGCCTATGTTCTTTCTCAGGCTCTAGACTATATCTGTACCAAATTATATTTCAATCGCTTCAGTAGTTAAGGCGTGATTGCGTAACAGACAGACAGACAGACAGAGCTACTTTCACATTTATAATATTAGTAAGGATTAGTAAGGATTTTTGTAATTGTACGATAAATAAATACTTGTCTTCTTATACAGGAGCCTATTTGCAAATACATCAGAGTACATTAGAAAGTCTCACGCGCTCCGGCATGGAGGCGAGTACCAGTCGCGTTGGTCAGTCTGACATCGACATGGCCATACGAGAGGAGGAGCCCCAACCTGGCTGTAGCCGTGATACTGGTATGTAGTACAATTATACAAAAACCTTACAGAATAGCCTGTGTCTACACTATATACAGCCAAATAACATTATTAACATTATTATTGGTTAGCTAGGTTAATGTTTTAGTGGTTCGACCGCTTGGTTAATGGTTAGATCGCCGGACCACGTTGCGCCTCGTGCTCTGTGGCTAGCTTTGCCAGGCGTATGGATAAAACCAGGCATAGCTAGGCTTTTTGATTGCGTGTCCGGTTTTGTTATATTTCGCATAATCTTGTTTTAAAGTAAATTTGCTGCACTGCTATTCGTTACATAGTTTCCTAATTTATAGATTACGAATAATAATGTATTAGTCAGCTTTATTACATGGGGATTCTAGTACTTGTGTATGTAAATACTTAAGTTCTCAATGAATTCATTATATTGCACTGGTACTGGCTGTCCTTGTATTTGGACCCCTCTTCCACTTAAGCACATCAGGTGTGGATAAGGGTAATTGGTCTGGTCATAAACAAACAAAAAATAGGATGTTAAAAAAACTTGAATCCTTACGGCAATATCGTTTCAGGCTCGGCTCCTTCCGTAGTGAACGTCCTACCCCCCGCTCTGCGTGCGTTGGTCGCACTTTGGGATGCGCTCTATGAAGCGGAAAAGCTCAACCCAGCTACAGACAAGTACGTACTATATTAATTTACTGGAACAAACAATTATGTGTAATTAAATGTAAATTAAGCTTTTCTTACCTCAAATTTTAAAGTCATTCATTTTATATTGCTTGTTACTCATAAGTATAATAAAGTAAATTTGCAGTTAGTTTGTATATTATTTTATTTCTTATTTCCGTAGTCATTATTATAAAAACAAATTATATTTGAATACAATCTATATTTACTTTAGAGGGAAAAGAGAACCTGAGACAAATGAAAACGATGACACATATGCCGGCATCAAGAAGAAACGTGACTCGAACATAACAAAAGCAAGTAACACACCGTATTCAGGTATGTATAAATAGATACGTTTCAGAGGTTGTGGGTTCGATTCCCACTCCGGGCAAAAAATCTTTGTTTAAAATCAAAAATTTATTTCTGGGTCTGGTTGGTTGAGGGACTGTTCTCCATGCCTCGGAAAGCACGTTACGCAGTTGGTCCCGATAGTTAAAACGTCATCATTGACAATCGTATACCACCTAATGGATAAGTAGCGTTTGCCTTTCTATATACTGTAAACAATAATGGATTATTCCACTTTGTTCACCTGGGTGATATCACCTAGGTGAACAAAGTGGAATTGATTAGTGTACTTTGATCACCTCGGAAATAAATCACCTGGGTGATATCACCCAGGTGAACAAAGTGGAATTGATTAGTCTACTTTGATCACCTCGGAAATAAATCACCTCAAATCTTGGATCTCATGGGTAAATCAGTACTGTAAAATAAAACTCAATGTTAATAGGATAATGAATATGTATCTATTGTTTTTGAGAGAACAAATCAGATAGTTTAAATCAGCAAGAACACAAAAATAACTTATGGCTATTGGCCATAAGTTATTTTTGTCCATATTTGGCCATTTTCTAGAAAATCTCCGATAACTTTTTTTTTTTTTACAATTTTATAACAGATTGCTGTAGAATAAGTTATTTTTGTGTTCTTGCTGATTTAAACTATCTGATTTGTTCTCTCAAAAACAATAGATACATATTCATTATCCTATTAACATTGGGTTTTATTTTACAGTACTGGTTTACCCATGAGATCCAAGATTTGAGGTGATTTATTTCCGAGGTGATCAAAGTAGACTAATCAATTCCACTTTGTTCACCTGGGTGATATCACCCAGGTGATTTATTTCCGAGGTGATCAAAGTACACTTATCCATTCCAATTTGTTCACCTGGGTGATATCACCCAGGTGATTTATTTCCGAGGTGATCAAAGTACACTAATCAATTCCACTTTGTTCACCTGGGTGATATCACCCAGGTGATTTATTTCCGAGGTGATCAAAGTACACTAATCAATTCCACTTTGTTCACCTAGGTGATATCACCCAGGTGAACAAAGTGGAATAATCCACAATAATGCGGTCACCAAAGCTCCTGCCAAGTGTGGTAACTAAGGTAACAACCCTTTCGAGGGAAGCCCATGCCCAGCCGTCAACTTTATAAGGGCTGATGATAATGGTGACTAGTAACCTAGATGATAGGTCGCCGTTGGTTACAACTGAACTGGTCAATTTAATATTTATTTTTAATTTATCTTATCATAAACATAACAAAATAAATACATAACATTCCCCTTAGATACGTTTTATAAAAAAGAGATTGATAAATTAGGATGATCGGTAGGGTTCCACTGTAGCCTAATTGGTTAAGGCATTAAGGGCTATACGTAAAATGCAGGCTAGAGTTCAAATTTAGTGGTCAAAATTTATTAATCTCAATTTTAAAATTTAGTAAGCGGTAGCCATTTCATTAAGATATTCAAAAAAAAAAGGTACAGCTCTACTTTGTCACCTTATCATTCATATATGAAATGAACTGTGGTGAATCTGTCCGTCGGTCCTTAGTTCGCTGCGAGCTATGCGGTGGTGCGAGCGTGTCGCCCCCGCTGGGCGCACACATGCGTCACGCGCACGTCGGGTGTCGCGCGCCCACACGACATGGCTACGACCGCGCTGGAGCCTACAGGAGGGCAGACCCACCGCCACCGCATCAGGAAGTGCCGTTAGCGCATTGTGGGCAACTGTCCCAAAGTAAGTCACACAGCTTTTACATATAATAGGCATGAAGAAAGATTTTGAAATTTGAAACGTAATGTGGGTATACATTTTCTATTTACGTAAACCACTTTATTTCGGTAATATACTAAAGTTTAACGAAGTTTTAAGCCGAAAGAAGAAGTGAAATAAGCGGTGCAAGTTTGTATGGAAAATGCTCTCTTTATAAAGCTATCGATTCCAAACTCACGTAGTTATACTCTTTAATAAAATTTATGAGGGATAATAATTTCTAATATATTTGTAACTAATTAAGTGGGAAAATAGGGTTTGCAAATTTATGTGAAACTTCGTCAATTTTAGTGATAGCGATTCCAAAATTACGATTAATTGGGTCCGCAACAACTAGATGCCCACGGAAACGGAAGTTATAGGGGCGCTAGTTACTTTAATAATAACTTACATAAATAGATTTATAACAAATCTAAACGGGTATAATTATAATAGACCTTAAATATTCAACTAAAAATTACTTTTTCTTGTAGGTTACCAGCTCTGGTACATGTTTTGCGAGAAATGCCGTGACAAGACCACGAAGGCGAGCTCAGCAATTCGTCAAACACGAGTCAAAATACAAGAGATTGGTCAGTACGAGCGAACTGACAAAACGGTCGATCATCACATCATGAAGGACAACGCCACTTTCCTACTGGACCTGGCACCTCTTACTAACACTGGTATGTACTATTAAATAAGAATATTACTAGCTTACATAATTATATTAATTATTATTTACTTACTTTTAAAGAAACCTACATTATGTGCACTGTATATGTACTGGAAATGAAATCTTATCAGTTGACAGAGAGTGAGACAGTTGATTTTCAGTACGCCTTGTGCCCTTTGTCTCCTAAATAAATCTTTCGATGCGCTCGTAGAGACGAAGAACCGTGAAATAGTTACATAAATCTTGAAGTTAAAATCCTATAATGGACTTATAAAAAAACTCCTTATTTACGCGGAGTTATGTTTCGTTATTATTTTTTATAATTTTTACTAGGAAGTCAGTGGGCCGAAACAACTTATACGAGCATGTGTTTTTATCTGATTTTTGAAAAGTCTACAGTTTCTTTCTTCGTGAGATATGTATAAATAAATCCTGTAATTAAAAATTACATTTGTGTCTAGTATGTGATATAGGGTGGCATGTCATATTGTATTATACAATTATACTGCTGAACAAAGGCATATACACGCTGAAATTTAAATGGTTGTTTTCCCGCAGCGAAAAGATTTGGTCTTAGTTAAACATTCAATTTATACAAAAACTAAATATTATAAACCAAAAATGACCGATTAACAATCGTTAAAAACCAAACTCGAAAGTGACATCGAACCGATAGTAATACCTCGCGATACCTAGCGCTCGCGTCGATCGTTCGCGCGTTCGTTGACCCGGGTGTTAGTCAATCAGCTGATACCTACACCTTAGGTTATGTAACACAGTACCCAATCATAATAATAAGCTTTATCCAATACCTTTTTAGCTACAACTTACAGAAAACGTAACTTAAAACAAGTTTATTATCTAAGAACAATAATTTTCTGAATTAGATTATAAAGTATTTAAGGCGTATTTAAAAAAATTGAAAAATTAAATGAACTGCGCGGAAATGATATGGATGCAGTCCTTCTGAGTTGAGTAGTTTCCAGACGTAGTATTGGCTTACGCCAAACTTAGCTGCCGCCATTCGCGTACTTCGGCGAGGATCGCGTTCGAAGTACTCGATGATCTCCTCGTCGAGCTCTGGCGAAAGAACGGCCGATCGACCTCTGCCCTGTGCATGTGCTGGCACCTGGAACTGCCCATGATCGAGTAGCCGTCGCCGCTACGATCGTCCGGTCCTGTATGACTTGAGGGTTCAGAACTCCGCGAAGACGGAGTGACGCCAAGTGATGCAGCTCGGCGTAAAGACGCCGGGCAGTATGGGAATTATAATTAGCCCTAGCGTATAGTTGCACCATAGCGACGTACTCTAAATTACTAAAACTGTAATGTCGATCCATAATACTAATAAAGTAATAAGATAACGCGTGCTGCGCTTCCGACGTTCACGGGACAACTAAGGAAGGAGGGAGTCGAAGGAGAGCGCGGGGCGTTCCGGCGTCGGCGCCGCCGCGCGGTGAATTACAAAGGGAGCGGCTCGTTTGTAATTCTTGCGTGCAGGCTATTTTATGCCGTACTCTACCATTGAGCTCTTATTTTGCTTTAAACGTTTATGGATCGTTCTTTACTATGTCAGCAGCGCGTGCGATTCGAGTAGTACCTACAAGGTCCGTCTAGTGTTACTACTGTTTATCACGCTTTCGAGTTGTCTAATATTTTTTTTAATAATTTTAAATCCAAAACATGTCTAAAAAAAAAAAAAAAATGTTTCGATAGTACTACCGACGGCAAGTTGTTCTGCTTCGGGAAAACAACCATTAAAATTTCACGGTGTATAATAAATAGGGCTTGGAATACTGCTTATAAGTCGAAGTCGCTTTTGTGCAGGTTGAATTGTTTCATTTTTTAAACCAATTAATGTGGTTACCAATTATATGACTGATGACCGCTAGCTACAAAAAATAACCCAAATACAAAAATATTCTACAAGACTAAATGAGCGGTTACGTGCATTTTACAAGTACGTTTTGCTCACAACTGAAAATACTAAGTATTGGTAATGTACGATTGACAGAGACTCACAGCAGTTCTCTGTGGAATGAAAGTACTAGCCGCAGTCCGCCGACACCACCGGGCAGCATGTGGCAGCCTGCGCCGCCCTTCCAGTGCCTGCCAGCGCTGGGAGCCGCGCCCACAGATATCGCTCCATCTGACACAGCTCGATACCACTCGCTCGGCAGACCCCCGCCACCAGCCATCGCACCTGTTGTGAGTTACTACGCCATTTAATATTATAAAACAGAAACACTTACTGCGACTAGTGTGTCCGCATTTTTGTAAGCAATAAACTCATAACGAAACTCTACTTGTATAATAATACAAGGGCGGAACAAAAACGATTGATGTACTGAATGGAATTCGGTATGGTCATACCTGGATATAGATGTAGTACTATTAGATAATTTCTAGACACGGATCGCACCGACGTCGTAGCTCAACTGCCTTGTTCCTAGCGATTCCCCAACCAACTACCATAAGTAAGGAAAATAAAGACAAAGAATGTTTCACAGCGTAGCTAAGAAAGTCTGCACTCCAATCACGTTGCGTTCCACCACCATTTTGAGATTGAAAATCTTAATTTATGATACTTATATAGACTAAGGTGTCAAGCTGACAAAAAAATATTTAAATTTTAATTGTGTGTCTTGCAGTTTTATTTTATTAATTTATGTATACACACAAAAAGAAGTAATGACATTGCTTAAAGCACCTTTTAAAGCGATATAGTCTTACTATACCCCAAATTTTATTTCTTAATGTATAAATATGTTGCTTTGTGACCATAGGCCCCAGGCATCATAGATGGTCCGTCGTGTTCGCAGTGGCCACCGCGGGTACAACGCTCAGTATCAATGGGCCAGACCACCAGCAGCGACTTGGCCAGCGCCGCCAGACCACCTCCTGCTCGCGACGCGCCTATAGACCAGGATACACTAACTGGTAAGCATTCAAGGACGT
This sequence comes from Nycteola revayana, assembly GCA_947037095.2. Lineage (NCBI taxonomy): Eukaryota > Metazoa > Arthropoda > Insecta > Lepidoptera > Nolidae > Nycteola > Nycteola revayana. Next base: position 11,976,500 of record OX344842.1, on the reverse strand, counting down.
TTCACTGGCTATAACTTATGGTATGATCGTTTCTTGTATTGAAAAACTACATTGCAACTACAGTCATCTTGTTAACTAAGACACTTTTTTATGTCGGTAGTATAATTTCCTATTATATGGTCACTTTCTATATTCATTAAAGGTCCAAATTCATAAAATGCTGCGTGTTAAAATTTATAAGAAAACTGATTACATGAGTTATCATTAAGTAATAAAGTGAGTTGTTATAAGTATGTTTTATATTTTATATAAAAAGGTGTTTCTTTTCTAACAGGAATAAAAATAGATTTCTACACTTTGTAATAAATCGCATCTTCGGTAGGATACGGACATAACTGCAACAGGATTCTTAGATTTTTTTTTGCATTCGAAATGTTTTTAATCTGCTTTATATTGCTCTATACTCTTTTCCATAAGACATAAAATACCACCATACGTATTTAAGGTATGTTGATGAGGAAAAGAATGTAAGAGTTTAGGTATTTTTAAATTAATATCTAAGTAGTGCCCTGGTCTCGCCGAAAGTGCGAATTTTTAAATATTTCAATTTATTTTTAGGAGCGGGATCGTCACTCCTAGCTCAACCTAGCGCATCTCTCAGTCAGTTGATCGGTTGTCGCAACCCGGCAGTTGATTCCGTGTCAGCATTCGAAGCGCCTCGTGTGGATGTGGACGCTATCATGAAAAGTCCCATTATGACCTTTTTGCTATCAAAACGTGACCTACATGGTTTTAGGGAAAAGATGGACGCCACTGTACGTCTTAATACAGTGCGGCAGTATGCATTTGAGGTGAGTTTTTCATGATTATCTGCTAAAAAGAAAGTACAGTCGCTCATCAAGGTATAGTATATTTTTTAGTTCCGTTTCATGACTTTCTTGCCAAGCTGTAACATACTTATTACTTAACAGTTAAATAGATTTTCACCTTTTCACATCTTATTTTCACCAATAAAAAAAGGTGTTACTTAACAAGAGTGTTGTACTTGTAGGCGCTGAACTGGCTGCTTCGTTCTACCACGCAGCCGACAAGCGTGCACGATGTGATGTGGTGGTTCTGCAACGCATTAGACAAATTCGCGCGTATCATACCGCCCACGCTCGCCATCGATGATAATAAAGAGGTGATTTTTCCTTCTTAAATATTTGAATGACCGATTTCGAATACGGCACATCTCGAATAGAGAAGCTGTATGGCCGACATTACACGCTCAATCTGGATCGAGATCCGTGATCGAGATCAATGACCTCAATCCAGATTGACTGTTTAATGTGTGTGATTGACGGATTGCGACATCGGATCGCAAATTATAAAATATTTTGAAATCCATGATCTCGATCCGTTTATCGCAATCCAGATTGAGCGTCTTATGTGCAGCATATAATTCGAATGATACTATTAAAATTACTAGTAGTAATAAGAGAATAAAAAAAATATATTAAAATTAATTACTACACTGATCTGTACGAAAATATTTGAAAAACATTGACGTCATAGTTTAGTGCCGTTTTTTATGGTTACTGAACTTACGATGTTGTACTTCTTGTAAATATAATTTTATGATAGTATTGGAGTGAAACATGTGTTTTTCTGTAAGCTCTTGTTCATGGAATTAAACTATTATCTACGACTAGCAATAAGCCCAGGCTTCGCTCGGGTATTAAAGTTTAATCAATACAAGACCTTCACAAATTATATATCTAAACCTCCCCCAAGGATCAATCTATGTATTGGTGAAAATCCGTATAGTACTTTTTGAGTTTGTAACAGACCAGACAGACAGACGCGGCGAAGGACTTTGTTTTATAATATTTAGTGATATGCAATGTCTTAAGATCGACAATACAAAAAATCGATAAATTGATTATTGTCTATTGCCACTCTATTGTAGATTTTCAGCAATGCTTGCAAGTTGAATGGAGTTTGAAATATTTTATAGCATCATTCCTATAAAATATTTCAAACTCCATTCGACTTGCAAGCATTGCCAAAAAATATTGGTTACGATTTTTTTTATTTATCCAATCAACAAAAAAATGACAAACATAGAAGTGACATCTCATGAAATTTCAACGCGCTGTATTTTTGTCATTTTTTATTTACGGAACGAAAATAAGTGAATAGAATTTTTTTTGTCGTCATCCATATAAATCTTCGTATTGGACTATTCTACAAGACCCGTCTAAAATAAAACATTTTGATTTAGAACGCATCAAACGAGAACAATCGCATCATAATTCCAACTGCAGCAGCGTCAACTATCTGCCCTGGGGGATCCAATGTGAACGGATCCCGTGCTGCTTTCCACGCGTTTTTGGGCTCTGTTAGTGTACTAGCACCTTCGCTGCCACACGCTAGTGCCGCTGGGCTTCAGGCAGTCCGGTGCTGGATGTTGCACTACTCGCTGCAAGACCGAGCGTTCTTACACAGGTATATTTTTCTATAATATATTTATTTTTCGTATTTTATTAGTAATATATTAATATTAGTATTTTAACGACTTATAAGCGTGATAAACGATTAACTTATAGTATATACTTATTTTATTAAAACGCATTAATATGGCATCCTATCATATAAATACTTAAGTTAATATCCCGTATTACTTCGAAAATCGTACCAGCAACAAAACCTAGTTAAAGTAGCTCAAGGTATAACTTATATGTTGTGAAATAAATAATATGTTATGGTCTATGTATTTACCACACTTTGAATGTTCCTTCTAAAAACGATATGGTAATGTTAATGCTGCTGGGATAGATCACAAGTGTTCAATGTGATCAGCAAGATTCTGTCGCATTCAGAAGATGGTGCCCATGAGGAAGGAATGCTTGGAGCCGTTCATGAGAGCTTTCATAGCTATCTCAATAAGGTATACTGAATAAAATAAATATTTCAGCAAACATTTCATCGTGTGTAATAAATATATCCGTCGATGACGATGTAGATATAAGGTAAAGCAAACGTATGGTATACATGAATCAACTTACCACGCCGACATATTGTGGATAAAGAATCCCATAAAGTTTACATTTTATACTAATATCTTTAAAAATATCCATCAAACAGATTTTGCATATCATATTAATTCATAAAGATATTCTAAAATATAATTATTAATAAAAACATATTAATCTCTAGGAAAATTTCGTATGGAGTTGTCCTGACGTGACTGGATGGTGTGACGTAAGCGTTTCCTCTCGGCAAGGCATGGCCGGCGCTCTTACCGACGGTAGTACCGAAACCTTTTGGGAGTCCGGCGATGAGGACCGGAACAAGGCGAAGTGGATCCAAGTGGTATACCCCGGTGGATCCCCGGACGACCGCCCGCATATACTCTGCGTACATCTTGACAATACCAGGGACACAGCCGTGAGTTCAAATATTACTCTTTCATTCAAATTTAACTACAGCTGTGCATGTGTCTTACGGTAAAGTAAGGTGATTAACATAGCATATAAAGTATGCGTGAATATGAGCTTGTCATCAACGCAAAAAAAAAGTATCAGTAATATAATAGTTGATCGCATAAATTTATTTACTACCTACATTTCAAATGTTTCTTAGTCTAGAATCCCACAGTAACATAATTCACAACTGAACTTACCAATTTTCATACACTTCTCATCAGGATAATCGAAATACTTCGTTTTTATGTTTCCTTTCCCAATTTAATACAAAAGAGTTGTCATTCCATGAAAAAAATCCCATGATTGTATAGCTGGCAGTTTGGCCATTACAGTAAGCGCGTAAATTCAGAATTAGAATTTCATTTGTTTATCCTAAAATAAATGAAATGATTCAATGTTTTGAGACAAATAATATGTGTTTAGAGTTGGTTGTAGTAAATTTCACCTGTAAAACTAAAAATTTGCGCTTGTCTTAAAAGCGTTCCAAACCCAAAAGTTAAAATCGGGGCATTATTACTAAGACTCCATTCTCTGTAGGTTACCAGGTTATATCTTATGAACCTTGATAACTTCATAGACAGTTAAAATTTTCACAGAAGATGTATTACTATGTCTGTAAAACAACAAATTTAATATTACAACAAGTACAAACAAAGAAATAATCATACAAAATACGTGATTTTTTACCATCATTACCGCCTTATTTTTTACTATCGAATTGTACAACTTTTAAAGAAACTACATTGAATAAAAGTTAAACCTATATTTTTTTACTAATTGTCCTGAGATTGCATTTTTTTTGTGTTTTTTAGAACAAAACTCTTCTGGTGTCATTCTTATACAGTGGTGGTTCAAGTGAGATGTTCCACATGCAAGACGTCGAGGTCGATCCCAAAACAGCTACCTGGCTCTGCTATACTATGCCTAGTAAGTACTTGTTGCAAAGCAATAGAGTTAATACATTTGAAACAGTTTGAGTTATAATTGTAAAATAGCAAGGATTTTATAGAAATAGTTGGGATTGAATTGAAGATTAATCGGATGGAATGTTTAGTTGGTTTTAGCAGGTCAGTTTTTAGAAGTACTGTCGCTCGCGGTTGTTAAATTCATTATATTCCATCTACAGAACAAAATGTCGAATCCATTTTATTTTATTGATTTAAAAAAATCACATATGTTTTTGCTTAATACTTCATATACCAGTAATAGTAGATACAAGAAATCTTTTACATATATTAAAATGTAAAATGTTTTACATTTAAATTATATGTAAAAGATTTCTTGTAGGTATCGTTAAAAACATGATATTACTGAAGTAAAAAAAAAAAAAAAAAGTTTTTATTCACGTAAACCTATTACAGGTATGGGGCCATCCATAAAGTACGTCACATGTAAGGAGGGGGGGTAGGGGGTCGACGAAGTGTGACATGGTGTGACAAGGGGAGGGGTCCTAAGTTTTGTGAAATAACAATTCAAATTTAATAAATTAAATTGCGAAATTTGAAATATTAATTGAAACTAAAAAATAACCTCGCGTGATTTCATTATTTCTATTTCATTCGACAGTTGACTTTCGCTGAGTGAACGACGTCGTTTTTTAGTTCTACTATTTTGTCTATACAGTAACTATTTTACAACTTATTTTAATGAAACAACTTCAAAATAAACTAAAAGATAGATATAGGTAATCTTTACCGTAAACTGTATGAAACTTACAGAGGAATGTAAAATCAAAGAGTTGCTTTTTTTTCGTCAATGATAGTTACTGCCTCAGTGTCGAGGGATACTTGTGTTTGCGAAATTGTGGCATCAGTGGTCTTTATTTTGCATCATATATAGCCAATAACCAACACACACAACTACATAAGAAGCCGCAAGTTTTACCCTTTGCAAAGATTCGTCCTCAAAGAATAGCAGCTAGACGTGTCAGAGAAATTCTTTGTTTGAATGATGATGCCATATGGTTCGATGAAGAAGATGTAGACACCACAAATGTTCCTGACGTTAACAACGCCAATGAAAACGAACTGACTTCTATGCCAATTATAAATAATTTAAAGGAATGGATTCAGAGTCCATGGACTGAAGACGACTAAGTTCCTTTATTTTTCTTTAATTAAAAGTTTATTGATTTGTTATTTTCAAATATTTGTTTGTCGATCTCATAAAAAAAAGTAATTTAAATGGAAATAAAACTAATTGTAAAACTGCTGCTTTAATTTAAAATTTTTTAATGTAAAATTGCAAATTTGTGACGTCACACTAGGGAGGGGGGGCACAAATGTTACCACCTGTGAGAAGGAGGGAGGGGGGGTCTAAAAATCATGAAATACGTGTGACGTACTTTATGGATGGCCTCTATTTGTAAATAGTCAAAACATATTTGGCTTATTTTTGATTTAATTAATTAATTTTATTTGTTTATTGCTACTTATAATAATAGTTTATATAACTTTAGCCTAAAAGCTGTCAGGTATGAAAGTAAAATATTATTTTATTATTTTATACTATGATTAAATCTAAGTTCTGTCCTTTGATTATGTTATTATTTAGACGGACCATAATGAAAAACGGATGTACTACATAACACATCTTTCAGGGGCCACATCTGCGTCAGTCCGAGTACGTTGCGAACTCAGGGGCCCAGAGCCAGCGGTCCGAGTGCGACAAGTGCGAGTATTAGGGGCCCCCACCCCCCGAGCCGCTTTTGCCACGACCCCGGCCCAGGTGCTGCACGCGAGAACCGAGACTGATACGTTAAGAGTGTTCCGACTGCTCACATCACAGGTGCTTATTCTAAATTACACATTTTAGTAACAAAAAATCCATACAATTTGAAAGTTGATAAGGGGTTTGAGAAATATACTAAAGAGACTGCGCTTTGTTACTTCAAGGTTGTTTAGCAGATCACTTAGAAGCAATATAATTTTCTTTAATAATACTTCAAGTGAAAGTAAAATGTTCATATATCGCATTTCTGAGAAGAAATTCTACTACTAAAAACTGAAAGAAAAATAATGCATATCATTACCGTGTACCTATACTTTTGAAAAAAAATGTGTGTTCTTACTTATGGTATCGTTTACTTAGATATTCGGCAAGCTTTTGGAGTACATGGAATTTGAGACCGGAGGTGAAGGCCCGCGAGACGAAACCAGCGACTTAAGAGAACACGTTGTAGGCATTCTCTTCTCGGGACATAAGCTTACCAATCTACAAAAAATGGTGAGGTTAATTTAATTTGTAAACTTTTCAATGACGAGTAAATTTAATTAATATGTTCGTAATTGTGTATTGTAATTGAAAATTAGAATTGTGCAGTACTAACTAAAGTATAATTTTGGAAAAGTATCAATGTGTCGTATTATATTGGCCCTACTATGGTAGGTACGATGCGGTAATACATACGTAATTGCTACTGTCTGTTTTTTTAATAATTTATGACGTTAACGAGGCCGACGCACCGAGAGTACCTCCTTAACCTATTGGACCTGAAAATTATCATCATTCTCTTACCCTTATTACAATTCTAGAAGACCAATATGTAATATTATACTATTTATTTCGATTAACCAATTAATATTATTATAAGAAGAAATTAAAACCGCATCCAAATTGCAAGTGCTCACACTATATCTAAGTGACACACACTTGAGGGCACCCTTTTGGGGTTTAGGACCACGACCAGGGTGCTACTGAAATAAAAAGGCAGATATATAAAGATGATTTGATCACTGGTACCGACTACAGGCGCTCAATCATAGGGCAGGGTTAGGGGCGTAACGCGGTCTTCGCCGACGAGAATCCTACCCTATAGCTTACGAATCGGAGAAGAAAGGAAGAAAGAAATTACGGGGTTGTATTTTTTCGTCATCTTTTGTTGTGTTTTAGTCTCTTCTTTTTTTTAACAAACTTTCACATGTATGTAGGTTAATTTCTGTTTATTTGTTTGTAATTATAAAATAAAAATACATACCAGGTGATGAAACACATTGTGGAAGCTATCAACGACGAAGTGTCACGTATAAAGACAGACTGGGACACGGCGTTGTTAATAGCCACCATCCACGAAGACGAAGAATCGGACGAAGAGCCGCCCAAAGCCTCGCTCTACTTGCAGGACAACTACTGTTTTGAGATGCTGTCTTTGGTTAGTTACCGAGTATATACTTATATATGTTTATAAAAAAGTTTATAGGAGCGAGAACTGGTAAAATTTATGACATCCAGAACCTGGTGTATCAGAAACAAATACAGTACTACTTAAGGATTCAGGATAGGTGGTGTATTTTGTTTTCAGTATGAACCAGACATCCCTAATTTAATGATAATCAGTCAGTAAAAGACTAGAAACTTTAATGCAAAATAAATATTACTTGGAATGATCCAATAATTTGATATTATTTTATGAGAGATCAGACAATCTTTCTGCTGTTGTTGTGAGATCCATTGTCTATGAAACAACTGGGTAATGAAGATTTTAAATGATAGAAGTGTTCTTAAAATTGGTGCATTTGATTTCGAAAGCCTTGCCTTTTTTATTCAATGTAAATAGAAATAAAAATATTTTTTCTTTTTGTTATTTGTGCATATACAGAAAATACGTGTGCCGTCATATTTTTCTCAATTTTCTGATATATCCTGAATAAATATTTGCTACTTTCAGTTGCTAATTCATATTTATATACAACCATATCATATTCATTCTATTACAAAATAATTGTTTTTGGCTGATTTCTTATTTAAATTAATATGAAATTAATAAACATTGTGATTACTTCCAGTTGTTGGCGCTAAGTGGCAGTTCGGTGGGTCGGGCGCACTTGGCTCAGCGCTCCGAATTAATCTGCGATCTTCTTACCCTATTACACATCGGCAGTGAGCGTGTACAGCGACAGGTATGACGACATTACAATTTTGTATAGTAAAGCTTTTCGACGGAGGTACTCTGTAAGAAGTACGTCTTACGTCACTTCACACTGGTTCAGGTCGTATGAATGATTTATTTTAATGAAAAGCCGAATTTCGGTATATATAATATAATAGTGCTGTTTTGTTACAGATAATATTTCTATTACGACGTATGCTTCTCGAGCTCTCTCCACAAAGGATGTTAGTGGTAGTTAACGAGGATTCCAGCGATCGGGAACTACCAACGTATGTATTCCCTTTGAAATAAAATTAATATTTTCATTATATGTGTAAATGTAAATAATAATAATCATTTTAGTTAATTAAATTCGTATAATAGTCTTATATATAATTAATAAACAAAAAAGAAGTATTGTAAAAAGCCTAAATAGATAATCGTGAATAACTGAGGTCCATTTAATCGAATCCGTTATCAAAAAAACACCAACATTTTACCTTGGTGCCATAACGTATATCCTATTTCGTTCAACAAGACATTTGGTCTCGATTTATTTATCTTTGTTCTCCAGGCCTACTCTCATAGACCATCTAATGGGATACTTGTCCAAGGCTCTGACGGTACAAGTGAAAGTGAAGGGAGCTAACATCGCGTCCCCGAACGCATTGGCCATGGCGGATGTCTCCACACTGCCAAGGTTTTGGTTTATGAGGGGCGTGATAACTAAGCACCATGGACATTTAGTAGCGAAACTATTGACCGATATGACGGAGGTATTGATTGTTTTATTTGATCCTTTACAGCTTTTATATCTTATTATTAATTATTAATCATTGTTATTTTTTAATTTTGGACGTCAATACTATTTTAATATTTTTCTTATCATTTTAGAAGTACCTTTAAATTCAGACAAACATGATTGTATGACTTCGACAAACCAACATACTATAAGCTTATTTTTTTTTTAAAAGATTACTATCAGAGTTTTCAATCTACTAGTATTCTTGTTAACCCCTCGTGCTAAGCTAAAATGCTTGTGTTACGAGTGGGTTCACGTCGGTAGTGCAATGGGTAGGGATCGAACCGGCGACCACAAGATCACAAGTCCGACGCCCTAGCCATTGGGCTACGGCCGCTATTTCAATATGTTTTATGTACTGTCTTATACAAGTGCTAGCCGTGTGATAACTTGTTTAGAGTAGACCACCTATGGGTTTCGTTAGATGCGACTGGGTTATATATACAGCTTGTGGGTGGGTACTAACACCTATTAGTTCAAGGATACTCACCATCTTACTGGAATAAACAATCCGTCGCCAAGCGTGGTGCTTACGGCAATATTCCTCGACGACCCGGCTTGCCAAGGTATGATAAGAGGAGGCCCATGTTAAGCAGTGGAAGTAAACGGGGTGATATTTTTTATTAGCGATCAGATTACTTTAAATTTGGGAAGGCAGTATAGTAGTTCAATTCAATTTCTAATTTCTTATTACCAACTACCTATTCGTCTTTAATAACTAATCCTTTTATAATAATTATATCCACTTTAATATTTTTATAGGACAAGTTCTCTCCAGAATGGGGAATAGAAATGCGCCAGGCTTTGACCTACTATATACTACATGTAGCACAAATATCTGATGAGCAGCGACTTCCGCAAAATTGTCTGAAGGTATCCGTTATATGGTTGGCGCTGACGGCACTCTGCATCTGTCAGCAGGCGCATGTTGATCTGTGAGTAATTATAATAGTCTTAACCATAGTAAACTCACAATGGTTAAACGTGAATCTTGAAGTCTACGGAAAGCTAATTTCCAAACCGATAAATCAATAACGTCTTAAGTTCCGTAACGCGATAATCTTCCAATTGGCCTACAAAGTTAATATTACAAATTGGACACAGTTTTTACTTATATTATAGAGAGGAAAGATTTTTATTTTTGTATGTTTGTTTATTACGAATAAACTCATGAACTATTGACGGATTTCGATAATTATTTCACTAGAAGAGAGAATTTCCATTAGAATGCTACATTATCTCTGAGTAACATAGGCTTTATTTAATTATAAAGTTCTCTCGGGAATTGAGGTTACGCGGGTAGAACCGTTAATTTTGTATAGATGTATATAAGATGGTAATGGTGATGATTCTACAGTGCTTTCTATCTTAACCATTACTCTACTTGACACTATCATAGATGTATATAATAAGATAATTAATGTCTACCATCTAGTATAAACGCCTATGCCAACGGCCGCGAGTCTCGTCGTGAAGACGATTCCCGAGCATTCTGCAGTAACCACGACGACGGCTCTACTCTAGCCGTCATCGAGTGCCGCACTTGTGGCCCGCTGTGTGCCGAGTGCGACCGGTTCCTACATCTTAACAGAGCTGCAAGAACACATCATAGACAGGTATGGTGATGCTATTATATAAATGCATTGATGATTTGAGACACCTAAAAAGATATTTATGTTTGGTGGTAAAGGCCTCACTACAGTCTGCAGGCGCTTATTCTATCCATTTCCATCCACTAAGTAATCACAAGTTAGTTCCAATTCCCCCAATGTTATCTTTATATTCTTATTTAGATAGTAAGCTATCTGTGAGAAATCTATCTATCAAGCTTAGTGCAAGATTGTTGCGATTGAGGACTATATGTAATGTATAAACGGTGTCGATAATATGAACACTATATTGACAAACATAAATAAAAAAAAAAAACTTCTTTTTGTCGCTTACTCTATGTCGGCGGTAATGGCTCGATACGAAGTTATATGCCGTAAGAACTAAATATTAATTAGTTCAAGCGAAATGGGTAGTTCATCCCATTTCGCTAATAAAACGAATGTACTTGTGTTCTTGTCTATAGATCTGCAAAGAGGAAGAGAGTGCAATACGCGTAGATATCCACGAGGGATGCGGACGAGCCAAGCTATTCTGGCTGTTACTCCTCGTAGACCAACGAACATTAAAGGGACTTATTGAATTTCGGGGTATGAGTCTTTTATTTCATAGCGCTACTTCAATGAGTCATGGTTATAAATAAATAATATTGTTTAAATAGCATAGTGTTTGATGATATAGTGTTTTTGTGATCCAAAAGTTATGTAAAACCTGCAAAATATTTTTAACATTTTCAGGAAAAAGATCTTAACAGTGGAATCAATTTTTAAGGACGAGAATATTTTATTTCAATTAAGTATAACCGCAGCTTGCCGCTTCCAAAATATGCGCCTTCGCTTCATAAGTAGATAGTACCATATAAGGTGCTATAAAAATATCTGCCACGGCTTTAATGGGAGGTAGTATTATGTTTAAAGATTACAATAGTGAAGAGCTTTCGTACCCCGGAACAGTTATTTCAATTTGAGAAAATAAATAAGTTAAATAAACATTGACTATACTCTGCATAAAGCCGTTCACAAATTACGCGCGATGTGTCGCATCGTCAATGAAAACAACTGCTATCTCTTTCCATCTGTTCCGTGCATGAAAACTGAAATCACTATCTGTACGTGTAGGTACGCAATAATACACTGTCAAACAAGTGTTTTAAAAGTGCAATTACTTACCAACTCTGCATTCTTCCAAAAAACTTACGTAAATAAGATGATAAACTTCCCATCACACTTAAAACAGGCTTTGGACTGTCAAGTTAGTGTAAGAATCGCAATTTTTTTCTCATTATTTTTAAACAATAGGTAGGTACTTAGATTCATTTCAAATAACGATAAATTACAGTAACTTGGTGTGTTTAAAAGTTAATCATCTTATTTACAACAATTGCACCGTATTTACAGTTATTTACACACTCCCTACCTACTTATCTACAAAACTGTTGCACTAGTCCGTGTTGCACACAAATGTAGGCACGCTTACATACGTGTCTCTTAACTTTGTTTAATGTGTCCGTTTCACTTTTTAATTGTCTAAATGCGCGTTTGATTCGCCTCATTAGTTCTACCACACTTCTGATATCATGTCCGGTTCAGCCGTACACTAGGTCCTTTACACGACCCCACAAAAAAAAGTCTAGAGGGGTTAAATCCGGCGAGCGAGGAGGCCACGGCACTGGGCCAGTGCCTATCCTCGGCCGGGGCCTATCCAACTTTCACCTCCGTACCACACACCGTTCAAAAATTCCCGTACGTTGATGGCGAAATGAGGTGGTGCTCCATCATGTTTGAAGTGCAGCCCTCTTATCTCTTCAAGAGGAATACGTTCCAACATTCTTCTCACATGGGTTCGTAGTAAACGCAGATACGACTCTCCGTCCAGTCTGTCCAAGAAGACTGGAACTAGTATTCTGTTCCCCAGTATCTAGTGTTAATGTGTGGGCTGGCCCACACATTAACACTAAACCGAGTCTGAAAATGGTCAGGCCGCACAACACTACGTCGGAGTACACTAGTATGGAGGCCTGCCTGCTTCAACCGGAGGCGGGTCAAAGCGGCCGTGGTCTCTAAACCTGTACACGGCATCCAGAATGGTATGATGACTAACTCGCACACCAAACCTCTGCTGGTATAAGTTCACGGCATGTGCAGTTACGGAGTTACACTCGCGGTAGCACAATACCATTTCAAGGTATTCTTGATTAGAATACCGTCGTCTGGGAGGCATTTTTAATAAAGGCGCGCGATATTCCCGTCGCTGACCGCTAAAACTATCTTCCGAGCGGCCGGGGGACGACGGGCGACTGGCGAGCGCCCGGCGATCGGCTAGCGCGTGCGAAGAACGGGGTAGTGCGGGTGCGGGTGGGGGCGCGCGGGGCTGTCCTTTGACAACCGCCGCGCGGCGGCATCGTTTGATAAGAATGGCAACAGCGTATGAATTCGGTGCGGGGCGTGCGGTGCGGCAACAGCTTATTAAGTCTACAGAATGGTGTTATGCCAATAAATCAATTCAAATTTATACGTACAATTTTTTGTATGAAAAAAAATATGACAAATTATCAATATTTTTTCTTCACTATTGTAATCTATAAACACAATACTGTCTCCCATTGCAGCCGTGGCAGATATTTTTATAGCACCTTATATACAGTCATTGCGTTACATTTTTATATTTTCCATTTGATGAAGTGTTTCGTAATAGATATCTTAATATGAACTTACATAGGAATGGATGGCGTATGCAAAGGCGGCGACCCCATGGCGGCTGCTGTGGGTCCCCCGGGATTGGCCGGCACATGTCGGTTCTGTGGCACCCGCGGTACTTCGGGTCTGCTGGCTATCGGCAATGTTTGTGCTGACGAACAGTGCCAGGTATAACTTATTTATAGAATGATAAAAATATAGCACATTACAAAAGTAGAAATCATTAGAATAAAACGAGATGAGTTACATTGTTATGGCAGTAAGGCGTTAATATTAATTACGCCTGATTTCATTGGTCAAATGTTTAGGTGAAAAGAGAGAAGTACCGTGAATAAGCACAGTAGTATAAATCAGATCGGATAGAAGCAAGTTGACTTGCTCTCGCCACTCTCGCCTCTGCACCTAAAATTGACATTAAACTTTTTATCCATTATAAGAGGAATCATTAAATATAATACATAGTGGTGATTACCTTTACAGGATATCTTTAACACTGTAATTTCTAATATCCTATGTGTTTAGGAACATGGCAAAGAAGCTTGCAACCGCGTGCTGCCGTGCAGTCACTTGTGCGGTGGTGTCCGCGGCGAGCGCACGTGTCTACCGTGCTTGTACGGTTGTGCTGTTGCTGACGAGACCAGGCCTTTGCGTCAGGACGCCGATGATATGTGCATGATTTGCTTCACTGATCCGCTGCAGGCAGCTCCTGCTATACAGGTATGTGAATAGATGTATAACCTTTAATGTGCATTTCACTAACCACCAGAGTTTGCCTGCACCGGTGGCCGTGGTTACGGTAGTTGCTTCTGAAACTAGTGTTCTGGGTTCGATTCCAACTCGGGATAATTATTTGTGTGAAACACGGATAGTTGTCCTGAGTCGGGATGTACTTTGTGTTTGTGAATTAGTTGTTTGTAAAGTCCCCCGCTACACAGTTCCACGTGTATTATATATATACGACCGATTATGACGTACCCGAGCACCGTATTTGCTCATACAGCGTCTAGCAGTTTGTACCGCTTACAAAACTGTTAAAAGTAGAGATTCACTCGACGTGCCACCGGGGCACCGTGGTTCATTCGTAATCGCAACTTGCATTCTGATCTCCAACTGCCTTCCATCAAGCAGTGGATGAAAGAGGCGTCGGAACGCTTCTTCGAATCCGCGGCTCAACACCCAAACCCGTTGGTTGTTGCAGCAGCCTTTGCCCACAAAGCGTCGTAAACACCGTCGGCCTTAGGGCGTCCTAGAGGCCCCGGACGATCACAACTTATCAATTAGCAGTACAGAGACTGCAAGAAACTAGCACCACTAAATAGAGACCACTCCATCCGACCCGCCGGAGAAGAGTGCGCCCGTGAACGCGATGCGTCCCCCCTCGCCCTCCCGACCCTTAGTTTGCTAAGAACCTTCCGATGCCCTCGTAGACCCGAAGTCCGAGAGGCCCGCGAACTGTAAAGTAGAGCGACATTTGCACAAAACCCCCTAAAATACTAAAAGTCATAATCCCTCAATCTCGTCGCCAGACCGCCCTGAGCCGAGATCCTTGTCCCACAGGTAACGCCCTCTGGCGCAGGTTGCCTAGTTTGTAGTGTCCAAACCATTTATCTAGGCTGGAGTTCTGCTCGCCTTTCTGCCCGGTGAAGTAGCAAAAGCCTCGGGGCTAAATACAAAGGTCCCTCCGAAAAAAAATGCCTTTAATGGCTCCTATTTTATTACTGTTTCCAGCCTTTATTTTACCTCATTAATTCTAAAAATGAGCAAATTTATACAAACTGATGTGAGCTAACACTACTTGTAAAATGGATTTATGGATTTATGGTATTTAAGATGTATTTAAGAAATAACGTAAATTTTATATAATATATAAAATTTACGTTAAATTTAATTATATTATAATGTTAATTGAATTCTATTGCAGTTAAGATGCGGTCATGTGTTCCATCTACATTGCTGCAAGAAAGTTCTTGCGAACAAATGGATAGGGCCCAGGATTACTTTCTCATTCTCACAATGCCCTATTTGCAAGGTAAAGTCATTGTGTATTTATAATAGACTAGCGGCTCGCCCCGGCTTCGCACGGGTGGACTTTCATACCCTACCCCTACCCTACCCTACCCTACCCCTACCCTACCCCTACCCTACCCCTACCCTACACCTACCCTTACGTCTACCCTACACCTACCCTTACACCTACTTATCCTCTACCTACCCTTTTTTTCTTTGCGTTTAAACCTTCCCTGTGTTAAAGCGATGATTACTGCCAAATTTCATCAAAATCGGTCCAGCCATTCCCGAGTTTTAGCGAGACTAACGAACAGCAATTGATTTTTATATATATATATACATAGTATTTATTATAAAATTCTGCGAAGAAATAATTAATGATGAATTTGTATGTTGACTTGTTGTTCAAATTTCAATTTCTGACTTGAATAATTTGCAGGAGGATATGGATCACTGGACTTTAGAAGAGCTTTTGACTCCCATCAGACATCTATACGACGAGGTGAAACGTAAGGCTCTCATAAGACTAGAGTATGAAGGGTTGGCGGCCCCGGGCGCCGCTAATGGAAGACAAGAGTCGGACCCCGAGGTTTATGCTATGGAGAGATACGCGTATTATGTTTGCCATAAGTGCAGCAAGGTAAGGACCCCAAACATTGTTTGGTGTAATAATATAATTTTTATTGCAACCCTGTTTGATAACGAACGAAGCGTCCGGTTTACTACTAAATATTTTGTAAATGGGTAGATGTTCTAATCACAAATTATTAGTATAGTCAAAATTAATAAGTTCTAAAATCTAAGTCACTTGACACATTTTATAGCAACAAAAGAGAATTAAGTGATGTTACCTGTTTAAATGGTTTTTTTATATTGCTTAAAAAAAGATATGATTGTATTAAATTATTTATGATTGCGTAGTAAAATTGCTAATCTTAGAGATTGGTTGACATAGGCGAAATCGATCTAGTTTTAATAATGTAATGTTGTATTTAGGCATATTTCGGTGGTCTGGCTCGCTGCGAGGCGGAGACCAGCGAGCTGTGGGAGCCGTCGGAGCTGGTGTGTGGCGCGTGCAGTGACGTGGCGGGCGCGTGCACCTGCCCCAAGCACGGCGCGGACTTCCTCGAGTACAAGTGCCGATACTGCTGCTCGGTCAGTTCACACTCACTTTATATATTTATGTACACACACTAGATACAAACAATTAAGCAACAAAAACACAACTATGTGAAAGGTTCTACTTTTTCCCAAAGAAATCTCTTCCGTGAGACATGCGAGAGGGAAAGTCGAAATCTACCTACACACTTTTAAGCTGTTATATTACAGGGTTTACCTACAGGGTTATTTGTAAAACAACAACAACCTCTTAAGAGGTATTTGTACTCATAATTATAAACAAACATTATCTTCTTCTTTTCCAAAAAGTAAAGCTTTTTGAGCGAAGATTATTATTGAAATGAAATGAAATGAAAACGTTTATTGATAATTTAGACGAATCGATCGTACTTATTATAAGTCAAATACAATTATAATGAAAACAAAAAAGAAAAATTTACCAACATTGTAATGGCATGTGGTAATCGCTTATTATAAAATATAATTAAGATCAACCAGCGCGGGCTCGGATCGGGTCTGAAGCATAGAACGCATCGCGAGCCTCGCCTTGCGAGGACGACCGGACCCTATCCCAGCTTCCTACGAGTCTTTCTCTATCTACCTACGGTGTGACATTCGGAGAAGAAAGACTATAAGAAACTCCGAGATCATCATTTTTGTCATCTTTTAAAGTCTTTGATTAATAATTTTTGTACATTTTTAAAACATTTTTAGTATCTAGGTTAGTGATCCCCATACATCGATAAGTAGGCACTCATACCAGGAGAGTGTTATTGAAAACGATTATGTTGGTGTTTTAATAGGCGACTACCACTGCTGGCGCCGTTTAAATAAAAACACAAACAAACGATGCTGACATCGTTTTGACTCAGCCTACTGGGGCGTGTTTATTAGAAAATGATTTATATTGTCTTATTAAAAAGGGATAGCTATGTACTGAGACCCCATTTCTTGTTATTTTAGGTGGCAGTGTTCTTCTGTTTCGGAACATCGCACTTCTGTAATTCTTGTCATGACGACTTCCAGAGAGTCACCAACATACCTAAGCATTCATTGCCGCAGTGCCCTGCTGGTAAGTATTTCATTTCCTATTTCTTGTAAGTCTTTGTAAAATCAATATTTAGGCATAACAATAGTTTGTCAGAAAAATAATTTGTGTGCAGTTTAAGATTCCAATATTATGTATTTTATACTTTTTTATTTCTATTAGGTCCCAAAGGCGAGCAGCTGCCAGGTACTTCAGATGAGTGTCCTCTACACGTACAACACCCGCCCACCGGTGAAGAGTTCGCTCTTGGCTGCGGAGTGTGTCGCCACGCCCAGGCCTTCTAAATAAGGCAGTGTGCCACTGGCGACCATGCGCTCGTGGCATTACGACTGTCTTGTAATTTAAACGACCATAGCGATAACAATACTGCTTACCTCACAATCTTGCCCATTTTGCTGCATTCGAAGACAAGTTAAAGATGTTGATAAGGTTAACCAAACCCTAAATTCAAAAATATGGGTTAGATTAACCTAACCGTTATTTTTGGATTTGACATTTTTAGACTGCCTCGTTGGTCTACATCAACCGACCCACTGGATTTACTTATTAAAGGAATAGACACAGGAAAGACAATGGAAGAGACAACAGGAATAACACAAAAAACGACACCACAGGAATAGATAACACAGGAATAGACAACACAGGAATAGACAACACAGGAAAAGACAACATTGGAATAGATAACACCGAAATAGACAACACAGGAAAAGACAACAGAGAAATTGATAAAACAGGAATAGATAACGCAGGAACAGACAACACAGGAACAGACAACACAGGAACACACAACACAGGAACAGACAACACAGGAATAGACAACAGAGGAAAAGACAACACTGTATGCGCACACAATTGTGCACTATAATATGTCCTGCTAGGGACAGGACTAATAATATTTAAAGCGATTTTGTTAATGTTCGCAATTTTAAGCTTATACATTTTTCGTTCTTAATTCATTATTATGATTAAGATATTCTTTACAAATTGTTTTAATTATTGGGCGATTAAAGGCTTCACACCAAAATTATACATCGATTCGTTGATGTGCATTATTTGGATACACGGAAATGAAGTTAATTTAGATGTGAATTATTTTTTCTTATGTTGCACCGTAGTGGCAATTAGAGATAGTCTCTTTCCAATGTTTAGTGATTTAATAATTTTTTTAAAAGGTTTATATTTAGCTAGCCTCTTTCATAAGCCACTACTTCAAGCAACCTGTCCATTTGTGCGATCAATGTCGAAATTAAAGTTAATTTTATTCACTTCATTTATAAAAATTACGCTTGATTTAATTGTGAAATAACATGAATTTATAACACATTTATTAAATAGGAATTGTAAAATTTTAACAATAAATCTCTATAGTGTGCTTCGTCTCGGTCTAAACTCATAAAGTTTCTGTATTGCTTAATTTTATCCTTTTTACTAAACAATGCCATTATTAATGAATCCTTTGTTTGTTTCTTAAAGTAACATAATATAACATTTTATCTATTATTATATTATTTAAAGAATTGGTTGTAAACAATGTTTAACAATATCTTTTTGTACAAGAACCCACAGAAAAAGAGATTTATTTTCATTTTTCACTAATAATTATACAAAAACGAATTTTTACAGTTACATATTATAAAGTTTTACTTGGAATAATTAATACAAAAGAGGAGAAAATTAAAACGTTATATAGTTGTTTTTTTCCTTAATAATTCAAAAAAATATACGTAATATATAATAGAGGACATTGTGCTCTTTGTTTATTATTTATCTGGGAGGAAATGCATTACACATTCCTTCTGCCGTTGTATGTAGCATCCCAGCAACGACGACGGTGTATGTGGGACTTATGTCCTATTGGCAATAGTATGCTAACATGCCGCCTGCGGAGCGGGTGGGCAGAGGTATCTGCTTCCCCCTCTTGCCGCGCGGTTATTTTGTATTAATTTTGAGTAAATTTAATAAATTTCCAGAATTTTGTTTGTGTAGAAATTTTTCGAATATGATTTAATTTGGTTACTACTAAGTTAATTTAGTTAAAATTCGTCCCAATTTTGAAACGAGTAGTTCCGAAATACAAGAAAAATTTACTAAGTTCCTTTACACAAATAACTTGTTTGATTATTATTATGGTCATATTTTTCTATTTATTACACGTAGGTTAGGTACTAGGTAGTAAGCATGTATTAAAATACACTAAATTAATGATAATTAGAGAAGGTGATTTTTAAATCAAGTAACTCTATGGTATGAATGAGACCATATCAAAAAATCATCTGGCACATAATTATATACATTTTTGTCTATTATCTTTTTAATTTTCTATACAGAAAAATCGATTAAATCACGATCACTACAATAAAAAACCTTTACGCATTTTCTTATGAAAATGAGTTGTCATGTTTATTGAGATCCTGAATTTTTGAATGTAACCCTAGAATTACGTGATATAAAAAAAAACACCTTGTAAGATGGGTGACGGAGCATTAATTGGGTAAAAGTTGGTAAGCAACTTGGTGCGAGTTAGTGTGCGGTAAAAGTGATCATCATGAGCTTTATTTCAACGCGAGGATGCAAGCTATTAGCGGGCATAGTAAATAGTTGGGTTCGTGGATAGGCGATGTGATTGTCTCCAATTAATAAGACATATGAAAATCGTGGTGATATTCTACAATGATAATACCTCTTACAGACGAGCAGCATTTGACTGTCGTTGACGGAGCGAACTTCCACTGTCGACAGAAGCAACTGTAGCTGTGTTGTCGAAAGAGCACAGCAGTTGTCGATAGTTGCTCTCGACAGAGGCAACTGTAGCTGCCAACAGAGGTAACTACAGCTGTTAACAGAGGCAATTGTAGCTGTCGATAGGGGCAACTGTTGCTGTCGACAGAGGCAACTGCAGCTGGCGACATAGGACAATGGGGCTGCCAACAGAGGCAATTACAGCTGTCGATAGAGGCTACTGCTGTTTTCCATAGGAGCAAGTATAGACAGCTACAAAATCGACGCAGCGCGCACACTACCTTGTCAGTCGACTTCAATTAGACGGAGTGTTCACACATGTACTCGTAAAAATGAGGTCTCCCAATGACAACGATATTGATGTTGACTTAATAGTATTGCTTCAATCAAGAGACGTGGATTTACCAACTACCATTTTTCTTGATTAATGCAATTAGCAAGTCAATATCACTGTCGCGTAGAGACGGTAATTTCTATATGCGTGAACGGTCGGTCTGTTCAAAATAGACTGTCAAGGTAGCGTCCTGTGCTCATACTGTAAGCTGCCACCGTTGGTCGCCTGTCGACATGATGGCAAACGCCGACCAATGGAGTTAGCTACAGTTACTTCTGTCGACAGCAAAGTTCTAATCGTCAGTAAGAGGGACGAGGCCTAAACGACACTAATATTACTAAAATGCTGAGTATTATAGTCATACCTGTGACTATCTATTCTATTACAAAATTGCAAAATCTATGACGAACAACTTAAAGAACATACAGCAAACTGTCAACCATATCGTTTAGGTAATTTTCATTTTAGAATATTGCTAACTAAGTAATAGGGGAAAAGATAGCCAGAGGGTCAATATATATGTACCCTGGTATTTAAAGTAGTTTTTAAGACACTTTATATTATTGATGTAACACCATCGGATTTCACCGTGCAAAAAATCATTAGTCCTTATTTAAGTATAAAGAAAACAAACTATCTCTAGATATATTAAACAATCATATATTTCATAAGTTT
Organism: Nycteola revayana; assembly: GCA_947037095.2. NCBI lineage: Eukaryota > Metazoa > Arthropoda > Insecta > Lepidoptera > Nolidae > Nycteola > Nycteola revayana. Next base: position 11,955,195 of record OX344842.1, on the reverse strand, counting down.
ACAATGTTATTATTTATTTTAAACTTTATGTGCTTATGTAATATTTTTTTTTTATGTATAAAATAATTCGGATTTAAGAATGTTTATTACTTTTTCTATTAGGAATATTTTGTTTGTGTTGCATCCATGGGGAACTCATATTAGGTTATTCACAACGTATGCTAACGAATGTACTAATGTCAATATACAATTATTATAATTAATAAAATATGCGTTTTCTTTATTGCACATGCTCCAGTGCATCTAATATGAGTTCTTGTATTTTACTGATGTAATCCGAGCTTTCTCCAACACATTAACATGAGTCTACAATATTAACGCGAGACTTTGTAATGAAAGGGGAGGACGGGAAAGTAAACTACAACTATTTGTATTAGATTCAAATATCACCGATGTAACTTGACATAGTAGCACTTAAGGCATTTTACAATAAAGACTTCGAATACATCTTATGTATGTTATTTCTATGCCATTTTCACTAATTGACAAAAATCTTTATGATTGAAAATACACAATTGAAATTACAAATTTACATAAGGAACATTCAACCTGATTTAGTTTTAACAGTATTTATGTTTTGATTTTTTTTTATTGATTACTCAACGACGAACCGATTTTAATGATCTATGCCTTGTTGAAATCATCTTAATAGCCAAACAAATTTTAAGATAATGGAATGAAATGGCAGAATGTGAAAAAATACGGAAAAAATCTTAATACCTAATTTAATCTAGTCTTACGCCAGTAACAAACAGAAATCAATGTTTATATATCTTCATTAGTTCCAATCTTTGCTTCCGCTTATCTGAAATTTGTAACTATTATTCTTATCTACACAAGTCTTAGCGTAGATAACCCATTTGTGAGGAACTTATATATATAGGCCATAGATAGATACACAGCGCCGAAGATTTGACGCATCTTCATTATTATCAAGTCATTGACATGTATACTGTTCAGAACAAAACATACGTGTTCTACCACACAGAGAGGTTTCGCCATAGTCTCACAGACGACGCGGGGCTGTTAGGTTCCGCATCACAGTATATTATTGACATAAATATTTAACGCTGCTGTCCGTCGTCCAGTATGATTATCTGAGATGTAGGTAATTATAATTACAAAAGCACGTTCACGGGGTAGGCCAACCACACTGGGAAACATAGTTAGTTAGAAACAATGTATGTTTCTAACTATGTTTCCCAGTACACATAAGTAAGTTGCATTAAATGTCCATATTCGCAAGATAATTAGATATACTAAGTAATAATTTCATTCACATAACAGTCTACACAAAAGGTCATATTGACAAACATTAATCGATATCATCCATTGTAGGTATACAAAAAATACCCATTCATTCGTTTGCTTGAGTCTACCCCGTTGTACCGTATGCACCATTGACCTGCACCATCAATGGTGCAGATGAGACTAATTAGTTTCATTTGCACCATTAATATTAATACAACTACTTCACCATACTTTCCTTGTTCCCGTCGTACCGTATGCACCATTGACCTGCACCGGTGAGACTAATTAGTTTCGTTTGCACATTAATATGCCATTTAAAAAAAAACAAATGAATATCGCGAAACATGCGAGCGTCGCCATTGGTGACATTTCGATACGGGATGTCGAAAAACTAGTGCATGCAATTTTGAACCTTAGGGAAATTATTAATTTGCCTTTTTTAAAAAAAAAAATATTCGTTATCAGCATCACCTATATTGTATAAAAAAATAGGTTTTTTTCTTCGCCGCGTTGATAGTACCTATGTACTATAGTGTCATCTCAATGGTGCAGATGAGACCATACCCAATCCGCAGTTTCGTTTGCACCATTGATGGTGCAGGTCAATGGTGCATACGGTACAACGGGGAGTCTACCGTCTTCTTATGTGTTTTAGATAAGTTGTCGGAACAGTATCATTGACGGTGCATCACGACTCGTAGTATCTACTTGAGGGTGGGCGCACAGCGATAAGTCAACCGTCACTCACAGATCGATTTGTCGCAGAATAGATATGGTGTTTATCTCCCGTTTATCTCAACTGTTGCAAAATCTAACACTCAAGCTCTGTTACACTGTTAGTATGGTAACCGCCGCAGTCCAATTTTTGTGATGTTATGTGTACAAATAAATGACTACATGGTTTGATAAACTGAATCTGTGCTTACTTTTTTTCGTGGGAGATGTTCAATTCTTATAAAATAAAGGTAAGTTACAGTGAAATATACCTACGTAACATTTAGCAAAAGGTCAATGAAATGGTAGCTGTAAAAACGTTGGACATATTTTTAGTTTTATAATGTAAAAAAATCTTAGCTGAATTTTCTAATGACACACACACGACATACACACAATATTGTACATGGAAGTTCCTGGGTCAGCAATGAATATTTTACCTGGGGTAATTCAACAAGCACAGAAATAAATAACCATCAAATCTTGGAGATCGTAGTGTTGTGTATGTACAAACGCTGCTGCCTGATAGACACAATTGTCATATCTTTTGACAATGGGAACCAACGCTTCGTGCATTCCGAGGGCACGAAGCGACAATTTTATCTGTCCTGAGCGGGAATAAAAGCCAAAAAACGCTTAGATTAGCGGCTAACACCGCTACGCCACGGATGACGTTTAAATAAATTAAAAAATCTCCAGCTGCCATTTAAGATTAACCATTAAACATACCGTTAAAAACGTAGGTACCTGCCTATTTTCAATCGGTGGTATCCTTTTTCTAATGCCTATTGTTATTTAGAAATTAAAATAATACAGAATTGTACTGTTCTTTATTCCAGAGCTGGTTAAGCTGGCCTCTGGTAAGGGCACATCTGTGCACCCTGGCCGTGTCAGTGGGGTTACCAGCAACATGGCACACTCCCCGTGGCGCCTTCACTTACGGTGGTTTCCAATACGGGCTGGCAGTCACCTTCACCATGGCCGTAGTAGCTCTGCCTCTGTCCTTACTGCAGCTCGCAGTCGGTCAGCTTAGCCAGCAGGATGCCGTCGGAATTTGGAGGGCAGTACCGTTTTTTAAAGGTAAGGATGCTGTTGAGTATTTCATATAAAATATACCTAATTTACTTAGAGAAAATACTTAGGTATGTATTGCAACTTAACCTAGTTAGTGGTGTTTACTAAGTAGTTTATGGTTTCTACGTTACGAGACTGCACCACCTTCATCCGAAAGTACCTTCAGCAATCATTTACAGTTTGAAATTTGTTGTTTTCGAAACGTTTTCATGCTGAAAATAAGCAGAATAAATGTGACTAGTCCCTAAGCGTAAAGTCCGTAGTTCTTCTTTGAAATATAAATAATGATAGTTACAATTTCGTAAGAAAACGCTGTGCTGTAATCACATAATATCTTATTAATTATAAGGGTTTGTAAAAAGTCTTATTTTTGTTTTAGGAGTCGGATATTTAAGGCTGTTGGTGTCATTTTTGAGCTCAATATACACAGTGACATATCTCGCACTAGCAATAACTTTTTTTTTTTACACAATAAACAATTCTTTATCATTCTGGGAATGCATTGAGGTGGATTTATCAGAAGTAAGTTCCTCTTACTATATACCTAAATAATTACTTACATATAATACACACCTACTTAGCTATTCATTATTGTATGTAAAGGCATAATTATTATTCAGATTATTGACTGCCCAGGGCTCCGAGTCTACTATCGTAATGGCGTGTCCATGAACTGTCAATGACAGTGCAGTGGTCGGTTTTTTCCCATTTGGTAATCTACTAATCCAAATGACGTCATAATGGTGTCAATATGACATTAGCGTAGTTGAATATAATAATAAATGATACATTTATAAGTTTTGAAATCGCCTTAATAAACATTACAATCTCCCTAACCATCCCCTTTGCTATTTCTGTTGACGGGCTTTTTCTGCGGTAGCCACACCGACTGCCATTTCAGCGCCGACACCATAGTGAGATTAATATATTACCGTGTTTTGGCATAATGATATTACGATGGTACTACGGTGGCACAATACTTAAAAAACCGGCCAAGTGCGAGTCGGACTCTCGCACGAAGGGTTCCGTACTAGTTGCAAGTGCCTACCTGTTTTTGATATCAAGAATACAACAAGTAACATAGTATAAAAGTTCTTGTAGTTCGTTGTAACTTTGATCGATGTTAATAATAGTTGATTGAATGAAAGGTAAATTGCGGTTTACGGTTTATGATGTATTAAAAAAAAACTACTTACTTGATCTCGTTCAAACCAATTTTCGGTGGAAGTTTACATGGTTATGTACATCATATATTTTTTTTAGTTTTATCATTCTCTTATTTTAGAAGTTACAGGGGGAGGGAAACACATTTTACCACTTTGGAAGTGTCTCTCGCGCAAACTATTCAGTTTAGAAAAAAATTACATTAGAAACCTCAACATCATTTTTGAAGACCTATTCATAGACACCACACAAGTATGGGTGCGACGAAAAAAATTTTTTTGAGTTTCAGTTCTATGTATGGGGAACCCCAAAATTTATATTTTTTTTTCTATTTTTGTGTAAAAATCTTAATGCGGTTCACAAAATACATCTACTTACCAAGTTTCACCATTATAGTTCTTATAGTTTCGGAAAAAAGTGGCTGTGACATACGGACGGACAGACAGACATGACGAATCTATAAGGGTTCCGTTTTTTGCCATTTGGCTACGGAACCCAAAAATAGCAGACTCAACCCCCGTGGCTCAGTGGCTACGGACGTTGCAACCGAGACTTGGTTTTCTGGGATCGATCCCACCCGTGACAACTAATTGTGTAATGCACATATAGTTGTTCTGGGTCTAAGGTGTTCTTTTAGTCCGCAAATTTAGTGTTTGCAAATATACAAGAGTTCTTTTATTTTAACCAAAATTATTTTACAGGGAGATGATGCAAATCCAGTAAATGCGTCATCCTGTCTAAAGTAAGTATTTTATTGCAACACGTTTTGATAATAACAATAATAATAATAAATTACTTACTTTTTTAATTTATTTTCCCTTAAAATCAATAAATGAACGATTATAATTTAGTTATTGTGACCATTCGTTACAAATTGAGTAGAAAATATAAACATTTTTTTATTTTGATTTACAGTGAGACATTCATGGCGCCTGTATCAAGCAAACCAGAGTATTATTTGGCTGTGGCACTAATTGTGGTCGTCTTATGGATTATACTCCCTTTTATGTAAGTATGTACATTGCCAACAGTTTTTATTAGGCGTTGTTAGCTTTAATAAAGGCTCATACACTATAAAAAGCTAAAGTTAGAATTAAAATTATCATTATAACACAAATGTATCAGTTAATTATATCCTTTCTCGTATTCTGTCCTGGACATAATTAACTGATATATTTCTTATAAAGATAAGTTTATAATAATATTGAAAATAAGGAAAATCAAAAAATATATATAGGTATATAATAGGGGAAAATTTTGCAATCATGAGATAAAAATTATCAGAGGAATATATTTATTTTTAAAGAATTTCTGCACAAAATCTATCCAATTTAAAATTTACTGCTCTCTTAATTTCCTTAATTAGGTATGTAAGAGAAAGTCGGTGAAATAGTAATGTAATCTGTAATGTTTTGCCTTGGCGGTATTAATTTATTATGATGTGTGCTTCCTATTCCCCTGCACCTACAACCACAGAACAGATACCACTTTGTCTTTGCTATATCCAATTGTTGACACGGGGAGAATGGATCTGGCATTAATTCCATCTATGTACTGTTTTGTGCTAAAATTTACAAAATATACTTAAATATAATATATTTTATTTTTCAGTTTTTACATCTCAGTAAAATTTATGAAACGGTTATTCTATTTACTGGGACCTGTCGTGATCATCATTGCTATTGTTATAGTATCATGTATCGGCGACAAGTCGAACCTGCCCTCATTTGTACTAATCAGTGACTGGAAGAGTTTCCGAGAGCCCTACATTTGGCACGGAGCCCTAGTTCAAGCTCTGATATCGTCACAAATCGCTGGGGGATATCTGATATCAGCTGGAGATGCAATATATTCGAGCAACAATGTGCAGTGGTAAGATTTTTTTTCGTTTAATGTTGTGTTATACTTACTTAGTTATAGCAGTATTCCGAAAAGTTTGTGTCGCGGCATATTAGTGTGCCGTTGTAATTAGTTGGTGAACCTGAAAATTAAGCTTATCTCCTAAATAAAGCTAAAGAGACGGATAGAAGGAAAATACCTACTTATAAATATGTAAATCACACGAGCGCATGGCCTTGTGTTTCGTTCATCTTTATTAAGTCTGTATTTATCATTTACCTCCCAAAATTTTCGTTTTCCTAGATGCACCTTAAACACAAAAGGTCCGTGGGACACTGATATACCTATAGTATTATGATATAATATAACTTAAGTAAATTTTCATAACGTGAAATATTCGCACTTTATCTAATGAACAGCAGATTTACAGGACATGTCTAATGTATTTAATATATTAAAACATTATTTATTTATTTTATTTTTTTAATTGATAGGATAAGGACAGTCCTTAATAAATTTTTGACATAATATAATTATAAACGGAGATTTATTATTATCTTTTATATTCGCAAAAAAAAAAACAGATTTAACGGATTAAAAATGCCGTATTTCGAAAAATGCTCCGTTAAAAGTCTATACATATACAGGAGTAAGGGAGTAGGATACTAAGAACCACCAATAAATATAGACTCATTAGTGTTCCCGCACGCCACTAAAGTATATTGTGCGTGATGAACGTAAAAAATAATAAAATTGGTATATGTTAAAAATTTGGTTTAATTCGAATAAAAGTTAACATTTTAATATTACAGGAAAAAATGTGACATTTAGTTTTCTTTTTTATATAAATCAGGCTACTGAAGAGGTTGCAACCTCTTCGCCTGCAGTAAAACCTTTATGATCATTGTTGGCGCCAACAATAAGTGCCATCGAACTTACGTAACCATAGGCCGACATTACACGCTCAATCTGGATCGAGATCCGTGATCAAGATCAATGATCTAGATTGACTGTTTAATGTGTGTGATTGACGGATCGCGACATCGGATCGCAAATTATCAAATATTTTGAAATCCATGATCTCGATCCGTTTATCGCAATCCAGATTGAGCGTCTAATGTGCAACATATAATTCGAAAGATACTATTAAAATTACTAGTAGTAATAAGAGAATAAAAAATATATATTAAAATTAATTACTACTCATGCTTTTTTTGTTCTGATCCATTTTACAATTCGTCATCATCAGCCCGTATACCGTCCACTGCTGAACATGGGCCTCCTCCCGGGGCGGGTATTCGCCATAGTCACCACGCTTGGCAGGCGGGTTGATGACCGCAGTATTATGTTGTACCACACAAGGAAAGGCTGCTGCCCGTTCCTTGATATACGATTATTATAGATGATTTTATAACAATCGGCCAACGGCTTAACGTGCTGTCCGAGGCACGGAGGGTAGTCCCTCAATCAACCAGACCCGGAAGGATATCTTAGAATTTACACAAAGATTTACTGCCCGGCGTGGGAATCGAATCCACGACCTCCTAGATTTAAAGTGAGTCAAATACCGCTACGCTACGGAGGCTTTCGCGATTGTGAACACACAATCTTCATATTTTTTTATTTATTGGCAATCAGAATCCCCTGAGCACACGTCTTCATGTGATCATATCGAACAGTGGACTGACGTGATCTGGATTGACTGTGTAATGTGTCAACAATCCAAATCAGTTTATATCAATCTACCGCGATCACGGATCTCGATCCAGATTGAGCGTGTAATGTCGGCCATAGTATTATTCTTTACATTACTGACGTAAAATTTGAAGTCAAAGTAAAAAAATATATAAAATTGTACTTAGCCTTGTTAGGTACTATACTAAAGGAGATAATATATACCTTAAACCTTTGCATATGTGATTCTCGTAGCATACTAAATCAAGGACAGATTAACCTATTTGCATTTTATCAAACACATATTATTTGAAAAGATGCAATAGGCTAAACATTAAAGTTATAAATTTATCCACACATCCAATAAACGTATAGAGTGGATAAATTTATAACCTTAATGCCACTAGCTTTTAACTCTCTATCCTATTGAGATTGTTTATCTTCGGACCAGATTGATCAGTTCCTTAGGTTAGTGCGACCAGTCGAACACATCTCTGGTCAATGCGACACTTTCCCCGAATTGTGGTATTTAGGTACTTTGTACAACAGGAGCAAAGGCAGGCATTGCCAGCATAGATTTAGAATGGTTTTTATTTTATCTATTGTACATTGAACATCTATACTATACCATATATATATATATATATATATATTATTTTACATATATACTAATATTCATATATTACAATTAGAGCTTGTACGTATGTAAGTTTGTTTGTTTGCTTGAAAGCAATAATCTAAGGAACAACTGGACCGATAAAAAAAAATGTGTTAGATAGCCTATTTATGGAGGAAAATAGGCTACATTTTATTATGAAGGTCCCACGGAACCGAGAGCTACGCATGTGAAACCGCGCGTGGGAAGCTAGTGTACACTTATAGTTAGTTATTTATGTATCAGTCATGTATAAAATCGTTTTACGTAATGCGTGTTGGAAGCGATATCGAATGTTGTTATATTATGTATCTAACTACCTACTAGAAAATACGTGCAAGATCATTGTATGGAATAACTATGTAATAAGATACAATTTAGTTATAAAATTACTATACTTAAATTTTTTTATAAAAGTGCTATTGTGTCGTGTATTATGTACAATTGGTATATCAGGAATACCTACAATTACCCTTACCTACTAAATAGTAAAATTCGTTTTTTAAATAGTAGCTGCAAAACAATCCATATATAACTTATATTAAATGGTTGAGGATGATAAAAATAAAATAACCGTTGTGCTATTGCAGCGAATAAGTATAGCACGATGCACTGGTATCATTCGATGGTGAAGTGCAACCCTTTTTTGCGAGGAAAATACATTAAGCATCCCTACCCTAGGATTTATAGGATTAATCATCCCACGAGGTGTGAGTCTAGCTATTAAACCGGGCACCCCCTGGGTGCCCGGTAATGGGGGCACCGGGAACTGAAAAACCACTATTGACGGATAATGATCTTATTTCATTTTTTCAGGACAGCGGTAGCTATAATATTATCGAACATAGTATCGTCGTGGTTGGGCCTGATATTTTGGTACTCTATAATCGGTGCAAGTAAAGACACGGAACAATTTGCTGTCCTCATCCAGACCTACCAAGTTATGGCGGGCCCTGATACAGACCTCGTTTGGCCATTGATGACATTCTTCATGATTACTCTATCTGGTTCCATTACTTTGGTATGTTTTTTGTATATTATTTTACTTACCTACTGTTTAGCTTAAAGAATTGCGTACACAAGTACCTATTAGATCTTTTGACTTTCACGGTTCGCATCATCATCAGCCCTTATAAATTTTACTGCTGAAAATAGGCCTCCTGAGAGAGAGAGAGAGAGGCTTTTAACCATGGTCACCACGTTTTGCAGTCCCGCTGTATTATGTAATAACACACACAGGGAAACGCTGCCGCCCATTCCCTGGTATACAGTTGTTAAAGATGAAGTTATAACAAAAGGAAAGTAATTAAAAATTACTACAATAACAGTGGGGGATTTCAATGCTAAACTGGGCAAACGAGGCGATGATGAGATGAGAGTGGCGCTACATGGATATGGGCAACGGAACCGAAGAGGTCAGAGGTTGGCTGAATTTCTGTTGAAAGAGGGACTCTATATGATGTACTCCTTCTTCTTAAAGCCACCTCACATGAAATGGACCTGCATGAGCCCTGATGGTTCCACAAAAAACGAGATCGACTTCATCACTACAGCCAAAAGACAAATATTTGATGATGTATCTGTGATTAACAGGGTTATAACGGAACAATCCTATCTGATGAAGTCTACGGTATGACATTCACGCACTCATCCAATACCCCGAGAGCTTTCAGATCGAACTAAGAAATCGCTTCGAATGTCTTGATAGCTGTGAATCTGTGGACGATCTCAGATGTGGGCTGGTACACACTGAGTGGTTTAAATACTTCAAAAGGCACCGGGTGATGATGGAATCTCAACTGAGCTTTTGAATGCGAGTGGAACACTAATATTTAATGTCATGACATGCTGAGCCATGTTTATAAGCTGTTCGAGAGTCGTCACAAATCGTCTTGAACACAAGCTCGACGACTTCCAGCCTCCCGAAGAAGCCGGTTTCCGAAAAGGCTTTAGCACCATACACGACACACATATGCTGCGGCAGATTATTGGTACAGAAGACCGACTAGTATAATCAGCCCATGTGCTTGGCGTTTGTAGACTATGAGAAAGCCTTTGATTTCGTTGAAATTTGGGCGGTTCTCAGGTCTTGTCGGTGGTTTCCCATAGACTATCGGTACATTGCAGAACTGATGTGCTTGTACAAAAACGCCACAATGTCGGTCCGAGTACAGGGCCAATCAATGCACGAAGGCAATCCCGTTATGGAGAGGCGTAAGACAGGGAGATGTTATATCTCCCAAACGTTTTAATGCTTCTATGCCTCCATAGAAGCATTAAAACGCTTTCAAGCTCCTAGAATGGCAAGGATACGGCATCAACGAAGATGGCGAGTACACCACTCACCTTCGATTTGCCGACGACATAGTGATCATGGCAGAATCGCTGGAGTACCTTGGCCAGATGCTCAATGACCACGATGGAGTCCCAACAAGTTGGACTTAGAATGAACATGGACAAGCCAAAAATCATGTATAACAACCCTGGTAGTCCAACTCTATAGCCGTTGGAAACTCCATTCTTAAAGTTCTCGAAGAACGAATACGTATACCTAATTTAAACGATTGAGCAAAGAGGTCAATTGTCGAATTCGACTGAGCTGGGCAGCGTTTGGAAAGAAAGGTCTCGAACTTCTCGTTCAAAATACCTCAGTGCCTGAAGACAAAACTCTTCAATCAATGTGAGCCTCATAAAAAAGATCAAAGTCACTCAGCGAGGTATGGAAAGAGCTAAGATCAGCATTTTCCGAGGGGAACGAAGGTCGCCGACATAGCTTAATTGCTTGCTAATCCATTAATCCTAATGGATTAGCAAGCTGAAGTGGCAATAGGCAGGACACATAGCTCAAAGAACTGACGATCGATGGAGCAGAAAGGTTCTCGAGTGGAGATCACGAACTGGCAAGCGCAGTGTGGGATGACCGCCTGCACCATGGACCGACGACCTCATAAAGGTCGCAGGAAGTCAGTGGACGCAGGCTGCTAGCCATCGTTCCTGCTGGAAATCGACGAGGGTCTTCCAAGACTTAAAGCGAGACTTATACTGCTACGACATCGAGGCATGGAGACAGCGCGTATGTTATTAATGTGCCGGTGCTTAAGTAATATTCTAGAGCAATATACTACGCATATTAATTGACCTGCTAATACTCATGATAATATCAAGAAGCTTGTAAGAAAAGGTAAAGGCTTAACGTCGGGGCCGTACTGGTACGGCGACAGCGACTCGACGGGGATTTCGTGAATACAAACTCATATAAGCTTATGTCAGCGGATACGTTGTACGACATGCGAATTGTTTTAGTTCGTAACGTCGCCGTCGTCATACTAGTGCGCACCGGTGTAAAGCCTTTACTTTTATAACAATTTCGGGATTGTAATACCATTTCCGCCACTTTTAACATCCATTTTTTTTATTTGCAGCTTACACTTGTATTTCCAATTTACGATCGACTCCGTCGTCTGGGTGGTGTGCGCTGGCGCCTGTTGTCAGCTTGTGGGTCGTTGGTGGGCATCGCCGTTACGTTGGGCACGCTGGTCGTGAGACGGCCGGGGCTCATCCTGCTGGAGGACCTGGCCGTGCCGCTCCTCATCAGTGTGGCCACTGTACTGGAGATACTACCGTTCATCTTTATTTATGGTTGGTATAATTGTTATTATATCAAACTCAGTAAGTAACGTTCAAAAAGTACCTAAATGTAGTCAATAAGTAATTTTTAAATAAATTAAATAATTTTAATCAAAAATTCTAAATGAATTTTATATTAGGTAAATAAAAACAAAATGAAACAAATAGGTCAGGGAAAAAAGTAAACAAAATTTACATGAAAAATACGTTAATCGTTGTTATATACAAGTTTAATTAAACATCGGTATTAAGGTATCTATAAAAACTACTACGTAATTCAGCGATTAATGACCATGAACACACTATTGTGTTCAAAATTTTAACACACATAATTATGACAAACACACCAATAGGTATACTACTATAGAGGATTAGAGGATCAGCAAATGATAAGCTATTTTTTGTTTTTCAGGCTGGAAAATATTGGTGGAAGACATAGAATTTCTGACGGGTGGGGCGTTAGCTAAATATTGGGTCCTGGGGTGGTGCGCCGCCCCCGGCGTCATAGTGCCGCTGACGGCGTGGTGGGTGACCGTAGAGGTCGTCCAAGATGAAGACTGGACGGCGCCTCCATGGACCGTCTGCACTATTATCTCGGCCGCCGTACTAGCTGTGTTCATTGTGATCGTGTTTTCTTCCGTAGCCGTCGCGCAACAGGTCCAATATGATTGTATACAGGTATATATTCCAATACTAAATTCATCATTATCATAATTTCAGCCGGATGACGTCCACTGCTGGACATAGGCCTTCCTCATTGATCTCTAGTTTTTGCGGTTAGAAGCGGCCTGCATCTACCGTGATCCCACGGTCTTAACCAGATCATCCGTCTATCTACGCTTACCATTCTGCGGTCTCCATTCGAGAACTTTTCGGCCCCAAGGGCCATCTGTTCTCCGTGCTATATGGCCTGCCCATTGCCACTTCAACGAACTAATTCGTTGGGCTATGTCGGTAACCCGCGTTCTTCTACGTATCTCTTCATTTCTGATTCGATCTCGTAGAGATACCCCGAGCAAAGCCCTCTCCATAGCTTGTTAAGCGACTCTGAGCCTGTTATAAGGCCTATAGTGAAGGACTACGTTTCGGATCCATAGGTCATCACTGGAAACACACACTGGTTAAAGATTTTTGTCTTCAGGCTCTGAGGTATATTGGAGGAAAAGACGTTGCGAAGTTTCCCGAACGCTGCTCATCCGAGTTGGATTCGGCGATTGACCTCTTTCTCGTAGTTGGACCTACCTAATTGGACTGTCTGTCCTAGGTATACATATGCGTAAACAACTTCAAGAACCGTATTCTCAACCATTATAGGAGTAGGCGCAACATGGACGTTAAACATGATTTTCGTCTTGTCCATATACATTTTAAGACCTACCCGTTGGGAACCTCGGAGGTCTTTGAGCATAGTACTGAATTCTTTCATCGACTTTGCCGTTACTACGATATCATCAGCGAATCGAAGGTGAGTGATATATTCGCCGTTAATGTTGATGCCTAGTCCGTTCCAATTCAGAAGTTTGAAGGTGTCTTCCAAAGTGGTCGTAAATAGTTTCGGAGAAATAACGTCTCTCTGTCTTACGCCTCTTTTCAGTGGAATCACCTTAGAACTCTGTTCTTGTACTCGGACCGACATAATGGCGTTTCTATACAAACATTTCAAGACTTCGATATACCGATAGTCAATACGGCATCGCTGGAGAGACTCAAGTACGGCCCATGTTTCGACCGAATCAAAGGTTTTCTCGTAGTCCACGAACGCTAAATAAAGCGGCAAGATATACTCTCCGGTCTTCTGTATTACTTGCCGTAGCGTATGTATGTGATCTACGGTACTATAACCTTTACGGAATCCGGCTTGTTCGGAAGTCTGAAAGTCACCACCTCGCTCTTGTTTCATGCTTTAGGCGTGGTGCCTCCGAGCAAGGCGGAATTGAAGAGCTTCTGAAGGATTTTAATTACCGGTAATCCACCCGTCTTCAGGAGCTCTAATGTGATTCCGTCCTCACCCGGCGCCTTGTCGTTCTTTAGCTGTTTCAGGGCCATGCTTATCTCGTACAGGCTGATGTCCGGGATATCCTCGGTATAGTGTCGGGTCAGTTTGGCTCTTGAGTCTATAGACGCATTGAAAAGAGGCTTGGTGACTGAAGCGTAGAGCTGCCCGTAGAACTTTTCGACTTCCCTTAACACTTCCGTTTTTGTCGACGCAAGACTAACATCATCCGTCTTAAGCTTTGTTATCTGGCTGTGCCTAATAGACATATCTCTAACAAACACTTTGGAGCCCTAGTTACGCTCTATCGTATCTTTAATACAAGAAGTATTAAAACTACGAATATCGTGTCGCAAGGATTTTTTTATTCGTCTATTAAGCTGCCTATGTGACTTAGCATCATCGGGAGATTGCAGTCTTAGCGAGCGTCGTTTAACGATTAGGGTAAGGGTGTCTTTAGAAAGTTTTTGGGTTCTACTGGTACGGCAAGCCTTGAAGAACTGAGACTCTAACGTATGGACAGTCTCTTCGAGCCTGTTGTTGATCTCGTCCACTGATGCGTCTTCTTCTAGACAATCAAATCGATTTGAGAGCTCGAGTTGAAAGCTCTCGTGGTTATGGATCTGTGCGCAAGTAGGTCAGAGCGTAGACATCATCAAATAGGACCGTTCAAGTTTAGTTAAATTAACTATACCGATATTCACCCTATGAATCACAGAGACATCATTTAAAATTCGTTTCTTGTCGGTCATAATGAAGTCGATCTCATTTCTCGTGGAACTATTGGAACTCAGCCAGGTCCATTTCCTGTGAGGTGGCTTCTGGAAGAAAGACTAAATCATAAAGAATCCTTCTTACTCCAGAAAATAGGCCAGTCTCTGTCCCCGAAGGTTCCGTTGCCCATAACCGAAGTTCCCCACGATCAACTCGTCCTCATCGTTTCTCTTGCCCAGTTTCTCAATGAAATTTCCCATAACAACATTGAAGTGACTTTTATGAGTATGTTAGGCCCTACTGATGCCCTCATAAATACACTCAACTTCGCCATCTGGGTGTGCCGAGGTCGGTGCATAGACCTGAACGACCTTCAACAAGTATCTTTCAGATACTCTGAATGCTAGGTATGACACTCTGCTAGATACACTGTCGATGGTAATTATGTTGTAAATGAGGGACTTGTGAACGAGAAACACCACCTTGGGATTCTTGGTCGCTCTCCCGGTAGAAGCTTGCCAGATTTTAGGGTCATCGTATCCTGTCCCTCTTTACGGACTTCAGACAAGCCCAGAATATCCCGTCTGAGCCTGCTCAATTCTTCTTCCAGCTCAACAATCTTTTACTCGGTCCGTAAAGTACGCACGTTATGTGTTGCCAGGGCCAGTGTTCGCCTGTGAAATTGGTAGCCAATCGTCTCCCGGGGATTCCTAGCATCCCTAGCCCCGCCGATACCATGACTGCTACCGTAGCCAGACCTAGCGGGGCCGCCAGGGACTCGGGCCGTGTGTTTTTCGAAATTTGCCAATACTCGCCACGCTTGCCAGGCGGGTTGGCGAGCGCTGTATTAGGTGTAATAATCCGAGAAGACGCTGCTGTCTCATCTTCTGGCGTATTTCTCTTGGCCGGGTCCTACGGAGCCCATGGGAGGAGATGGGGGGCCTCATTCTTACGCCGGTGCCCGCGGCAATTAAGTACTTATAAATGAATACTAAATTAATTAATTTAAACGTACTTAATTAAGTGGTAAAGATTGCAAAAGGCTATTGCATAAACTATAAAGCACTGGTGGATACATTCAAATGTTATTTTATTGATTTTTCTGATAAAAGATAAATATTTTCCACATTCAATCATATTATGCTAATCTACTTACATTGTTGTTGCGAATTTACATTCATTATTGTTTAGTATAATAATGTATAAGGATATACATTAAGCTAAAATTGTACCGCTTATTTATTTTTAAATGAAAATATGACTATGATGCGACATATGTAGCAACTTACTATTAGAAACTAGATATGTATTGTTTTCTTTTAAATTACCTATTTACTGTCATCAAAAAGCACTCATAACATTTTTCATCAAATTGCTGCTCATTAGTAGGTAATTTATATCTGCAGTTCCTGTTAGTAATCATTTGGTATGCGAATGTCCAGACGTTTCCCTAAGCGACTAATACACTTTTCCTTCTGCCTTAAATAAAGGTCACAGCCTTGTTTAGAGTGAATCACGCTTAGAATATATCATCAGTTCCTGTGTTAGAGGAAATCAAATTATCCTTGTTTCGCAGAAATTGAATTCGTCGTTCAGTCCGTCCCGTCACTGGGGTCCCAGAGATCCTATCACACACTACTACTGGTTGGCTCGCAGAGAAGAGCTGAACCGTGGTCAGGTACACCACATAAGGCATCACAGACGGGAGTTAGGACAGTTCTCCGGCAGAAACAGCATTCTTCATCAAACTTATGATAATCAGTTAAAAAATGTCTACACAAAAACAGAGAAGCAACGTTCTAACTCGGACGATCGGATATACACTATTTGCAGGAAACAGATGACAAGGCTTCACGAGATCGCTCAGTACAGGAGACGGGCCGCGTCTCTCGACTGGCCCATTTCGAACAAACACAATAGCTACTCAGGAACCAATACGTTACAAAGTACTCTAGCAGAATCTATGACCTCACAAAATAGTGTCTGTAATAGTATTGACAAAAAATATAGTGACGTAATAAAAAAGTAGAGTTTATTTTATATATCATTGTTATTGACTTGTTAAATATTATTTATTACTTATGTTAGCTGTTGAATGACAATTTTGCGCGAATGACTATGTACCTAGGTGTTAAGAAATCGATTAAAATTAGTTGTTTTAAAGAACTTTTGATATTATTGAGTATGATACCCATAAAATTAAAAATATTTTAAAATATGTGATATTAAATACAGTTATACAATTAACGCATAAGCTTTATTTGAAATCACAATATGAATAGATAATGCTAACTAGATACCCTAAGAATGATATAATAAAATCCTTGATCTCCACCACAGCTCCGTGTTGAGAACTCCCTAGAACAACGCACATCTTATCATCAATAAATATGCAGGCCATGCGTAGTGACTTCATACAAATAGGGAGCCAGTAGCTTTATACATCGCTAATCACCTCATGTGTTTATCGGCTTTAGCGCACTGCTGGCGACGCTAAGCGAATTATGTTTCTATAAAGAATACTTGTAATATGGTGGTGGTGGTTCTATTCATAGGTACAGAAAAAAGAACTGCGGAGTTATAGAAAAACATTTATTTTTAGATAAATCATTCCTTCTTTTCTATTCCATCATTGTTATAAATGTCCAAAGGGTGAATACGCAAAGAAAGTAGGTCACACTGCCCAGTATTACCCGCTCCCATCACCATTTTTCTCTCATTCCAACCTTGCCTGAAGTGGTCAAGTTATTCGCGGACTTACGACAATTTATTTAGCGATTGGTTTGAACGTTAATATTGTTAATTGATAAGATAATTAGGTAAGTTTTGTTTGGCATGGATAAACGTATAACCTACTGAACTAACTGACAAAATGTTTTGACAATTAGACAGCTACGTTTTGCAGGTATCAAATATTTAATCTATTTTTTTTTTGGTTTTAACGTGTTCGGCAGCTTGTCGGAAGAAACCTAGAGGCAATGCTACAGTCTTATTCTTCTACATATATATGTATAAAAGTGACTATTTATTATTGTAATATTACAAGACCTATTCAAGGTCACAGCTGTTGGTTTACTTACATTGTATTGTTTTCTATTGCTATGCGCACTGTATATCTATTATAACCAATGGATATATTGTAGTAAGTATCTGATCAGCGGATGTGTGACCATAGACTTAAAACTTCGCAACGCTAAGTAAAGGATATTTTTCAGATAGCAAAATAAAATATATTCAAACAAAAATTTCCTTTTTCAAATGGGGTCGTTATTATTATATAGTCTAACATGCTTAGCTCCCATTAGAACTTTTTTTTAATAAAAGGGGATAACCCTTTTATTAACACTCAAATAATTTTTCAAATCGTATTCCTAAGATCAGCGTGTTCAAGCAAACAAACATACTCTTCAGCTTTATATTTTATCATATCTGTCATATTTCTACAACATTACATGCTCAGAAATATAACATATTATTTGGGAGTAAACCCACCCACACTCTCACCACAGCAACTCCTGCAAGCCCGGATCAACAGTGGCACACACTGGTAAAGGCAATGAGCACCGAGGCTCACTAAGTCCCGGGAAAAAGTTAAACTGCCTTGGGACCCGCAACGAATTTAATCAGAAAGAGATTAGGAGGAGAGACATTACATATTATTTAACAGTTTCCCAGTCGAGCAGTCCATTTACCCTTACACTTTACCTTGATAAGTTCAATGTCCTGTAATACATGAATAAGCCCACGTCTTTTTATTTTATTACAAGAATAGTTTCTCGTAATTATGTTAAGTTTGTCTGATGGACACTTGTCCAGTGTTAACGGTTTCCATATGTTCCTATTATGATTGGACTCGTCATTTGTACAAAATGTATTTACTTTGTGATATCTGTGACATCTTTGTACCGGTATAGAGATAATTGTAAAGAGTAAATGACCTTATAGATTATGATAGCTGACACTCAGTTGCCTAAGTAGTACCTAGGTACTTACTCTTATTTTTTGTGGGACCAGTCCATCCCACTCTCCCGCCACTGTAACTTCTGTAAGCCAGGATCAAGAGCGGCACACATGGAAGCTCTAAGCGGTTAGGCTTAGGCTGGTCCCGGGACACCTAAATGTCTTGGATCCCGCATCGAATGCTATATCAGTTAGTCTTCTTCCTGCGCGCGGTTTCACCAGCGTCGCCACTGTCCCCGTGGGAACTATACGATAAAATATATTAAACACTAAAAATAAATCTCAAATCGGATCAGAAGTTAAACAAACAAACAAATTCTTCAGATTTTTATATTTTTTAGCATTGGACTCATTTCCGTGAGTGCTTTTTATGTATTTCTAGGAAGAAATACATAAAAAATATTTGCGGACCTGAAAAAGAAATGTCTGTCTAAAATTTATCTAAGTTGTTTCATGATAACGTCAATAGTCAAAGTCAGAGTCAATAATATATTAATTCATATAAACACAATTCAAAAAATATTAAATCATGTTCTTATGATGAGTCTATTTCTTTTCCTACCACTAGTTTAAAAACGTGGCAAATCTGAGAAGAACTGGCAAGAAACTCAGAGGAATCCTTTTTTAAATGATCAATTTATCATTTATTTTACAATATTGTTAAGCAGCAGTGTCATTCCAGAGCAAGTTACTCTCAAGTCATTCTGTCATTTACATAATCTGATATTTTATAATATGCCTTTTTACATAACTTATCTTTGACAGTGGCTTTAAAATTTTTAACAGATAATTCTCTAATATTATTTGGGAGTTTGTTATAGAAGCGAATACATTGCCCCATAAAAGAGTTGCTTATTCTATGGAGACGAGTTGCAAGTACTACTAAGTCATGCTTATGTTTAGTATTCATATTATGTATATCACAATTTTTGTGAAACTTATCTATAACTTAAACTAAAATACTAATAATCAAATTTTTTATACAGTTGTCATAACAATGCATATAGGTACTTGGGATAAACACTAAGTATATCTTCCTGTATTTGCAATATACATTAGAACTAATATCATGCAACATTCATTATGATCATTAATAAGCGATTCAATAGATTTACAGGAAAATAATTGCGATTGTTAGTAAGAGTTCGATCGGTCGTCGATGTTGACGTGTGCCGCGTTCACGAAGCTCACGGTATTGCTACAGTCTTGCTAGATACAGCTGTAAATATCGATGTGCAGCTCAAGCCAATTAGTAGCCATCCCTAGAAGGTTATTGCTCGTTCCTGAAGTATGTTCAAAAGAACCGCGAAGCTGACGCGGCGCCGCACCCGCCGTCAAATCCGCTCTTTTTGCAAATTAACTGTTTGTAGTTTTTAATTCCGCCTACTTGATCACACGAGAATGAAACAAACTAAACATTAACAAATAATTGTTAATCACTTAAAATAATCAGTGCTATGTTTCTTAATGAACTGACTATTAATTTGTTAATAAATACTTGTAGGTTTCCTATGTGACGTATCAGTAAAGAAAAGTTAGTAAGTAGATAATATTTTGAATCTTGAAGAGCAAAACGATTTTCTTAGTAAAAAGGTTTGATTTATTATATTATTTACTATAAAACATACTTTATGTGATGGAAAACTTCATGTACAGTAGGTAGGTATAATATTTTAATACATTGTAATAATGGATGATCATAATAAAACAATGGGGTGCTGTATGTTCGTCAACAACCATTAGGTATGATAATAATTTATTACGGATTTGTAGAGTAAAGCAAAGTATACAAAGGCTCTTTAGAAACAGATACTATATAATAAATATGTTTTACTTTAAATGAAAAAATGTTGTATAAACTGTTGTAAAAGCCCGTGAATTTGTTTAGTTGGAAATACAAGAGTGATATAAGGGCATTTAACATTAAGTGCTCTTACAAACAAACTATATTCGAGGGCTCAACATCTGCGCAACGTACGGACTTTAAAACTTGGTAAAAAGGTTTTGTGGTAAATAGTAAATGTACCGAAGTTTTGACTTTTACAGTAGCATATTGTTAAAACATATGTGATGACGCGTTTTTGGTTTAAGTTCAATAGAATGAATAATTAAATAATATTTGTCCATGGTAAAACCCCAGCTTACGGTTGCTGTATGTGCATGTACTACACATACATATTATTGGACCGTACGTCAGTAATAGAATGCCCTTGGAAGATCACATACATACACCATCTTGGTATTTTATGTTGCGATATGTGAATGGGGAAGGCTGAACTGTAAATATATTTATTTTTACTTTACGACATTAGTATTAATTACTATCAATTGTACTTACACTCATTGTGACGAGAGCCAGTGACGTAAAACAAAGGTTTCCTGACACGATTGTAATCTATTTTGTCTGAAGAATGTTACTACCCACTTAATTGTCACAATCGCAATCAATACTAAGGTAATTAAGTACAAGCTATGAAAGATGTACTTAGCGTGTGAGTTTTAATTTTCCTCATTTCATTGCACATTGTTGGGGAAGGGACTTTTTTAACGAGTTTAGTTCGATGACACTGTAGCGTTTATTAAAACGTGATACGGAGGCCATCAACATTTCTTGCATACAAGCTAAGGACCCTGTTGATGGCCGTATTACGTTTCATCCATCATTGCGCATTTACGATAGAATATTTGACTAAAACCACTTTTCGATACAAAATTAAAATTCAGTTTGAGTAACGTTAAGAAATTTATTGTATGTGCGTATTACCTTAGTATATTTAACATATATACTTACGTACTTACTTGCAATATTCAATATTTATAAGTAAAGCCCATATTACGACTAGATGATTCGGTTCTTGACAAATCAAACAAAAATAAATTTAAGTGTAGAACTACTTGAACTTTAATTTTCTACGTCCATGAATATTCTCATGCTCTTCGTGAATATATTCAGCATCATTACCAGTCGCATAAGCGATATAAAAGCATCTACAATATTAGCATGTTGTAAAAACCCCAACTTTGTGTTGCATACAAGGCGTCACCTGCATACCATCTTCCGAGGATCGTTCCCTGTAGAACTGGCTCGACCGCTCACGTAGTATGGGCGATACTGCGCCCGCGCAACTTGCGGCTCGACTAGCGCGCATTCTAAGTTTGTGTTGCGTGCGAAGCGGATCGCTCTGCGGTTACGGTCGCGCGTCGTTACTTACAGAATAAAGTAGTCGAGTTTGTGTGGTAGTGAGTGATGTCGAAGGAGAACTCGAGGCTTAGCCGGCTCGGCGTGCTGGCGCCGGCGGCGCTGTCCGCCTGCATGGACGCGTCGGTGCTGGCCGTGCCTGCGGCCGGAGCCATCGTCTCCACGGTCCTCAAGGAACTTAGCAAGGCATTCATGCTAAAGAGGTAAGTGTCTGTTCAGCAGTAACGATTTGGAATTTATGGAACCAATGTTTTGACGTAATGGTAGGTAACTGTTTAAAGAATACAAAACGTAATTTTATTAAGGTTTTCCTGATAATGCTTATCGCACTGTTAATTTTGCGTACTACTACTACTATTTAATACTCATTAAATGCCTTGCGAATATATAGTTAATTTATGTCTAATAATATGTACCACTGATCATCATCGAGCCCAGGCAATAACAATGAAGCATACCAAAAGGGCTAATGGTACAATCATAAGATAAAAACTATAAGAGGAGAAACAAAAATTTAAGCATTTGGTATGGAAATTCTGTTAAAATTCAATTGATTTCTTCCTCTATTAATCTGATCTGAAGATTGAAAAATTTGCTCTCATTATTGTATGTACCTACGTACCCTTACTTAGTCGATAGCTAGACTGGCCCAATAACAAACTGCTATGCTTCTAATAAAACTTGCTTCCACTTAATACTTTACATGTATGTATGCATATGAAATATTTTATACATTTTAGGCACAATATTCAGATCATGTTTAAAAAAACACACTACAAAAATGCGACTGCAATTTTTTTTTATTTCATTACCTACAATTGAGCTATATCTAAGAATATCTAAGGATAAATTTAGCTCAATTCTAATGTTCGAATCTCCCCTGAGGTCTAAATAAATAAATTCAATTTTCGAAAGTTATTTTCACAGTTTTCATAACTTTCTTTGTTTACAAATGAATCCCTGACCACAGATTCGTAATTTGCGGGTCAGAACCGAAGCGGTCTCAGAAGCAACTGTTACTTAATTAGATAAAGTTTTATTAATTCTTTAAGAGTTTTAAGTATACCTACGGTCTAGGTCCGATTACTATAGGTACGCTTAAAGCTCTTAAAGAACGGCAGAGCCCGCTGTCTACTGCCACAGACAGCCTCTGGAACTGAGACTCAGGGTCCTCCTCATGAGGCTATAACAATGCGGCGGAGGAACATCACTGATAGTACACTGGGCTTCTATTGGGCCGACGAAAGCTTGCGGCATATTTGTCGCAAGCACCGCTGGGGGCACCAGAAAAATGCGTAGGCAGGACCTAAATCTTAAGAAATCTTAAGGAATGAATATGGCTTTTTGAAAAACCTTACGACATTGACAGCCACATATATGACGGCATGTCTTTATTTTGATAAAAGCGGCCGGAAAAGGCGTAGTTGGTGTGTGATGTTATCTCTTAGTCATGCTGTACACCATAAACGATGTCAGCAGTGCACTAGTGACACCGTTTATGGGATTAATCAGATAAGAAATAGTACTGAGGAACAAACAATATCCGAATACCTATCGACTTTGACGAAAATATCATTTCAATTAATATTCTGCAAATTTATAAGTGCATTTAATAGATTTAGGTTAACAAGATGTGTTATTTTTTTAAGATCAAGATGTATTTTAAGATAGTAGTAGTAGTAAAATAGTAGGGAAAGATTAAAAGGTTAATGAATTTAAGAGGTATATGCACAGATGTGACTTATCTAAGAAACAAGTATCTGAAATACAGATACAAGATACATATTTCCATTTTGTATCTACAATAGGTACTTATAAAAAAATCATTTTGAATATTGTATTTAAATAGGTATATTTTGTTTGGTTTCTTAATATTTGACAAATACTTTTTCTGATAAAATACTTTTAGTAATATGTTAGCAGAAATTTATAAAATAAAATGATAGGTGGCGACTCTTTCTTTCTACTAATGTCATACATATACACGTCAGTGTATGTAAGGCAATGAATTTAAATTCTGTAATTTTTTATGTTATCAACAAATAGCTTTTGTGATATTCGAAATCGTGAAGTTCAAGTTTTGCGTCTTTGGAGCGGCTCTTTTCGTTTGGGGGTATGATTCTAAGGCCTCGTCAACCTCCATAGTGGACAATCTTCGTAGCGTAGCGGTATTTGGTTCGCTTTAAATCTCGGAGGTCGTGGGTTCGATCCCCACGCCGGACAGAATATCTGTGTGTAAATTCTATATTTCTTTCCGGGTCTGGTTGGTCCTCTCCTCCGTACCTCGGAAAGAACGTTTAGCGATATCAAGGAACGGGCAGCAGAGTTTCCTTGTGTGGTACAACATAAAACTGCGGTCACCAACCCACCTGTCAACCGTGGTAAATACCGCAAATACCCTCCCCCGGGTTTATGATGATAATGATGAGCGAAGAAATATTTGAAGAACTAGTTTTACTTAAAAATATAATATATTCTAGTCTTGTCATATTTTAGCGATTAACACGATTTATTCTTAAATAACGTGCGAATGTCAATTTTCGAAAAATAAACTTAAATTCATTAAAATAACATCTTGTTTTGTTACAAAAGTATTTTCATCTTAAGAAGTATTTAAAACATATTTTGTATCTAGTATTTCAGATAGTATTCTCGAAAGTATTTTGTATCTAGTATTTCAGTTACTATTCTCGAAAGTATTTTGAATCTGGTATTTGAAATACTTAATCTAAAAGAATCTTGCATTTTGTATTCCAGATACTTTGAACATGGTATGTTGTACATCTTTGGGTATATGCAACATGATTAAGATTGGTCTCCTTTGTGTACCTATGCTTGGTTGTTGCCCTCTCTTGTGCTAATTGTTTTCTTCGTAGAATATAAACGAATTGGAGCCCTGATATTCTGTATGCCCGGTGAAGTAGCAAATGCCTCACGGTTAACTAAATATTTCCGTACAAACAAAAAATCCTGTTATTCTGCTAACTGAAACCAAAGCTTTAAATTACTTTTGATGGGCTGAAAGAAAACTAAAGCTCTTAATTATTTTTGATAGGCTCAAAGAAAATTAGAGCTCCTAAAAAAGTTTGCTGGACCGCACACGTGTCGGTAGAACTTTGTTGGTTGTGTCGTAGTTTGACAGAACAGTGATGTACCTGACAGAATGTTTCCTTAATCATAAGAAGCTATGCTATCATAAAACCCCATCGCGATAGTGAGTCAGCAGCTCAGTGTGTTTTAAGACCTATTAAATCGTAACCAAATTTCATATATTTATTATATAAACAACAAAAGTCACCAAATATCAATTAGATATTTAAGGATAATAATTGATATTGTATAGACATAAGGCACATGCAAACCGAGTTATCTATTGCCCGCTGGGGAATCGTGTGTGCAAAACCTTTTGTACTCCAAGAAATAGAAGGTGGTGATACCATTTCAATAGATAGACTGCTTATTCATAAGAAAATTAGTAGGTATATGGATTTGGGTAAAACATACTTAATGTCTTTTTTACTTTAGTTAATAAAAGATTTGAAAATGTATGTTACTTTTTTCAAATCTTGGTTCTTATCTTAGTTTCAATTTAAAGAAATAAGTATTTACTTTCTACTGTTTTTAGCAACAGCTATATTACTATGAAACCGTCACATAAAAAATCAATATAAGGATTTTTTTTTACAATTACGGACAGATCAAGCAATAATATATTTAAGTGGCAAAATAAGCAATAGGTAGTGCCTTGCAATAGGAGATAATCAAGGTTCTCTACGGGCTTCTAGCACAGGTTCAATTTTATTTTTATCTGTAATTTTTAATGCAATTAAAAAAGTATATACACAGATTGTACTGCGAAAAATAAATCATTTAGCTGACAGTTTACTGTGCAATTAGGAACGACTAATATATCACGAAGTATAGGCCACTTTATACAGTCGGGAAACCAATTACGTAACGATATGACTATGACTTTGATAAAAATGTCTTCACTGCGTGACTGACTGACATGACTTCATGTATAACTATTGGAAACACACATCACGCAAACATGTATGTTAGCATAGTGCGTGCCACCAGGCATTAAATAGCTAAGTTTTATGAAGCCTCATCGCACCCGTATAAGATGGTGAGACTTTTTCAAAAATTTTATTGATTGTTATGCACGTTAGAATATAACGTCTTGTACGAGCGTGTTCAGTCGACGTGACTGTATGGGTGAATCGACGCGTCCTTGGGTATATAAGGGTAACGAACGCGTCCCTTGATAGCTTGAATTTAAACCGGACGGAGACATCTCTCGGCGCCAGGCAGGAACCAATAAACCCTCAAAAGTGCAGATATAGAATTGACTTAGAACCAAATAATGAGACTTGCGCCAGTAAATATTTGTTATATCCAATCCATCAAAACTTTATAGTACACATTCTAAACCAAGAAAGCATGATTCAGAATAATATGCTTTGTGTTACTTACATGTAGATAATTCGTGATTACCCATTAACCTATTTATACGTAACCAAAATGCATATCCATAATATATAAATAAGACTTAAAAAAAAATGTTTAGCGTATTATTATTCAAATTAAATTATATTATATGAACATTAAAAACTCATGCATACAGAGCCATCTTTATCCTTTATGTGGAATCAAGTACCTTTCAAAGCTCTATTGTACTGGACTATACTGACAAATTGGACGCAAGGGGGCGTTTAATGTATCGGTTTCAGACCGAAGGCGGTCCCGTCTTCCAGTCATGCATAAGGCCACTCAAGTTACTAGTAATTTTTAATAGACTTAAATATAATCGTAGGCTTATGAAAGGGGTCCATATTGGCTCACCTAAAGTTCTTTACCCGAAATTGTTCTTCCTAACGATTTTTAATCCGAATGATCACTCTTCCTAAAATGTTTCATCCTAAAGTTTTCATTCATACTAGGTATTTGTAGTGCTACCGGCTATGTTCATAACACTTATGTTTCCGAAAATTGTTATTAATAATATCATTAATGTAAATATATTTAAACTCCTACTGTTTTTTAACATAACTTTTTTATCCATAAATATAATTACCATAATATTTTCACTCATACCCACAGAAAGAAACATTTACCAAGTGTAATAAAAAATATGTTTAGAATGATTAAAGGTCGTTTCACAGATTTTTGTTTTAAATGAATGAAATTCATAAAACACGACTCATTTTTGGTTATTTTTATGGCCTGGGAGTTTATACCGCAGTTTAAACCGTACCTAAACCAATAACTATAAGACCGATTCGGTTCTGGCACTTCGCCGGCCGCTGCCGCTGCACGCTCGCTTCGCTCGCTCGGCTCTTGCGTTGTGGTCACAGTTCAAACCCAACCTAAACCAATAATTATGAATAAGACCGATTCGTTACTGGAACTTGACTGAATGACTGGAGCAGGACTCTGGCTTCGCTCGCTCGGCTCGTGCGGTATGATCGCAGTTCTAACTTAACTTAAACCAATGACTATAAATAGTACCGTGGTATATACAGGGTTATTTTTAAAACACCAACAACCTTTTGGGGAATAGAAGTACTCATGATTATGAACAACTTTTACTATGGGACCAACCCTGATATCGCGAAAAAAAAATCAGCTGTTCCATACATTTATGTTTACTTACCTCGACAAAATGTATGGAACAGCTGATTTTATTTTCGCGATTTCAGGGTTGGTCCCATAGTAAAAGTTGTTTACAATCATCAGTACTTTCACCCTCTAAAAGGTTATTGGTGTTTTAAAAATAACCCTGTATATGTGAAAATAACTTAATAACTAAAACTGTAAAAGTTACGCAAAAATAATGTATATAATACTGATTATTATGAATAAAAAGAAATCTAAACAAAAAAGATATGACTTTGAATAATAGTGTAAAAGATGGTTATGTTGAGAAAATATAGGAAAACAAATAAAAGTATAATAGATGTTTATTGCTACTGACATTATGAAGTTGAATGCTTCGGAATTATGAACATTAGAGACAGAGTAGTTAGGAATTGTGATTGTTAGGATGAAAAATTTTAGAAAGAACATTTTCGGATTTCCAATTGTCGGAGTTGAAAATTTAGGTGAACTTTGGCGCACCCTTGTGAAAGACTTACTTTTTTCACAATAAATGAAATTTACTATAAATATTCGTGATTAAGGGGCGTGATTGAATGAGAAAGGGAAATATAGGCCATATTTCAGATTTCCGAGTAAGAATATCCTAAACATACGTTTCGCGAAACTTCAGATGAAAAATTGTAGCGTAAAGATGCAGAAAAATCAGGTTTATGTCCCTTAGTCGCCTGTTTATTATTAATTAGGTACAATAATGAGCGTTACTTATGAAAGTAGGAACAATGCCCAGATAATGTGCGATGGGATGATTGTTATTAGTAAACCAGTCGAGTTGACGATATATGATGATGCTCGCAATTGTAATTGAACATGCATTTTCAAAAAGACGCATCTCATTCGGCATGACAATCGAAGTGATGCCCTTTTCTAAATTGGTCATTCAATTATATATAACTAGCTTCCCGCGTAACTCCCATTCCTGTGGGAACTATATAATTAAATATAATATATAACCCTCCTCGATAAATGGGCTATCTAAAACTGAAATAATTTTTCACGTCATCGGTCCATTAGTTTCTGAGATTAAAGCAAACATACAAACAAACTCTTAATCGCTTACAAACACTTCAGCTTTATAAAATATATTTGTTTTCAATCAAAGATGCTTTTACGGTTTGATTTTTGAAGAAATAGCATCCGTAAATTAGTAAAGACTTAAACCGTTACGTTGGCTCTACCAGATGTTGATTATTAAGTCAGAGGACTGTTGGGCAGCAATGTTTATATTATTATGTTGGTCATGATACTACTTACTTACTGCGGCTACTAAACGTGCCAAGGATAGGAACTTACAGGGATTTACAAATCTGAAGGCCTCGGAATAGCAAAGAAGTGGAGGTCCCTTGACATGTAATTATTTAGAACTAGTTTCCGCGTGCGATTTCCCAGTACTTCTTCTTCTTCCTCCTGAGATAGCCGCTCTAGCAAACAAACATATAAACAAACTCTTTAGCTACATATATATGTATAGACTTTTCTTTCAGACAACATTTTCATTTAACAATATTATCATGCTTCTTAAGAGAATTATAGGTTAAGGTGAAACCTTATTTAAATGGTGTTTAGTAGAAGAAGAAGAAGAAGAAGAAGTACACTTTATTGCAAAATATAAAACAATACAAGTAACTTTGGTAACATAATAACTATGAGGAATAACCTAATTATATTTTGCAATCGGCGGCCTTATCGCTAAAAGCGATCTCTTCCAGGCAACCTTATGCATAGGTTGGACCAAAAAGTAAAAGAAAAAGAAATAGGGTAGCATAGGGTGTACACAGGGAAAGGAGAATATATTATAACGATACTAAATAAGCTCACATATTACACGTGCGAGCACGTGTTTAATTACATGAAAGAATATATAGTTATATACATATATGAGGATAAATATAAAATTACAAATATATAATATATACATATAATAAAATATGTATAATAGTGATAGCTTCATTGGCGAGTTTGAGCAAGATAATGTTCTCTTACCATATTTTTAAATATATATAAAGATTTCGCCCGCCTGATCTGTAACGGCAGGGCATTCCACAGCCGCACTGCCTGTACACTAAAAGATTTATCAACAAACCTTGTGGAATGGACTGGCATTTTAAGTCGCAAGTTTTCTGATGACCGCAAGAGTCGTGCATGGGTTGAGCTAAGAAACTCGAAACGATTTTTAAGATAGAGAGGAGTAGAAGGGTTGAACAGTATGTTGTATAGAAGATACAGTATGTGCGTATTCCGGCGAAGGCGAATTGGCAACCATTTGAGCTTAGCACGAAATACCGAGACGTGATCATATTTGCGCAAACCAAATATGAATCGTATGCAAAAATTCTGAAGTCGCTCAAGTTTATCAAATTGGTCCTCTGTAAGATCAATATAGCTGGTATCGGCATAGTCTAGTATTGGGAGAAGAAGTGATTGGGCAAGTGCAATTTTGGTGGCTGTAGGAAGAAAATTACGCAAACGTCTCAATGAACTTGCAGAAGCAAACACTTTCCTACTGATCTCCTGTATTTGCGGTCCCCATGATAAGGTAGTATCGATATAAACACCTAAATCTTTCACTTTCTTCGCATAGGGTATCACAGATACGTTAAAGACTACTGCAGGAGTATGAGACCAATCTACTGTGGAAATTTTTCGAGAACTGCCAACAACAATGACCTGAGACTTCAATGGATTAACATTTATGCCATATCTCATGCTCCACTTACTCACACGTGATAAATCCTCGTTCATAACCTGAATAGCCTCTGATAGCTTCTCAGGAGGTGCCTGTATGTATATTTGCAGGTCGTCTGCATAAAGGTGGTAGGACGAAATCAGTTGGTCGGAAATAGTATTAATAAATACAGAGAATAGTAATGGAGATAAAACGCCACCCTGCGGTACACCGGCGCTAGTATTACACCAAGATGAGAAAAACTCTTCTATGTGAACACGTTGCCGACGACCAAACAGGTAATTGTGAAACCAACCAATTGCCGTTGGAGATATATTAAGGGAGCGCAAAACGGTTAACATAATATCAAAATCGACAGTATTGAAGGCATTGCTAAAATCTAGCAGTGACAGTACTGTCAAATTGCCACTTTCCATGCCTGTCCTT
Source organism: Nycteola revayana (assembly GCA_947037095.2). Classification (NCBI taxonomy): domain Eukaryota; kingdom Metazoa; phylum Arthropoda; class Insecta; order Lepidoptera; family Nolidae; genus Nycteola; species Nycteola revayana. The sequence goes on along the minus strand of OX344842.1, from coordinate 11,924,561 downwards.
ATATCCTCCGTAACATTTATGAGGGCTGTGGTCGTACTGTGACCAGGACGGAAACCAGACTGGTAGGGATTAAGGAGATTGTTCTTATGAAGGAAAGCACTGAATTGACTATGGATCAATCGCTCCAGAACTTTAGATAGGAAGGGAAGTATGGAAATAGGACGGTATTCGGAGAATGACTCAGGGTGAGGTTTCTTAGGCAAAGGGATGATTTCAGCATCTTTCCAAGAAGATGGAAACTCGCCGCTGGATATGGAAAAATTAAGGATATGGGAAATTATGGGAAGGATTAAGTAGGTACCGAGATTAGCTGCGTAAGTACTAGTAAGCTAGTAATCAATCACAATAATAATTACTGTGATTAACAAATTAAGCAATTATTCGATTCCTTAATTCATGAGCCCGTATGAATAAATGTTTAAATTGGATCAATTAAAGGCATTTACATTACTTTGCCAAGGTGCTTCGTTTATATATAATATGTTTACGATGTTTGTGCGGTAATAAAAGGATTAGTCATAGTACCTAATATTTATTCAGTAATGTATGTCCATATTATTAGTTAGTGGGCGGTAACGATCAGGAAGCTTTACCAAATTAGTGATATTATATCCGTTTTCTAATTTTATTCAACGCTATACCCTAGAAATAAATAAATACTTCAGTCTATCTAGAATTCTATGTGTTTCCCACCTTAGTCGTAAACGGCTGAAACTATTAGGACGAAATTTTAGATACGTGTGTCTAAATAAAATTGGATCCAGTAGGTGGCGCTCGGAGATCTGGAAATGATACGTAGGCGAAGCTGAGCTGGTCAACTAGTATTGATTAATTATCTATTTTTATCTCTATGAAGGTTTATAACTTTAGTATATTTTGAATCACTTAACGTTATTACTGTTGCGTATGTTGTACGATTAAATTAAATCAATTACTTACTCGAACCTCTTATACCCTGAATTAATAATATTACCCACAGTAGGTAGTTAGTTTTAAGTTGAAAATAATAAAATATGTTATTTGCATATAAATAAAAATGATAATTATCATTATAAATATCATTGTTTTATAGTCTAATTAATTTGTAGGACATTCGTAAGCAGAATATTTAATTATAATTCTACCACTTTATAATTATTTATTCTTGTGCAAACTGAGTACCTACTTATATATTGTGTTGTATCTATTTGAACTAATGGTATCTGTCTGAATGATATTGTGTTTAACATGCTTTATTATTTGGAAGCATATTAAAATTAAATTGATTTACTAGCTGTAGCTACATCGACGGTTTAGACTGAAATATGTCTATCGGGATTGTGCCGAATTTTTGGTTACCCTCCCGACTCCCGACAAAATAAAAAATCTCCCGAAAAAGAACTTCATTTTATAAAACAATTTTTTTAATTACCTATTTTACTAAATTCATATTTTTTCTTAACAATCTTTACACCAGAGAAATGTGCATGGATTTAATAAAAGCCGAGTTTGATTCGACTCAAATTTGACGAAAATTGTTTGAATTTCAAGTCTTCTTTAAATAGTGAAAAAATGGTTAAATCTGTGAAAAGTAACACAAAATATATGAAGCAAGCTAAAATTAAATCACTTTATTAATGTTGCTGTTTTCAATATATTTAATCTTATTTTATTTTTTTGTATCTCCCGACCAAAGTCCCCAAATCCCGAAAATTCGTTGTTTTCTCCCGATAATATGGTCATTCGAACTGGCAACTCTATCTGCTACCCATTTTTGCAGAATGGCCGCCATCTTAACGATCGTTTTTTAGTCTTTTCTTATCGGATGCCTAAGTTATATAGAGATTACACCCTCCAAGCGTCAGGTCTCTTTTCAGCGGTAATTACTAGGTCATTTTATATACAAAGTTTAATTTATACTAGTGGTGGAAAAATGGTCGAAAATCGACCACGGTTAAAAAAAATAGCATTTTGCACTCCTTCTCTATATAAACTATAAGTGTGCGTAATATCATACTGATCCGTCCACGCTATTTTCGTTAAAAGGGGTACAACGTTTTTGCTTTACGTATCAAAATACCTATAGATAGATTAGGGTTGCCATCCACAATTTCAAAAACCTAGGACTCAAAGTTGGAAAAGCCAGGACAATTCGTTTAAAAAACAGGACGCAGTAGCAACATTTCAATTAATATTAAGGAAAAATATATAAAGTAAATTCATTTCAAGTACGCAAATTTATAACAAATTACATAATCAAACCCCTTTTAAAAACCCAGGACGCTGATTTAAAACTAGCCAGGACTTCTCAGGACAATAATAATTAAAACCATGCCATGTGTTGGGAAAAGAGGACGGTTGGCAACTCTCAGATAGATCATACATAGACATACGTTTCACAGAATATTCAATTAATATGTAATATTTAGATAATACGATAGTCTGTTCAGTTAATTTACTTAATTAATTAAACACTAGCAACGTTTCATTCTGCGGTTTCATCTATATTTTCGAGATAAAGCATATACCTACTTATATGATTTTAAATCGATTTAACCCTTACAAAGTTATCAATTAAAAAAGTACAAGCAAATACAAATTATTGGGCTATTCGTTACCCCCACGAAAAGCTGATTTACCCTCGCGGGGGTACTTACCCCCGGGTTCGGAATCACAACTTGAAGTAATTCTACCTAAGATTTTGATTGAATTACAAACATCCATACATCTAAACTTTCTCATTATTTTAATACATTTCAAGGCTAGATTTGGTTAGATGTTTAACATTAACGCACATGATATGTTCGTGCGATGTGAAATCATTAATGAATATGTGTAGTTGACTATTAATTAGATACAATAATGAGCGTGCGTTATGAAAGTAGGTACAATGTCCAGATAATGTGCGATGGGATGATTGTTATTAGTAAACCAGTCGAGTTGACGATATACGATGATGCTCGCAAATCTAAAAGTCAACATACGATTAATCTCAATTTTGAAATAACATAAGATTATTTACATAAAATTTTATACCTATCTAAAAAGGGTTAAAAAAATAAGAAATGATGTACTTAGGTAGTTATGATAAAGTAATTAGAAAATGTTTGCATATTAATAAGTTTTGTAAGCCTATTATTTACATATGCAAGTTTTGATCGTTGTTAATATTAGTAAGAAGATAAACCATCAGCATCTATTAAAATGTAACATAAGAATTTCAAAATAGATTTTATATATGATTTTTACAAAACGGATAAAACGCATAACCAAAGCATTAAAGTTTTAACCCTGAAGTAACCTAACATTAGGCGAAGATGTTATAAAAAATCTTAGTTTGTATTAAATCAAACTACAAAATCAAAATCTACGTACACGAAGTCGTGGGAAAAGTCTAGTCTAGCACTCTAGTCATTATAAAAACAAAATAATGAAGAACGATACACAAATCAAGTGCTGACCCATCTAAATAAGGCCTATACCACGTTTTGCTTACACAAACAAACCTTTTCTCAAAACGGTATCAAAACAAAGCCTTCAAGTGGCCCATGTTGTGGGCGGTGTGTCGAAACGTCGGACGACGATTGGGCAAGTGGCGGTCACCACGTCTTCTCGAGGTCACTTCTCGGTTTAGTTGTTCACTCATTAATTACACCACAGATTATTTCCTGGCTTGTTGTCGGATAACATATGGCTAAAGGCGATTGGAGCACGTGATCGATTCTTATGTTTATTAATATCACCGTATAATGTCGGGTGCTGAAAACAGGCCTCCCATGAAAAAGGGTGTTGCCATAGTCACCTCGCTTGGTATGCTGGTTGGTAATCGCATTATTCAGTCGTAACACACTGCTGCCTGGAAATTGATCGACAGAGATAATGTTATTAACAGCGAGAATGCTTTCAGAGGCACAGACGAAAGTCCCTCAACCAACTAGAAATCATCCACTCAATAAAATCCAATTTTCGTCGGCGGGAATCGGATTTATAAGTTATAATAAAGGTTACGTAACACTCAAGTGAGTAATTTTTACCCTAAAGTTGTAAAGTTATGTTATAGTTTTTACACTTGGTATAGTTTTAATCTACTAAATAAAACAAGAGAATTTTATTTCGCAACACCTGCATATTTTGTTTATTTTTTATAAATTTTTGGCTTTTAATTTTTTTTGTTTTTGTTTGGGAGTTTTAATTCCCTAATTTTTTAGAAACATTGTTACGTAACGTGTTGTAATAAAGACCCCCTCCCGCCCCTGTAACGCATCGTAACATTTTACGAGACCCCCTCCCCCCCCAAATTGCGGATGCGGCAAAATACTAGAACGCTCCCGTAATCGGTCTAATTAGAAAAATTCTATCAGGGTTAGATAGCCTATTTAGTTTTGATTTACGCGCGTTTATAGAGGAGGAGTGCAAAATACTTATATATTTTTTATTTTTGGTCGAATTTCGACCACTGGGTGACCACTAGTAATAACGATGGTATATTGTCTATAGAACAGATTTCTTCGTCGTATTGAATCGTTTCTTAAACTTACACTTTTTATGCAGCACATATTATTATACAAAGAATTAAATTCACTCTTCCGTATCGTACAAACAAAGGTGTGCGAATCCTTAACTTGAAAGTTAATTTGCTTTTGAAGATCGTATTCGTCTCTGGGGTCAATTCTGCTAATTTAAGATAAATTATAAGTTCTAATAGTAAAGGTACAATATAATTTAAGTTTATTTAGGCACAATGGCCATGAAGACTAAAACAAACTATTAAGCCCGTCAGATAGATTATCAAAAAATATTGGATACGTATATTTTTTTTCGTTCCTCAAACAGAAAATGACAGCGTGTTGAAATTTCGGGTGACGTCAGGTGCAATTTTACCAAATAGTGACGTCGGAAGCCCCCCCTCCGAAATTTAATAGTTTGTTTTGGCTCTGTATCTTTGTAAATTTTTATTCATTTTATAAATTAAAAAAAACGTGTCCGATACTTTTTTGTAATCTAACTGACGGACTAAATAGTTTTTTTTTGTCTTCACGCCTATTGACGGTAAGTACGCTCTATTGAGATTTCCGTTTAATTGTAACATATATGGCATTCTGCTACAAGTCAACCAAAACTCTGGTTGTATCTTATGCGAATTGTGACAGGTGTAACGAAAGAACGTATCAAACCTCAAACCAAGCTATAATAATAAATAATATAACGCATTTTTGACGATATCAATGGAAACACTCTTTACTTACCAAATAAAAAAGAGAAACAAAATTGCATCGACACTCCATTGGGATTCCTTTGAAGAATTTTTAAATAAGTAAAATCGGAGCCCTGGAGCGCATCGGGAATGAGTCACGCATGCGGAGATCACTGCATCACCTTCGGTTAAGCCTCGCGACCAGCTATTACTCCAATAAGTACTGGTTCAGTTATGCGTTTCTCTTTAGTATAAACCTGTTTATAAACATCCTTGTTAAATAAAACAAAAAAAATATGTAAAATAATTAATAAATTAAGTAAACTCATCATAATATATGTCAAGTTTTTAATTAAATCTCATTCTTATTTACTATCATTAAATTAAATTATAATTAATTAACTGCAGTCTACTATCACACTTACTGTTAGCTGTATGCAATAATTTATAAGTTATAATAAATTTATAAGGTTAGAGGAAATATAGCATGTTATTTGATCGGAAAACTGTGAGTAAAAAAAAAGAATACTTTTCACGTAGTTTCAGTACTACTGCGACGTTACAAGCCTTTCTTTATACGTATTTAAAGACTACGTACATCCTTTTGTACGTTATTGAATGGTCACAAATTTGCTCTTTTATCACTCATTGTTTATTCAACTTCTGTATTTGGCAGTAAACTCATTGGTTTTCAAGGCATCACTGTATAATTGACCAATTAAAATAATTATACCATTACACTTGACTAATAGGGGTGAGTGACGTCAACAAGGGTTTAACATTACTGTTTGTATGAACACGGAATACGTAATTTTTTATATTATTTTTTTATATTAGTACCTACTTATTTAAGTATTATAGGAAATTGAACGTATATTTTGAAAAATTTTAGAAGGAATAGAATATTCTTTAATCATCTATAATAAGTTCACACAAATCTACAGACCAGTAGCGCCATATAAAACTTTGGATCAACCTACATCGCACAATAGAAGTTTGCACGCCAATTCCCATGCCGCTAATTCCCATGTGCTAAGCAGTAACTAAGGGAAAAAAGGACGAATTTCTTTGCCGGGCAACCTCACCCGGCCGAGAAACAGGTTTTCCTTATTTTAAACCGTTTTTTTCTATTGATTTTCAATACTATATTGCATAATCTCCTAATGATAGCCTTTGACAGTTCCTTGATGAATTCGCTTTATTTGAATCTGATAAATATGAATAAAGATAGTAGGAAGACCCGAAGACAAAGAGTCGTAAAATTACAAAAAAAACATGTTTTTTAAATACAAAGAAGTGCGTACTTATTTAAATGAAATGCCGGAAACAATACTATGTTAAGTATTTAATGCCTCTTCACAATTTACATTTTAGGTACATACTTACTTTTTAGTAGGTAATATAAGATAGGTAGGTAATTAATTTATTAAGTTTGCATATCACCCGCATGATTTTATTTTAACCGTCGACGGCCTATTAATCCTCTCTTGATTATTGATTAGGTCAGTTGCAATGAGCGTGGCGCGTCAATATAAAATATAGAGTATGTAGCTATTTCACTTTTGAAAAGATTTGTTTCGTCTTTTAAGGGCTCCGTACGCGAAGGGTAAAACGGGACTCTATTACTACTAGCCCCCCTTAAATATTTATTTTATTTTATTTTTAGTATTTGTTGTTAAAGCGGCAACAGAAATACATCATTTGCAAAAATTTCAACTGTCTAGCTATCGCAGTTCTTTGGATACAGCCTGGTGACAGACAGACAGCGAAGTCTTAGTAATAGCAGTAATAGGGTCCCGTTTATACTGTTCGGGTACGGAACCCTAACAATTAAAATGACACGACTACAATTTGGAATATACCTAAACAGTTTCATAAGAGCTAAAAACATTATAAATAAAATGGTATCTTAGATAAAAACCATAACAATAATACTAAATTTATATCTACTTATAAACATTCTTGATTGGAACTTCTGATCATCAATACTGACATTGCTGATAAAAGTATTGTGGAGCTAACCAATTTTATTACACATAGAGACTATGTAATTACAATTCTTAAGAGTATAGGTATATAGCCATTGATTACGAGAATCACAAACAGATTTAATACTACAGTTATGTATTTGAATACAACAATGATGGGCTAAATTGTACACAATATCCTCAGCTACATGTTTCAAATCTAGGTGTGATGGGTTATAAGCGATACAGGGATTTCCCGAAGAGCAAAGTAGGTACAGTAATACCCCGACTTACGCTACCCCGTTTTACGCGAATTCGGAGATGTACGCGGTTTTTATTTTTGATCACCACGCATCGGTGTGTTTGGTTTAGTGCAAGTTAAATTGCTAACTGCTAACTGCTAACCTAACCTAACATGAAAACAAAAAAACTGTCTTTTAGAGTGTCAACTAAATTTTATCATAATGAACTTAATGGACTTTGAATCAAAAATAAAAAAAGGAATTAGCAAACATATTTAATCGACCGGAATAATAAGTGAAAATCTCTTTCTCTTTGAATTCAAACGTCACGGTATTATCGCTTAGATGGAAACCATGTTAGAATTATGGTGTAATAATGTAAAGCACATTTATAATTTAACGTATTATTAAACATGTTTCTTCTAATCTATTGTTTTTTTAGACTCCGGTCCCGAATACACATACTTCATATGGATTTATAGGGAAAGTTAAACCCCGACTTACGCGAATTCAACTTACACGGCCATCCCGTGGTCCCACCTATCGAGTAAGTCCGGGGTATTACTGTATTCAAGTTACTTCTATCGCTTCACAATTTCTAATTTAATTATATATTTTCGACCAAAACCAAAACTAACGATGTAGGACTTACACTGCTTAAATCAGACCCTTAAAATATGCATAATAATAAAAGATTTTCATTCAAGTGTGTAAAAACAAGGCAAGATAGACAAATAGCGCAAAATATCAAAACTGAAATGACATAGAAATTCTTTTACCTTTAACAAAAATCAGTTTTGCTTTTACGGACACAAGTAGTTAGCCATGAGGCTTTTGCTATTTCACCTGGCATAAAAGCATGCAGAGCTCGAGCCTTAATAAATGGTTTAAAAGCTACAAACTAAGCAACCTGAGCTAAAGAACGCCCCTTATGTGATATTGGTTAACATGTTTCCGAGTATTTTTTATCAAGGGGAAATGCATTACGCACCCTATTCCCCAACCTATCGTCCACCTTTACCCGACCCCGCAGGGTGCGGCGGGGTTTATCGGTCTAACCTACTCTGTCCATCTCTCATCACCACTTAGGTAGGTATATCACTCCAAACACTAGGGAGTGTTGGAGATATAGGAACACATTGAATGTACCTTGTTTAGTGCGTATTACTTATACATATTTAAATACTTTACCGATAAAACACATAATATTATACTATCGGTAACTTCGGGTCTTTAACTCAACTCAAAAGCTAATTATTATAATGACTTGTAATACTTTAAAATAATATTCTAAGACGTAGATATACAGGCAAACTTATAACTACTAGGTTTTTAAAACTACATAGTTGGAAAATGTAAACGATTTCTACGTAATTTTACTCGTGTATATTTTTTTTTTATTAGTTCCAATGGTCTCCAGGCTTCTGACACTGACAATTTCCCATGGAGCCCTGATATGTGATTAGTAGAGGTTGTATATCGGTATTTGCGTTTATTAAATCTGTCCCAAGTGGATTAAAGTCAATTTTTCAAACAATGAAAATTTAATTTAAATTGGTTTTTTAGATTACTTTTTTTGTGAAAGCATGGTCCACCGATACGTTTTTATTCTCTATAATTAATTTTGATTCTAATATGCAATTCTGAGCTGCATAAAAGTTGTTGTTAAGAATTAAACAATAATCATTGAAGAAGTATCATTAGTTTTATATTAATAATACTTCAAGAATGATTTGTTTCTTGAATCCTTTCTCAACTACATATTGAAAAGTGTATTTATGTAAATATTGTTGTACATGACAATATAGTACCTAAGTTTGGCCTTCAATCTATAGTTACTACATAACAGTATTATATTCTATGGAAAACACAAAAGCTTTATTTTTGCGAGCAGGTGTGGGGTTTGCTTTACAATTTCGCGTTTATGCAGCTGCGTCATTCCAGTGTGCGTATACTCTAACAGCGGCAAGGTGCTTGAATATATTGACAAACCGGTGTTCAAGATCGGCCATACAATATTTAAACAAGTTTTGTACTAAATGTACAATTAAGTTCTTACTCATACTTACTCTGATGTACGTTGTCAACGCACTTTGGTTTCCTTAATTAAGTGATTAGGTTTAATATATATCCAAGGTTTTTTTTAATACGTAATTCTGGTAAGTTTTATTAAAATATACCTACTTAGAAAATTTGGAGTCAGCCTCACTTTGTGTGTAAATGGGGTATGAATTCAAAATTCCGGCATCGCGATTGTGCTTCCATGCATTGCTGATCAATGATCACAAATAATTTGCTCGTTTGCAAATTCAATTAAAATCATATTTAATAAAAGTTGTTTGATGAAATTTCGGAGGATTATTTGATTTAATATTAGCCTATGGCAAATACCTCCCTCGGGAGTAGGCCCATGTTCAGCAGTGGACGTTATACGGGCTGATGATGATGATGAACATGATTTGATATAATTGTGTATTCTTGTAGCCTCGTGATTAGTATAGTGATAATTATCGTAATCTTGTTTAATTTAACAAAAACAATGGTTATAAAAACAAAGTTTTCAGTTTTATACCAAATAATATGCTATATTAATATAAAAATACATTTTTTTGAGTTTTCAAGTCCTCATATTTTAAATATTTCTTTGAAAATAAAGTGTCAACTAGCCTAATCTATGGTGTACATTAATTACTTTGCTCATAAATAAAGTATAAAAAGGCTTTAAGGCGCGGTGAATAGACGACTTTTACGTATTAGTTTTGTCACTGTTGCTCCGCGTAGAAATGAAAGAGAAGCGAAGAGACGCCGTGATGGCGCAACGTTTCGTTCGACTCGTTAGAGTTATTAAATACATTAATCCTTGCAAAATTAAATTATTATATATTACATCACTGTTATTAATATTATCAAGATTTGTTTATAAATAATACAGTTACAATTGCTACAATTTCAATTTAAATGGTTATTTTATGGTTTTTTTTATCGAGAAAATTTACCGAAAACGTGTTTTGAACACAATGGTCCCCCCATAAATATGATCAAGATAAACATATATTTTTTTAGCTGCTCTAAAATGTAAACATTTGGCTAAAAAACTGTTTTGTGAAGCCTATTTTGACAAGGTACAGCGCCTTAACTTAAAAATAAAATTAATGTATATAACCCGACGTGTTTATTATGGAAAATTTGTAAGTAGTTGTTACGATCTACTTAGCGTTAATTTGTGCGAATGAGTTCATAAAGTTACGATTTGTTTACTCAGTGTTTACGTGTTGTGTTAGAACTATTAACACTTACGCTTCAACATACTATCGTGTTGGTTACGATTATTATTTTTACTTGCTGATAGTTTTAGAAACAGCTGGTATAATATAGGTACAACAGGGAGTTTTTGAATAAAATATTACCAACATATCTAAGAATAGGGAATATGCACGACATTTAAATTAACCTCAATTTTTTTTTCTAGATTATTTAATGTCATTAAATTATACTTATCCTGTTTTTTTTTAGTTAGTTATTATTTAAAATAAAAAAAGGACGAAGATTCAAACGTACAAAACGTCACCGTGTTGGTCGAAACGAAATGTGACGTAAATGGTTATGTCATTTGATTTATCGGCGTCGATATTCCTATTGTGTTAGTAAGTTTTTTGAGAAAAAATTGTTTAAAGCTCTATTCATGTGTGATTACTTGTGAATAATATTTGTAATCAATCTGGAAGAATGACAAGAATTGGTTTTATGAACGCGCAATCGGATAATCTACCGAAAAAAATGCATATAGGTCGACATATTTCGCATCATATCTTGATTTTACGAGCCTAGAAATCATAGGAGTGTTCATATTTTTTCAAATAGGTACATAAAACTTACAACAATACATAGGTATAACTATAAATATCCATTTTTTATTAAAATTGTTCCTAAACTTCTAATTTACCTCTATATCATTTTAATTTATACTTAATATTATTGACTATCACTCAAAGATGATAATGAAGACAGATAAAAAAAAATACACACCGCTATATAAGATTTTTAAAATTTTACGTATACTTAGCGACCGCCGACCGGCAATCCGATCGCAAGGTGATAGTTGTGTAGTTGTGTAGTGTAATGCGTCTTCCATATGCTTGACTCTTTACATTGGACAGAAAACTCGTTCGATAGCGCAGCTGTCAGATTGCGATCGGTTTGTAGTTTGCAAAAGATATGCCGGTTTTTCAAATCGACTAGCATAACAGTTTAGGCGGAAACAAATTGTTGACGACCCGATGAAACGCGATCAGGGCCCCGAGTCTACTATCGTAATGGCGTGTCCATGAACTGTCAATTACAGTTCAATGGTCGATTTTTTTCCCATTTGGTAATCTACTAATCCAAAAGATGTCATAATGGTGTCATTATGACGCGACGATGACATTAGCGTTGTTGAATATAACAACAAATGATACATTTATAAGTTTTGCAATTGCCTAAATAAACATTACAATCTCCCTAACCATCTCCCCTGCTACTTCTGTTGACGGCCTTTTTCAGCGGTAGCAACGCTGACTGCCATTCCAGCGCCGACACCATAGTGAGATTAGTAGATTACCGTTTTTGGCATAATGATATCATGATGGCAATACGGTGGCACAATTATTTAAAAAATAGCAGACTCGGCCCCCAGGTCGCCTGGCGTTTAAAAATATGTTTCCGCCTTTAACTTCCGAAAGTGTCGAAACTGTCAAATGAAATCATGTTTAGAATAATAGAATTTGAAAAACTGAATTCAGGAATTCCAATGATTCAAAGAAAAGAAAATGTTACACGATTCTGTTCGAAACTAATAATTACAATTTAGAAGACAGGCTGGCATTGGTTGAATTGTATAATATAGGCTATTTTTATTTAGTCTGTTTGTTTGTTTGTCCGTCTATTTCAACTAATCTCCAAAACGGTTATAGGTACCAACCTAGACGGGGCAGTTTTAATTGACTTATCAAATCATTATTTTAGACAGACTTGTTTATATTAATATTAGTAAATAAGTAACAAAAGGTGACTACCTAAATAACAGCATAAAACCTTTGTACACCATGAAGTATAAAACCAATTAAGTTTATTTTAATTTTTTAACATTAATTAAATCTTTTGTTAGTTTAAAATTCTTGTGAGAAGGTAATATATATTTTAAATTTTATTTATGTATTCGATAGTTAGAAGGAAGCTTCATAATATACCTAATGATTATTAGTTTTCATTTTGTGATAGGATTTAACTTATATCTTTAGTTCTTTACCACTCTACCTACTTTCGTACTGGCTTAACGCCTGGTTTTATCCGCGTAGCATCGTCCTCATGGAATGTAAATAAAAGAATCCATAAAATTTAGCCTCTTATTCCTTAGTAACAAACTTTTAATATTGGTCTATGAGTTTTTGTTTATTTTAATAACAAACAGATACAAATCGTCTCTATTTACAATCGAATATGTTTCCAAAATATATGACATATCTTCAACCGTATAAATAACATAAGTGTTTCTTTTTGAATCAATCAATTATTCCATTTAAAAATATTACGATTTTGAAATACATGTTTCTTTTGTATAAAGCCGTCCACTAGTCATGGTGGCCATAACTCCCGGTATATCATGGAGTGCCCTCTCTCTCCATCATACGCCGAAAGGTACGGCCAGTTTCTACTCGTGCTTGTATGTATTATGTAATTTTACTATCTAAAACATAACAATTACGGACTATACACAAAATGAAAACTATATAAAACGTAAAAATAAAAAAAAAAACATTCGCTAGCCCGCCACCGCTAGACAGCTAAGCTTTTTCGTTGGCCGAGGTAAGAGCCAGTACTTTGGTCACCGGACACCTACACCAAGCGTCTAGATAGCTCCTTTAAGAAATCGTGGGTGACTGAGCCCCATGGACATACCTATAGTTGCGACGCAAAACGGAAGAAATATGTTTGATTTTATTAATAGTCACCATGGTTTTTCTTGAAATACTGTGTATACTGTATTTCACAGATTTTTCCCTTACGTTATCGCTACACGTGATACGATACCAACTAATGTTAAATTGATGGCATACATTTAGTAAAGTATTATTATTTTAGATATATAGGAAAACAAAGCGGATGACTAGTAGGTATTTACGCCACTTTGAGATAAACGTAGAAACCGCAATATAAATTAAATATTAATTAGGTATCTGTTGAATTTACGTTTATAAATCTTATGTATATCCATCCACTTAAATAAACTTACGTTTATTCAAAGATGTTTTTCCGGGAAAATGAACACGGGGAAGACTATTAAAATAAATAGGTATCTCCTTCTATATCTATTACTATGTAAGTATGAGGCTGTGCCTGACAGAGTTCATAATTGGTACTAAGTACATACATTTATTCTATAACACGTCATCAAATACAATTGAGTATATGTGCTTGGTCTTTTTTTAAATGACAACCTGCCGTAATATATTACCTATGTTCATGAGTAAACAAGAATACTTACTGAATTTTTGAAATTTTACAACCTGGAAAATCTTTAAGGGCCTGGAACAAACACAAACATGAAATAAGTGTTAGTAAATATAATATACATACATAAAATATGGTATCCTCGGGTCAATCCGTTTACTTATTAAAGCTATAATAACAGAAACTTAAAGTTATTGTTAGTTATCATATTAATTTTAATTAAACGGTTTTACCCCTAGCATATACAGTTACAATAAGTAAAACAAAATTGACACCCATATCTTAATCTATACTATCCAGTTGCAGAAAGGTAGATCAACTTTAACTTTTAAAAATTAATCAAGGGTCAATTTTTTTTCAGTATCATATAAGTTTCTGAAAGCATGATTAAATTTATTACTTTTTTAATGATATTTGATTATTACGTTAGAAAATGTAAGATTAATATTTTTGTCACGAGGTGAATGATAAACGTCATTATGGGTGTACTAAAAGTAAAGGTTTAATTTTGTTTTAATTTTAAAGTTTTAAAAATTGGATTTGATTTGACAGCGATGTTCAGCGTACTTAACTGTTAATTTAGTCAGTAGCTTCAATTGACCTTTAAGAAAACGGGCGTTAGTGTTCTTCCGTGAAGTTCGAAAATTCCGTTGTTTCATCTGATTTGTCGGCAATTGTTTCCTCTTAAGCCTTTGTCCGCAATAATAAAAAACCTTAATAGCCTTTTAAGCTTTGAATTGCAACGAATTAGCCACTGAAGTGATAATCAACGGAACAAAGGCTCAGAGTGAGTAAACAAAGCCATTGGCATACTAATGAAAAGTGACGCATTTTACTTAAATATTTTAATTAGATTCGTATGTTCCAGAGCGTTTCTAATCCAAGTAGTAGGTAACTACTTGGATAAGAAACACTCTGGAACATACGAATGCCACTATAAGTAGGTTACTTATAGTGGCAGTAGTAGTGGGAAATGTAGATATGTAGGGATTTAATCATTACTAGCTTGCGGGGCGCGGTTTATCCCGTTTAATGCTGATTTTCCACCAGAGGGGCAAGACGAGACGAGACGAGGAGGGAATTGAAATTTGTATGGAAAAATTTCAATCCTCTCCCAGCGCATCTTTGGTGAAAACAGTGTGGCGAGACGAGACGAGGCGAGGCGTGAATAGAAATATTTGTTTGTGTAAAAATGAACCGTATTGCTTCCGATATAGAGTATAAATTACTGTGCAACAGAAAAACGCTTCTCGCGAGATGTTTATTGTTGTTCAGTGCTACTTATTACCGTGTTATTACCTGAGAATCGCGATGGCTATTTTTAGTGGAAAAGGGTCAGTGCGATTTCAATTCCCTCCTCGTCTCGTCTCGTCTCTGGTGGATAATCAGCATGACTCTCGTTACTGTTCCTATGAACTTCGCAATGAAATATAACGTATAGCCTCCCTCGATAAGTGGTCTATCTAACACTGCAATTTTTTTTCAAATCGGATCTTTCGTTCCTGGGATGACTGCGATCAAGCAAACAAACCAACTTTTCAGCTTTACATAGATTATCGCGTGGTGTCAGGCGTAGGAACATCTTTATAAGTCTGAAAACTGTTTAATATTAGAGAACAATTTTACATTATTTATTATAGTTATTAAAAATACACTATTAGGAAGAAATCCTTTGATAATTCTTAAATTATGGCCAAGTGAATCGATATGTCAGATGAAATAATAGAATATAACATTTTTAAGTACTTTGGTAGAAGGAAGTTATACATGCACAAATTAACTTTTCATTTATGACAACATTACGTAATGTCTGCGAAACAAACTTTTCTCCGTTAAAAATGTTAATACATATATGAAAAATTTATATATGAATAGAATATTAATGTTCTTAGCATATATGAATACCTACCTACTTGTGTAGGTCTCATGTATTTAAGTACATTAAAGTAATAATATATTAATTTTTTTCCGTCTATTATAAAAGAGCTGAACATATTGCTTTTATGTCTATATTTTAACTAACAACACAAAACTTCCATGCAGTGGTCAACAACTACGTAGGTACTTGAATTCCAAGTATCAAAAATCGTGCCTTGTAAATAAATTACATCCCCGTCTATAAACTATGCATTGACAAAGCACTTCCTCAATCGTATTTAATAACTGGCCCGTAAAGGTGACATAAAAACAGTTTTCCTCTCAAAGAAGCAGATTACATAAGAAGTCGGCTTTTTGTGGTTAATAACAATGTTTTATCGGAGTATTGTCGCATGACCGGTACAAGGACTGGCTAGTGAAGCGACTCGCAAGACACCACTACCTATAGCGCGTGTTGCAAGATATAGTGAAGGTAAAGGGCAATGATTACGTATGTAGATAAATGTATTGACGTGTGTACGTACGGTTTGATTAATTTACGTATCTGATTATGTAGTTAAGGCTGCGGGATATTTTTTAACTTGTGGAAAATATTGCAGGTTTGTGTCTCAAGTTTTTTGTTCCCATATTTGCCCACTTCGTAATATTTAGATACGTATTCTGGCTACGAATACGTGCCTACTCAAAAATTCATGTTAAAGAAAGAAAAAAAGAAAATATCTACATTGAATTCAGCACAACACTCAAGATATTAAACAGCAAACATATGGTTATATACAAAAAAAATAGGACGCCTTGCATGTGGTTAAAATTTAATTTCCTTCTGCTCAGTTTATAATAATATGGTTAAGGTATCGCACAATTTTTAAGGTATTTAAGGTTTAAAGTACGTGTATTTACATTACCACAAACGGTATTTACATTACCATAAAACGGTTTTTTTATGTACGTCAATTACTTTTTAATAAAAAGCTACCAGTATTGTAATTTTAAGGAAAAGTTGAAATTACATGCTACAAGGAAAAGTAAAAATATGTAAACAACAGGGAAAGGTGAGGTGTGACATCACTTCACTATAAAACAGAAACCGCCGCCGCCCTGTTAGTTCGTTTGAACTCAAAATGTATTCAATAAATGGACAGATTCCTAAGAACAGGTTGAATCATAGCCCTAGAATTTCGCTTCGCTAACACCGATATAATTAAAAATTACTGCAGTCGCAATCCCGCCTGCCAAGCATGGTGACTGCAAAAACCCTCTCTCGAGAGGGTTCATCCATGTTCAGCAATAGACGTTATACGGGCTGATGATGATGAAAGTATGTACATTGCGTGGAAGCAGTAGCATACTTGAGATAAGATTCCCACATACAGTCTAAAACGTTGGAAAATTATATCTGAACATAAATTAACCCTTATTTCTCTTTGAATAGAAAATTTAAAAAAATCCATATATACCGACACTATCAGCTAGCTACTGTATTAAGTTGAATTAAAAGATTTTTTTTATGAGCACAACTAATATTGTGATGGCACTAAGACTTCGATCAGGTCATATCCCGTTAAATAGTTTTGCATATTTGATGGGTAAAGTTAATTCACCAAATTCTTCGCTATGTAATATAATAGAAGATGTACCTATACCATATTCTTATGGAATGCGGTCAAAACAGTGATCTGAGAAAAAAAAATGTTTTGCACAAATTATAACATTGGTGTGTGTAATAACATGCTTGCTTCTCCGTTATCGGATAAAGCAAGTATGTTAAACACTCTGGCATTATTTGCTTTTAGCGATAGAAGTGAATAGTTCAATTAATTTTATATTATTATTTTGTTCTTCTGAGAGTGGCTTGTCACTGCGTGACCTAAATCTTTTATTGTAAACAAGCTTCCCGCGCGCGGTTTCACCCGCGTAACTCCCGTTCCCGTGGGAAATTCATAATAAAATATAGCCTATGTCCTTTCTCAGGCTCTAGACTATATCTGTACTAAATATCATTTAAATCGCTTCAGTAGTTAAGGCGGGATTGCGTAACAGACAGACAGACAGACAGAGTTACTTTCACATTTATAATATTAGTAAGGATAAGGATTAGTAAGGATAAAGAATGAAAAAAAAAGATTGTTTTATTATAAGTAGAATTAAAAGATTATTAGATTAATATCTTAAAAAGTTATATCTTTTTAAACTACCATTTTACCTCGCCGCCCTTCGATCAATATATTATTGATCGAAGTCGCCGCCTCATCCTTGTAAGACTTATTTCATTATTTTTATTATTATACATTATTTTATATTATACATTATCATACATTTGTAGATATTAACATTTTAATTTCTCACTAGGTGGTTTCACGGCGTGATGTCGGCTAAGGAAGCCGAGACCCTTATCATGGAGAAGGGGAAGAATGGTTCGTTCCTCGTCCGGGAGTCGCAGGCGCATCCCGGGGAGTTCGTCCTCTCCGTCAGGGTTAGAGGGAGAGTCAGCCATGTCATGATACGGAAACAGGTGAGCTCTATTTTATTATTTACTAGGTTCCGTGCGCGGTTTCACCCAAGTAGTTCCCGTTCCCGTGGGAACTATATAATAAAGCCTTAAGCCTTCCTCGATAAATGTGCTATCTAACACAGAAATAATTTTTCGGTTTCGGTCTAGTAGTTCCTGAGTTTAGCGCGTTCAAACAAACTTTTAACGATTTTAACGACAAACGATTTTACATGGATGGTATAAGTACACACTGCTTACAGATATAAAGTCTTAACTTAGGGTTTATCCACATAAATCCACACAAAAATTTATGTAACCCTGCTTTCCAAACTAGGTAGTCCTGTATCTTGGGAGACAGATACAGAATATCTAGTTAGCCAAGAGGCTTTTACTACTTCAGCGGTGATATAGGCAGGCTCCAGCCTTAGCAATGCTTCTCTACTGTAAATAGCGCTCTGGGAACTATTGTCGGGATTCTTTTAAATTATTTTTTCTTAAGATTCGATATTTTTACCTAACGAGTGCGTGTGGCAACTTCTTATAAATATTTACGAAAAACTTTAAAGGCTTATTAAAACGTCTAGGACCTTGATTTATACATCAATATATCCATACTTATATATTAAAGCTAAAGAGTTACTTTGTTTGTTTGTTAGCATGAACGCGCTAATCCCAGGAACTACTGGTCGGATTTGAAACATTCTTACAATGTCAGTGAAGTTCCTACGGGAACCGCGTGCGTAAGCTAGTGATATCCTTAGTTACCTTTTAATAATTTATATTGCGACATGTTTTCTAATCCGAAAAATAATTCGACTTGTATGGTTTTTGTTTCGGACGGACATACGTAGTTAGCCTCGAGGCTTTTGCTACTTCACCGGGCATAACTTGTGTTGTACCGACATCTGTCACGTATAAGCAATTGGCGGAAAAATATTTTCATAAAAATGTATTGTTTGTGTCGCTCTACAGTTTAAGGCCTTGTTTACGGAGACGCGGGGCGTCACGCGTTGCGTGCGGCCCGTCGTGTATCTCACTCGCACTCATACCATACATACCAACGCCATATGTTTGGTTTGGTGCGTGCCGCGCCGCACAACGCCTCGCGCGACGCCCCGCGTCTCCGTAAATGAGGCCTAAAAACGAATTAACTGTGGTTGTTTTACATAACCATAGCCAACATTACGATAATAATTCATATTCTACAACGTTTTTAATTGTTTGGTGACCAACGGTGGTCCTATTAATTAAAGTTACATAACGTTTTCGCATTTGGCGACATTAAGTTGCCAATCTTTGAGGCTAAAAGTAGCGCAAGTTAAACAACATGCTTACGATAGGAATATTATTGCTGTTTTTAAATTTGAATTGTATTTGAATTGTTTCATAATATTGAGATACAGATATGGTACCCTAGGTACAGATTAAACCACCATGTTATATGATATTAATTAATCTTAATATTTCAATGTATATTGTTAAGGTGTACTTAATGTTCTGGATATTAATGTTATTAGCATATTTTTGTTTATTCATAGAAATTAATGACATGGTTTAAACACATGGTTTTGCTACATATTTCTTTTTACATAGTTACAAAGATATATACGGTAGCAAGTTAAGTTGTAAGGTTATCGCTTAAACAGCAGACAGTAGCATGTATTATGTTAATAGATAAGCAAGCTCACACACAATGTATATTTGATACAGGTGTGTTATATAACAGTAAAATAACAATTAAAAAAAATTATAATCATTACCAAGTAAAGCAAATATAAAAGTCTGTTATTTAAAAAAAAATAAGAACCTTTTTTTAAGCTACAATGTGAATAAGTATTTTATATACTTAACATGATTTTGACGACATCAGATTGCTAAATATTATGTGAAATAAGATGGCAGTACAATCGAAGCAATTCTAAACAAACATTATGTACATTTGGAACATTTTATGTGAAACATTCGTGACAAGTATATACCGCAAGTAGTTCCGTTCTAGGTGACAAAAAAAAACTGTAGTTTAAAGTACACTCGTGTCTTAATTGAAAATAAGTATTTCTGTGTTAAACCTATAGCCGAATAAAAAAAACATACTAAAGGATGCTATGTTTCTCAAATATTATATTTACTAGCTGACCCGACAGACGTTGTACTGTCATAGCTAAAACTATAAATTTCATTAACGCCATTGATTATGGATAGAGTAAGTTTTCGAGATTTCAATATCACCGCGGAAGAGTTTAAGCAATTGGAAATGACCGAAAGAAGCCAAAAGAACGGTGTACTATGTATATCGTTACTCTTTTCAAAATAAAATTCTGAACTCACCTATACACCTTACTTGACAATGGTGACAGATCAACTTTCGTCTAGAAATGTACTTCTTCTGATTTCAAAATACTATCGACTATCCGTCACTTTTTGGTTGCTCAATCAATCTATGACGGAACAAAACTGTAACGTTTGACAGTTATAATAATTTGTATGGGAAAATAAATGGTTGATCTAATGTATGATTCGGCATACAAATGTGGCTCCGATTTGATCAACAATTGCTGACCCTCTAGCGACACAAATAAGAACTATTCATTGCATTATTTATACAAATCCGCTCCATCTATTGTTGATCTGATTCAAATGGACCAATCAGAGGTCACCTTTGCCATGATTGGTTGGTTTTGTTATGCGCTGTTGCCACTTCGCTTCGCAATCTATACGCTATGATGAAAGCAAGACAGTGTTAAGTTAGGACATGTAGAATAGGACTAGGAGCTTGGTTCTCTATAAGATTCGACCTGTTATCAAATCATGCAAGTTAAATTTGACACACTTTCCGGTTTCCGATTGAGTAAAAATTTTGCACGCATAATTTGTATATCGCGTGACAATGCAATATTATGATGACATGGAGCTGATCTAATGATGGAGCTGGAAGGTGGCCATAGGAACTCCGTTATAATACGACATAACCCTATCGAGTTTGGGCTCGTATGATTCGTCTCGATGAGTACTTTGTCTGTAGATGGTATCCAGGGTCTCATGATGGAGCTGGAAGGTGACCATAGGAAGTCCGGAATAAAACGACACAATCCCATCGAGTTTGGACTCGTTTGATTAGTCTTGACGAGTACTTTGGTCCTAAATGGTATCCAGGGTCTGATGATGGAGGTGGAAGGTGGCCATAGGAAGTCTGTAATAAAACGACACACAATCCCATCGAGTTTGGGCTCGTTTGATTAGTCTTGACGAGTACTTTGGTCCTAAGTGGTATCCAGGGTCTGATGATGGAGCTGGAAGGTGGCTATAGGAAGTCCGTAATAAAACGACACAATCCCATTGAGTTTTGGCTCGTTTGATTAGTCTTGACGAGTACTTTGGTCCTAAATGGTATCCAGGGTCTGATGATGGAGCTGGAAGGTAGCCATAGGAAGTCCGTAATAAAACGACACAATCCCATCGAGTTTGGACTCGTTTGATTAGTCTTGACGAGTACTTTGGTCCTAAATGGTATCCAGGGTCTGATGATGGAGCTGAAAGGTGGCCGTAGGAAGTCCGTAATAAAACGACACAATCCCATCGAGTGTGGGCTCGTTTGATTAGTCTTGACGAGTACTTTCGTCCTAGATAATATCCATATGTAACTCCATCAGATTTAATGAAATAAGTTCGTTCCATTTGTTATGACTGAATGTAAATTATATTTGATTAGATGGATGACCCAATGCCAAGGTGAGCACGTGCCGAAAGCTGAATGGTATGAGGGTGTATAAACATGTCATAATATCACTAAAGGCTCTCCTAGACGTTGGGACTTATAGTAAGTTAACCTTCTAAGAACAACACAAACTGAAGAAATCGTTGAGTTACTGCTTAGCGCACTGTACAACTTTCTTATTAACATTATAAAAAAACATCAAAATTGTATTCTAAATAATAAATTAGCGGATACCAAAATAATACTTAATCCATGGTTAAAGAAAAGAATATTAAGGGCCTGTTTCAAAATCTTCAAGTAAGTGTCGATATCGTAAGTTTGTTCATTTCTGACATAAGTCAAGTGACTTACGATTGGGTTACTCTACACTTACTTGTAGATTGTGAAACAGGCCCTTAGTATTCTTTTCTTTAAACACGAATTAACTATTATTTTGGTATCCGCTAAATGAGTATCTACTACCTATTAATTTTTAATTATCCACAGTCTCAAAATAAAGCATAAACATTTAACAAAATTTATGAACTTACACCTTTATCCAAGGAAAAGGTATTGAAAAACATAATTGCCGTAATTATGCACTATTTTTTTTTATTTAAAACTAAACTTTGATTTTTGTCTTTGTTGACATTTCCTTAATAAGATCAAAATACACTGGCTGTCAAAACTAATACATACTTACCAATATATACTTTTGTTTCGCTTGCTTTTACTTCATTTAGTTCAGCATTTAGTACTTCGAATCAATGAGATATAGACATGCGCAAAATGTGTCATTGAAGTATACCTTATTTGAACTAAGTGAACTATATCACTCATTTACTTCACTAGTTCAGCTTATGAACAAGATTCATTTGAATCAGTTTTCGCATGTCCTTCAAACAATCATCGAATTCATTTACTTCACTAGTTCAGTTTATGAACTAGATTCATTTGAATCAATTTTCGCCGGTCTTTCAAACGATCATCGATCGTGCAATGAACTAATAACGAGAATGATTATATTGTTTTGTATTAGTTCTTTATGTTTTTTTTTTAATTATAAGTACCTATAGCTTTCATTTAAAAGCATTAAGTTATATTGTGTACGTATTATATTGAATATATGAATTTTAACACTGTGAACTAAATGGACTAAACTGAACTATTGAAGTATATGAATCTGCACTGAACGAAAGAGATACAGAGTGATTCCAACTGAAGTACTTCAATTGAAGGATTCATTCGCGAACTACACATCTCTAGCGGAAATGTACACCAATGTGTAAATTTCCGCGGCATTTGTTGATCTCCCAACGTTTATATTGATCAACAAAGTCACACATATGTAAAATAAATGGCGGTTATAAAATCAACAATTGCCGTGTGAGTTGGTGACGAGCTAGAGTGTTTGCGGCGTAGCTAGGCACTGGGTCGCAATGAGGGGAATCCTTATATTCAAAGTTTGGCACGATATTATCGAAATTATCTAAGCTACAAGACTCTAAAGGTGGATCAACATTTAATGCATATTTCGGCCTGATCAACATTTGCCGTAGAGCGGAGCACAGCAATACAATATTAGAAATTTTGAAGTTGAAGTTTGCTTTGTGGCTCGTTATTAGAAACTTCTTTAAACCGGCAGAGAGTATTCGTCATGACTGTCTGTCTGTCTGTCTGTCCGTCCGTATGTCACAGCCACTTTTTTCCGAAACTATAAGAACTATAATGTTGAAACTTGGCAAGTAGATGTATTTTGTGAACCGCTTTAAGATTTTCACACAAAAATAGAAAAAAAACAAAAAAAAATGGGGTTCCCCATACTTAGACCTGAAACTCAATTTTTTTTTCATCCAACCCTTACTTGTGCGGTATCTATGGATAGGCCTTCAAAAATGATATTGAGGTTTCTAATGTAATTTTTTTCTAATCTGAATAGTTTGCGCGAGAGACACTTCCAAAGTGGTAAAATGTGTGTCCCCCACTGGAACTTCTAAAATAAGAGAATGATAAAATTTAAAAAAAAAATGATGTACAAAACCATACAACCTGCCACCGAAAATTGGTTTGAACGAGATCAAGTAAGTAGTTTTTTTTAATACGTCATAAATACAACATCGATCAAAGTTACAACGAACTATAAGAACTTTTATACTATGTTACTTGTTGTATTCTTGATATCAAAAATAGGTAGGAACTTTTAACTAGTACCTACGGAACCCTTCGTGCGAGAGTCCGACTCGCACTTGGCCGGTTTTTTAAATATGCTCAGCTGTCAGTTGCGTTTTTTAATACCATTTTTAACAAATGAACCCCTGACTTATATTTTGACTGAGTTGTTTTGTTATTCCATGTCAGTTGCGTTTTGTTATACCACGTTTTATGTAAAAAGTATCCTATGTCCTTCTCCCAGTTCTTAGCTACCTCCTACCAATTTTCAGCCAAATCAGTTCAGCCATTCTTGAGTTATAAATAGTGTAACTAACACGACTTTCTTTTATATATATAGATAGATGATGGTCCAGGCGAGCAATAATTTATGATGTTCACTGTGGAATTACTCCTAAAGCCATTTAATATTTTGTGCTATACAAAACTTTTACGAACAAAAATTACATACAAATGTTGATATCCCCTTAGGTGGTGAATTTCGCAAAATCCCTCCTTAGTGGACCTATAACGTCACAAAAGGAAGCCACGGTCCAAATATCACGTTAATAGTTTCCAGTCTTCAGTAGTTTTGATTAATCAGACAGTTAGTCAGGATTCAGGTCATGTAATTTTCTTTAAATAGACTATGATTAGACTTTTTAATTCTTTTGCAAAAATATGACAAAACTGTCATTATTTTTTTATTACCGAGAACTATAAAAAAAAACTTCAAAAGAAGGATGAATGAAACCGCAAGAGTGTGTATGAAAGGGCGTTACTGTGGGTGATTCACCTTTTAGTAGCGTATCCATTGACCTCGACTTCACCGTTGGGGACATGTCATCGTGAACAGTGGAAATCTACTACATGAGTCAAGCTTCGAGGGTTAGATGGGGGGGGGGGACTGAATCTGCAGCTACGCCCATGACTATAAAGTTAACGTCACATATAGGAATGGAGAATTTATGACACCTCTGGTGTGGGCCATATCGTAAGTTAGAGGAATTTCAAGGATATAGATAATTTATAATACTGGTCGTATTTTTTTGTTGTAAAGACGGATCTCGTTAATACGGGTATTAGGTAATTAGCGACCCATATACATGTGACTTATTTGAAGCGGACTTGCAAGCATGTGGTAGATTTTTATAAAAAATAAAAAACTTAGGAGATTAGTTACATAACGACAATGTTACGCCCTCCCGAGCCTTATAATAGGTACATGACAATCTAGGTTGTACGAATAGGCGTCCCTAACACAGGTTTAAAGTCAGTTTAGTCTGTAGATTGTCATAATTGTTTCAAAAAGTAATGATAATAATCTTTAATTTTTCGAAACAAAAAACACGAATGTTACATTTTTTTTTGGAACAAGCTAATTGTGCCGTAAAATAACACACTGATTTCTAAAATAGGAATAACCTGTAAAGGTTATATATAATTTTCGCGCATTCATCATTTCGCATAGGGTTCTGCACTATTATAATTTTAAAGTGATTACGATTTATTTTTTTTGAGGTTAAAGCTTCTTCGGCGCTAGAAACCGCTAGGCCACGTTGATGTTAGTTGGTATAATTCATAAGCCATACGTTTTTTTTTTAATGGGTTCTTATGGTAGGAACACTAAGTTCCATGAGTCAGCCGATACATTACATATAACTTGCATGAGGGTTTTTACACAAATTTCGCCATTTACAAGTAGTAGCAACAGGTTTGTATGATTATGGGTTTTCAGCTGTGTGCAAGTAACTGCGTTCATAGGCGTACCTAGGATTTAGCCCAGGGGGAGCAAAATCGTAATATTAGAAGCCGGGTCTGACTGTAAGCAATGTATGTTGGATGAGAGTTCAAGTAGGAAGAAAGTATGATATCCTACCATCCCACCTCCGGTACGTTTATGGCTGCGTTTTTATATTAATACCACGTGTTTCAATTCATTAACTAATATTGGATGGAATTCATTGATTTCCATTAATTGGATTACATTATGTATTGACTATTTATATTCTATGTTAATCGACTGGTTTGTCCAGCGAGATAAATAATTCTATGGCGTAAGCAAGCATTACTAAACTCGCCCCTTGGATCTCGACCCGTCGAATCGAAATGTTCAACATTCGCGGTCGCGACTTTCCTGGTTTGGTTGGTTAACGGACTACCCGCCGACTAAGCCACAAAAAACGTATACCAGGGAACGGGCAGCAGTGTTTCCTTGTTACAACATAATACAACCCGCCTGCCAAGCGTGGTGACTATGGCAAAAACCCTCCCTCGGGAGGAAGCTAATGTTCAGCAGTGGATGTTTTACGGGCTGATGATGATGATGATGTAAAACTACAGTGCAGGAACGATAAGTGCAATTTATTTGTTCGTAGCGTCGCGTCGCCGTCACGTCCCAGTCGTCGTACCAGTGCGGCCCCGGCCTTTTTGTTAAGAAATATTTCTCCTTGTCAAAGTTATTAACCAAAATAAAAAGATATATAATTATAAATATGGTATCAATATAATATGTGTGTGCGGGTGTCGTACATGATGCTGTGGGTGTAATATATCTGTTGATAAAATATTTAATTCTAATGTATTTTATACAAAAATATTGGCTATCGAGTCTACCAGCTACGCTTTCTCTACATAACATTTAACTATGCCAATTTTGATACTTCCTGGAATATTCGTGAAAATTACTTAGTAAATGTATTTTACGTATTGATATCATCTATAATTGTCTTAGTTTTAAGTAATCCAAATCTATTGTATGAAAGGAGTTCTTAGAAACATATTTTTGGTATAAATATTACCCGTTTTGGTAATGCATAGATACACATGTTTTGCACACGTTTCGTCTTACGTCAGGTATTACCCAACTAACATTTTGGTTATAAAAATAAGTGCTACATGCGCCGCTTAAGAGAATTTTAGAACCCAAGGTTCTGTAAAGGCACTAACAATTAGGTGATACAGCGTTCTGTATCTCTCTTATAACCCTGGTTTGGGCCTGTTCGTGTTAGAGCTTGAAGCGACTTAATGGATATACAGTAGTGATAAATGAGTGATTATTAAGAGTTAGAACAGTGCTATTGTAGCAGTGATTACGACTTCAAGTGTTTAATAAGCTATACACAGGGTATAACTGCAAGCTAAAGTAGTAAGCAAGTTATAGAAACAACTTTAATGACTTTTTTTGGTTATACATGGTTACTTCTTTTAACCAATATATAACTTAAGAATATACCGGACTTATTTAGTAGCAATAAATATCACCGAAAGCGCTAAATATTTAAACTGTTTACGTACAGATTTACGTTCTTGTTAAAGCCAATAGTGATAATATTTTAAGTACGCATTCATTTCATGGTGGTGTTGTATTTTAATAAAATAATTAAGGTAAGTCTAGTGTTTAAAATTACTGGGTGTTATAGGTATTAAATCTCATGCGGAGGTAAGTTTACGGTAACAATATATAGTAGTTTTCATCTCATTTTTGAAGCGCCTTAAAATATAACTACTTTTGATGATAAAATGATGTGAAAAATACTGCCAGATTTTTTTTTTTCATTATTTGTCTTATTTATCAATTCCTGGTTGCTCCTTAAGACATTTTAATTAAAAATTATGAACAATGTAAGTAAATAAGTGGACTAGGAACATTTCAATTAGTTTTTTCTTTAACATTTTTTTATAGATTATCTTTATTAAATGGCGTCTTAGTTCTGATTACTTAAGGATCCTGATAACTCTGTTATTCCTCCCGTAGTCATTAAATACTGAAACTAAGCACTTCCATGGCACTTGAAGTTCTAAAACATGTTTATAAAAGTGAAAAAACATAGAGTTTATAGGTTTAACTTGTTGAATAGTTCTACGCGGAGCTGTAAGCTGATATTTTTTAGGGTTCTGTTATCGTTTGAAGAAAACCCTTTATATATCACACGCCTTACTGACTGACTGACTATAATTTTGTAATAATAATATTAGCTATCAACATATTTTCTAAATACAAAAAAGATGAAAAAAAAAATGGTACGTACAAAGAATTCTTTATAATGTTGAAATAATAGTACGTATTGTTACCTATTTATATGAAAATCGTTCTTATACTTTGCACTAATACCTACTAAGTTTCTTTTTATTTATTAAGTTAATTAATTTCACGAACTTAGAGTGAGTATTTTTTCATTATTAACAAAACGATCCCTGTTATTTCAGTAAATAAGTCGCATAAAAAAGGCAATGTTGTAAGTAGTTGATACTTACTTGACAATTACCGAAAATAACCCTGAAGAAAAATATCAAGTAGCGGAGAAAGAAAGAGACATTGACGAAGAGAATAAAGCTTACTCAAACAATTCTTCCAATGATGAAGAAAGCGACATGAATTAAAAATATTTAAAAACAGATAAAAACATCAAATACGATCATAAAGGTAATGAATATTGTGTCATAGAATCAAACAATTCTTTTGAGCCTAATGTGAAACATATCTTAAATAAAACACGATTGCTTGAAATAACAATCTTTTATTTTCAAACTGTGTGTAACCGTGTTTGTAAAAGAGGTAAGAAGTACAGAAATCTACTTTTTTAATAAAAACTATTCTTACTTTTTACATCTTTAGGATATAATATAATTTCACATTGAAACCCTTAACACGAACCTCCTTGCTCCAAAATCTTCTAGGAATTAAGTTAGGTTTTTGGTTTACCTTTCCCATAATAAATGCCAATAATGAAAGGATCACTAGTGTCACCTTGATAAATGTTAGTCAATATAGGCCAGAATTCATATTAAGAGCTTTTAAATATAGGTAAGCCATCAAGATTTATATTCAGAAGAATGTTGTTTGGCAGTGGTACAAAATTTCTAAGTACCTATATTTGATTAAGGCATAATAATCCCATGATGCCAATATTCACCACCTTCGATTGTTTTAAGACAAATTGCTGTTGGCGTTTGTAAAATCGTTCGAGGATCGGACGGTAAAATATCCGTGAATCTCTTATTTAAAATTAAAAGCAAATCTTTTAAATAGGCTTGCCTTATATTTTTTTGAAGAGCCCATGTTCAAAAATCATTTTTAAAATTTATATTTTTTATATATTTACTTTCTTGTTCGTCATCCGAGTTGTTTGAACTACTGAGGAATAGATCGTCACAGATTAGATATAGGATATTCTACATCGGAGATAATTTGAATAGTAGTATATAAGTTAGTTGTATTTTTTATTAGTTACTTTTAGTTTGTATTTTATTCATGTTTGTTAATTATAATAAAGGTTTACAAAATTTAAAAAAAAAAAAAAAGAAGATAATTTGCTGTTGTACGGAACCCTGTTGTATTTTAGTTGATTGCTCTTGATATGAATAGTTATCGAGTTCACTGGATTTGTATTTTGTACTTCTATTGATATCAGAAATAAGCCTGGGATAACATAAAAGTCTTTTTCTGGATTCTGATTTAGGAAACACTGTTTCTCCATTATATGCAACGCTTCTCTAGTCACAGTGTCATAATTTTTTTCCACATCTGATATAGGCTCGTCGCATTGGACTTGCGATAATCTAATTATATTTTCATTTTCTCTCAAAGCCTTTCTTTTGAAAGAATGTGAAACGGGTGAAGACCCGTGAAACAATTAAATATTTCAAAATAAACGCCGCATTGCAAACGTAGCTAACTATAGTTTTTGAGGTTAGGTTAGGTTAAGTGAATTAAATCCTATTTCTCAACTTAAAGTGATAATGAAGAGTTATAAAATTTGCACATAGTGTTTGCTGCTATATAAAAGTTTTTATAAAAACCTCAATATAACTTATGGTTGACCTATAAACTGCATTATGTAGCCTGCAATGATTTAAAGGTGGATTCTAACTCTTGCAGAAATTAGCTCTATAGGACTTATAATGAACACTTCTTAGATCCTTATAGCTTTTTTACTAACTCTTAAGGCTCGACTAAACTTGTTAGGTGGTACAAAGTATTTGTCTAACTCTTTTTAAGAATACTAGTCGATAGTAAGTGTTAGTACACACCTGAGCATCACTCACAGCGCTTAATAATTCTTGAAGCTATTAGGGTAAGCCTTAAGGTGTTACAAGACCTTTTACTACCTCAGTAGTAGAATATCAGCCGTTAGTAAGTGTTAATAGACACCTTACAATTGCTTTTATAGATTTGTACATCTTAAAGCTATAAGAATAAGTTATACAATGGTTTCGATAAACTCCATACTACCGTCTTGATTTATATTTTTTTAATTTATTACTGTTATTCCTCTGGAAGTTTTAATTATTTATAACTAACCCTACTGTAGAGTCGAATGTTACTATCGGAGCCCTTATATACCATATATAATACTAAGAGCTCTAAAAAAGGCTGCCGTAAGCTCTAAAATGTTTGTTGGGTAGTGACGGTCAGATGACTGTACAATCGGCTCCTGACTTTATTAATCTTTATAAGTACATACTTCTGAGTAAAGCATACTGCATAAGTGTGGGGAGTTGTTACAAATATAGCAATATAGGTATTAATGGGATATTACGACTATATTTGATATTTTCTTTATTAATATGGCTCACCTAATAAAACTGGTTTAATACACTTTCCAAGGCACGGAGGGTAGTACCTCATCACATTCTACCCGAATAGAAATAGGTACGAGTAGTAATTTATTAAAATAACCTTTGTGGCGTAGCGGTTTGAGTTTCGGAGTTCGTGGATTCGATTCGCATGCCAGACGAGAAATCTTTATGTTATTATATATAGTAACGGTAAAAACCGTTGATTCACGTCGCATAAAATTTTAACATTATAATCGCGCAGTTAAAATCTGTCTTGAGGATGACATCATATATGAGTCTGTCAGCTAACTTTAATTTCCTCATGGTTTCCTAAGAAGAAAGCAGGAAATAGCTTAACTAAGATGCTGGAATCGGAAAATCATGACAGGTTAAATATGATTTCTTCTGATTAAATATGATAGCTTAATGCTATAGAAGAAATCTAATACACTAATTATGCAATAAATAATGTATTTTACAAAATATATAATAATATGTTGTAATTACTTAATGAACACGTAAAATGTAGGAATGTAGCATTCGGTTCTAATATTTGCTTACCTTCATGAAACATTGGCGGTCGCACGCGGCTACACGTTTATCGTCGTTGATGTCGTGGGATTGGGATAATACCTACATGTGTAATATTATTATTTTGGTACATTTTGTACGCTCGCTAAGTCTCACATTGTGGTATCAACGTGATGTGTTATAATCGATTCCAGTGCCACATAATAGGCGAATGCTAGTCAGTAAGCAAGGCAGTATTGTATCGACATCATAAAGACTCCAGATGATGAGGTGGCTAAAGAAGAGTACAAATCTTCTCACTTCTCAATAATCTCTTACTTTTTTTTGTAATGGACGTAAGTGTAATTTCATTTAGTTAAGTTATAATATCACCGACCCACACGTCTTGGTGGTCTATGACAGAAGTTCCCTACGACTCTTACTATTCCTCTTGCGCACCTTCTGGAGCACCTTCCACCTGATGAACTTCCTTGGCAGACTTGGAAGTTCTTAAATAGACTGCGGACTCAAGTCGGATGAAGCCGGGAGAACATGAACTGGTGGGGGTATAGCTCAGAGGTTGCGTGTCCGTGGGGTATCTCCCCTTAGACAATGGCGCACCTCCTATTCTGCCCTGCGTGCCCCAACACCTGTACACGCGAGGTCCTGTTTAATGCCACAGATAATGCTGTGTCAGTGGCCTTACTCAAATTTTAACGCCAGGTCGACACGAAAAGAAGAAGAAACCGACACACATATTTTATGGTTTACACTGTTGTCGTAACGCTAGCGTTACGACAACAGTGTTGCCTAGGCATACTTGTGAATTTATGGAATTTTATCACATCGACTTTTAGACTTAAGATTGAAATTGTTCGTTAAAAATGAATAAATTCCTAGCGAAGCCAGGAAGCCACTGATGGCAAGACTTACAAAAACTCGATTCTATATATAGGAAAACAAGTGTATATTATATTTACTGTGGCAATCACCACACCGATAAATATATACCTACTATATATAATTATATCAGTAGTAGTAACAGTTGTTTAGAGGGTTTTATCAAATATTAATTCAGGAGCTATTAAACAAGTCGGCCACTGGCAAATGCTGTTCGTTTGAAAGAGCTGCTTATGTGTTTAAGATCATTTGAAATAAATACAATTTATCTAAACTTATAAAATACTATTAATATAAATCTATATATTTGGCACTGTTCCCAGAATGCTGGAAGCAATGCACCGTTGAATGGCAATGCTTAACTACCTGCTGTGCAAAGTAAACACCAGCATTCGGGGAACGTGCCGCATTAAAGGGTGCGAGATTTTTATAAATTCTGAATGTATGAAAGCTCATAATGAAATTCAAAATCCATATAACATAGAGCAGTTTTTTTTCGGAATGTCTTACCTAATTCGCCACTTGGCTTTTGCTACTTCACCGGGCATAAATGGTTTAAAAACTACAAACTAAGCAACCTGCGCAAGAGGGCTCATTAAAATGTATCTCTGCAATCAAATAAATTACCTATTAGATAATATTTTGGATGCAAAAAGAAAATTAGAATTACAGGAAACAAAACAAGTTTTGATGAGGTTCTCCTAATATGGGACTCGTCGTTACGTTTCAAATCAAAGCGAACACGCAATCTGAGACAATTGTTTTCTAAAACAAAAAAACATAAGGGGACCGGTGTCAGCAGCCTTATTTTTTGCTTGTTAGTTTATATGATCGTTAATAAAATTGAGCTCAAATGCCTCCCACGCTTAGTTATAAACTTGAAAAACATAAGTACGGACTCAATTATGTGGTCTCTCATCGTCTAAGTTGTATTCGAATATTACTTATCTAATAAATCGTACCCACTTGGTGTTGAGGATCAGGTAGAAAATGATATTTTTGAGGAAAACACAGATTTTATGTGTAGAAATTACTTTTGGACTTGACAATAATAATAATGATACGCGTGTAATAAAGCGAGATATTCCTCGAAGCGCATCAACTTTGAAACGCACACAATAATATATTCTTCATAATAATATCCATAGACGTTTAAAACTGTCCCAATTGTTTTCTTGCGAATGTTGTGCTAAGTTGCCTTTTTCGTCGTGCGTTTGATGCCTCGTTGACGTCGACGTACGAAAAATGTTTGTGTAAAATCTGAGATAGGTATATGCCCGAGTATGGTTGGTTAAGGAACTACCATCTATGCCTCGAAAAGTACAGGCTTTACAGGCTAATATAATGTTAATAAACACTATTTTAAATTAATTTCTGTGTGTTTTTGGGGCCTTTTTTATAAATGACTTCATCGATATACTAAATTACATCGATATAGTAACTATACTTATTTACTATTAACCTTTCATGCTTTTCTGTGTTTGATCGTAGCGTAGTTGGTGCGCTTCGAGGAATAGCCCAATAAGCGAGCCGAAAGAAAATAAAATCAATTGCCGGTGTACTCTCATCACTGGTCTTCTTAAATTAATCTAATTATTTTAATTGAAAGTGACAAAATAGGGGTTAGTTTTTGTGTTAATTTATTTCGTAAAAGGTTAAAGGTATTCTGATATAATATTTAAATATCCATTAATTAAATATAAGTCGTCAACCCGTACGTTTTATTTTCAATTCATTGAATTGATCGGTACTTCATACAATTTACACCTACTGGGTTACTTTTTTTACCGTCTTGATAATAATATGGCGTGTAGAGTAAGTGAAATAGAATCTATCGACCACAGTATATGTGTACTAGTATTTCGGTAATAAGAGTTTCGAATCCCATAAATTACTTAAAATAAATACGCTCTACTATAATACCTAGGCCGCATTCACGCATGATTGAAATTTACCGTTGCGATTTTCATTCTGTCTGTAAAAAATAAAATGATAAAATAACTATGCCTTAGACATATATTTCATATACATATCACTCCCTATTATTTTCAAGACGGTAAAAAATGTCACCCAGTATAATAACCATGTGAATATAAACACTATGATTAGATTGACCAATGACATTCGACGGACGGTGATTGTGGTTAGCAAGATTTGCTGTTACATTATTATCCTAATTCATAGAATAATAATCTGTTAGTTCTTTTTTTGCCATTGTGATTCTGATAAGTGCCTACAAGTGTATGTAATAACCTAAGTAAATGCTAAACATTATTTATTAAATTCCTTTTTGAGGAGAATTTGTATTCGTGTACACCCTGGGTACTTAGGTAATGATTGAATTCAGTGAGAGGTCATCATTAACATAATAATCACATCACTTTATAATGTCGAACTACATATTATTATTATGTAGTGTCATGTTTAGCTTGACGGTTACTACGTAGGTGTAAAGTATTAAGCAAGGTTGTCGAACTCGGTAGGAAGTATTATGATAATCTATTCTTATTTTATAATCACTAAAAAGTCAAGCGATTCTTTTAGCATACTATTACCGAAACCAAACGATCCAAAAAAAAACTTTCAACTAAATGTTCATTATTATAATTACTACATAGTATAAAACAAAGTCGCTTTCTCTGTCCCTAAATCCCTATGTATGCTTAAATCTTTAAAACCACGCAACGGACCTTGATGCGGTTTTTTTTAATAGATAGAGTGATTGAAGAGGAAGGTTTATATGTATAATACATCAGCATTACACCCGTGCGAAGCAGGGGCGGGTCGCTAGTCCTTACTAATATTATAAATGTGAAAGTAACTCTGTCAGTCTGTCTGTCTGTCTGTCTGTTACGCAAACACGCCTTAACTACTGAAGCGATTTAAATGAAATGTGGTACAGATATAGTCTAGAGCCTGAGAAAGGACATGGGCTATATTTTAATATGAATTTCCCACGGGAACGGGAGTTACGCGGGTGAAACCGCGCGCGGGAAGCTAGTATTATATAATTGCAATAATATAAGTATACCTCATTATAATTATATTTAAACATAAAATTAATAATGAAAATAATAGCACTTTAGAATTGATTATCAAGTGATTAATATTAATTACATGAATTAATTATTATTTGACCATTATAGTATATTTATAACATACTCTTAATACATTGTTTGTACTTATTAAAAATTGAACATTATCTAATAAATATTGTTTAGGAAAACAAAGACAAAAACCTTTTTTTTGCGAATTACTTGACCGTATTATTATCATATTTATGCTCTTTTCATAACTATCGGCTCCGTCTCAAGGTTGCGATCAACAAACACGCAACACATGCTAAGGCACTTTATACCGGACTTACTGTATGACAACCATCAGTGGTTCGAACGGATTTATGTAGTTAGCCACGCGGCTACTGTACTGCGCATATGCCACCTATATGTACGAGCAAGGGTCCATACTCAATAAATGGTTTAAAAACTACAAACTAAGGATCCGGCGTAAAAAGGCGTTCCCTTTGTGACTTGGGCCTCGGGTCATAGCGGTCGGCGGGGGAATTGAGAAATTATGACGTTTAGTTTTTGGGCAGAATTGTGCAAGTGTCGCTCTACTTTACAGTTCGCTGCCCTCTCGGACTTCGGGTCTATGAGGGCATAGGAAGGTTCTTTAGAACGAACGAACGTTACAACGACAACCTAATTCAAACGGGAGGATAATTGGGGATTGCGATCAATCAAACAAGCCCCAAGAAAAATGTTAAATTTCTTTAACGATTGATAAAGAGCTTAGTTAATTAAACCCTTCTTTTTATTTTTTGTTGTCCGGGGGGACATTCATTTCCGCATTCCCACCGCCGCCGCAGCGTATTCGCGCGCTGGCGGTGGGGTATGTGGGACTCGCCCTCTCCATTGCGTGGTATGTTAAACTCATACCACGAGGAGAGGACCCTACCAACCAATAAAACCTCCCGGACACTCCTTCGATCCGCCGTTGGCGGGGGCCGGGTACGCATGAGCAATCCGGCCTTAGTTAATTAAACCTACGTTAAATATATGTTCACAATTTATTATAATGCGTTTTAAAACGATGAGCATAATATTTTTACTCTTTTGTTACTTAACTTAGTCATGATGTAATCATGCCTCTATTAATCACACTTGTTTAACACTTACATGCCGTCAATGGTACTTTTTATGGCTAACGTCATGTATTACAACATAAATTTACTATGATATCTGTAGTGATTGTGAAAAATAACTCAATAAATAAAGTAAAATGAATCAGAAGTACCTAACCGGAGAGTATGTATTGAGAGACTGGTGAATGTGGAAGAAGCGAAGAAGTGTGCCAGGATTGAGATAGGCGGTGGTCCCTTGTATCTGCCTAATGTCTAGGGAGAAAGGTGTGACAATACGTATGTTTAAAATAGTTTCTCATACTTTTAGAATAATTAAAATTTTAAACACAAATATACCTAATTAATTATCGGTTGAAAAGTTACATTTTGTTTTAATTATAGAGATAATTTATTTGGCTGTGAAATTAGGCCACGTTAGTAGAGTAGTAAGGAGATACCTACATTTACAGACGCTCAGCTAATTTAGTATTAAGTAGTCGTAGGTATTTTTTTTTTATATAAATTGATTTTTAAATACCTATCATGTTCATTCATCAAACCCTGTTAGAAGTAGTTTCATTAATGTTAAGATATATATAATATAGCTCTGAATTAAAATTTATACACTTAATATTAAAACACAAAGATCTATATCAGACGAACAGGTCAATAAAACGATAAAATAATCAATAATACCAATTATAATATTTTTTGTCGATGGTAAAAATATCGGAGCGATGGATTCAGGGCCGCGTAGGTTGTATTTATGACCGTTTCAAGATCAAATGACACACTGACGCTAAGTTCGTACAACAAGTAAAATATCTGACTAGCTTTCCGCGTGCGGTTTATGCCGTGTAGCTCCCGTGGAAACTTTCTCGAAAAATGGGCTATCTAACACTGAAATATTTTTTCAATTCGGACCAGTAGTTGCGGAGTTTGGCGCATCCCAGCAAACAAAAAATCTCTTCAGATTTATATATTACTATAGATTAGTGTATCACTTTAGGTATAAAGGTACTATTTGTAAGTTTTCTCGATATAAGCGAGCTCCAGGGCTCCAGCGTTATTGAATGGTTGAAAAACTATAAACTAAGCAACCTGCGCAAAAGGGGGTCTCCTGTGGAGTTTGGACATCGGTTCAGGACGGTCGCTTGCGGGGAGGATTGAAAAATTATGACTTATATTTTTTTTAATAGAGTTTGGTGCTGGGGATTAGATTGGCAATATTGTAAATTATTTATTTCGGTAAAATATAGTAATAAAAATAATGCATGTTCACTATACGCAAACACAGTACCTAACAAATGGACCAAGTGTACTAAATGCCTCCGTCTGATGTTTACATATGCTAATCAGTCGGTAGACCAACTGCGCACGACACTCAACCGTTCTGCGCACTACTCACCGTACATGTAAGTCTTTTATTTAATTGAAATCTTTACTATTATTATAAAGAGGAAAGATTTGATTGTTTGTATAGGCTCCGAAACTCCTTGACCGATTTGAAAAATATTTTCAACATTGGGAAGCTACATTATCCTCGTATGACATAAGCTATATTTAATTCTGAAGTTTTCACTGGAACGGGAGCTACTCGGGTGAAACCGCGCACGCGAAGCTAGTTTAATATACTAACATACATCGTTTTGCTAATACGACCTTTTCGAGCTCATATCTTGATAGACCAGTAGTTACGGTAGATGCTACTTAGACCTAGATAGATGTTCTGAGTCTGGGCGCGGTTTGTGTCCATCAATTAAGAGTAAACATCCCGCGATACATGGATTAATTTAAATAGTTGTCTTTGAAAAATACCTTTCAACGAATATTGTGACTCAAAAAACGTTTTTTATTTATGGTATGCATTGAATGGTGATCGTGTCTGAATAGTTTTCCTGCATTATCTATCGTTGTTGGACTCTCGTTAGTTTATTATGTGTTTGCTAATCGGTCACGGTTGCGTTTCCACATTCTTACCTACGTTTTGAATTTATTTTCTGGCTGAAATATTCGCATGATACTTAAAAATACGGATCAGTGTGGTGCATGTTTGCAAAGAGGTGCTTAGTCTTCGACATCAAGATCATTATAATATAAAGGTGCAGGACACATAAATTTCCACCGATATGTATAAATAAAATCTTGAATAAGCAGTTATCATGGTTCCTATACTTTAACACTGAATTAACTGTGTTTTTTATAAATTTTACTAGCAGAGTTTTGCAGTCCACTACTATTCTTGCTAACCGCGCTAAGCTTAAATTCTACGCTGTATGTGTTACGAGTGGGTTCACGGCGGTAGTGCAATGGGTGAGAATCGAACCGGCGACCACAAGATCACAAGTCCAACACCCTTAGCCATTGGGCTACGGCCGCTTGATTAGAAAACTCCCTATGTCAGACATTAGTTTTTTTAATTTCTGAATAAAATCAGTCGAACAGTTGTTCTAATTAGTGTGAGAAATTTGTTCTTAAATTTTATCGTTAAGAGAAACCATTAAATCAATGTAGCCTTATGACGCTTTATCCTTAAATGTGGGCTGTGTCGAATAATTGCAAAAATCATATTAAGTTATGTACTTAACCGAAAACTTAATTAAATGTTGATAATAATCGTAGTTAATAACATTTTCTTATTGAGCAGAAACTGTTTGGTGAAGGTTTCGCGTCTAAGGTAGTTGTTGCGAAATTTTGATACCATTTATGATAACATTGCTTTGGTACTTTTGTTAAGTTGATTGATTGATTAATTTACTAACTTTAGAAAGTTAAAGCGAGGCGTGGTTTCTACAGAATGATGATTGAAATTTTAATTATAAGCATAATGGTGCAATGCTAGTCTTTTACAATACCATTTGCAGGTTTCGACTGTAAAGATGATGTAAAGGTCGACCATTTTAACTAGAAAAATATAATACCGGCTATGTCATTACCCCTCCTTTTCCGAACTCCTATACAAAAGTCATTGTGTATCCATGAGCGAAGGTCTAAGCCAAAAAACACTTTTAAGAGTGCTTACCGTTATTTTGCTGAATGAGCTGTTTGGCTGAGGATCCACCATAAAGATAACCTATTGTGGCCTGTGTGTTAAGATCGCCAGAACGCACGGGGGTAGGGCAAAGGTAGCTAGTTTTTTTTTCGGACGGACATACCTACTTAGTTATCCACGATGCTTTTGCTTCTTCACTGGGCATAAAGGCGAGCAGAGCTCCAGCCTTAATAAATGGTTTAAACACTACAAACTATGCAACTAGCGCATGAAGGCGCCCCCTGTGGGGCTTGGACTTCGGCTCAGGGCGGTCGCTGGCGATGAGATTTTGGGATTGTGACATTTAGTATTTTAGGGGAGTTTTGTGCAACTGTCGCTCTAATTTACAGTTCGCGGGCTATTCAGACTTCAGGTCTACGAGGGCATCGGATGGTTCTTTGCAAACTAAGGATCGGGAGGATGAAGGGGGATGCGTCGCGATCCTCTTCTTCGGGGGGGTCGTATAAAGTCACACCTACTGTATTAGCACTAGCTGTATTTGGACCCGTAGCCTATTTAAAAATAGGATATGGCCTATTTGTACAGCCTATTGTATCAGGAATAA
Organism: Nycteola revayana; assembly: GCA_947037095.2. Taxonomy (NCBI): domain Eukaryota; kingdom Metazoa; phylum Arthropoda; class Insecta; order Lepidoptera; family Nolidae; genus Nycteola; species Nycteola revayana. The sequence goes on along the minus strand of OX344842.1, from coordinate 11,884,789 downwards.
AAACTAGAGATAAAGACACATTTACAATGACTGACCAAGTCATAGTTCTAAGAATGACTTAGGTGAATCAAAACATAGAAATCTTGATCACACCTTAATAGGTAATTTCATATTTTTATGAATAAGTTTATTATTATGTGCGTAGGATTTGGCGAGAAAATTGACACAATGACATGTTTATAAGAACATTTTTTGTTAACTGTTTACTTAGCAATAACGAAATGGCGTTTTCATCAGTGTAGCTCAAGATTTAGCAAAAGCCACGTGGCTAATAAGGTCCTTCCGAAAAAAAAATGCTATTTATATTTTAATTTCATAATAAACCTACAGTTATAAGTTGCAATTAGGGTTTAGTTGGACCTAATTATAGCCGGATTGATAACAGTTAGACCTAGAGTTTTACCTGAAAACAATCGGCTTGTACTATGTAGATTTAACCAAGAGTATAAGTGGTTGCATTCTAACCTCTTCTTTTTTTTGTCCATAACCTAAAAAATGGGTATAATCGAAGTGTCATCCTTATTAGTCAATTTAAATTTTGATTCTGGTAATATGTTTATTTACACGAATTTAGTATGTAGTTAGAGTTAGTTAGTTGCCGTGTAGTTTCCGGCTTAGAATAGACCACCCCATGACTTCCCATGAGTGTCGTAAAAGGCGACTAAGGGAAATATAGCTGATGGATGGGCAGCAGCATCTATTAGCTCAAGGTTTTACATCTTACTGCGATCACCAATCCGTCTGCCAAGCGTGGTGATTATGGCAATATCCCTCAACGATCCTGGCTTGCCAAGGTCTTAAGAGGAGGCCCATGTTCAGCAGTGGACGTAAACGGGCTGTTGATGATTATGTAGTTAGATATTTGTATTTGTTATACTACAAAACTAAGGACGGCGGCGAGAGGAAATGTTTAAGTATACGTGAATTGAAGATCATGGCCATATTTATTTTAAAGTTATTGCCTCAATAAGCATTGACTTATTGATCGTGCAACCGATATTCTGACGTATTTAACACAACTGACGAATACTCGTAAAACACAAGCATTCAATGCACCTCATTGCATAAGTACGTTTGTCCGTTACGCTTTTTAAGATTTAACTCTCAAGCGATCATTATGAAATGTTGTCAAGTGTATAGTAAAGAGCATAGCGATTGTTTCTTTTATGGTAAAGAATAGAATATGCATTTATTTCTCCATAAAAAATATCTTTGTACATTTTGGCAGTTTAATTTAATTTAACATGTTAGTAGTAGGTAGGTAGGTACCTATTTGTATTTAAAAATGACAGATATTTTAATATTCGAAATATATTCTTTGTTATTATTTGTTATATCAAATTTATTTATTTTATGAAAATTTGCGGTAAGCCTAGTCCAGTTTTTTTATTGTTTTCTTTTTTCTTCTTTTCTTTTCATTAAAATTTTTAGAATTCTTCCGTCTCTCGATATCGTTATTTTATCTCACGCACGGTTCTAGCGGGCTTAATGACAACCATATTATAGACGTATATACTGACGTCGATTGATGGGAATTTCAAGAGAAAATACCTATGAGTTAACTATTAACGCAGTTGATAGGTATTTTTATTTTAGAAAAATAATTAGTTGATTGCACAAAATATATACTGTGATTTATTCTAAAATGAAGCTTTTGATACAACTACTTAGGTCAAACTTAAATGTTCCTGTTGATGTTAGCGCAATGAAAAACCAAAATTAACGGATCACAGAAGCAAATTATTCACAAATATTTAAAATTTACTTCCGAATCATACTATTATTATACCTTCAAATAATGATCGTTTCTTCAAATATTTGAAGTAATAACGAGGTCATAAAATATGTTGAATCTGGCATTTGAAAAGTGTTTGGACAGTGGACAGCAAACTTAGAAAATATCGTCGAGTTTACCTACCAATAGATATTACGCAACACTGACACCTGAAAGGGTGATCAACGTCGAAATTAACTAATCAGCTGTTTTAACTCTTGCCTTAGTGTCAAACTGAATTAAATTTGACAGCGAAGTTATGTTACTTGATACGATTGATATTTGAAAAAACCGGCCAAGGGCGAGTCGGACTCGCTCACGAAGGGTTCCGTTTCAGTTACAAGTGCGTACCTATTTTTGATATCAAGAATAAATAAAAAAGCGTATGTTTATGAAATGAAATGTTATTTTATATTTTTATATTCGAGTTGATTGAATGCAAGCTAAATTGCGTTTTTCGATTTTTGACGTATTAAAAAAAACTACTAATATCTCGTTCAAACCAATTTTCGGTGGAAGTTTGCATGGTAATGTACATCATATATTATTTTTAGATTTATCATTCTCTTATTTTAGAAGTTACAGGGGGGGGACACACATTTTACCACTTTGGAAGTGTCTTTCGCGCAAACTATTCAGTTTAGAAAAAAATTGCATTAGAAACCTCAACATCATTTTTGAAGACCTATTCATAGATTAGACCTATTCATAGAACACGTATGGGATCGATGAAAAAAAAATTTTTTGAGTTTCATTTCTTTGTATGGGGAACCCCAAAATGTATTGTGTTTTTTTTTCTATTTTTGTGTGAAAATCTTAATGCGGTTCACAACATACATCTACTTGCCAAGTTTCAACATTATAGTTCTTATAGTTTCGGAAAAAAGTGGCTGTGACATACGGACGGACAGACAGACAGACAGACAGACATGACGAATCTATAAGGGTTCCGTTTTTTGCCATTTGGCTACGGAACCCTAAAAATCAGGTTCAAGATGTAATTTACTACATATAGCTAGGTATTAGGTATATTTTAGTTGTGTATTATTAGTTATAATGAATTTTGGTTGCTATTATTTGTTAATCCTATAAACACAAAATGGGCATGAAGACTAAAAAATATTTTAGTTCAATATTTTTCAGTTAGATTACTGAAAAATATTGGACACGTATTTTTTTATTTACCAAATCAATAAAAATTGTCAATGATACAAAGCAAAAACAAACTATGAAGTTCAGGAGAGGGGGGCTTGTGACGTACTTGGAACATTCGTTATTTTGTCTGACTAGTTTATTTGTTTACTTGACTGCACCGGCAGCTCAGTACTTACGGTAACTTCTTCTGACACCTGGTGGGTTCGATTCCTACCAGGAACAATTATTTGCGTGAACCACATTTAGTTGTTCAGAATCTTGTGTCGATTGAGTGTTTGTAAGTCCGCCGCGACACAATAAAATAGTGCGGGAGTTGTCATAAAATAAAAAAAGTTTTATTCGTTAAAAACATAAATAAAAATATTGCTTATAATATTAATATAGAATTCCGGTTCAGTATGCGATAAAGCAGGCAACATAATTACAAATGTATTAATAACATCAAAGTAATCTATAGAGCATCTACCCACGTGTAAATATATCTTAAGTATAGAACATACCTATATGTATAATAGCATAATAGCAGTTAATCTAACCTACACAGTTTTTTACTAAAGTCCTTGAAGATTATTCAATAGCATCACGATTATGCTAAATTATATAATTATAAACACATATGTATGTGCGATGTCTTATGTAATGCACTTGGATCTAAACAAGTTGAGTTTACCTACTAGTATTGAATGGTAATTTAATAGGTAGTTATGATAAAAGCGAAGTAATTAATAAAGATGGAATGATTAAAAACAATTATATTTTTCTACAAATTAATTACTATCTTCAAAAAATAAGAATGTTAATAAAATATAAGAACTTAGCTAGCTTGGATGGTAATGCTAATAATCTTATACATCATGCGTCTTATGCACTGTCGGTCTCAGTCGTCCTAGATGACCCGAACGAGAGACCACCAAACACAAGGACCATTATATCAGAACCTTCAGAAAAGAGTGCGCCTACGAACCGACCTTAAATTTGCAAAGAACTCATACTCACATAGACTTGTGAGGCCCATGGGCCTCAGGGAATAAAAGGCGCGGGACGCTTACTTTGTAGTTTATAAACCGGGCATGTAGACTAAAACATTCTATTTAGTCCGTCAGTTATATTACCAAAAAATATTGGACAAGTTTTTTTTTCGATTCTAAAACAACAAAAAATAAAAAATACGTCTCTTGTACGTAAAATTTAACCTAATAGTGACATCAAAACCCTCCCTTTCGTAGATTTTGTTGGTCTCCATGCCCGGGAGCCCTGCTCGCCTTTCCCACCAGGTGTAGTAGTAAACGCCTTGTGGCTGAATACTTATATGTCCGTACGACAAAAATATTCATATTCATATTATATTAATTAATTTCACACCATATAGGTAGCATATGTATAATAAGTTGTTGCAAAGACCAAACCAGTACAAAGTATGGACCCTGTCGGGCACGGCAAGTTAGAAGAGAGGAGAAAGCGTATAAACAATAACATGAAAACCAAAGATCTAATGCGTTAACCTAAATAAAATAGCTTCTATATTTTGAAATCCTTGAAATCTTTATGTACGATGTTAATGCAGTAGACGTAGTGGTTATGTAGTATTAATAAAGTGGAATATGAATATCCAATAATAAAATATCAATATAATAGAATTATTAGACAATTTCAGTTGTTTTTACTCATATTTTTATTTGAATACTAGCTGACCCGACAGACGTTGTACTGTCTTAGCTAAAACTCTAAATTAAATTGAACTTTTAATATAAGGCGTTATAGCACTGAACTAACCGTGATGTGCACTAAGAGTAGCACGCATTCTGTCAATTTTATGTCAAACGGCATAAGATTACAATAAATAAGATAAAAAAAATTACTCTATCCATGATCGATGATATGCCAATTATGTCACGGAAAGATGGTTTACCCACTTGAACCCAGGGTGTTCCCCTAAATGCCAGTAAATGGAGTACCGGTAATAGCTAATCCATACACGGTATATCCGTTACCGTCCGAGGCCTATGACCTAGCTGTCATGGACTCTCCCGAGGCTTTTATTTTAGAGTTCATTAAATGCATCTTTCTTATAGAAGCAAATTTTTTTTACGTTTTGACGAATTCAAAGCCATAACTGCAACAGTTTTTATTTTGTTCAAAATGTGGTCACAGTTCACGTCGAACAAAAATAATGAATACAACAAAAAAACAATTCACACACAAATTAGAATTATAGATTCGTAATTTCATTAACGCCATCGATTATGGATAGAGTAAGTTTTCTAGATTTCAATATCACCGCGAAAGAGTTTAAGCAATTAGAAATGACTGAAAGAAGCCAAAAGCACAACTTGAACGGTGTACTCGTAAGTATATCGTTACTCTTTTCAAAATAAAATTCTGAACCCACCTATAAATATTTGACAATGGTGACAGATCAACTTTCGTCTGAAAATGTAATTCTTCTGATTTTAAAATACTATCGACTATCTTGCCATGTGGTCTCCGGCTTAGAATAGATCACCCCATGTCTTCCCATGGGTGTCGTAAAAGGCGACTAAGGGACATATGGCTGAGGGATGGGCAGCAGCATCTATTAGCTCAAGGTTTACATCTTAATGCAATCACCAATCAGTCTGCAAAGCGTGGTGATTATGGCAATATCCCTCTACGATCCTGGCTTGCCAAGGTCTGTTAAGAGGAGGCCCATGTTCAAAACTGTAATAGACCAGGGTAGATAATTTTTGAAACCAAAAAAATAAAAAAGTATAAATTTTAATAAATAGGTCATAATTGTACAAAAAGTAAAAAAAAAACAAATTAGAGTAGTTTTCGTTATTTGCATTTTATGAAAAAATGTACCAGAGTAATGTATATTTTTTTCTACCATTAAAACTTATAGATATCATCGAACGAAAAGCGTACAGACTTTTTAAAAAAAGCAGATATTTCGACGGTGAGAAAGAAGCTTGAAAATTAGGGTGATTTTTCGATTTTTGAGTTAAAATAAGGAGAAAAAAAAGTTTTTTTTATAAAAAAAAACTTGTATGTTTAGGACATACTCAGGTAAGTTTTCAGCAAATTTCGTGAAAAAAAATCAAAATTTGTAAAAGATAAAAATAAAAAACCCAAAAACTCGGTTTTTGGTTTTTTATTTATACTCGATTTTCACATGATTTTGGAGGTTAAGGTAAAAAGTGTAGATAGATATAAAAGTTGTAGATCTTTTTATTACCTACAACTTTGCTATTTAACTTTTTTTCATAGGACTTGTAGTTTTGTCGGAAATCGAGGGTAACCTTGTTTACCCTTAAAAACCCATTTTTTACCACTTCCCAACCTCAGATCGCCCGTAATTTATTTTTCCTTTAATTTTTGTTATATTCTCTTCCTTTTCCAATGGGTTTCATATAACTATATTTTTTTTTCATTTTTAACCATTTTCAAAGGTTTTGGCACTGGTCTATAACGTTTGACAGTTATAATAATTTGTATGGGCAAATAAAATTATCATTTTTAGCAATTTTAGCAATTTAATTATTTTAATTTTTTTTTTTCATCTCAATTTTTCCATATTTTCTCCTTTTAAACCTTCCCTGGACCACGGCAAACATTTCAAAACCAAAATCAGCTAAATTTGGTCAGCCGTTCTCGAGTTTTAGCGAGACTGACGAACAGCAATTGATTTTTATATAGATGTACATTAGAATGAACAAAAATCCTTCTTTGATAGGTATGTTTTTTTCATACTGTCAGTATATAAACTATAAATTTTTCCCCATCGAATTTTTATGAAATGTAACATGCAATACTAGGTACAACTACCAATAGACATGCATGTGACACTCAAACATCGGAATGGATGTATGTTGTGAATATGTGGACGTTGTCAATATTCATCTTAATAACATCAGTATGGCTATCCCACAGGAACAGTGCGCTAAGGTGTTATCTCTTTTACCCTCGAAGGTACATATGCGGGTTGCATTACTATCTCTTTTACTCCCCTCGTATATGTTCCCCTAGAATGACAAACTACTGCTGCCGTTTTATGATACCCTAGTACTCCAAGATAGCTTGCAGTTATACAGCGGGAAAGTAAACAACGTTGTATATATGTTTTCCTTAAGATAAATTATAGCGAAGATTCTCTTACATACATTTCTGGCACATTCTCGATGATGGAGAGAAATAAAACTTATCCGTACATCATAAAATTTATACATTTAGGTAATATATATTCTTAAGACGAAAAGCGCTTCTTCGAATAGTTCCCAATACAAGGATCGCAGATATGATAGGAGATGGATTGTTGCGAGTGGATAGTTGTGCATGTAGTAAACAACGAATACACGTATCTGCAAAAGTGCACACACGTATATATATACGCGTCCCTAGCAATTCGCGTTGCGCCGTGTGACTGGAATGAAGTTTTTCATGTTAGATTCACGGGTGACATTTTCTAGGGTTGTCGAACGTTTCGGAGCGACTATTAGGTGTAGAATATTTTTATTTCCCTCATCACAGTTATAAAGCTTTTAATTCATTAAAATTAATAACCAGGTACCTAATAATGGCAACTACGTTTCCCTGTGTGTTACGACTTCATAATGAGGACACCAACCCATGAGTTTTTACTGTGGCCCAAACCCTTCCTGGGGTTGGCCCATGTTCACCCGTGGATGTTATACAGGCTGATGATTAGGTACGTAGGTAAAGACATTTTTGTAAAAAAAAGTAATTTTATTTCTATATCTATTAATGAGTTGCTTAACAAGCTGTGTGGACTCCTAGGTGGACGCGCTTTTTAATGGATATTAATATAATATAAATTTTTTTTTATTACTAAATAATAAATAAAAATATGTTTTTATTAATGTAATCACCACGCATGATCTCCAGTTAAAGGGAACGCATATATTTTGAAAGCAATAAAAGAATGGTCGTTGTTCTTCTAAAAAAAAGTGTAAGCTTCCTTGAAGTTGGTAACCCTGTTGCACAAGCAACTAGGAGCACTACAGGGCATGCGTGACATGGTTAGTAAAGGGGTCAGTTAGCGATCTGAACATCGGCCCACAATATATCTATACATAGTAATGACGAAAATTGTACCAGGATAACATAGATAACGAGTAGTCATTCTGTATCGAACAGTGAGATGTGAGGTGCTTTGACGTCACAGTAAAACTTTTCAATATGGAGGTGGGAGTTGTGAAGTGTTTATAGCTGTGTTTTTATTAATGTTGGTTATAAACATAAGTTTTATCTTTAGTACGCCGTTATATATAGGGTGACTGGTAAAAAATCAGCTGCTCCTTACCATGTTAACGAGTTATGTGAACATGAATGGTACGAACGAGTATGGAACAGCTGATTTCTTTTCGCGATTTCAGGTTTGGTGCCATAGAAAAAGTTGTTTGTTATCATGAGCACAATCATGTGTTTAGGTATCGGTCACTAATTACCAGTCACCCTATATAATAGTGTCACCCATTGTGTTTTTTCTTGTTTAATAAATACTTTTGCTATAATACCTACGCGAGTGTAGTTTGAATGGTTCCATAATAGCATTTATGATTTCCGTAAGACGGTGCTTGCCGCAGCAGTAAGTTTTACATTAATTATATTAATTTTCTTAATTTAAATTTTATATGTGCAATTATTATATGCTAATTTCAACGTAAAGGTATAACTACGCTGCGATATACTCGATCTTAATCTGGACTTAATTTTGTCCAGTAGATAATACCTATTATAATTCTTTAATTATAGACATTATCTATACAAATAAATAAAATTGAAGTGTGCGCTTCTAGTGGAAAATAACACGTCTTTATTTATTGCACAAAAACACAATAAAAAAAGTCTGACTACTGGCAAAGTAAGTCTAATTTTGACGTGAGCTATAAGAAGAGGATTTATAAGTACCTAGTAGCTCAGGCTTATTTTTAATCTAAGAAGCAATTTTTTCGAAAACACAAAATTTTCCCTATTTTTCGGTGATGAAGTCGCAGGCTTAATTAATATAATTCATAATTTAAATAATTACCCAAAAAATGTGGAATAATTTAGACAATATTAAGTATCTATAAAAAGTATCAAAATTTAGAAAAAAACACGGTTCCTATCAAAGTCTTGGCACAAAACGAGTACAGTGCAGTTGCTGCAACACCAATGGACTTATTACATGTTTTACGTAGGAATTACAAATAGGTATGTTAAACTATTAATATTAACACATAGCTAGACTAATTAGTCGGTAATTTGTAGTAGGTATACAATCAGAATGTCTGAATGTCTGAAAATATCGATACCAGCAGGCTATCGCGTGACAGTCCGCCGCACCGGTTTCTTGGTAAATATCGAGTGTAAACTGTTACTAGTTTTTGTTACATGTGTTGGATTTCTCCTGCTACAAGATCAAGTAGGTAGTCAACCACCTATCGACATGACACTCGAAGGAGGCCTGACTCATTCTTTAGACATTGTCAGTTACATTTGACGAGGGCCGGGTTGCCCAATGCCCAGCGTACCCGGCCCTCGTCAACGGCCGACGGAGGAGTGCCCGGGGGGTTTTAGTGGCGTAGCCTAGTAGTATGTGTATTATGTATTATGAAGTGTAGTATCAAATATGAGTGCCACATACACCTTCGCCGGGGCGGGAACGCTACAGCGGCGGAGGGTATGCGTAAGAGCATTTCTGCCCGGACGAAAAAATAAAATAAAAAAAGGTTCATTTGACGACGCTGTTGAAAAACGAGCAGGAAGCAAATCACATAACGTTATGGTATGACTTCGATAAAAATGTCTTCATAGCTGTAGGGTTATTGAACCACATTTCTTATGTTATTGTTACCTCGCCCCTCTTCCCCACTGGGCACGCTGGGCACGTGCCCAGGGCCCCGCGATGGTTTGGGCCCTCCTACTCCATTAACAAAGATAACGATAGCTACTCTAAGGACTAATCGTAGAGGGTTAGTCACTATCTGGACATACGAGACTGGACATGAGTATGTCGAGTTGGTGAAACTCGGAATGAGGATCACTTATTATTTTGCCATCTGGACATGCCAATATTTATATTATGTAAGTCCACTTAGTAAAACTTGAATTTAATCTTTTTATGTTTTCGTCAACTGGACATACCTAGTTCTTTTGCGAAAAAGAAGTCACAGTCGAGTTAATAATTGTTTTCGTTTTATGTAAGATTTTTTTTGAAATAAAACCAATGTGAAACTATCAAACATTTATATTACTTAGATGATTTATTAATATAAATACAAGCTATCTCGCAATCATTTAAATTTATTAGAATCTCGTTATTTGTTGTATCACCCTCATGATTATGATCAGTTGTTTTTAATATATAGTGTTACTTAAATTTAATTTTATTACAGCTGAGTTAACTTTTTCGAACAACGCCACATTGAAGATTAATCTTTATTTGGCCTTAGGTGTATATATTTGTATCCATCTTTTAATAAAACTAGACGATTTCTTTGTGAATTGATAAATGAAAATGTATTTATGTTAGCCATTGACGGGCCTGCGACTTTTTCTATAGACATATTTGTCTTTACATGAAAAAATGAATAAGATTTTTTTTATAAAAATTTAATAAAATAAAAAAGTGGCATTGGTAAAAGAAAAAAATACGATACTAGAGATATATTTTTGTCCATTTTTCTATGCCTATGGATATGTATGCAATTAACAACCGCGTGGTATTTGTTATTCCGTCGGTTTTTTAACTTTCCTACGGCAACTCATTAATTTTCTGTGTTAAAAGTATTCAAAATGTTGACCTAGGATGTAAGGTACCTACCACTTTTTTTTTGCTGTCCCGGGAGATATGCATTTACTCATCTCCTTCACCGCTGCAGCGTTCCCGCGCGCGAATGTGTATCTGGGACTCACCCTCTCCATAGCGGTGGTATGCTACTCGAGACTCGAGAGGACCCTACACCACTAAAACCCCCCGGACACTCCTCCGTCCGCCGTTGGCGAGGGCCGGGTACGCACGAAGCAATCCGGCCCCATGTCAGGTACCACCATGAAAATTTTCATTTGAATCAGTGAAACAGTTTCGGAGGTTAGCCCGTATAAACAGACAGAGAAACAAAAATTATAAGAAATATCTGTGTGGATGTGTTGTATTTTACTTCTAACATCCCTCTGACTCGGTTTTTAGCGATTATTTTCAATGTACAGTCATTTGACCTCTAAAGTTTTATTATATGTATAGCTAATATACTTAATAATATAGTTAGCACAATTAAAGGTTTCAGAATAAGCAACATTTTCATGTTATCGAAAATGTTACTAAATAAAGTTCTGTTCACCCTCAACTTTCTTTTTTGAACTTTTAAATTTCCTAAATATTTTGTATTTTTTTCATATTATGCAGGCATTATGCATATAAAAATCAATAAAGTGAATATTAATAATATAAATGTTTATTTCTCTCTACAAATTACCTTTCCGGCACATGTAATTTGTAGGAGGACTGGTGTCCAAACTAAGCCTAGGCCTGTATTTTTACACCAAGTTATAATAATCTTTGTCAGCCGAACAAGGCTGTTGAAGGCAAATTCATAACCACAAAAGTTCAAGAACTCCTAAAACAATTTACACGCTAACAGGCATACAGATAGACGCGACAGAAGACTTTAAAGTGATCAGGGTAGTTAAGAGCCCAAAGCGAGTCAATCGCGGGGCGTAGCTGAGTAGGTATATTAGCAAGCTTTACACACCATTTTCCTTAACATAATAATAGTAAACATACTAAGTGCGTGCTTAGAATTAGACATTATGTTGGTGAGATATTAGAATAGTAATGAAATGACGAGGAAACGACATGGATATGAGAAGGACGTTTTATCTTATTGCCACAATGGTCATTACAGTTCGGCCTTGGTCTGTGACATGGCTGGTTCTTGTACATTATCAAGTGTCACGTATATCTACTTATTTTTTATATATATTTTTTTGTGTTTTTACAAGGTTGTTATTTAAGTTCAAATGATTTTAATAACAATCAGATACCGCTTAATCATATTTTAACTAAATATATTTTTGCATTTACGCATTTCCACCGCCGCGCGCCGCTGCAACGTATTCGCGTGCTGGCGATGGGTGGGATGGGCCTCTTCATAGCGTGGTAAGCTAAACTCATACCAAGAGGAGAGGACCCTACACCACTAAAACCCCCCGGACACTCCTTCGATCCGACGTTGGCGGGGGCCGGGTACGCATGTGCAATCCTGCAATATTTTAACTATCTGCTAAAATAAGGAACACGTTGTTCTCTAAGAACACCCATTGGAAGATAGGGGTTAGAATAGTCTAAGCCTGAAAAATTCTATACGCAAGCATACTCATAACACATTATTAAATTAACTTAACCTTAAATTACTCTCATAAAATCTTGCAAGGCTATGTATTTCAGAAATAGTTTAGCTTAAACTTAAGTATTTTGTTTTTTTGGTCTCCAGCACAACAAATACGACGTTGGCAGCGGCGAGGTGTTCGATGACCTGGTGGGTCTGATCGAGCACTTCCGAGCGTACCCCATGATCGAGACCTCGGGAGATGTGCTGAGGCTGCTACAGCCGGTCAGCGGCACCAGGCTACGAGCACACAATATCGAGCAAAAGGTGCAGGAGATGCAGGTGGGTGATCCTTTTGTGAGCCACTGTGTTCAAAGACATGTGTAGTTAGCCACGAGGCTTTTGCTTCTTCGCCGGGCATAAACGCGAGTAGTGCTCTCCTCCTTAATAAAAAGCAGCTTAGGATTACTGATCACATTTTTACCTAGATCTTACGCAGGTTCGCTTCATAAATCCAAATACTTATGGCTTAATCTTAATCAATATTTATATAGGTAACTAATTGTAGTTAACTCTTTCGTAATTCAAGTAAATGCAAATAATGGATATAATTTAGGTCAAGTAGGTATATAGTTGTGTCATTTAACCTTTTCTTAGTTCACTTCTGAATATCCATTGTCTAACTTCGAATGTAATACAATTAAAAACAATCTCCGTAGCGTAGCGGTATTTGGTTCGCTTTAAATCTCGGAGGTCGTGGGTTCGATCACCACGCCTGACAGGAAATTTTAAGAATTTTAAGATTTCTTTCCGAGTTTGGTTGGTTGAGGGACTACCCTCCGTGTCGGTCCCGATTGTTATCTGCAGCAGCGTTTCCTTGTGTGGTACAACATAATACTGCGGTCACCAACCCGCCTGCCAAGCGTGGTGACTATAGCAATTACCCTCCCTCGGAAGGAGTCCTATATTCAGCAGTGGACGTTGTACGGGCTAAGAATGATGATGAAAACAATTGAAAATAAGGGGGGACTCTTATTTTTAATTGTTATCATCATAAAGATTCTTTTTAAAAACAGCTCCGGACTTATAACATTTGTCCTTGTATCGCGGGGGACTTTTACAAACACTAAATACACGGACAGAAAGCACACCCAGACTCTAATCAAACTATCCGTGGTTCACACAAATAATTTTCCAGGATATGAATCGAACAACCTGGGTTCGATTCAGTATCAACTACCGTAACCACTGAACCATCACCGGTGTGGTTTATAACGCGTGTCCCAAACCCAGTCTTAGGGAGTATAGAGCATATATCGTGTTCGAGACAATACCTAATGGCGCATTCACACATGCCGATGGGTTTGCCGCCGGCTTTCAGGCTGCCTATGCGCGTTCCTGAAGATGCGCGTGCCAGAGGCCGCCGGCTTGGCGTGCCGCTCGGCATGTGTGGATGCGCCCTAAGTATACCATATTCTTATCATCTCCCACAATAAATCACAACCACATCAATGACAGAGACGACAAATAGTTGAATTACATTATTCTTGAGGTACGCTGAATAAAACATGTGGTCAAGATGTAGGCACGTGGCAAGCAACATGCACGGATAATTTTAATAAAATGTCATATGTACATAAGTATTTCTACTGTCCTATTTGTATTTAATTGAACTAGTCACGGTCACGATAGTTCAATGTTTCAAGCGTTTGTGTCGTTTTTACTCATTTATTTTCAATTTTAATAAGTTGACGAATAAATATAGGTACCTTTAATTAAATCATTTTATTTAAAAAAACGAATAGTTTGTAAGCCTCTTCATTAGGTATGTCAGGGCTTTAAAAACTTGATGATAGAAGATATAGAAATAAGTCCTTTGATAATTACCTAAGTAGTTTGACTATAACCCTAGCGGCCGCCTAATCCGGCCTTTGGTACGCTTCGTTCCGTCTGTCTGCCATCAACGCTCATTCATACTCTTTCTTCTTCGGCCCCCGCCTCGCTTGGCTTTCCAAAGGTGTGGCACAGTTTATTTATTTTCCGGACGGACATTCATGTAGTCATATTATTTATAGTTCTATTGTAGTTTCACCAAAACCGCGGTAGAGATCATCTGGCCGGCAGCAAATTTACCTTTTATTTGGTTTTAATCATATTCTAAAACTGTTTCAGGAAATGGAAAACTATCAGAAACTGGAGAACAAATGCGGGTTTGACGGCGAGTTCCAGTCGCTCAAGGTGTTGGAAGACAGACACGTTTTCACCACCAACGAGGGCATTAAACCAGAAAACGCAGCTAAGAACAGATACAGAAATATTTTACCCTGTAAGTTAAGGTTTCATTATATTCCACGACTGAAATAGCGAAATTCAAAATGAATTTAAACGTGGTAACTTATGAGACTGCATTTTATCGTTGGGCTTATTTGAACATTCTTACCTTGATATTTTTGACTAAGTCATATTATCAATCAATCTTTTTGGATAATTTAACTTTTAGATAACATCAATCAAATCTATATATGCGAATTTTGCAATCAATTGTATTGTCTCTGTTAATATTAGATCTTATTAGCTAAATTATGTAGTTAGTACCTTGAATGCAATGCAAATACAGCATATTAAATAAGATATCTATTCAGTTGACATACGAGTATAATAATCGTATGGTAGTGATAATGTGATAAATTAATGGAAAACTCGAAGTAATCAAAGGGCGGATAAATAGCTCATTAAATTCTACTGACTATAACGTGTTTAATTTGGTTTTGGAAAGTATTTTTAGCTATTAATCGAAAAGAAAAAGCGATCATAATTACAGTCTTATTGGCTAGCCATAAACAATCCCAAAGCGTCAGGGAAAAGTAAGCTATCGCTTCACAGTAATGGCGTTTTATCTATTTGCCCAATTGATAGTAATACTTGTCTTCTACTGTTGATAGATGATCAGACCCGTGTGGTGCTTCGACGGAGCGACAACAAATGTGACTCAGACTACATAAACGCGAACTATGTGCGTTCATCAAGGCTTTACGATTCCTCCTCCTCTGTGCAGTCCTCTAACGAGAGTCTCGACAGTGTTCAATGTAAGTACTTTAATGCGAATGATTTTACTATCTATGCCTATATGTTTCACAAGTGCTTGCACAGTTGCAAGGGCTTGATTACCTTATTTGACTAAATGATTTGTGTTCTCCTTCAGAAATTGTATTTATGGGATCGGAGAAACAGTAGTCATAAATACTTATTGTTTATGTTTTGATTCATAAAGATGTTCTTAATATATTTTTATTACTTAATGTTATTAAAAATGCTATTATTTTATTGCTCAAATGAATTCTATTTCTTTTTCCAGCTTTAATACTGAATACTGATTCGAAAAAGACGCCGCCTTTAGTATCGAAATCATTATCAGACGAGGCTCTACGAGAGGTGAAGAAGTCAATCAAGCTGGATAAAATTAATGGAAATTTGGGTCGCGACGCAGCAGGTATATATCAGACAGTTGCTAATTACTTAGGTGTTATTTCATTCGTCAAGAATTTTTTTCATTATTAGTGTAGCAAAGGGCGAAATATCGATATACAGTTATTTACACGTTGTCGATGATAATTATGCTGTTAACGCCCTCGTTAACAGCATACACATACACGAGTTGCGTACGAAAATCCCGACTCCACCTTGTGAATATTGGTCGCCCTCCCGGTAGAAGAGCAAGTTGCCTGATTTTAGGGTTATATAGTCCTGTCTCTCTCTCAGGAGATGGGGGGCATAATTCTAAAGGTGCATCTACACATGCCGAGCGGCACGGCCGGCGGCCAACCCGGCGTCCAAGCCGGCGGCATCTATAGGAACGCGCATAGACAGCCTGAAAGCCGGTGGTATGTGTAGATGCGCCATAAGGCCAGTGCCCGCAGCCAAGCGCCACAGCAATTGGTACGCCTTTGCTGCTGCGCTTTGTCTATTTTATTACAAGCAAAATAGACAATAATAATGAGCGCCTCATGCTACATCCGCGGAAGTGATTGGAACATTTTTTATTAAATAAACGCAAAATTAAATAGTAATTTTCTGATTGCAGTTAAAAACAAAGCCTACATCGCATCTCAAGGTTGTTTGTCAAGCACGAAGGACGACTTTTGGCGCATGATTTGGCAGGAAGATGTAAGAGTTATAGCAATGATCACCAATGAAATGGAAAATGGAAAGGTATGATTGAAATTGTCTCCAGTGTAAATTTAATCAATATACCAAAAACCTAATGAGTCTAGGTTTTTGGAATATTGATTAAATTTACTCATAATTAAATATAGCCTATGTCATACGGGGATAGTCTAGCTTTTCAATGGTAAAAGAATTTTTCAAATCGGTCCAGTAGTTTCGGAGCCTATTCAATACAAACAAATAATCTAATCTTTCCTCTTTATAATATTACTATTCCCGGCGAAGTAGAATTAGTCTCGTGGCTAATGACAAAAATCAAATAAAAACTTGAATAATAATTGCTTTTCGAGGAACGGCCTTTTACTGTATTGTTTCGCTACAAAAGGCACACACCATATTTATCTCTTTGCATATAATTTTAATAATTTCATTATAGTGATTGCTTACCAACATCACAACTTTCTGTTTCTAGAAAAAATGTGATCGCTACTGGCCATTACCAGGGCGTGAGGAGCATTTTGACGGCTTGACTGTGAAAGCCATAGCCGAGACCCAGTACGAAGAGTACTTGTTGAGAGAGATGGACGTTACCGATGATAAAACATGTCGCACTATCTTCCAGTATCAATACACGGTAAGTAGTAATTAACTACTTGCGAACTACTATAGTTTAGTTACAGACTTTTTGGTTGATTATTAAGTCTTATATTTTAGGCAAATCCCGATTAGAGCGTTCTTCCACGCTCCCCGATTATTCTGTAATTTTGCCAACTCATAACTCTTCAATCCCATTGTAAAATCAATGATTTGCAAAACGACGGACGATTCAATTAAATAAAAGTAACTTTAGAACAACAGCTTTTAAGATTTTAGACCCTAAAAGCCCTTTTCCCATATTTTATTATTTTTGAATTATGTCGCTCTTCTCAAAAATCGTCGAAATAGTGTGTTTTTCTTATTTTCTTTACAATGTGTTTTAATATATCTTTTATAGGGATGGCCAGACCATGGTACGCCTAGAGAGCCGGATGGAGTGCTAGCATTTATTGACGACATCAACCGGCAGATGTACCAAATATCACAAGACACCGAAGCACCAGAACAGGTATTGCTATAATGTATTTTTCTATCGGTTTCGTCGATTTTCTGAAAGTTTATTGTTTAGATTAAATAACTAGTTCACTAATCAGTCAGATTCATTTTCGTGCATAGAAACCGATCGCAGTCACACGCGATTGATCATACTCTGACTATTGACTCATCAACCGCGCGCGTCAGTTGCATGCGATCGTTATAAAGAGGGAATTTATGTGGCGTAGCGATAATTCACAAAAAAAGAATAACAATATTTTTTATTTAGGTATTACTTAGCAATTTTGCGATATGTGCCCGTAGCGATGTTGCTATGTTATGTGTAGCGCGATGTTGCCAGACATGTCAAATGAAATTGCTCCGTTTCCCTTGGCATGTCGCCGAAACATATCATGAGACATTGTGTCGTTTAATTAATCCGATTTATATTTAATACTTTTATGTTTCAGAACATACTATGTGTACACTGCTCAGCTGGCGTTGGCAGGACAGGCACCTTTATAGTCCTAGATATGCTTATTGACAAAATCAAAACATCGGGTGAGACTTTGATTAAAAACTATTAACCTATAGGGTATTTGCTCTTGCTCTTGCGAATTCTACGTATATTTATTAGGTATTAACAAAATTCAATAATTCAATCAGCGAATGTTGCGAAATATTTTTTATACATATCACAATTACACTATACAAAACTCACCAGAATTTCAAAATTGCGAAATTTATTTAAATAACTCAGCTTATTTTCAAAAAAATGTTGTGTGGGTTACCCGAGCATAGTAATGTCGAAAATAGTCATTTAAATGTCGTAGATAATTAGAGACTAGCTTCTGCAACTTTTTTTAAAATAAAAGGAACTTATTTCTTTAACATCTATAATGCAAAATAAGATTATCAATTAAATGTCACGGACAACAGTAGGCGTTTCGAACCGCCATTGTGTCGAACTAATAAATTAGCGAACTAATGAGCAATCGCTGTAGGGTTTTTCGCAACAGGATTTTTCGCACAAAAGTTACATCGCACCAATAAAGCATCGATGTAATAAAATATCGTACAACTGAATTATCGACATACCATGTTCGATATTACAAAAATCGAATCATCAACCTTCGAAATCAAGCAGGGAACCCGGCTTAATAACTCCCCTTGCAATGTGAATTTCATTATAACTCGTTAATTACTACAAGGACACTAACGAAACAAGCTACAAAATGTTTAAAGTAACTTTTTTCAAAGCAAAGTCATGTTCCAAAGATGATAATAATCTCCAAAAGGGTTTTTGAGATCTAGCGAAACCGCAAATGTAACTCCAAGATCTTGAATAACTTCGCAACCGACGAAAAACAGATACCAGATCAGTTGTAAAATTAACCTCGTTTAGAGCTCTAATTATTTAAACAACATTTACTCCAATATTCCCATAAAAAAAGAAAATGTCTGGCTGGGGTAACGTTACGCGAATAACTAAAAAACTATAAGTCTTACTGATTTAAAAAGGTGCGTAACAATGTCAGTAGTTACGTCTCTAATTATTATTTATACATTTAAATTACTATTTTTTACATTATTTTGCTGGGGTAACGCACACAATGTTTTAAAACCACCCAAAGCCTTGAACTCTATGGTTTTTGTGTTATAGGATTCAACTGTGGTATTGATGTGCACTCGACGGTGAAGTTAGTCAGAGCCCAGAGGAATGGAATGGTCCAAAACAAAATGCAGTACAGATTCATATATCTGGCGTTACAAGAATATATTGACAGCAGGAATTTAAAACTAAGGAAAAAGGTAAGCAAAACTAAGTTCACCGAGTTGGTGAAACGCGTACGAATTAACATGAGACCATGCTCGAATATCAACCATATTATTAGTCTATGCACTTTTGCATACGCTTAAAGCAATTTATGAAGACGATTTTCCACTCTGATTGAGATATATACCTACCTACGTCCAAAGCGTGCCTTTGAACGCATTTACGGCCCCTTCGAGGCTCGAGTAACATTAACCACGTCAATTATTTTTCATACTTATGCCTAAAGACGCATCTATCTGTAGATATGCGACATGACGATCTTGCATTATTAGGTTCACGCAAAGCATCGTTATTTTGTGGTAGAACGACCGATTTAGGTCGACCTTTTTTTTTTCTTGAGCATTCACTTTTGTTTTCTATGCTGCTTCGTATATGCGTAGGTATCGGATTTTTGTTAACTTTTAGCTATCGTTACGTTTGGACGTGTATATGTTATTGGATTTTTCTGTTTCGTTGAACTTTTAAATAGCCGATTTATGTCCGGATACGGACACAAATCTATATAAAATTTGCCCTCAGTAGGGCCTTACTTTGAGTAAACATCGTTCGAGCCTGGTGTCGTGTTTAGGTATGTACCTAATACGAACGAGTTATAAGGTTATTTACAGTACCGGGTACGTCCAAATTGTATGAATGTACTTATATCGCAATGCCGCAGGTGTTTTCCGTTAATTAGCTGTAGAGGCAACGATAAAAAATAATAGGTTTGTATCCATATTTATATTTACGTTCCATTGAGCTATTAGTGAAGCGTCGAAGTTGGCGCGCGAGTACAACTCGCTCTATACTTACCGTTTCTTTTTATTAATGCGAATGCCCAAATGACGGAACTTCTATTTGCCGTTTTAATAGTGGGAACAACACCGTCGTCATTGCGAATATACCTTCCCTCAAATCATCTGCGTTTTTATAATTAGCTTAAGTTCCAAACCGCAGAAAAGATAAAACTAGTTCTAGTTATATCTTGTGTTAGTATGAATCGCATATTTCTATAGTCTATAAATTAGTACAAGTTTATAAATTATTTTGAAATGTACTTAAATGTATTTTCTGTTTTCAGGTCAGTTCAGGACATCAGAAGCTTAAATAAGTCAATTTAGTGAACCAAAGTAAATAATGTAGAATTAAGTTGATAGTGATCGTATTTATAACTTAACATAAACGCTCGATGCAACATACGCAGTCATAATATACCTAACAGTATATAGATGTAAGATTTTTATATTTAATTAATAAACCAATGTGCAGAAAATTGTATTATATATTATTTTCCTGTTAAACTTATCATAAACCTAGCACAATATTCTTTCATCATCACATCAGCCCGTAGGTATTATTATTATTATTATAGGTACCTACGTTCGTTATAGATGCTGTTATAATAATCCGGACCAATGGCTTAACATGCTTTACGAGGCACGGAGGATAGTCCATCACCACTCACCAGACCCAGAAAGAAATCCTAAAATTTACACAAATATTTTTGTCCTGCGTGGAGATCGAACCTCCAACAATTAACGATTCTATAACTAAGTACCTATTATGAGTACCTACCTCGTTTTAATATCTACTTTTTGATGCCGTAAGCAATGCACGTTTATCCAGTCCAGAGGTAATCTTGTAGATTTTCTGTCTTAAGCGTTCACATCACCGCCAGCAAGTGTGCGAGGCAAATTAATTAAACTAAACGAATTATATCTGATATCTGTAGTTCGCGGAGTGCCCGCCTCAACAGATCGGTGTCGATGTGGTTTGCGCTTTTATTACTTCATCAGCTCGTTTACTTCCACTGCTGAACATGGGACTCGTCTTAGCAGGCTGAGTCTATTAGGAGGAGCAGGAGCAAGCCAGGTTCGTATCATGCCATAATCACCACGCTTTGTAGGGAAATTGGTGATTGTAGTTAGATGGTAAGTAACTGTGAGCTGATAGACGCTGCTGGCCTTGCATCAGCTGTACCGACGACAGCCATGGGAAGACATGGTTACCGGCTTAGACTAGACCACCCTAGTCTTAGCCAGAAACCACACGGTATAACGGTTTGCGCTTCATCTTTCGTGTATTAGAAATACTTGTTTCTGGTGCCCTAGACTTAATGCCGTAGTTAATTGTGCTCTTGTTCAAAATGTTAAGACCAATTGTTTTTATATTTAATTAAATAATAAACGCTGCATTATTATTTTATGGTTTTATTGCATAACCTAATTAAACTAACTCTTAAAAATCATGAAGTAGGAAAGATGATAAGAAACTGCTTAAGGGTTTCAGAGGTCGAGCAAATGTTACTCCAGCAGGACCAAATAAGTTTGAACATTTACCTTGTCGAGACATCAAATTATATATAGACACAATGTATTCCAATATTTCCATTAAAAATAAATTTTCTGGCTCCGATAACGTTCTCGCAGCAGGAAATGTTTTTGTGAAATAACTAAAACAATATAAATGCACCTAATTCAGAAATCTGCTCATCAATTACATAAACTAGGCATCTAACGTTTCTATAGCATTTAAATTAATATTTTCGTAATTATGCACACCACTGGGACAGATTTTAGAAACTTGAAATTGAATGTGCTTTATTTACGACAAAGAATGGTTGTCTTCAACAACCTCTTAGTGTTAGGGCAACTCAATAAAAGACAAGATAACTTTATTTATTTATTTCACATTAAAACCTTTTGAAGCTATCCTGATTGTAACATACACTTAACATGATGTTTCATTACAACTAAACAATAAAAATAAAGTTTATAATAATATAATTACCGTAACAAAGTAATACAATAAAAGTGTTAAAATGCTTTAAGCTAAGTGTTTTCGTATTTAAACAGATAAATTATCTAATATATTAAGCTAGTTCAAAACATTAAATTAAGTCCGTGCGCTTTCCATATTTTCCAAACATAAAATGATTATACATAATATTACAAATTAAGTATAACAATAAAAATATTTTATATGAAAAAGAAATTTGGCACGATTTTATAATTTATAGAAATAAACATACTTACTAAATTATAATTATTCTTAGTACTTACACGATAAGTGGTGTAGATATTTTAACATCAAAATGATTTTTAAGGATAATTAAGGAATGTACAAGATGAGGAAATAATTAGGAAATTACATTTGTAAGCTGATCGAACACCTACCACAACGGTACATCTACTAACGTGGGTTCCCATAATATGGTTGAAATAGCATTAAATTTTGATTATTTTTATGTGAAAATAGAATCATTCTACACACGTATAGTAATGAAAATACAATGCGATTGAAGCTCAAAAATTATGAAACAATATCGTCATTATTCGGCTTAAGTAGTTTTACTTATTCGTAGTTCCATTTAATTAAAATTGTTTGCCGTAAAAATTAAGTTCTAAGTGCTTGAAATTGTGCAATTATTGAATATATTTTTGTTAATTATGTGATTTGCAACAGACATTCATAAAGCACAAACATTTATTTGGTATAATATATACTGATCTATGACTAAAGATCTAGACTATTACATTTTCTAATGTAAGATATATTTCGAGTCTAAAAATAAGGATATTTTAACGCATACATTTTTACCATAATATCACTCGTTTATTTCAATATTTCATCAATTTGACCGCATTTTTTTATTATAGCTTTAATGTATAATATTTGAATAACTATAATTAATATTTATGACGGATAATTCATGCGAGTACGGGTAAAATGTTAATATTCAATTCACAACGAAGCTACTAAACGGTGACACATTTGCTTTATATTTTAATTAAAGTTTCAAGGAAAGTTATCTGTTATTCGACGGTAAATAAATACAAAATATTTTGATAAGAAGCGTCTATTTTGCTTTGTAAAGTTTCAATTCTGTTGCATTTTCATTAGGTAACTTTGTTTATCACAGTTCATTTATATTTTCCGAAAAAGAAATACATAATAATATTTTCAATATCCAGCCGTCAAAAATATTAAATAGTTGTTGTATATATAAAAGGTGTAATTTTGAAGGTATATAATAGATAGAACAATACAACAATAGTTCGTTGTATGAGATACAGCTCCAAAGAAGCTGGCTATACTGTGACTCGAACATACACTACTCAACATCGTTGCTCATTTCAAAATAGAGTACAGAATAAAATGTGGTATACAATTTAAAATGTGGGTATAGCAATACATTTTGGCACATAATTTTAGAGACATCTTAAGGGTACAATGGTACATATTATAACATTAAGTAGATGTTTTAGGAGCTAAGTTAAGGTAAGGTTATGCTATAAAAGTGTATATACATTATTGGGTTAAGTACACACATTTGATGGTTTCTGGTAAATGGATTTCAACATTGATTTGAAGAGAATTCCTAAACTGTTGATTGGATCTATTATGGATTATGGCAAATTGGTATACTCTAATGAATACGTCTATAATATAACATGTATATTGTTTTTTTTTTGTATTTAGTTTTAATTCGACATACATTTACTTAGGTTAAGGTATGTTTTTCATTATTCCGTTAGGCTGGCTTTGATCGTCATTTATTACCGGGCTCAATTCAGTTGGACGATAGGGATAATAAGTGATACCTACTTATTAACAAAAGTCAATATTCAACACAAAAAGTTTTCAATCTAACTAAATTATAACCACTTAATACAATAAATGCTTAAAGCTATGTAAACATGGAAGTAGCTCAAGGATAAACGGGATGTTTTAGTACCTTTATTGTAAACAATACGAATTATATTAACTTAGAAAGATATGAAGCTTCGACTACAAGGTCACAGTATGTCAGTCTCGTAAACCTTATTAGTGGTGGCGACGGCGTCCAGCAGGCTGGCGCCGACGTCGCACTTGTTCCTGTCGTCAGCGGCCAGGTGCGTCATGCTGCCAGTGAGGGCAGCTGGCGCTAGGTTCAAGTTCATCTTGCTCAGCAGGTTAGACTCGCTGCCTGTCTTCTTGAGGTCGGGTTGCGCCGCCAGTGGCAGCACGGAACCGCTGCGCTGGATCTGTTGCAGGCGCGCGTACTGTTCTTGGAGAGCCTTCTGTTTTTTGAGCAATTCCTGGTGGCGCTGTTCGAGGAGGACCTGACGAGACGAGGCCTTGTCGTCGTCGGAGGTGGGGTCGGGTCGTTGGGGGGAAGGCGGCGAAGTGGGCGAGGCAAGCGGGCTGCGGCTGGACGTGCGCGGTGGCGGCGGCGGGGGCGCGCGGCGCGCGGCCAGCGCCAGCAGCTCGGGGTGCCGCTCGGGCACGGGGGGCTTGGGCGGGTGCTGGCCGCGCGCGCGCACGGGTGGTGACGCGTCCGTGTCGCTTCCGCTGGGGTACGAGTGCAGGCGCCGCAGCGGTGGCTCGCCTCGCGCCCGCTCCGCCGGCTTCGCGAAGGTCTGCAGTTCGTCTAGTAGTGCGTCGAGGGCGTTCTCTGGCCGCAGCTCCGCTGCTCCCCGGACCGCACCGCCTCGCCCGGGGTCGCCGGTGCCCTGCGCACCATTCCACGCACTTCTAGCTGTGCCCGCCGATCTCCAACAGACATTATAAAAGCGCGGTTGCAAATAAGCTCCCGCTCGACCATTCGATACTCACGTCGGCGTTTCAGTTCATCACTAGCCATATCGAAAAGCGCAATGATTGCAACCGCGCTTTTAGAACACATCTAACCAAACACATATTCGAAATAAACACTTAGAAACAATCATTCAAGTAGTACGACCATTAAGAACACTTAGTATTCACAATGATAAGTTATAGAGCTAAATGTCTTAATGCGACCACAATCATTCAAAATTAATAAAATACTTATAAATGAAAAAGGCGAATGCCTCTTTTTTGCCGTCGAATAGTTAAATGTTTTGATTTATAGAAAAATATAGAATACAATTTGTTTCATTTTTATAAAATTTACTTATTACTATTAATAATGATATTCAACGACAAAAACGGAAACGAAGTGTAGTCGAGCGCCCTATCAGTAGTGGGTGATAAGTAAAACCGAAACATGGTGATCATCGGAGATGTCGAACAGGTGAACAAATAATTACAAGAGATACATATCGACTGGTACATACTTAGATACACTTGACTGAACGTGATCAAACAAAGATAAAACAGAACGATTAATTTGTGTCTTTTAAAATGCATAAAAAGATAAATTATGTAAGTAGGTAAATTATTAAATATTAGAATATATTCACTCTTAACAATTGTGATGATTTTGCCATTAGTCAAAAATTTTAAAAATTGTGTATAATAAAATACAATAATTCAATTTAGAATATTCTACTAAAACGAAGCTAATGTCCAAAGACATTTCAATCAAATCTAATCTAATAAAGCTCAAAGTGTATCTGCTCGCTACCTACTATGAGTAAACTTCAATAATAATTGTAAGTGCAGTATCGTTATGACAATTCGAAATAAGAAACTTATCGAAAAGCGTATTGCATACACATGTCTATAATTACCTGTATTCCGTAGTTGCGGGTTAGTATATATAAAGTAATAGTATTTATATAATTACAGGTAGATACCTACTCAAAGGAATTGAAGGAGCAATTTCATGTATCTTTTATAATTAAAATTGTAATGTTGTTACGTGCGTTTTATAGTAAGAAAGGACTGTCCCTATGTCATGGAACAGGTATTAAACCAGAATGTTAACTATAGAGCTAGTGGGTAATAGGTACAGTTTATTCATATCCTGAAGATCGAGGCTGAGTGCTGCTCTTGATATCGAGAACATGCTGCAACAGAACAAAAAACGGCAAGATGCACAAACTATTATTAACAAAAGCTACTATTACATGCTTGATACATTACATACAGACGACATTTTCATATTTCACAACACAGTATATATAAAGTTACACGATGTTGATGATTAATAAAACTTAGGCTAAATCGAAAGTAATCAAAATAATAAGAATGTTAAAAGAAATATGAACACACGTCAACTTATGAATATAGATTTGAAGCAAAAGTGACGCATAAAGGTAAAATTTATTAGCGAGGTATCTTTATTAGGTTCAACAAAACTGCAATTATAACATATAAAAAGGTATAGTGCCGATCGCGCAAAACTAGGTACTTTATGATCTTACTGTGGAGATTGCCATGCATCGGCATGATTTAAAAGGATAATAATTTTTTTTCCAGAAATCTAAGTTGGGCTCAAACTCATTTTCGAGCGTCGTCTTACGCTGATTGCTTGGTTTGAAGTTTTTAAACTATTTAAGACTGCAAATGTGCTTGCCTCCTAGTCCTTTGAGACAATTAAAGATTCGTAGCGACGTATAACATCCACACGATACAATAAAAAAGTTATTCTCGCCCATGTATAAATGGAATCCACCAAAATGTTACATTTAGACATCACTTTTGTTCGTGATCTTATCATTAATATTTACAAGGTGCGCTTAAATTATTTTATTACAAAAAGGTTTAATAAATTAATCAAAAATATTGTACGGGATAAATTCTATTTGAAAGTTACATTGAAAGAAAATTAGCAATTTTTAATTTGGAATGAATTTTGAATTTGTAATTTTGTTGGAGTAACTGTAATTTTAAAGAGAACAGTGAGTCTCATGCGACGTGCTTCCGATTTACTGTTTAGAATAGGTACCTACTCAAAATCTATTAGAAAAGACCTGTGATATTTGTTTGTATTATAACAGTATATGATAATATAATAATTATGTAAATATATTATATGTATATATGGATATATCTATAACCGTAATTTACCGATAAACAAAAAGTTGTGGCCACAAACGAAAACCTCAAGTTTTCGTAGAACATATATATCAAAAACTTAACTAAACTGTTTCTTTAGTTATGGTGCTTTTAAGAAAACTTGTTCGTAGCAATGTTTTAAGAACGCGTCCCGTAAAATATATGAAACTGAAAAATCCCCTTCGTCCTTTCTCTAAATCTGCAATTAAAATTAAGGTTTTGTGTCTCAACAGCTTCGACCGTAACTGTATGCTAGGAAATATATTTTACCTATAGTATACCTAGAATAGCAATGGACTAAATCGTGACACGCTACTGTAATTTACACGAGTGCGTACCATTTGACATAATAACAAAAGTTCTAACGATCACATGACCTTATTTCATTTAATATATTTTTTTTTAGTATAACGATGATGAACCTAATTTTATATGATTTAATAAACATTTTCTATAATGCACATTTGAACTAATATTCAGTTAGTAAAATATTCAAATTCGGTGTTAGTAAGTATAATATTCAAATGGTTGGTAAATCATGTGGGTTAGGTTAGAACCATGACGATTAGCGCACGAAGGCGAGCATGCCGCGGCAGCGGCCTCCGAGTGCCAGATCTCCCCTATGGTGAACCATCTGGGTTAGGTTAGGTTAGAACCATGACCATTAGCGCGCGAAGTCGAGCGAGCAGGCCGCGGTAGCGGCCGCCATGTGCCAGATCCCTTGTTGATGAATCCCAGATCTATTGTTGGTGAATCATTTGGGTTAGATGAGGTTATAACAGTATGATGTTTTCTGATATTTACTTATTCACTTCAGAATTTGGGCAGAAAATGAGTAAACACTTAGGAAAATTAGGTCAAATGAAAATTAGGTCAACTGAACGTAATATAAAAAGAGCAATATATTAATTGAAAATTATATAAGATGAACGTTATACTTAATGTTATTAGAGCAAAAGAAGTTTATCTGAAATGTAATATTATATCACATGAAATTAGGTTATTTGTTGTATAGCATATGAAAATCATATCATGTGAACGATGTTTCAAGTGATAATATTATATATTATCTTTATTATGGCATATATTACACACCCAATTTACACAGCGACCAGTCTATCCAACCCGCTAGAGAAGAGTGCGCCCGCGAACGTAGACCGTAGACCCGAAGTCCGAAAGACCTGGGTACTGTAACTTGGAGCAACAGTTGCACAAAACTCCTCTAAAAAACAAAAAATGTATAATCCCTTAATCCCTCCGTCAGCGACGTCCTAAGCCAAGGTCCAAGTTCCACATGGGGCACTATCTTGCGCAGATTGTTTGGTTTGTCGTTTATCAACCATTTAATAAGGCTAGCACCCTACTCGCCTTTATACGGTGACACTCTGACATGATCTTCAACATTTAAATAACTAATCAATAGTCAATACTTGGTTAAATGTGAAATGTGATTCAGGAAACGTGATTTGCTAATTTGATTGTGCACTTTATTGTGTTCTGGATATGGCCGGTGAAGTGGCATAAGACTCCTGGCTAACTAAAAGCCGTCTGAAAAAAGACCTGTGTTCTGGTCACCGCACCGCAGCCGTAATAGGTCAAAAGGTCTATTCAATCACTATGAAAAATATTTTGTTAATAGTGTTATCAATGGAACCTTTTTAGAATTTAATTTTAATACCTGTGTTTCATTGTTAGAATTAAATATTACGATTTATTCACATATTTTTTTAAGGGTTTGACATTTAGGTGCGATTTCTAAGAGATTGGGATAACAAATTAGAGTAAACTTGGTATTGCTCGGGTGTGTATGTATAATTCTATAGTTATTTTACTCTCCTGAAAAGTTACTAGATATCTGTCGTACGTGGCGTAAGAACTTATGCAACGTAACAGTACGTAACAGATACATTTCCGTTTAATTATTCGCCATGTACCTACCTATGTTCATTTAATATACTTTAGTGTTATATAATACATATTAACAAATATCGCTGGTCTTTCCTTACCTACACCCATTTTATAACGGGTATATTACAAAAAAGTCAAACAAATTGCATTTATATAAGTATATAATTGAAAGACTTTATATATTTTATATAAAGTCAACCTTCAACTGAATATTTTAAATTATATATATTAAAAAATCAGTGTCTATCAGTTGAAAGCAACTGCATATTGGCCCAAGATACTTGGGTTGCCGGATTTAGTTAAAGAATATCTCTAAAAGATTAAAAGAAAGAAATATTTATTAGACGATGAAAGCAGAAATTAACTTTTAAAGACATTTTTTAACATACTGATCCCTGCCCGTATATTGTACCAATGAATATTTTTTTAAAATAATGTAAGCATGCGTACCGATTCTTTCAATACGGTCTCAACTGGAAAAAAATAGGCAAAATTTCTTTAAGTCTTTCCAATATTTTCGTAGAACAAGCGAACTTGGAGAAAATGTATTATATTTCTAAAGCATTAGTTAAGTTTAGTGCACCAACATGCCTACATATATATAGCAAACTGTGGACAAATTACATTTAAATAGACGATGGAATATATCGAAAGGAAAATGTAATAAGAAAGTAAAAGTACGGATGTGGAATAAAATATAAAAAATAAATAATTTATACCAAGTTAATGTATAATAATAATGGATATATTACGAAGAGATTTATTACTCGTTAATAACTATCGCTTCTTTGAAGTATTGGCTCTGTCTCCAGGCGAACTGACGGGTACCATCACGGAAAAAAGACCATGAAATCCATTGTTAAAACAATTTTGTATTAAATGACATTACACAACGTAATATAGAAAGGTGTAGTACAAGTATCGGCGAGGGAGTAGAATTAAACGATGCGTCTCTGTTAACTGTCGACTGCTTGTGCGTCGTCGGTAGTAAGCCATCCGGTTATCTCGTGACGCAGTTATCAACAATGATGCCTGAACTGGTGTATAGCAATTATCTGATGAGGCTTACAAAGCAGTACACAATCTAGTATTGAATATCCTCGAACTGTATAGCTTGAAGTGGTAATAAGTTACATATATCGGATGTGGCAGTGAGTGGCAGGTCTCTCTATGAAGTGACATGTTGTTAAAATTGGCATTATTTTCCGGAAGCAAGGATCATAAAATGCAACGCTTACGGACAGTGCATTGGTGGCGGGGATGTGTGCAAAAGAACTTTAAGTTTCACTGTATTCTGAAATCGTCACATCACACTCGGTCTCATATGTTCTTATTTGGTTGTTTCTTATGTTTAGTTTTACCCTATATTTTTAATATAATATTTCCAAGCATTGGCTTGTTTTTTAGTACCATAATTCAGGATGTGTAACTAGCATGATCCTCATATTTTATTATATGCAATATAAACGGCATGTGAACATCGATGAGTCAAAGGCTAATTGAGCTAAGTGGTACCACGATGGATATTGAAATACTAGCCCCCTGTTTGCGGTTTCACCCGCTTGACTCCCATTCCTGTAAGAACGTCATAATTAAATAAAGACTTTATTCAAATTGGACCAGTAGTTCCTGAGGTTTGCGCGTTCTAGCAAGCAAACAGCTTATATATCGGTCACAATGTCGCTTAGCTCAGTTAGTCTTTTAGCCCTCGATATAATCTACGAATATTTTTTGGCATAAAAAATGCAGACAGCGGCTCTATGAAAACTTTACTTAACCGATGGCTCGGCATGGTCTTCGCCAATTTGAAAAAAATAGGAAAATCAGAGCACTATTATTTTTATAAGGGTAGGGGTAGGGGTAGGGTAGGGGTGTAGGGTAGGGGTAGGGTAGGGGTAGGGTAGGGGTAGGGTAGGGGTAGGGTAGGGGTAGGGTAGGGGTAGGGTAGGGGTAGGGTAGGGGTAGGGTAGGGGTAGGGTAGGGGTAGGGTAGGGGTAGGGTAGGGGTAGTATAGGTAGTAGATGTAGGACACCGCGTAGATTTTGAGGCGGTACGAAGTTTGCCGGGCCAGGTAGTATTTTTATAATTAGAAAAATGATCGTTCTAGTGATAGGAATGAGAGTAAGAATTTTTAAAGTAAAAAAAATATATAATTAAAAATAATATTTACGCGTTGTTTGAGGTAGATAAAAAATGAATGGGGCATACCGTAATAATATAAAAAGTTTTGACTAATCGTGGCTCGGCAATTTTATAGTAGATGCACATTCAAGAGACTTATCATGCCTGAAGGTACTGTTGTATTTCGGGATATTGACTCGGAAATGACATGCTTTACAGAATAAGATAGGGTAAAATATAACATAACTCTTAAAATACTACGTTACTTATATCCAAATATCCAGTCAAATTCAAATAATTAGGAAAGAGACAAATTATATCTAATAACAATTCTGTAAAGCAAGTCGGTACTTATAAGACGGAGCGTGATGGAAAAATCTAAAAGACCAATTTTAATTTTGTTTGCCAATTTTTTATACCTAGTGTGAATGACGAAATACACATGCATTTCATATTAAGTTCAATTGAATTTTGTCTAGCCAATTTTGATATCACCCAGAATACATAGGATAGATAACTCCAAATCATGAATTAGGTAACTCCGTAATGCTTAGTGATCTAAAATCTAGAGGACAAAATATAAGAATGTCAAATTATAATAAGCTTCTAATTTCTAAAGGCAGCTTAGATAAAGTAAATATAGGAAAATAGAAAGAGATAGGTATAAGTGATAGTTACGCCCGCCGTCGATATAAGATCTATAGAATATATAGTAAATTATTACTTTGTTCAATGAAAGCTCATCTTAAATTATTCTAATTAAAATAAGAACTCATTCTTATTTACATATTATTTTTCTAAAATGAGAGTCGGTATATAAGTTCAGTGCAGATGTAGAACATATACAGTAACTAGAAGTTTCAATTAAGTAATTTGCCTAATCCTGAATGTTAGACTACATTATACGTTTATTAGTAATTTAAATAAATATAATTATCAATAAATATCATTATCATTATAAACATATAATTTACGGATACAAAGCAAGACTCAAGACAACTATTTGTGGTTCATACAAATTATTGTCCCGTTTGGGAATAGAACCCTGAACAAGAGGTCTCAGAAGAGACTACCGTAAACACTGAGACACCATGAGTGCCGTCAGTAGGTAGTACATTTTTTTATCTGTTACATGTTTTTAACCTGGTTAATGAACTACTCACTCATAAAACGCGTGTTACAGAGTTGGTCTAAGAACGGCTGTTACATTTAGCGGGTGTAACTGAAAGATTTCCTTCGAAGTAAAACTTTGAGTACAGGTGCAGTAAACCACATGCTATCTATAGTCGTGAAAGAAAACTTGGGACGCATGCTTATAGTATACTCGCTAAGCAAATTAGTGCTAATATTTAGTAAGGATATCGTAATAAGCCAAAGGGTGAAGAAATTTGTCAGCAAATAAAACTATAACACTTCGCAAATGACACGAAGTGTGGGAAAAAAATGCTAATTTTATAACTCTTGGCAAACCTGCAATTGTTAAGCGCACAGAACAGTAACGTACAAATCTTGAATTCAATATCTTTATATGGTGGTTTCTGCAATCAGTCTATATTAGAAATGTATAATAGATAATAAATAATGACACGAAGAAAATTGTGCGCAATCAAATTAGCCAACATTTCGTTATTTAGATACATTGCAATTGCAATGAAAAAATGAGGCACAATTTAAGCTCAGTTTTCTTCGTGTCTATTTCGGGATATAAGTATTAATTGTCTGTTTGTGTGTCAGAAAAGTTTTCAATACCTTGTTATGGTTTTGTGCGACATGACATGTGCTGTCAGAAGCGCACTCTTCGGACGACGGTCCAGCTGTGAAAGTAGAGCTCTGGGATGAGACGGGGGATACCCGACCATCAGTGAGTGGCAGACGCTGCTCTTGAACGCAAGCGAGGCTGTAAGGTTAATAATATCCTTATAGTATAAAGGTAATGTGTTCAGCCATATTTAGTACGAGTTTCGAGCATACAGACGAGCATAACATTTTTAAGTTTTAGTGTAATTTTGTTAAGAATTTATGTTTTCTTTACCACAAGAACAAATTATAATCATCATCATCATCAACAGCCCCTTTACGTCCACTGCTGAACATGGGCCTCCTCTTTACAGATCTTGGCAAGCCAGGATCGTTAAGGGATATTGCCATAATCACCACGCTTGGCAGACGGATTGGTGATCGCAGTAAGATGTAAACCTTGAGCTAATAGATGCTGCTGCCCATCCATCAGCCATATGTCCCTTAATCGCCTTTTACGACACCCATGGGAGGACATGGGGTGGTCTACTCTAAGCCGGAAACCACACGGAAATTATAATGAGTACATACAATTGTTGCTGCCACTTAAACCTCTTGGGTTTGTGTGTGACAATTTTAATTCGCTCGTTACGGTTGATTCACTGAGAGTGCTTATTTTGTTTATAACTTAGTAAAAACAACATTAAACCAAAATAAACAAGTAGAAACTTATTTGTTAGTGTTTATCATTGTAATAATAACGCCCCCATATAAGTCGCTTGCTGGCACAGTAACCAGTTTATTTTGCGTGACGCGATGTGTATATACTAGACATTGCAACCCGGTATGTTTCTCAACCCGGCCGGGTTGTGTGTTAGCGATGAATCCTTTAAAGTATTTTATGAAAATTTTCTATATACGGATGAAAATGACAATGATTCAAGGTTAATATTTATTTCAAACTGGCTTATGAACACTTATCAGTCTCACTCAAGTCTCAAAATCACACTTAATACATAATTGATTACTTTTACTCGTGGACGGGAAAGTAACATTGTATTAGTAATTGTTCATTTTTATAAGTTTAAACAAGCAGGTCTTCCTCTTTACTCCTTATAGTGTCTATTTGAAAACATATATTATAATAAGGAACTAATAACGCAGCTTAAAGTACTAAACGTGTCATAACAACTTAGATTAGATAGATGGATAAACTTTGTTAGCTTTGTAATAATCAAAACAAATTCTTATTTATTAAAAGTAAAGTATTATGTTTTTCTTAAACTTTGATTATTAAGACTAGTGAGTGTTACTATTACTAACGGCAACGACGCAGCTCGCAGTGGTTGTCATGCCAACGTACACTCTACGTGTTGGCTCTCCCGAGCCGCGGCTAACTTACCGGGTCCGGTGACCGGGCCCGGTTTGCAATCTCTAGTATATACACAGGTGACCTTTTTTACATTAATGATGCTTATTAAAGAATTGTTGAATTGAAGCTGAATTTAAATACTCGTTGCAATAATACATGTACTACTTATCGCCAAATTGAAACGACGTGCAGCCCTGGAATATATTTGAAATTTCGTTTACATAGGCTAACGAAATTAATAGTTAAATGATTTTTAAACAATTGCCAATGTCCAGGAAATTTGTCTATCCGCAGAAACTTGTACATTTCATAATTTGTTCAACGCTGAATATTACGTATATGAAGTATACTATGATAAATCGTCCTGTAAATTATAAGCAACGATAAAAAATACGGTGTATTTAAGTGTAAATGACTTTACCGTTTCAGAGTGACGAGAGTGCCCGTCAACTTCTTGCAGCGACGCAAGGCGAGCTCAAGTCGCTCCGGCTCTTCTTCCAGCATCTTCTCCTTACGCACCACCTGTAATGTTACAATATACAAATATATAATGTTATTTTTTATTTTATTTTATTGTTTTATAGTAGAAGATCCGACCCTACATCGACCTTCACCGAGCTGATAATAGAATGAAACATGTTTTATAATAAATTAAGTATATTAGAAAATATATTAAAAATGGGTTGGCTAAAGTAATCCTGGACAGACTTTTTTTTAATGATTTGAATTAAATGTTTGCAACAATTAATTTAAAATCATTAAAAAAAAGATAAGATAATAAGTAAATTTTATTATTACTAAAATTATTACATATATAGAACGTTCAGCTGTTAGGTTGGACCTGGACGAACTACTGGGTTAATAGGTACAAAAAGGTGTGTAGATGACAGTTACTTTCACTTGATTGGATAATTACAAAATTATAATAACAAACAAGCGCTGATTTTGCGTTAATTTAATTTAATCTTTTTAAAATTTCATTAAAATATTTTTTTAAATAATATTTAAAAATAGTCTGCCCAGGATTTTTTTAGCCAACCCATTTTTAATATATTTTCTAATATACTTAATTTATTATAAAACATGTTTCATTCTATTATCAGCTCGGTGAAGGTCGATGTAGGTTCGGATCTTAGACTATTAGGAAAACTTACCGCTAATAATAATTGTGACAGGTATAGATAGTGATAAACGGTTTTTCACAAATAACAGTACTATATGAATATAACACAAAAATAAATGTCGTAGACAGCATTTAGTTAAGATGGCAATAGAAAGTAGATGAATAGAAATATGGCACAGCAGTATATACCTAATCCTTGTGTAAATGTATATGCACGTACGAGCTATTTTGATATGAAACTCAAATATTACTTTAATATCTTAACAAACAAAACAATTAGGGGGAAGTCCCTTAACGCCGGACGGCACCTAGTGCCGGACACCCATTCTATCTCGATAGCCAATAACGCAAGTGAAACATAGATAAGTTAAAAGGGTGCGGGGTTACGTACTAATGTCAAGTTACCACATGCGCATCGTCAGTGGCGCGCATTTATGAAATAGTTTAGGTTTGCAAAAAACAATTTTAACGGTGTCCTGTCTCGTAGAACCGGACACCAAATAGTCCCGTAACGCCGGACAGTGAGTATGATTTTTTAAATTTGGTAGTATTTACAATTACCATAGTACTTATTGTGCCTACGAGGTTTTAGATATCAGAACGCTCAAGGAAAAATTAAGGACAAGAAAAAGGGGAAGTGAGATGAAAATAATTTACAAATTGCGATTACTTAAATTTCTAGAACTCGGTATGCAAGAAGCTGCGACACGATGCAATATGCAAAAAAGTATATTACATGAGTTTTTGTAAATCATGTAATCAGGGTCATCTCCAAACAAAGTTGTTGTCGAAACAAAAGAGGATAAGTAGAAAATAGTAAAAAAAATTGAAAAAAAATAATTGACAGGTTTATACTTGTAAATATTTTTTTTTCAATTTTTTCCCGACCGTAATTATGCTATAAAATGTGAAAGAGATAGAAAATAAAGGGCAACGAGTTGAAATTGTCAAAACTATAAAAAAAACGTTTAGTTCAGTAAAACACAAAATATAAAAAGGAGAAAAACAAAGAAAACAACTAAAGCACGCAAAACTACCTATTGTAGTTCATTTCGATGACCAAGACGAAGACTGCATGCAGTGCTACATATGCCAAGAGTGGGCACATGCGGCCAGTCCTGACATTCCACAATGATTAAATGGTTAAACTTGTGATAGCTGTTAAATATTCGGTACTCAGGGTTCGCGATGAATTCCGTCCGGTACTAGGTACCACTTTCAAAAACTGCGCTTTTCCTCACAGAAATTTAATCTATAATTTTGAGTAAAATTTATGAAGGAACTGCATTTTTGATTATTTATTACAATTTGAAAATTTCTTAATTTTGGTAATCCATAAAGAACAACATCGTTTTCTGAACATATATTTTTTTATTTAAAAAAACCTTATGTGTCCGTCACTAGGGGACTTCCCCCTAAGCTTTAAGTATTCTCCATAGACAACCTCCGTAGCGTAGGGGTATTTGGCTCGCTTTAAATCTCGAAGGTCGTGGGTTCGATCCCCATGCTGGACAAGAAATCTTTATGTAAATTCTAAGATTTTTTTCCCGGGTCTGGTTGGTT
This sequence comes from Nycteola revayana, assembly GCA_947037095.2. NCBI lineage: Eukaryota > Metazoa > Arthropoda > Insecta > Lepidoptera > Nolidae > Nycteola > Nycteola revayana. Next base: position 11,847,931 of record OX344842.1, on the reverse strand, counting down.
GAGGGACTACCTTTCGTGCCTCGAAAAGCACGTTAAGCCGTCGGTCCCAATTGTTATAAAATCATCTATAATAATCGTATAGCAGGGAACGGGCAGCAGCGTTTCCTTGTTGTTACAACACATAATGCAATCACCAACCCGCCTGCCAAGCGTGGTGACTATGGCAAATACCTTCCCTCGGGAGGAGGCCTAAGTTCAGCAGTCGATCTTATACGGGATGATGACGATGGTGCTGATTTTCCATATATCTATATATCGCGTCACATTCCCCCATTTGTGAATAAATTTTCGTTTTCGTATAGCCGTGTGGTTTTCGGCTCCGAATAGACCCCATGTCTTTCCATGATTGTCATAAGAAGCGACTAAGGGATATAAAGTTGTATATGCTGCATGTATCATGTTCAAGGATTCTCACCATAATACTGCGATCATCAATCCACCTGCCAGCATGGCTTATGGGAATATCTCTTAACAACCCGGCTTGCTAAGAAATGTTAAGAGGAGGCCCATGTTCAGCAGTGGACGTAAACGGGCTGTTGCGAGTGGAGTGGAGAGACATTCGTATTATTACTGAGTACCTACCAAATTATGGTTATTACGACTGTTTAGCACGAGAAGTTTATTTTTTATTTTCGGAAGGACATACGTAGGTTGGCTTTTGCTACTTTACCGGGCATAAAGGCGAGCAGAGCTCCAGCCTTTATAAATGGTTTCAAAAACTACAAACTAAGCAACCTGCGCAAGAGGGTGCCCCCTGTGGGCCTCGGCTCAGGGCGGTAGCTGACGATGAGATTGAAGGATTATGTATTTTAGTATTTTAGGGGAGTTTTGTGCAACTGTCGCACTACTTTACAGTTCGCGGGCCTCTCGGACTTCGGGTCGAGGGCATCGGATGGTTCTTTGCAAACTAAGGATCAGGAGGACGAGAGAAGACGCGTCGCGTTCGCGGGCGCACTCTTTTCCGGCGGGTCGGATAGACACCAAAGAAGTGTGGTACAGTACAGTTATCAACTAATTTCCTTAAAAAAAATATTACCTTTTCCATCTCAGCTGCAAGCTTAGCCTTCATGGTTTCCTGAAGAATCGGGAACTTCAACTTCCAATCTGCGACGGTCTTGCTACTCTTCGACAGCACCATAGCGATACGCTCTATATCTGCCATATTCACACGGGTCTCCCTGGAAAAAGAGCTTTTGAATTGAATGTTATAGAATTCTTATTCAGCTTTTGTTTGTTTTGTTTGTTTGTGATTAAATCAAACAATGAAAATGAATTTTGTTTTAATTGAAAATTGCAATATGTGGTGAAGGCTTGCATGTGCCTGTGACTGCGTCCGTATAGATTTCGATTACTCACTGCGATGCATGTATCTATAATATACTGGAGACGTGCGCGCGGTTTCATCCTGACCCAACCCAAAATATGAAGAGCATACAAATAGTATTTGGTGATCGAACTCAGTCCGATTGGATTGTTTCGGAGTTGTTAAACCTAATCTCTTAAAATAAAAGGAAAAAAAATACTTTGTGGCAATTACAGCTCAATCTTTAAACGCCATTTACTCATGAGTGACTTTGTGTGGATTGGGCTCTTTTTGCTATGCTTTAAAACCATACCTTCTCTTTATCTTTCCTTGCTCCTTAACGTAATTATTGGGATCTAATTAAGTATCATACAAAAAGAAACGGGTTTGTAATACATGTGACGAAAAAAATAAAAATAATTTCTTTCACTTTTTCTAACTCCCATAAACGGTAATACAGTATTGCTAAGCATTTCTCAAATTTAAAATAACTTAAAAAATAAGTTAAATCTACCTGCATCCGTTGCATGAGCTAAGAAGATTATAATAGAATGCTTGTAATACTTTTTCATTGATCTAAAGACGTTAAGATAACCAATCAAACGGTGTAGCATGAAGATTAATTACCTGTTAGCAGCTTGTCCCCGCAGACGTTCGACGGTAGCCTCAAGTTCATAGAGGTCATTCTCCAGGAGCAGCATGTCCTGCCGGTAGATCTCTTCCTCACGGGTCAGCTGCTGCAATAACATGTTACGCGGTCAAAAAAAAGTTTAATATATATATTACCAGACCCGTATTCACCGGATGTAAAGGGGCAGAAGGGACCAAATATGTATAAGGGCAGATAGCAGCACTGCAGTAAGTGTACAATACTAGCCGCCTTAATTCTGCCGGCCCTCCAACCCGTGAGCACTGGTGACGTTACCAAAGCAAAGGAACCCAACAATAATCAATAATGTTATTAGGCTGTCATAAAACGTAAGGAACTTCCCCAGTTAAGCAGCCTCTACCCATATTAAGTACAAAGTATCCTGCTTGATCAGGGCAATTTTAATTAATAAATAGGGTATTAATGTATACGTACTGATTCAGCATTGTGCTCACAGAAGCTAGCAGCAAGAGCACCTATCTTCACAATAGTTTCAGCCATTAGTTGCCTCATCTGAATGGCGTGTGACAGAGTAGAGCGACGTAAATTTCGAGTCTGCGAATGAAACCATAATAAATACAATTGATCACAATAAATACTTTCACCCAATCTTATTCGCAAATGCAAATATCGCTGAGCTTTAATTATTATCTTTCATTTTAGGTATTCGCCATTTATTCGCAAAGCTATGTCAAATACTTTAGTCAAATTACCTCAATCCTCAAATCACGGCTTTGCTTCTGAAGCACTCTTAGCTGGCTGAAGAAATCTGGAGTGACATTAATTGCATATGTCTTTTGGTTAGACAGAGCGAGTTGTTGGCCGACCAGACCAGCTGGCTTTGGTGGCGGAGCGGGTTTCAGACGGTCGCGTTCTGAAACACAATTTAGTATTACTGAAACTATGTAATAGGAAGAACACAGCTTGGAGAAGCTAAACATCAAAGCGCGATGTTAATTTGCAATGCTGTTTCTATATTAATTTTATATATATGTATATATTATTTAGTATACCATTCAAAGCTGTTATCTAAGCCTTTGTATAATTTTAATGCTTATATATTATAGGCAAGGACTACATCCGACACCGTGATATAACCAATACTAAATCCAGTATGAGTAAAGCTACAATGGCATTAAGTTTGACTAACTCCAGTTGTATAATAGTACACGAATATTGAAACATGATATCAATAAAAGTTACCTTGGCTGGACGTCCGCGGCAAAGTCGATGATTTGATTGCCGGTTTGGTTGGTTTTGTATCAGCTTGTTATGGCAAAGAAGTAAGCGGAAAGAAATCAAATACAAGAATTATGAACATGGTTATGATATTAACTACGAGAGTGAACAGAAAAGATATACAGCAAAAGGACTTTAGCTTGAAGATGATGTGATTTAATTTGCAAAAATAAGGATCACATCTAGACACAATTCACAGTACTTGAGAGCTCACCACAAGACTTCATAGCACTGCAGGAGAATACTTTAAAAAGACATAAGATATTATCCTTTAATCTGTTAAAAAAAATATTGGCTCCTCAGTCGTTATTCCAAACAATATAGTTAAGTTTGATATCGACCGGTTTCCCAATATTTTTCGCCTTCCAAAAAGTATCTAAATAATTCACGATTTGTTTATATCTAGGGTTATACCTATGGTGAGCCTTCTGCTATTACAAATTATATAAAATAATATTAACTTATACACGAACAAAAAGAAAACATAACTTGATATCATCTATGAATGTATAATGTGGGGACATTGGACTGACACAAGGGGCTTGATTGATAATTGTATTACTATATACTTATTTTAAATGACTGTATAAATTCATGTATGAAAATGTTAGAATAAAATAGGTTCAACAATATTGTGACGGTCAAAATAAATAAACATGAATACTTTACGTACAGTAAATCAAATAAATAAAGTATGTACAGCCAACACGATATGTGATGCCAGCTATGTATTTCTCTCTGTTAACATACCTGAGCTCTTGCCCGAATAGTTTACCATGTACCTAAGTCTATAAAACCATCACCACAATTGGTTACATCCCAATTACATACTACTTGACTAGAATACAATAAAGTTGCAGTAAGGGCTTTAAGTTACGAATAACAATGTCAATGTGTATGCATACCTGAATGCTGTGGTGAATGCTGTTTAGGCGAGCTCATGTCTGGAGGGTCATCACTAAATGATACGGATTTTTCAAATGACACTGATTTTTCTGAAATGATAAATGTATTTTTTTGGTCAGTTAGGTTATACGCGTCCAGCGATTGACTTTTAATCGTAGTAGATGTATCTTTGAATTAAAATAGCAATTAACTACATGGGGACTCTATTGAATTTGTACAATAAATGCGAAAATGGATTTTCGGGAGATTCAAGGGTTGGTTTTCAGTGTGTGGTTGGTGATTTAGAAGATAATTTAGTGCTACATATTGCTTTTAAAATAAACACAATTTGTGTAGTTATAGTGATTTGAAGTGTTGATAGTTATATAAAAGTGAACGTCAATTCGAAGCGCTTTCTTAAGTTAAAATATGACATGATTACCTTTACGATAAAAACCATAAAAAATCGCGTCTCATATTAAACTTAAGTATCGGCACCGAATTGAATTACATTTCTATATACGAAATTAAAATTTTTAAGTTGCTTCGTGTTAACATAACTCCAATGCTTACAAAACGAAAACAAATGCAAGTCTACATAAAATAAGACACTTTCACATTTTAAAATCCAAATTCATTCCAATAAAAATGTGAAAAATGATACTGTAATAAAAAAGGTCAATTCAATGTGGATGAAATGAAATCAGTGTAATACAGAAAGGGCTTAATTGTCAATTTTCAGATAAAAATTATATATACATTTTAATTTTGACAGCATTGCTAGCTAGCAATGTCTGTCAAAATTATAGTTCATTACTCTAATAATTGTTATCTGTGGATTGCAAAATTTGCCCGAAATAATATGAAAAAAAAGAATGTCAAAATGTACCAAATAAAACGTGTTGGTGAGTACTGTTACTGTCAATAAATGGTAGACAAGAGGACTTTTCATGACGATGGACTCAACTGGAAATTGCCATTTTATATTTCAATCAATCCCAGCAATGATTATCTACATAATGAAGCTTCATTACCTGATGACTCATGAATTGATCATCGAACCAAAATTTTAGCGACACTAATTAACTTCAGGAGATCCGCACAATGTACAATGAACACAACTCAACGATCGTATAAGTGAGAATGATATGACCAAGATAAATACAACAAAATATGCACTCGAGCCTAATAATTGGTTATGAGAAAGCTGAAAATAAGAAAAAATATCACCCAATGTAGCAAGCAAGCGTTCGGCGTGATAATGACTTCGCTTAATGCATTGCGAATGTGGTAGGTCCTATACATGACGTTTGGTAAATAACAAATAGAACACATTATTGGCGCCGTGAAAGCGGCGCTTTCCCTGCCCAACAAACCGAGATGTGCGGAAACATCTTCGACGACGCACTTAGCAGGCTACTAATGGAATGTGGTAGAACCCATCATTTGCGGTTTTCTTTTTCTCCGCTACAACAGGTGGTTAAGCAACGTTGATCAACTTAACCATCATCCTAATACAATTCCAACGGTTCCTGATATTACGTGAAAATTACCATAAAACGATTAGAAATTTTAAATTATTTTTTATTGCTTAAAAATCTTTGAAAAATGTAAATGTCATCATCCCGATAAAGACATTAGCAATGCATCAGCGTGTTAATCTTTCCCGCCTCCGATTTCACTTACGAAATTTATCCCTCCCTAACTTAGGAGGTCTCTCCGTGCTGGTAAATCGTGCGGCATCTGAGTGCAGGAAAACGCAAGCTACATTAACGAAGCTTTTAGTTTTAAGATGTTTTAACCCTAGAAACACAATTATGGTGGACCAATAAAATAGTTTGTTTGCAAACGGTTAGAATCAACACAGTTTGATTCCAAAAGTTGACAATGTTTGTTCTGCAAAGAATTTGAATTTAAGATTTTGTTTTTGCTTGCGACGAATTTTGAATTTTTTTGCCTTATTTGATGAGAACCATAATGTAGAAATGATGCTTACCCTGCGAAGCTGGTCGCGATTGATAGGCTTGGTACTCCTGTCGCGGAGCCACGGGCGGCACGGGCGGCTGATTTGGCACCTGCAAAGCTTTCTGCACTAATCCCGTCAAGTTGGCCAACTGGCGCTCCATCTTTTCTACGCGCAGGCGCTGCATTTCATCCAACTGAGGCCTGTAAAATCATAATTAGAAAACCTGTCTATGTTCACACGTTAGTATCTTTTAGATAAATCAAATTATAGGATTTATTATAGTTCGCTTTGAGCATATATCGCTTTGCTTTCCCTATTATTTAATGTAAAAAGATATTGTGGCCACAATATAGCGCAGCTGGGTTGATTCTGGAATTTCAAATGTGATTATTTACTTTTCTTTAACATTTTCCTGTATTTAAGTTGGGTGCCTATACCTGGCGTCATACGGCGGGCGGGGCATCGGCCGTGGAGCAGCACCGGCGCCGTACATCTGGTATGCGTCGTCGATGATCAAACCGTCACTGCAATATATAAACATTGTATTATAAACATTCATCGTGCAAAGAATACAAATAATTTAAATGTTATTTGTTTATTCTGTATAAACAAATTCTTAGTATTTAATGTACGCAATATCAAGTGAAAACTCTTTAAAAACTTCAAGTAAATGATTAATGATCTTTGACCCCAAGGGATCATAGCATGGTTCTTCAAGGCTGACCAGTTATAAACTATATTTATGTCAGCCTCATTGCCACTGTTAGTTCTAGATAACGTCGCTATCTAATGGCGGAAGAATTTTCGAAATCGGATCTGTAGAACCGGTAATTATCCCGGCCATCTAAACTCATAAACTTATTTCTATATAATTAGGTAATATTAGAAAAGTTATGTTTTGTATTCTCAACAACATTTCTTTCAAGTACTGATATATATCAGTATGTTTTTTTGCGCCACTACTCTACTTAATACCTACATTGACAGAATCCCTCAGGTTTCGGTCTGTTTGTCTATCTCAACGCGCCAAACTCAAATACCTAGGTACTTACGAACAGATTTACATAAAGTAATCATAACTGGGTAAAGAGATTAATGAGGAAGGTTTAGGTGTACAATGATAAAGGACATCGGATGTGTAATGATTCTAAGAAACAATAGTTTACCCAGCTTCTTCATCAATGACGGGTGTAATGTTGGGTCTCGCAGCGGCTGGCCCCAGGTACTGGGTGTAGTACGGGTCTTCATACGGGGCCCTCGCGGCCCCGCGCTCCGGAGAAGACATATAGCCATCAGCATGCCCTGTAGCCAAGCAATAGATATATAAAAAAGTAACAACAAACAAGCGTTGTACACCCTCATATTTTAGTCGTTGATAATACTCAGTGAAATGATTTATTTTTGGTAGTGTAATTGATATCTGTATATTTACAGTTACAGAATAAAATTATTTCCAACCTGTGTTACAAGTCCGTTTGTACAACGTGCCTTGTACCTATTGCAGGTTTGAAATACATTAAAAATAAATGAACTCATTTTGCCATGTACATTTATTTTTAAATTTTACGTTTAGTAATTCAGTAAATAGTAGGTAATGATGATGGAAAATCTTCCTGAAAATTATAAGCAACGACTAAAAAATCAAGGTAAAGACTCTTACAACATTAAGATATTAATGTAAGGTAGGTTTATTTATTTATTATACCAGGAGCAAACGAACTCGCAAAAGTCAAAAATCAAGACGTAGAATACTACCTTGACTATTTCTAATTTTAAAGTCAACAAAATCGCATCACAAGGCCAATTCTGTCATGATTTGAAAGGCTTTTATGCGATGTTGGCATCCTGTATTGAGTCAAAGATACCTACTATTAGATAAATGGACTGTTTAATAAAATCTACCTACGTATTATTAAAAGCATGCGATTATAGAAAAGGCTGCAGTAAATGTGATTAATTACAATTACCTAACTTGATTATATTATACCTACAACTAGCTAATCATGCCCAGCATCGCACGTCAGTCGTACTGATAATTTCCGTAGAGTAATCATTTTTTTTTACTATGGAAATGTGAAGGCGCTGCATCGCATTTGCAATTACAATATAATTGGTTGGGTCCTACTCAAATTATGCTTATTATGTAGGTACTCGAATGTATATAGATGCTATATATTTGACACTGATATAATTTCTACGAATTCGCTGAATTATCGCCATTGAAGTTGCGCTAGAATCAGTTTAGTCGTAGTATTCTAAATTTCTTAGTTAAGAGAACTTCCCGTAAAGATTGTACGTAAAAAGTTAAGATTTTAGTTCCAGAACGCATTTGTTTCGTTTTTTTTAAAATAATACCAAACAAATAAAATACTGCGATCATTAGCGCAAGATTCTTACAAAAAAGCATTAGCAAATTAATCATTGCAAGCGATAGTAAGGTGTTATAGAAGACGACCGTTTACCGGGGATCGTGTACAGTTGTTCCGCCCCCCGGGAGCAATCGGCCGCAGCGAAGGGGAAACAGCGTTCCGACCCACTCCCCGGGATGTACGTGCGCATCGGCTTGGCCGGCGCGGGGGGACCTACACACACACGTCTGTCTAATACCATAGCCCCAGGACGGCCCGACACGAAACCCGCACCTTTATTAGCACTTCATTATTTAAATAACAATTTCAACTTTCGGGTGGATCCAACCAAGACGCCGGGACCTCGGCGCAAACACCCACATAGCGAAATTGAATTCTAAAGGAAATATAAGAAATTACCCGGTACTTGATTCAATTTGCGTCGTAAAAAAAAGAACTGACGTCACTTTTGATTTGTTGTCTAGTGTTGTGTAAGGTGGATTCTCACCTGGAGTTTTGACTCGGTCGGCCGGCACTGGGGGAGCGCCGGGGGAGAAGGCGCGGTGCATGGAACCGCCACGCGGCAAAGTACTTGGTGCTTGACCACCCATATAGTAAGCTGGAGCTTTCACCTGTGAAGTTAAATAAAATAAAATATAAGTAAAACCATATCTTTTTACACATATTAATGGCACCTCTGCGCTGACGTGTTGCGCATCCGTGTCTGGTATTTATTCTGGACCTCTTTGATTCTGGACTACCTTTCATAAATCAGTTATGAGAAATTTTAAAATCATCACCTGGGATAGAATAGCAATAGTAAAAAGATTAAAGTTAATAATTAATTAACCTTTTAATTCTTTGAAACACTTTACACATATTAACAATATGGACCTTAAAATGATAAATTCTGACAAAGGAATATGTAAAAATGTAATGTAATACAGGTAGGTACAATCCAAAAATATGTCTATAATTATGTGTGAAATTTCCTCTCATAAACAATGCGTTTGAGTCTCATCGTGTAAAGCCTAAATCATCAGGTTGACGAGAGAGTTTCTTATCGGATGTATAAATTATGAGACAGAGGTACAATCACAACACAACAATGTCTTCCCACTGTAAATAATGTCGCGGTTTACAAACATAATTGTAAAAGTATTCACAATGACTTGTGCAACGGGAAGGAACTGTCAGTACAAAATCTATTTTTCTACAGAAAGCACATATCCATTTGATGGGAAATTAAAGTATCTTAAGAAATATCTTAAAGATTACAAATCGAAAATATTCGTTAATATTGCATCTTAATGATGGTTGCATTAATTGTTACTCGAGCATAATAAAAAAACGCAATTCTTTAATTTTTATTTCGATTTCTAACATGTCGTGGTTAAAAATAATTGTACTATTGAGTGTCACATCTGCCAATTTAGCTATTAATAGACCTGTTTACAAAATTGTGCTGAAACAAAAAGGATATGCTCAGGTTTGTACAGCATTTATTTCTAACGAAGCAATATGATAATAAAATGTATTTTTTATTTTGTAGTGAAACGATATTGTTTGTGTACTAACCATGAAATATATTTTATTTCAAAGCGGACTAGAATGCGCAAACTTTTTGAATTAATTTAAACTTTGAAAAAGAAAGCCAATCTTTAAAAAGTATGCCGAAGAATAAACTTGCCTTACTTTTGTTGACTAACGATGGGCTAAAGCTTTTGTTAGTAAAATCTTTAAAGTTTAGTTAGTTAAAATATTTTAACATTACTTCAGTTCCTGCAATACGACATCGAGACTCCACCCATCAGGGAATTCACCTTTTGCACCTGGATACGCGTTAACGACTTAGCAAGTGACCAGAGCATATTCACATACGTAGGTAAGTAGGTATTACTGTCATTTATTTGTTCATCTCGCATTCGCGCATCTCGTTTAGCAATACACTGGCAATTTCGAAAGGTAAAGAGAATGCTTTAAATAACTATAAGTTTAACCCGAATTGTCGCCTTGGTTATTCTTGCTTACTTTTTATTAATGTAAAATGCAATCGAATATATGCAATTTTTAAAAATGAACCACTCGAATACACCAATCATCTGGGATAGTCTATTGGTCTCGTGCCCATTTTCGAAATTGGTCATTCAATTTTTAATTCATCAATAATGATAGCATACATACATACATATAATCACGCCTTTCTCCCATGGAGGAAGGCAGAAACTACAGAACGCCACCTGCTACGATCCGTACACACTCCCTTTGCCTCGTCCACGTTCATACATCTGGTCATAGACGCACGCCACCGGTTGCGAGTACTACGCAACTGACCTTTCTGAAGAACATCACCTATGAGGTCAGTGTATGTCCTTCTAGGGCGTCCTCTCCCGGCGTTTTCACTCACATCTGCCTTGTAAATACCTTTTGTTACTCGCCTTTCATTCATGCTTTCCACATCACCAAACCACCTAAGTATACTCTTTTCAATTTTTGTCACTAAATCTTCTTTTAAACCGCAAAAATAAAAATTATGAAAAAATAAGGCTCTCAGAACTCAGAAGGTGAACCGCACCGTATTGCCTTTGAGTGATAAACCTCCTCCCATCTAAAAAAGATTTTCAGTACCTAAAATAGATCATTCTCTCTAATATTTTATTATGATTTATGGAAGCAGCAAAAAAAATCTGAACACTATCTATACCATATCATTTACTCTCTTTATAATTCAATAACATACTTATAGCAGATGTGCTTTTAAATATACTATAAAACAATGTTAAAGCATATAAAGATTGCGTTATTATGAATAAGGTGACCCCGTTCGATCCGAACTTGTTCAGTGCAGAGCCAGTATTGCACAATTAGGAATTTTTGGATATATTCTGTTTTACTTTTGTCACTTGTCATGGATGTAATGACAACAAGTTCTTTGGGACGTTGTTTCAACATGATAAAATTACTAAAAACGCTTAGGTACAGATTATTACCTACATTTATAACGCATTCGTAGTTGCTGATGTTCAACTAAATTTGATCAAAATCAGATAGACCGATAGAAAATAGTCTAAAAGCGCTTATTACAGGATTTTTATTTTATGATAAACATGTGACAGCAGTTAACGGCTGCAGTTACTTCAGGTAAATGCAACCGTTAATTGCTGACATATTTTAAAAAGGATATGACAATAACAAAGCAGATTTAGCAATACTAACGCTCCCTGGGTGTTATTTACACTAATATGGAGACATACTTTATAATTTATGTGCGCCCGATATGCGACTTCATGGTCTAATAAGTATTTTAACGCTTTAATGCATTGAATTAACTATTATGTTTTAGCAAACGGCAATAATCGTGTTGTAAGGCTATGGCTTGACTCTGGAGGGAGGAATATTAACGTGTCTATTAATGGACGAGCATTCAGCTCGCATGTGGATGTCACCAAAGACGTATGGCGTCACATATGCTTGTCCTACCAGTCGGATTACGGCGCGTGGGCAATTTATCTGGACTCTCGTCTCATAGCCTGTCAAACGACACAAGCCGTAAGTATCTATCAAATTTCCTCAATAACAATAGACTATCCGTGACGTATGCCTTAATGCATTAACTACTAAGACACGAGATAATCACATGAGCATATTATGCCATAAGACAAATAGCTCCATAACTGAATTTGGCTGCCTGAGGTCGTCGAGGCCACGACTTAGCATATGAGATAAATTGACATAGACAGCTATTACGAAACTTGATTTCCTAACAAGGTTGTCGCACCTACTAAATAGAGACAATCCCATTGATTACTTTCGTGCAAATATATCGAGATAAATGGTGGTAGCTGTAACAAAATTAGCTACTTAATTGATATGTGACATTTTTGCGGAGTAGGTTTAACTTATTTCCCGCCGCCTACCGCCCTAGGCTCGGCCTTGGGGAGTGGGGAACATGGGCCCCGCTCCCTTCGAGGCTGACCCATGAGGAGTAGGGACGCCTCTACACTCCGGGCGTCCCTATAATTGGGCAAATGGGCCACTATAAGTGGGGCCCTGGAGATCCTGCGGTACCATATTGGCCGTGGGTGCCGTCGGGGGGCCGGATTGCTCATGCGTACCCGGCCCCCGCCAACGGCGGATCCGCGAAGGAGTGTCCGGGAGGTTTTAGTGGCGTAGGGTCCTCTCCTTGGGTATGAGTTAAGCATACCACGCTATGGAGAGGGCGAGTCCCACATATCCCGCCGCCAGCGCGCGAATACGCTGCAGAGGCGGTGGGAATGCGTCAATGCATTTCCCCCCGGACAAAAAAAAAAAAAAGATTTAACTTATTTATTTGCCTAGTGTTCATTTTGTGCTGTAAATGGATGTTATAGGTTATGTATTAGGAGGCTTAATATATTAAGCCTTTAGTACCGTACTATTTATTTCCAACTTTTCTCTTTTATTTTTTCTAAAAATAAATATTTTAACATTTTGAAACAGTCTTTACATTCTATTTCAAGTAATAATTCTTATGTAGGTATTGTACAATTAATAGCAGTTGAAAGATTTCTCTTGCATTGCATGCTGATGATGAAAATGAGGTATGATACGTGATCTACGTTTGGCAAATAAATCTGTAAAAACACAAAAATAATAAACATATAAAAATATGCGGGAAACTCAATATAAATATACAAAAAAGATTGCCATTGCCAAGCTTATATCGAAAAAAAATAGTTGAAGTTATAATATAAGTAAATACATATACTTATATTATAAAGCTGAAGAGTTCGTTAGTTTGTTTGCACTAATTTTACTTTCCAAAAAAATTACTGGTCCAATAATGGGTCCAATTCAAAATAGTTATGAGTAACATGGGTTACATTTAGCAATGAAAATTCTACGGGGGCGGCCGTGGAGTGGGTAATAAAAAGAGACTCACTAAACACAAGTTTCAACAGGCCATGCCTCTGTTAAGGGAATGTGCCTGCATATTTAATTATATTTTTATCTCAGACATCGTCTATCAATGATCGTTAAAGACGGGTGACGTTGATATTTACTATACAAATTGTATTCCTGCTTGCGTTACCCTAATCTTAACACGTCTTAATATTATTTATTTATAATTTTCAGCTTCTTGGCTACGTAGTGCCGGGTGGTGGCAGTGTTATTATTGGTTATGGAACGGCTGAAAATGGTATGTAATTTTCATTTTTGTAATTGAAAATTTTAAATGTGTGTTCATTATTATATTATTCTTTTACAGGTTCTACCAATGGCTTAGAAGGGGAAATATTTGGCGCAAATATGATCCTAGTATCAACTATAGAAAGAAATCATACTGTAAAGAACAATCTCTATTTTGAGCAGAAACGATTCCAAAACAACAAAATGATGTTTAATGGACAAAATATTAATTATATCGTATTGAGTGACTTACAAACTGGAGAATTAGTTAATACATTTGAAAGTACCAAGTCTCCATCTAACTTAAATCCCGGTAAAAGTTTCATACAAGTTCGAACACCGCACAGTTCTATTGAACATGTTGTTGGTTTTGAAAAATCAACGAAAAAGATACCTATAGGAACCGAGAAAGAATATTCATTACCTAAGTTTATCCCAAGTACAACTATAGCTGTTACGCCTGAGTTAGAATATTCAACAGCAAGCTTTTGGAATTATAGTAATCCTAATCCCTGGGAAGATTATTATAACAGTAAATTTTACAAGTCACAAAAAATTGACAGTTTGATAAATACTTCTATTAACCATGAAATTAAGCCAATATCTGAATATGAAACTCCTCCACCACTAAAGCCACGTAATGTTTTGGATAAAACCTTAGAAACCGAGAAACAGTTTTCTGCACAATCATTTTATCAGATAAATACTGAGCCTGATAAAAATACATTTGAAAAAAAGAACCCTCAAGAAATATTAGAAGTTGAAACCCCTCCATCAGTTGAAAAGAATAAAAAAAAATTCAATCAATGGACTAGTTCGCAATTCGCTGGAAGCGTGTTAAATTACCTCAAAAATATTCAATTTCGGACCAAGGAACAAAAGAAAGTTCCACAAACTATTCCGTTGACAACATTTTTAGACAGTTTCCCTTATGCATCCGATTTTAAATTAGTTAAATTACGCCCACCATCACAGTTTCAACGACGAAGTTTGGTGGAAAAACAGTTTGGTAATTCCAAAAGAATTCCTCAAATTAATGTTCAAATTTTAGAAGACGATCTCAGGCATAACATTCTTAAAAGTCATGCACAGACCCAGCCAAGACAGGTTGAAATATCAATAAGAGGAAAACCAAAGAAGAAAAAAGATTATAGGTTTTATAGAAACGTTGAAATAGAAGAAGAAAGCGAACAGAGTTTAGAAATAGCTGAAACTACACCTACCCCTAAACCCGTATTAAAAACTCTAACTAGTAAAAATAAACAAAATGCAGCAGAATTGGCAATACAAAGAGATAAATTCAGATCTATTTTACCGTTTTTAAAGTCTTTAGAAAATTTTATCGAATCTGGTGAATCACAATTCACGAATAAAGATGATATTTATACTAAAATGCTTTCTGAAAGCAATCTATGGCACAACGTTAAATCTTTCAGTAATTATAATACGCCACGCGAGATCAAATTTGATGCTGAAGACGGACAAAGTGATATCAATGAAAAAATTGCTCAAATAAAAAAAAGAAATCCTTCTTTGCGCCTAAAATATAGCAATGAAAATCAAAAGGTAGTGCAGTTCAATGACGATAAAGCTATAGTGGAAGGACGCCAATTGGCAACACAGGTATCAAACCAAGCAGACAACAATATAAATGCCGTGTCTATTCTAAAATATAATCATGGATTTCTACCTGGACATAAAACAACTTTACCACAAACACATATAAAAAAACATAACTTTAACAAGCACGTAAAGATTGGAAATGCATTAAATGAACGGCAAGTAATTGGAAATAACAAAGAGCAGAACATACAAAGTTTTCTTGGTGGCGACGAAGCTATTCCCGATATAAATAAATACAGATCCGACATAGACGGCGAAAATATGGAAACATCAGTACCCGGATCCTTAGTTCCCAGAGTTTGTAAGAATATTGAGTTATATGACCGAGTATTATATGTTCAACCCGACGAGAGTATTGATATGACACACATAATGTCCCCGGTTCGTAAAGTCAATGTAGGAATAGAGTTTGTTATAGAAAATTATAAGAAATGTTCGTTGCAAGAGTCTGAATTGCGTAACAATAAAATGCTGTATATAGATTGGAGTGTAACACCAGTTAGACTATTTGGTGGTGCATATCCTAAGAAAACGACAGACCTCTGTGGCTTCTTCTAACACTATTAGATTTTATGACATCCTTTATGAACTCGTGTATTTGGATTTGACTATTATATTTATTTTAATGAAGTACCGTGGTAAATGTTACGATTTAAATTGTTTGTTTTGAATAATTTCAGCGTTGTTATTATATAGACGAGGGAGGCCAAGCATCGTTGTTTTTAAAAAGTGTGACGTCAGAATTGCTAACGTCACATTCATCATGATGGTTCTCTATCGAGGGTTGTTGATCCATAGTAACAGCAAAACTCCAAAATATGGTCTTCAAGTTTATTCAAGTAAATTGAGGAGCTCCGTACGGTCCGGCGGCTCGAGCAAGAATTAATTGCGATCGGTCCGCCGCGCCGGCCGTATTTATACTAAACGTGCGGCTCACAAACGGTAAACAATTTAGTTTGAGAATTTTAGAACTATGTGAACACATAATTAATTCTACAAATATTTCAACGATTTACAAATCATAATTTGATACTGAATACTTATTTATTATTCTAGTAATAAAAATGTTTATGAACTTATTCGTGTTTCAATGAACTATTTAAAATCAAATCAAGCAATGATTCACAATGATGAGACGAGTTATTGTATTTATCATTAATCACTTGTTGTTGCTATGCTTATTTTATGTGGTTGCGCCGATATATATATTTGCATGGGTGATATATATTTATAAAACTAATTGAGGAAACTTCAAGGATGTTGTTGAATAATAAATAATTAAGCGAAGCCAATATTGTGACCAACATTAATAAACGATTTCATCATCGTATGTCCGGTTTCGAAGGAATACGGCTT
The DNA here is from genome assembly GCA_947037095.2 of Nycteola revayana. Taxonomy (NCBI): domain Eukaryota; kingdom Metazoa; phylum Arthropoda; class Insecta; order Lepidoptera; family Nolidae; genus Nycteola; species Nycteola revayana. The sequence continues at coordinate 11,831,393 of OX344842.1, read as the reverse complement.
GTTTGTAAATATAAAAATAATAATCCTTTTACGTTCCGTCCACAACTGGCGTTAGTTGTAGCACAGTATCTGGTATGTGCTACAACTAAATATTTGAATTTATTGATATAACTACAGCTGCATTAATTAGGACGATACTGAATGACTGCGAAGGTTCCCTTAGTACCTACTGATCTTCGGAAATCAACATCGGCGGAAATGTTTAGTAAAAATAAGAAACAACTGCAATACATTCCTTTATTTGAAGGCTTATGAACCCATTAGTATGCAATTTAAAAATATGATAAACATACTTCATATTGGTTCCGCACTAGAAGTTAATTCATTAACTTCTTTCTTGAATAACTAACCTCATCTGGTAGGAATCTAATATTTAAAACCTACATTCCTAATATAATAGATTGACTGACTAACATATTAAAAAAATGATATTACATTACTATTATACTATTGGATTTCACAGAGAGGAGATAATGAGTTATCATTAATTTATTACGTAAGTAATTACCTACTATTAACTATATTATGAGAGTTATTTCCTACATAATTGACTAACGGAAACTAGATGTTAGATATTAATGCGAAATAAATATAAATTGGGGCAAGGTCCTGTTATTAACTAGACCAATGATGGACGAAACCGTGAAACCGTGAACAAAACGTATCAGTGCTATTTAACGAATTGTCAAATGCGACGACTGCCAATAAAAAAGTACTATACAATTTTAACCTTATTTCAATAGGAATAAGTTTATCTTTTTGGTTGATTCGACATCACATTTGCGAATGAGAGCATAAAACCATGCGAATTATTAGACTTCGGTGAAACTGTTAATGGACTGAAGTACGCATTATATTGCTAAATTGAAAATAAAATTTTTAATCCGTAAATGTAATTAGTTTGCATCGCCATATTTTATTCCCTACTGTTTAATGGGTGAGGTGGACTTCTGGGAAACAATGCTACAGTTCTCAGTAGAATCCTCATCAAAATTAAAATTTTTTTTTTCACAAAATGTTATTGCATTTTACATTGAAGCTTCATGCGATAAATCTATAATACAATGTTGTAGGTTTTAAGTTCATCTGACTTTGTTAATCAAGTTAGCATCCAACGCTTCTGCTTATATTTTGCCCATGTCGAGAACAAGGTAGATGTTCTCGATATTTACTAACCTACTGAGCCCTTCGGTAATCAGAGGGGTACACACAAGATCATGAACATCTAAACTGTTGGAAGGCAAAAAATGTCCCATGTTATTAAATTTGACCTATTCATTATAAGGTAAGCCAATGCAAAATACAACTAATATGGAACACCATGTATTGTAATAAGTTTATGTCTAGCATTAGTTAGTTTTAGTTTTAACCTAAATAAAAAGTATAGCTAAGTCTTTTTATAGATAATGATTTTAAAGCCTTAATAAACCTGAATTACTTTTATTGTTTTAGCTAATTAGGAAACCTACAAATAAAATAACATTTATTATAACGAAATTTAAATTATCTGATAAGCATTTTAAATATCTAGTGCAACATAAATTATAAAAATGTTATGTATAGTTATTCCACATTATATTTTCGGCATGTACACTTGCAAGATTATAATAAAAAAAATCACGAAACGAAGCTTTGAAATGATACCTACGTCCATATTTATAACCATCCGACTAATATTATAAATGCGAAAGTTGGTATGTGTGTATGTTTGTTACTCTTTCACGCAAAAACTCCTGAATGGATTTGGCTGACAGTTTGCTCGCGGATAGTTTATAAGCTGGATTGACAAATAGGCTACAAAATATAACGCCCCGATTCTCGCCTCGACGCGGGTAAAACCGCGAGGCACAGCTAGTTATTATATAATCTTATAATCCATTCAATACCCAATATTGAAAATAACTTAACCTGTCTTTATCAATTACTTGAAGTGACATCCGGGATGAATATAATTACAGAAAGCTTTTCACGGATATCGAAATAACAAGATTGTTAAAGTTTTATGTCTGTAATATAACGTTAAAAGTTACATTACATCCACTTACAGTTATTATAGGTACGAGTAATGTTTATAGCAACCTGCGATTGACAGCTGATCCACCTCCTCTCAGCAAAATAATTTATGTTTATTACTACAATCGATCTACGTATATACCTTTTCAAAAGCATTAATAATTACAGTTAAAATTACCTCGAACCTAACTTATGGGCAACCTTCGTACAATAGAGTACGAACGAGCGTCCCTAATGGAACCCTGTATGGACCTCGGCTCACTTGCAGTACAAGATAATTAAGGGATTGTCTTATAATAATAACAGTATTTTACCTGGTTACAGTCAGCAGCGTTTTACCTGAGAATATGCTGTATATAATAATGGCAACAATCCTTTAGAGGGAAGCCCGTTTTCAGCTGCAGAAGATAATATATGGGCTGATGATGAAATACGGCCATTGCGGAAATTAGGTTAAAATCAGATGTAAGTGTTGATTTTTTTTCGCTCTTATTAAAATGCTGGTCGGTATTAATTACCCAATAACACAATTAAATCGTTTACTAACTAACTGAATTCTATATTTTTTCCATAGTAATCGTCACTTAAAATCTAATATACATAGGTAAGACATCTATAGATATGATTTTTATAGTGTTGGCTACCATAAATGCTCAAACCAAACTATTACATCAATTATGTTGATATAATAAGTATTAGATTATGTCAGTTAGCAACGGTGCTGTTTACTAGTAGTAATCTGCATACTTTACTCATATAATATATATAACATACCTTACTCATTAAAGACATCCAATATTCAATAAGGATTGGAAAAAAATAGCACCGGGTTTCTAAAATGGCAATCAAAGGATCAATTTACTAACATAGCTGTAACTTAGGTGTTAAATCTAATAACCCTAATGAAAAATGAATTAAAAAATGGTTGCATTGATGTGATTCTGAACGAAAATGTTAATCCCAGATTAATTCACACAATTAATAAATCAAATTAGCTAATCATGCTTTCCAAAACATAAGTGATACTTAACGAGATTTTCGACAGCTGATTAGTTAGTTAATTTGAACGTTAATAAACTGAAACTGGGTGTTATTTATTATTTTCTTACCGTGCATTATATTTTATATTACCTACGTAGTATACAGTATTAATGGCATTAATGTCTCGATCCACTCCAAAAGGATTTAATATATTACCTCCAATGGTACTAGGTATTTGCGCATAGCTGCTGCAGCACCCGAAAACCATTATATCATATCTATATATATTGGAATAATCGGAGGCCGCGTTTATGACAGACTCATCCTCCACGGCAACAACGATATCCCGTCAGTAGTGCCGTCGTCGCACGCTAGAATACTGGGTCCCGGTACCGCTGGAACGCCAGCTGCGGAAAGAGCCTGATGGATTATGAATGACTGTTGCTGTGATGTGGAGTCGTAGTAGCGCTACTGCAGTGAGTATGGTGTCAAGGATGGTCAGACGTTTGACGGGTATTCTGCAGTGACATCAATGCGGAGTTAGTTAGAGTATATGCCCGGTCAAGGAGCAAAAACCTCCTAGCTAATCACCTTAGCAGAGGCAAGCTGCGTTACGAAAAGAGCCGCGAGTGCTGATGTCAAACTGAAAGACCTGACACAGCCAGAAGGCGAGCGTGCTGTTCCGGACTAAGTCTTAGAGTCGCTAATCCCACTGTCTCTAGGAGGTTAGGTCAGAGTGCACATCTGGCTTTGTATAAGCCATACTCCAAGTATTTTTGGACATCTGACCTCTGAAGAAAACCGTGTAGAAGAGAGAATTTTCAATGCAAATAAACATACAGTAAACAATATTAAAATCATTTTCATGCAGTTTTCAACGTTCACTACACACTAACTACAAAGTGTTGAAAGATCTGACAGGTAACTTTAAAGTTTCAAAATTTAAGCGACAGAAAATACTGAACTTTAGCTTGGTAAAAGCTTCTAAACTTTGGAGGTCTTGTCTGCTTGTAAACATGGACTTATAGACAAGGTTTTAGTCCATGAACAACATTTTATTATTCTTTATCTTTGACATTCAGATGTTTTCACTTGCATTTCTGCATAAAAAAAATCCTCATGTTGTCGCCGTATGTGTGTGTATAACGCTAGAGCAAGTTTTTTAAAAGTTCTCTTAGAACTATTGCGTAACTATGTATTAGTACATAGTGTTTAAATAAAAGTGTTTCTTCAATTATAGTGTTTGTCATTAGATATAACATTATTTATAAGTTTCAATCCGTATATAAAATATATTAAAAATAAATGGTTTTTTTTTAAATTATCTGAAATTATAAATGAGATTATTTATTACGTGCTTTATTATGTGTTTTATAATTGAAAATGCATCAAACACTTTTTAATATAAAAAGGTTGGACATTTAATTTAATAACTGTATCTATGTTACAAAATCAGAATCCGTATTGTTATGACAAATAATATTATAATGCTACCTCGCATAATGCGCCGATTGTATCAATACAACAATGCACCCGTGAGAAGATTTTGCAAAAGCAATGTAATTGGCATTTAGTGTAATCTTGTAGTCAACTGGCTCACAAACCACTCTGTGTGACAGACAGCTTAGGTCTTAGTACTTGCAACATTAGCTTGTTACCGTGCACTCGCAATAATACACTGTGATTGGAGTTATTAAGACACCCATTAGACTTAGCACGTCCTGGTAATCAATCGCAGCAGTGTAGTATAGTATTTACGTTGATCTGATTTGTACGTTCTAACAGGATATGTGATGGTGGTTATTGCGTGTAATGCGAAATTATAATTAAGTTTATTTGGTGACGGTAGAATACATAAAAAAGTACTTTTAATTTAAAACTTACTAGTATATGGTGAGAGTTCATTGACTGAAATTAAAATGCATTTTTTTTTTCGGACGGACTTTCTGTAATTTGCCAGGAGGCTTTTGCCACTTCATCTGGCATAAAGATGCACAGAGTTACAGCAGCCAAGTAAATGGTTTAAGAACTACAAACTAAGCAACCTGCGCAAGAAGGCGCAGTGGCGGGGAGGTTGATTACTTATGACTTTAGATTTTTAAGGGATTTTTTTGCATTATATTTTAACAGTACGCGAGCTTCTCGGACTTCGGGTGTTTTTACCACCATAAGCGACTGACTTTACTGAAATGTTGAATTTAATCCCGTGTATTGACTATTGATTGCAAACATCCATATAAATAAGCATAATATCTGTACGCGCGGGAAGCTAGTAGGTACCTATAAAATGAAAGAGTATAAAATAAAATAAAAGAGAATATTTAATTTGATATAACGCTTTGTTTTAAATAGGCGGCAGGTTTTCTATCAACCTTCAAAGAAATACCAAAACAAACACAAACACTTTACAAAAATGAATTATTACTTTTATATCTATTGTTTTAAACACCCCACATTTACCACCACTTATTTACTGAGGTTGTTGACCTTTATGACAGTTTAAACTTAATTTAATTTATCCTCATGCAGCGGTTCTGTGAAAGGCAATCCATATCTATTCACTTCTATTCAAGGAGTAATGCCGTAATTTGATTATATAAGATTGTGGTGAATTATTAACCTACATTTTTATTAAAAAGCGATCAATATTTTGAAATTAATTGAACATGGTGACTTTGTAGGTATTATCGGAGACTCTATAATAGTCTCTGGTATTATTCCCCAGTTGTTATTTCCCCGAAAAATATACTGTCTGTCAATTGGATCAGGAACCGTGATAGCTAGACAGTTGAAATTTTCTGTGGCGGATAGCCGCAACAGAAAATTTCAACTGGCAAAAAAATAAAGTCTGTTGTGTGAAAAAACAGACTTAATATTTTTTCCATTTTAATTTTTTTAGCCTATCTATACTACGATCTATAATAATCGGTCCACGATTTTAACGTCTTTAGTCATTAGAAATATACTTTATCCAGGAGTAACATCGGCTATATTTAATTATGAAGTTCTTACGGGAAAGAGAGTTACGCGGATAAAACCGCGCGGGAAGCTTGTAAAGTATGTGGAAGTACCTAATAAATACAGACGGACTAAACAAAAATACATTACCTACTGTAACATCATCGGTAACTTGTCGCATCGTTTTTGGGCTAGCCAAAATGACATATATACTTACTAAAGAATCTCTTTTTCTATTCCATCAATAGTTTAAAATAACGGTAATAACTTAAGAGCAGTAATCACTTTCAAAACCGTAAAAAAAATTGATTTGATTCTATTCTATTCCGAAGCATTCAGGATCGTATCTGGGTGTCGCCAAAAATGTATACGAGATATATGTGTAAAACCATTTTAATAAATAAATTGATAACAAATTATTTAGTGTACACACTTTTTGTACCGTAAAAATTATGCACAAATTGCAGGAAGAACAAAAAATGCAAACACCAGTCGAAGGATGCTGTTGGCGAGTCAAATGCTATTGCGCTAAACGTGTCAACGTTAAGCGGCATCGACACTAGATATTCTCCGCAAAGTAACGACTGAATCAAGTATAAATATTGTATGTATGAAAGGGAGCCGAGAATCAGAAAAAACTATTTTGAACATCGTTTTAAGAAGTGTTCTAATGATTAATAGTCGCATCGGTAAAGCTATTATCAAGCGGCTCAAGCGGCCGTAGCTTAATGGCTAAGGCCGTCGGACTTGCGATCATGTGCTCCCCGCCCCGGTTCGATACCCATTGCACCACCGACGTAAACCCACTCGTAACACAAGCATTTTAGCTTGGAGGGGCTAACAAAAATACTAGTAGTGTGAAAAACACTGCTAGTATCTTAAAAAAGATATATATTATAAGTTACAAACTTTTGATTAAACGCCTTTGTGCCTAGTCTTGCCTGTGTCACCTTTGCTACGACTCGACTTACGTTAAGAAATTGGTTTACTGTCTCCTATGGTACACATCAGGGACAGTAAACCAATTTCTTAACTAAATCCATTGAAGTGCATATCTTGTAGATTATGGAATTATCACTATGAATACATTGGCTGGCACAGAGCCTGGGCAAGATAATATATACCTGGGCATTTAGGGATATGAACAAGGAACGAACAGTTCCTTGTAAATATGATAATCTGATTTTTAAGGAAAATTTATTTATTTATTTAAAACTTCAGCACTATAAAAGTACATAGGCGGACTTAATGCCAGAGGCATTCTCTACCAGTCTACCATAGGGTGGTGCAGAGATAAAAGTAGTAGGTGCACTATAAAAGAGAATTTATCTGAGGAGACACATACCACTAAGTTTAATAAATTACATATAATATTACATGGACGCTATATTTACAATACATTTAAAACATACATACATTAATATATAACAATACTATATAAACTATATACAATAGAATATTTTAAGATATAATCCTATATTACATACAAATAATTCACTGCTGTGATTAACCCGCCAGCTCCCCCAAGATGTGCTCACGTACTTTTCTCTTAAAATAAAAGCGAGTTTACATTTAGTTCCTCTTTAATATTTCTAATAGTACAATGACACTTAAAGTCATTTAAGGTATGGATTAATACAGGTAAATAAGCTCTAGAGACAGATCAAGATACGAAGAGTCCTATTGAGCAGTTAATGGCAATTAATCTTCACTGAGTTTAAATGTTCGGGGTAATCTCCAGTGCCTATATTTTAAAACGAGGTCTTCATGGGAACGGGATGTAAGCTGGTGGAGTAGACAGTTGCCAATAATTCTTCCACTTGCTACGATCTTGAACTACCACTATTGCCTCCTCCACATTCATTAATCTTCTCATGCATGTTCTTCGGTTTAAGGTTACTTCTAACCAGGCCTTTCTTAAGAACGGATATAATGAATAAAGAAATAAGACATGCTATAAACTAAACGGTTGCCAATAAACTTTAGATAGCTACCTTATAGTCTAGTATAGATAATCGTTCATGCAAGAGTTAAGATACAAAAGACGGATGCTTAATGGAATATATTGAACACATTGCATGTACAAGGCCAACCAGCTAGAGATCTATATTCTGAACAATTGATTAATTTATCGTGATATGGTTTCTATCAGGATATGGTTTCATCTATTCTTTATATACCTTTATTTTAGCATTGAGAAGTATTAATGATACACGAGTAGAACTCGAGGTTACTTTTCGTGAATTTAAGACCAGTTTCTGAATGTATGATCAAAATTAATAAACCAACTATCATAACTCTAGTCTAGTTAATTATTATGTGATTTTTTGAAAGCATGAACACAAACTATTTTCATACATATAAAGCTATATTTGTACTAATATATAAAGTTTGTTTGTTTGCTTGAAAGGGCTTACCTCAAGAACTACTCCGATTACAAAAAAAAATCAGTGTTTAGATAGCCCATGTATCGATTAAGGCTAAGTATAGGCTATATTTAATTCTGAAGTTCCTGCGAAATCAGAAGTTAAGTAATGGGAATCAGCTAATAATCAAATAAAAGTAGTTGCTTTGATTAGAATATTGTCTAATTTTTGATCATTTTTTTTTTAATTTATTTAAAAACTTCAGCACTATAAAAGTACATAGGCGGACTTAATGCCAGAGGCATTCTCTACCAGTCAACCATAGGGTGGTGCAGAAATAATGTAGTAGGTGCACTATAAATGAAACTGTATGTAAGGAGACACATACCACAAAGGTAAGCAAAAGAAATACAATAAAATATATTTAAAATTACATGGATACTATATATACTATACATATTATATATAAGACTAATACTTTTTACACTACATATATACAATACCATAATCTAAGATATAATACTATATTACATACAATACAATAATTCACTGCTGTGATGAACCCGTCTGATTCGCCAAAATGTGTTCACGTACTTTTTTCTTAAAAGAATAACGAGTTTTTGCCATCCTGATTCCAAGAGGTAGCGCATTCCAGAGAAGTATAGATTGGATGAAGAAAGAAGAATGTAAAAAGTCTGAGCGATGGGGTGGACAGTTAAGAAGACGGTTGTGTGAGGAACGTAAAGATTTGTTATGAATAGTGAAGCAATACTGAAAATTTGTTGATAAGTAAGAAGGAGAAAATGGGGAGTCTAGTATAGAAAAAAATTTAGTCAGTGCTCTCAAGTTTCTGCGTTGTCGGATAGTCAGCCACTTGAGTTGGACACGATATAGGGAAACATGGTCGTACTTGCGGAGATTGAAAACGAACCGAATGCAGTTATTCAGAAGTCGATCGAGTTTGTTGAGGTAATCTGCATTCAGGTCAAAGTAGCACACATCACCATAGTCGAGTATGGGGAATATCAAAGTCTGCACCAGCATTATTTTAGTTTTGCAAGGAAGAAAGTTTCTTAGGCGATTGAGCGAACGCAGAATACCAGTAACTCTTTTACTGACCGATGCAATATGTGTATGCCAGTTTAATGTTGAGTCGATAAACAAACCGAGATCCTTAACGCTAGAGCTAATAGGAATGACCGTTTTGTCTAAGGTAATTTGAGGTAGTGAATTTATCATTTGGTGCAATATAAGAATTGCAATCATATTTTTGGATGTACCAGTTGAAGTTTATTTAAGTCAATTTTCAAAAATTGTATTTGATTTTACTGTGAAGTTAATTTAACAGCTAGGTTATACGTAGTTGATTGTTCTTATAACTAAAGCTATGTTATTGATTAATTCAATTTATGGAAAATATGATTAATATTTTGAACTAAATTTTATGAATTAAGATTACCCTAAGTAATCTTGTTTTAATAAGAAATGAATCGGAACTTTATTTTATTTTACTGGCGATTTATGTTAAAGGTACGTTTATATTTTAATGATGATATTTTTTTTTATTTATGGCAGTTTCGGTCATAGAATAAAAAGTCAGTTTATCTACTCTATTTGTTAAAAATAATCTAATCTGAATGTTTTTTTAAAAAAATCAGAACCATATGCCAGAAGCATTACTTACAATGTTTTTGAGTAAATGGATTTTATATTGAGTTGATTCCGCAACTAAAAATGGAGAGCTTTTACTCGTAAGCGTAAATTTATTTCCTTAGGTGATTTATTAAATTTTAGTAAAAGTTCTGGTACATTTCTTCTTAAATATCTAAGTATCGGCGATTTTGTGAAAACAAACTCACATAAACCTACGTCGGCGGCCGCACTTTGTTCTTGCAGTACGTTGTTGTTCGTCGCGTCAAAGTCGCCGTACGTGACCCCGGCCTTACATACAATGACCAATGTTCCATCTATCATTTGGTAGATTACCTTTCATTCATCGTTAGAAATGTAGCCAAACAAAAACACTTTAAAACGTAATTATGAATGGAGTCGGCGAATGCACCAAGAAATATGATCTAATATAAAAAGATTGATTCTAATAAAAAACAACCTAAGATGTTAAAAAGCGGAATAGAAAGTTTCACTTTTCTTCTTTTTAGGAGCCTACATATATATGAATAAAGGTGTGATGTAACTGTACTACATATATACCTATTCCTTATATTATATAATAACAATTATTGGTGCCAGTATTAAGCCCGCAATAACTCTATGTTGTAGTAAATTGTGTGTACTGTATGTGGGTTTGTTATTAGACAATGTATTGAATTCAGTTTAAATTATAATTTGAATAGGTAATATCAGTTTCTAAACATAGTATGATGAATCTAAATATGTAGACAGTCGAAGAAGGTACCTACTTTAAGTGTCGGTTCACTAGCCAATTATCAAGTTCCAGTTTAATTGTAATTGTATTAATTTAAAGTAAAGTCAGGTAACATTATAAATTGCTTTCAAATAAAATTATGCTTAATAAATATGTATGTGTTTGTAATCGCACTAAAGTTCGTTTACCTAAATGTATTATCTCACCATTGATGGATGACATATCATTAAGTAAGTGTAAGTGACAGTTGCTAAAAAGGTGTAATAAACCTTTTAAAGGGGAAACAATCAATTTACTACATTTGATTTTCATCCTTATTAGCTATTGTCACTTATGCGGTATTGCAGTATCACCGACTATATTGTACCGTCGTATCGTTTTTTTCGGACGGACATTATGTAATTAGCCCTGAGGCTTTTGCTACTTCACCGGGCATAAAGGCGAGCAGAGCTCCAGCCTAGATAAATGGTTTTAACACTACAAAATAAGCAACCTGCGCAAGAGGGCGTCCCCTGTGGGACTTGGACCTCGGCTCAGGGCGGTCGCTGACGGGGACGTTGAGGGATTATGGCTTTTAGTTTCTTTAGGGGAGTTTTGTGCAACTGTCGCTCTACTTTACAGTTCGCGGGCCTCTCGGACTTCGGGTCTATATACGAGGGCATCGGAAGGTTCTTAGCAAACTAAGGGTCGAGAGGGCGAGGGGGGACGCGTCGCGTTCGCGGGCGCACTCTTCTTCAGCGGGTCGGATAGAGTGGTCTCTGTGTAGTGGTGCTAGTTTCTTGCAGTCTCTGTACTGCTAGTTGGTAAGTTGTGATCTCGTCATCCGGGTCGTCTAGGACGCCCCGAGGCCGACGGTGTTTACGACGCTTTGTAGGCAAGGCCTGTAGTCGGATGCTGCAACAACCAACGGGTTTGGGTGTTGAGCCGCGGATTCAAAGAAGCGTTCCGACGCCTCTTTCATCCACTGCTTGATGGAAGGCAGTTGGAGATCAGAATGCAGGTTGCGATTACGAATGAACCACGTTGCCCCGGTGGCACGTCGAGTGAATCTACTTTGGACAGTTTGTAAGCGGTACAAACTGCTAGACGCTGTATGAGCGAATTGTCGTAACTATGAGACGGTGTCGTACTACTGCAGCTACATCTTCTTTATAATCCAAGAGGTTTTTGCTGATTACAATACAATGGTTTTCGCAGATGCAGGTCCAAAGTACTGTAGTTAAGTTACAATTTTGTTAATAACGCGTTATACGGTTTTTTTTTATTAGCAGAATTTTACTATCTTCTAGTATTTTTATAAACCCCTCGTGCTAAGCTAAATGCTTGTGTTAGTAGTGGGTTTACGTCGGTAGTGCAAAGGGTGGGGATCAAACCGCCGACCACAAGATCACAAGTCCGACGCCCTAGCTATTGGGCTACGGCCGCTTATAAATTATTTAAATTATACGTAACACGTTTTAATAAAATAGTTAGAACCATAATCGTTTGAGATCGCCTACCCTAGACAGCCGATAAATGTGCTATCGACGCAATCTATACTAATATTATAAAGAGGAAAACTTTGTTTGTTTGTTTGTTTGGTTGTAATGAATAGGCTCAAAAAGTACTGGACCGATTTCAAAAATTCTTTCACCATTCGAAAGCTACATTATCCACGGGTAACATAGGCTAAATTTTATTTTGGAATAAAATAGGGTTCCGTAAGATATTTGGGTATTTCGGACACAAGGTGTAAAAAATCAACCAGAAAAATTACTTATTTTGCGTACGCTGCCTAAACTATAAGAGATAGAACCATAAAATGTTCTAATTAATTGTAGATCTTACAATTATCTACAAAAAAGTCCGCGACACACTATACCTATCTATGTCGAGTGAGGCACAACAACCATTTTTTTATTTAGAAAACTTGAATTTTTTTTGGACTACAATTAAACGCGTTTATTTTACTCATTCTATTAATCGATATCAAAATAAATTATTTCATCACCAAGTACAGTTTATGTAGATAATATTTGGTCTTTGAATGATTAAAATTGGACGTTCGGTTTTAAAGTTATGGCGAAATTAAAATATTACAATTTCTGCTGCACGGCCCGTTGCGAAGTCTAATAATTTTCGTGCGATTTTTTTTTAGATTTCGTTCTTAAAACTACACCTACGCAAAAGTTCTTCTCAGAGCTAATCAACCGTTCTTCTCAGAGCTAAACAACAGTTCTTTTCAGGGCTAACCAACAGTTTATATTTTTCACGGCTAACCAACAGTTCTTTTCAGGGCTAACCAACAGTTCTTTTCAGGGCTAACCAACAGTTTATATTTTTCAGGACTAAACAACAGTTATTTTCAGAGCTAGAATATTACACGCTATTAATATTTTCTTGAACATTTGAAAATGCCTAACATGCCTAATGCCTAAAATGCCTATTCATAATCATCATCATCAGCCCGTATAACGTCCACTGCTGAACATGGGCCTCCTCCCGAGAGGGAGGGTATTTGCTATAGTCACCACGCTTGGCAGGTGGGTTGGTGACCGCAGTATTGTGTTGTACTACACAAGAAAACGGTGCTGCCAGTTCCTTGATATACGATTATTATAGATGATGTTATAACAATCGGGACCAACGGCTTAACGTGCTTTCCGAGGCACGGAGGGTAGTCCCTCAACCAACCAGACCCGGAAAGAAATCTTTTAGAATTTACACAAAGGTTTTCTGTCCGGTGTGGGCATCGAACCCACGACCTCCGAGATTCAAGGCGAGCCAAATACCGCTACGCTACGGAGGTTGATACGTTTCGAATGTTTTTCCTAACTAATTAATATTACTAATTTCCTATTAATTACATTTAAATATTTTCAGCATTAACAACTGTAACATCCACAGAAAAAAAATCTGTGCAGCCTGCGGATAATGACTGCGTCGTCGATGTTTGTGTCGGTGTCTGTGAATTGACCTGGGAATCATTTTGCTGTCCGTGTTTTTTTCCTGGGTAGACTTTTTGCAGCGGTAACCGACATCCGCACGGAGCCACAGGCGACCGCTATCACTACATATTATAAAACAAAGTCCTTGGCCGCGTCTGTCTGTCTGTCTGTCTGTTCGCGATAAACACATGGTTGTTACCAATCGATAGAACGATTCTTCCGGATGGTTTACGTATATGATTTGTTTAGTTTATGTGTACATTTGACTTATAAATATATATTGATATTTGTCAGAGGTGTCGGAAAAAAATAAGCCATTTGGGAGCTTTCAACGAAAACGCTGCCTAAGCCGTATGAGATATAACAAAACAATGTATGGCGGAAATATTCTTCTCTTTTAGATATACAAAAAAATCTGCTTTCGCAGACTTTTTTGTATATCTAAAAGAGTCTAAAAGAGTATGTCTATCTTTCAAGGTTAACTTGCTATATCCATTATATCTTTTAGAAAAATGATCATTTTCTAATGCGGTAATTGTAAAGCTAATCAGACGGATTCAGTATTTATCCTTATCATTTTAAATGAGTTAATATTCTTAAGCATTTCATGCAGATTATTTTACCCCTACACTATATACTTTAAATGAATAACTTAGAAGTTATCGCAAAATAACAGCGCGTGTTTTAGGTAGGCCGAATGCGATTATGCGCGCTCGATCCTTAAGAATTATAGGGCAAATTTTTTGTTTTGTATTCGTTGTAACTATGATGGATAGATACTTGAATACCTATTTATTTAGTGTTTGTTGTATTGTTAGTCCTGAAGAGTATAGGTATTTCATATGATAAAAGTATACCCACCTACTTATTTCAATGAGTTTTAGTAGGTACCTATATTCATTTGTTTCTGTTTGTTTTGACCAAATTTCGCCCGTTTGTTAGAGGTTTAAAGACATTCTATAGTATAAGTATCAGTATTGTACCCGTGCGAAGCCGGGGCGGGTCGCTAGTAGTATTATATAGGTATACAAAACAGTTATTGGGTGTTTTCCAAAAAATTACCCTGGCAAAATCGGACTGCCCCACAACTTAAAACATTTTTATTTTTGTTTTTTTATATGGCACATGTAGATGTGAAATTTTATATGATTAAGGCAGACATTTTAAAATCAAGTTAAATTGAAAAACACCATAAAATTATGATACATATATTTATATTTATAAAAAAGCACCACAGGAGGTGAAGATTTCGTGTGTCCCACGGTGCTCTCGGAGATTTCGAATACTTCTTACTTGTAGACTATTGAGCTTTTAACATAAATACATTATGTTCGAACACAACAAGAGTATCTTTAGGTGTATTTATGTCTAAAAGTGTGTTTTTGGTCTTTATGTAATTAATTTATAGTTATTTTTAAGAAATATCATTAAACTAACTGTCTACGAAAACCATAGTACCGGAAAATCCGGTATCGTCACGGTGAATTTGATATCTTACATAAGACTAAATCTACTAATTTGTGTTTTTTCTACTTTCTTGGCCGTATTGTGATCGTATTTTGATACCGCCATTACTGTTTAAATGTTAGTTGCGTGTGTTGCGACAAAATCTGTAACGAAAGAGTTGGTGTCTTCGGCGTGCAGAAAAAGTTTTCTGGATAGTGACAGTATTTAAAGGGTAAATAAAATCATTTTCTTTACTTTGGCATATTGTATTTAAAACATAAACTAACCTATATTACGTTAATAAAGCTAAACACAAGTTAATTTAACAGAGTATTCGTTTATTTAATTTTAAAAGTTTCGTCGTATGAATATGTCACCTCCTGTGCGCCATATGACATACTACCGGAATAAAATCGTGACGATCTTGAATTATAAAGCTTAGTGTACAACGAAATATTTAATCTTGTAATAGATACTTACCTACGTGTTATCTAATTTTGATAAGAGGTAAAATTTGTATTGTTTGTTTGTACGCACGTAATACCCGTGACGACTCATTGGATTTGTATCTAAATTGACTTTAAAAATGGCTATAGACTACTTATTATCCAATTTTACCACAAAAAGATACCTTTCTCGTTTCAGATATAAGTTCGCATTTAACATACCTACTCGTATGCATGATCACTCTGCTAGCCGATATGGGAGTATATTGGGACGTTGACGTTCTTTGTGATTGTGTTTTAAATAGGCAGTGTGGATACTGCTCAAATTATTCCTGTATTCTAAATTGTACAAAACTAGTTTTAACAGTATCTAGATTTATTTAGAGTATTTAGTTTTGTCACTATTAGAAAAACTTTTAAATAGCATATTTAGCTAGTTAATAATATATTCTTTGATACCAGAGTAAATTTAAGCAATTTCATTTAATCCCAAAATTATATTTCCTGATCGTCACGGGGTCAATTTTTTTTTAAATCACCCTATTAAACTCAACGCAAATTCATTTGTACCTCATATAATGTGATTAGAACTAGAGGCACGGTAATATTATCTATAATATAAAAATGAATCGCAAAATGTGTTGGTAAGCGCATAACTCTACAAAGCCTGGACCAATTTGGCCAATTCTTTTTTTTTAATGTTCGTGGAAGTTCAAGGATGGTTTTTACGGCGAGAAAAATTCGAATAATTGCCGGAAAACCCCTTAAAACAGCTTTTTTCTTTTTCCCATACAAACGTTTTCTAACTAAAATGTAGTCAATTTGAGCTTTATTTTGTTAATTAAAAACTTGAATTTTTTTGCCAAGATTTTTTAGGGTAGGGGTAGTGTAGGGTAGGGGTAGTGTAGGGTAGGGGTAGTGTAGGGTAGGGGTAGTGTAGGGTAGGGGTAGTGTAGGGTAGGGGTAGTGTAGGGTAGGGGTAGTGTAGGGTAGGGGTAGTGTAGGGTAGGGGTAGTGTAGGGTAGGGGTAGTGTAGGGTAGGGGTAGGGTAGGGTAGGGGTAGGGTAGGGGTAGGGTAGGGGTAGGGTAGGGGTAGGGTAGGGGTAGGGTAGGGGTAGGGTAGGGGTAGGGTAGGGGTAGGGTAGGGGTAGGGTAGGGGTAGGGTAGGGGTAGGGTAGGGGTAGGGTAGGGGTAGGGTAGGGGTAGGGTAGGGGTAGGGTAGGGGTAGGGTAGGGGTAGGGTAGGGGTAGGGTAGGGGTAGGGTAGGGGTAGGGTAGGGGTAGGGTAGGGGTAGGGTAGGGGTAGGGTAGGGGTAGGGTAGGGGTAGGGTAGGGGTAGGGTAGGGGTAGGGTAGGGGTAGGGTAGGGGTAGGGTAGGGGTAGGGTAGGGGTAGGGTAGGGGTAGGGTAGGGGTAGGGTAGGGGTAGGGTAGGGGTAGGGTAGGGGTAGGGTAGGGGTAGGGTAGGGGTAGGGTAGGGGTAGGGTAGGGGTAGGGTAGGGGTAGGGTAGGGGTAGGGTAGGGGTAGGGTAGGGGTAGGGTAGGGGTAGGGTAGGGGTAGGGTAGGGGTAGGGTAGGGGTAGGGTAGGGGTAGGGTAGGGGTAGGGTAGGGGTAGGGTAGGGGTAGGGTAGGGGTAGGGTAGGGGTAGGGTAGGGGTAGGGTAGGGGTAGGGTAGGGGTAGGGTAGGGGTAGGGTAGGGGTAGGGTAGGGGTAGGGTAGGGGTAGGGTAGGGGTAGGGTAGGGGTAGGGTAGGGGTAGGGTAGGGGTAGGGTAGGGGTAGGGTAGGGGTAGGGTAGGGGTAGGGTAGGGGTAGGGTAGGGGTAGGGTAGGGGTAGGAGTACCGCATAAACGAAGTCTCTACGGCCCAGTTTATTTTATACAAATGTTTAGGTCTTTTATGTATCGATTGAGGCAGTACGAAGTCTGCCGGGTCAGCTAGTTATAGATAATATTACTGTGCCTGAGATAAGTAAGTGCGTTTGTTTGATTTTGTGTCACTCTCAAATTGAAACGTGATGCCGTTCGCATTTGCCTAATGTGCTTATAGGCTGATTTGGCACTGCTTTTAGTGCACACCTCGATAATCTACTTTTTAGATTTAAAGTGAACGATGAGCTAGGGGGTTCTGGGATACCAAGAGATAATTAATATTATATAATATATATTATAATAGATAATTTATTAGTAATCAAAATTTAATCCTTTAAATTATGTTGGAATAAAGTGATTAAGAATATTTGTTCAAACTATTTATTCCAACATAAAATTGACCAGATTGTTTTGAAATGCAATAATGCCATGCACAATTCCAAGCTTGTTTAATTTAAATTCTTATAAAATAATATAATTAATTACATATATCGCCTCTTTGCTTCAATAACGTGATATCCTGAAAAGTGGAATTTTCGGACATATCACGTTATTGAAGCAAAGAGGCGAATCATTTTGCGAGTCAGTTCAAGAACATAATAATAATATTCTTACTGTGATATTTGTTATCCTCAATACTAATATTGACAACCTCCGTAGCGTAGCGGTATTTGGCTCGCCTTGAATCTCGGAGGTCGTGGGTTCGATCCCCACACCGGACATGAAATCTTTGTGTAAATTTTAAGATTTATTTCCGGGTCTGGTTGGTTGAGGGACTACCCTCCGTGCCTCGGAAAGCACGTTAAGCCGTTGTTATAACATCATCTATAATAATCGTTAATCAAGGAACGGGCAGCAGAGTTTCCTTGTGTGGTACAACATAATACTGCGGTCACCAACCCGCCTGCCAAGCGTGGTGACTATGGCAAATCCCTTCCCCGGGAGGAGGCCCATGTTCAGCAGTGGAAGTTATACGGGCTGCTGATGAATACTAATATTATAAAGGGTTTTTTTACTTTTGTCTGATTTTATATACCTACTAAAAACTACAGGACTGATTGGAAAAACTAGGATATCTGGGACTTATAAGATTAAAATATTATATCCTACTAATATTATAAACGCGATCGTTTGTAAGTATAGATGGTTGGATGTTTGTTTCTCTTTCACGCCAAAACTACTTAACGGAATTAGCTGAAATTTTGCACCGGGATAGGTTATACAAAACATCACGCTCCGACCCGCTGGAGCAGAGTAACGTCGTTAAAACCGCGGGACGCAGCTAGTTAATTTATAAAGTTAATTCCAACTTTTATGTCTTAATCTCTTTAATATCTTACGTTGGTACTAAAAATTATAAAAAATAAAACTTAGGTACTTTGTAAAACGGTATGTAAATTTTTCGTTCCGTCTGAACTTTCTGGGTCTCTAAACATCACATTTCGGTGTTAGAGTTGCGCGTATTAATTTGTGTTACGCGTTAGTTTACGTAATGAGATGTATGAAAACCTCCAACTTTTTAGTGTTAACAGCGATAAATTTTAACCGTGATTATCATTTCGTAGTTTGAGGCCACATACATTTTCTCCACTTAATTTAACATAATTTATTAAATGTTAATTATCACAAACATAAAATAACGTCACACCTTTTAATAGAGGTACCAGAGCCTATTTGCTGGACCGCTTTATCTTGCTTTAATAGGGGCTAATGACTGTGGTATTGTGTAAGGTGGAGTTTTAACGTATTTTAAGGTAAGTAACTATAAACTAGGGAGCCTAGAGGTAGGGTGAACGAGGAGAACTAGAGGGTCACAAATCATGTTATTTAATTTTTATATATTACTCATGGACACAAACTTTGTCTTAACTTTTAGACCTATATTTAGTCATTATTGCACAGTTTCTTTGGGATATAGGATGAAAATCTATCAGTAGTTAATTACCACGCGTTAGTGATTATTAAACAAAACACTAAATGTTATGCAAGATCATCAGTATTTTATTTTCATAATATGATAACATATTAACAATCATTCCTATTAAAAGAATCAATCTCGAATATTATTAAATGACGCAAGTGCGTGCGATGCGCCATTTCCTCTAGTAGATTTGTTACTACGTTAACACGCAAGTTTACGTTCAGTTCAAATGAATTAACTTTCATTGAGTCATTACACTTTCAGTTGAAGACATAGCACGTATAAACGGCGGGACAAGATTGAAATGATATGTTTGCGAGATACATTTTGAGTGCCTGCTCGGTGAAGTATTTTTTTAAAGGTCACATGATCGGCCGTACATTGTGTATATACTATGCGCCTTAATGGCCCAAGCACTAACTGCTTTTTTGCTTTACTTTATTTTGAAGAACAACACCCACCCTAAGAAAATCTGTGTCAAGTCCTGTGTAACAGCAGCTATAGAAACACATAATTCAAGAGCACAAGCACATCCAGGCCCTGATCTATCTGTGGTTCGCACTTATACGTGGAAATCGTACCTATTACACCAAATCTCAGAAACAACTACCGTAACCCATAAATTACAATTAAAATTAACGGTTATTACAACAATATGGTGGTACGAAGTTCGAAATGCTAAGTAGATTCATTGGATGAGTAACTCATTTATCAGATTAAGACTGTACAGATTTAGGTACAGAACCACTACCTAATATTGTCATTAGTGTGGCGAGGCAAATGATCAATAAAGCTAATAGTAAGAGAAGGATTAGTGATTCTGTCTGTAGGTATTTATATGGGTATCGTGCTCTAAATAAATGTACATATTATTCCGTATACAAAGTATTACAACGAGAGAAAGCTTGTTAGTAATATTATTTAACACTGGATATACTTAATCGATTCGAATATGTCTTTAGAAATAGCTTACATACCTTTTTTTCTAGGCATATTATACTAAATACATCCTATAGTTAGGTATTAATATAATTATTTTATGTCTTCGGTATAAATTGATTTCTTAGTCTAAGACTAGTACCTACAACATAATTATTTCCTATTCGATATGCATGTACCTACATAATACCTAAATAAGATATTTCATTTCATAAAGAAAGTACACACTAACGTATTCCGTATGGCTAACTTATTAGGTTGGTACCTAAGCAGACATTGTAAAAATTAAATAGTTTTCTGATCTACCTACGTACTAAATAACTTATACGTAATAGGCACTTACCTACCTAAGTGGTAATCAAATATTCGATTTTCATATTCTTTAAACGAAGACAACCCTGATTTCGTCAGAAGAGTTAAGAGATATGCTGAAGAGTTATGATAAAATTAAATGTAGGTCAGCTAGGACCGTGCGATCTGAATTGCACTTAATTGTATCGCAACAAGAGTCTCTATTTCTTCAATTTCTGTCTCGGAGTCAATTTTCTGTTGTACTATATCTATTCTGTGCTGCTTCTTCAAAAACTAGAACAAAGCCACCTGGGCAAGCGGCAAGAGAAACTGGCGGCACTAGTGGTAGCGGAGGGGGGCGCCCCTGTGGGTATTAGATAGAGTTACTCGTTACTTTCGTATCGTTACGTTACTCGTTACTTCTGATACCTCACAACATGATATGTTATGTTAGAGCAACGAATCGAGCCGTGTTACGTACGCGTACAATGTACTCTATAGAAAACTTACTTATTTATATATTACACACCAAGCTACATAAGGTGCATTTTTCGCATTTTAGTATATTTTTTTTGTATTTGTAATTTGACAAAAATACTTTCTTACTTAGTTTGTGTTACAATTTTAAACGTTGTCTACACATACAATACCTTTGTATAAACAGTAAAAAACTTTAACGAATTATTTCCAAATTATACTTTATTTAATTAACGGACATCGTTCCTTATTACGAACGTTTTCAAGAAATACACCGAATAAGCCCGCAAGTACGTAAAACATACGATCAACCAGCAAACGTTTCAATAAACGCATCAACGGTACTCGCATTTTCGTATATTGGGTACCTACATTGTATAGGTACCGAATATACGAAAGATGCGAGTAACGAAATTCATTATTTAATTCATCACTAGGAGGCGCACCCGTTACTCAGTAACGAATACATACGGTTTGCTTCAGCTCTAACCTACATTGTATAAGTACCGAATATACGAAAGATGCGAGTAACGAAATTCATTCGTGTGTAACGTTTCGTTACTCGGTACTAGACGGCGCACCCGTTACTCAGTAACGAATACATACGGTTTGCTACAGCTCTAGTATTAGATCTCGGCTATTCTCAGCACAGATTACGGATTGAGGAGTAATGATTCTCAAGAATTAGTTTCTTAATTTAATGTTTCAATCCTCAGATAAAAAAATATCACTCAAATAAATTAAAAATATATTTGGACCGTGGCTTCCTTTTGTGGCCTAAAGGTCCACTACGAAAGGATTTTTTGAATTGATTGATTGAAATCCGTCCTTTATTTTTGCTTCCTATACATTAGAAAGGAAAGATTCGATTGTTTTGACCTCTTTATTATTATTAAGTATAGATAATTAACATGACGTATCTCTCCATAAAACCACACGACACGGGCTACTGCTATATTCTATTTATGTAGCCTTTGATTTAGGACTTCCGAGATAATTGAAGGGGTTCATCACCCTACAGATGAATTAATTAAATTCCACTCTCGCAGCATGCAAACTGCACATCCGATGTCAATGATAATCCTCTAATCCTGCAATGTACCTACTTACGGCTTACTATCGAAAGGGCGGCTACTTACGGCTTACTACAAACACGGGATTTAATTATGGTTATCTTATTTGATCCTGAAATTAACGTAGCTGATCTGTATTACCTCAACTGTGAATATTTCATGGAACTATTATTGGATTTTGCTATGTCATTAGGTATTATGTTATGATACAATTTATCAATTAAGGTGTACATATTATACTTATTTTATCGTTAACAGGCTTTGGCAAGCTAGGTGTCGTTGAGGGATATTGCGATAGTCGCTACGCTTGGCCAAATGGATTGGTAGTCGCAGTAAGATGGTAAGTATCCTTGATCTGATAGATGCTCATCCATCAACTGTGAAAGTTCGGCTATTCTTAGCCTGAAACCACACGGCTAAGCCGTATACATACTATAAGTATGATCGGTTTAAATTATCTGAGTGGTAAGCGATACAGGCGAATACTAAAAACTCAAATAACGAAATTAACGAAATAAACGAAATAAACGATTTTTATTCAGCACTTAGGTATTTACATACACTTGTACTTGTCAAGAAAATTTACAATGCATATAAAATTAATTATAAATAGGTAACATTTACTATTAAATTATGTTTAATTTACTTCAGGTGTGCTAGAAGTCTGTCAGTCTTGTGTTAGTAAACAAGCTCTTAATATTAACGTTAATATCTATTTACTATATTTATTTTAGTCAAACATTTTATGAATAAAAAAAAATATATATATATAAAATATTATAACACATTTTAGAGTGCAATGACCGGTCAAGCAAGAAGTAAAGAGAAATATAGAGGACGTGATCACTGGCACGGACTACAGGCACTGGATCACACGACAGGGGCAAGGGTCAACGCGGTCCTCGGTCTGTCCGGCGAGGATCCTAGCCTAGCTAACCTGCAGGTTTCTCTAGCTACCTAAGTGGACGGCCCGGAGAAGAAACTCAGAAAGAAACTCCGGTTTATTCTTTTCCGTCTTCTTTTGTTCTGTATCTTTTTTTTTAATGTATAATTATTTTTAATACAGTTTGCACAGTATGTGGGCTGGGGCACGCCCCTTACAGTTATTTCATAGAATAATAAACAAAAAAGATAATTGTTCTACTCAAGCGGATGAAAACTCTTGCAGATTAGGAAAATAATAAAATAACGTCGGTTGCACCCCATCCACATTTACAGTTAAAATAAACAAACCTAAACAATGTCAACCCAGACACTATCAATGTGACAACAAGACTATTAATTAGTTATAACAAGTAAATACCCTCAACTGCAAGCCGACCAGCCACCGCAAGCAGCACCCGTTCACGAGTATGACGTGTGACACAGCCATCGGCTCCCTCGCCATATCAGAGGGAAGGAGGCGACCCGTCCCACATCGCCGCCGCAAGAAATGACTTTTATTGTGCCCATGACGATCTTACAGTTTTGAGTATCAGAATCTAGTATGTAACATCTGGATTGACCATTGTGTAGAATGTTTCAGTAAAATATATAAAAAATAATATGCAATGTCAAATACAAAATGAATCATTTCATTAAATCTTATGATAGATATAATCATACAAAATACGATAGGTACATTAAAATGTCATACAAGCGTTTATTCTTAAAGACTTCAATACATTTTTACGTTTTAGCCAAGCGACCAAGCGTTATTATCATTTAAATAGTCATTCAGAGCGTAATAAGACTTTCTCATTAAAATTTTCTTAATTTCCAATTTAAATTTAACAAATGAAAGGTCTTGTTAGTTTTTCGGTATTTTATTGTAAATGGGAATAGCCAGACCCACAAAAGAAGAATGCACTCTTTGTAAACGATGATATTCGGAACATAATTTATGATTATTTCTAGTGTTTAAATTATGCACGTCGCTTCTTTTTTTAAATGAGTTTATGTGTTGTCTAACATAAAGAATGGCTTATGTTTAACTTACCATCAGATATAGTAAAAATGATCACCAAAATTAAACCCGCATTTTAATGTAAAATTGTAACCAAAGTTTTAACATTTCGCTATCGTATTTAAGCAAAATGACTCCAAATAAATCATTGTTAACCCAAAAGTAGTAAATGATCACCAAAAGTAGTAAATGGACACCAAAAGTACCTAAATGTTTTACTAATTTACTATTCGGTTCTGGCACTCGCCGGCCGCTGCCGCGGCACCGCTCGCTTCGCTCGCTCGGCTCGTGCGTTTTATGGCCGCAGCTCTAACCTAACCTAACCGATTGTCATTTTTCATTGATTTTATTAAGGTAGAAATAGCGCAATAATTTGCTCGCTAAGATTTGGTGATCATTAACTACATTTGGTGATAATTAACTACATTTGGTGTTCGAATACAATTTGAAGTGCAGTCGTGAGTAAAATAGCTAGTACTATTACAATTTTAGACTTTATTTTTCTGGTGTCAAGTATATATTTTTGGTGGTCATTATATTTTATCCCATAAAGAATACAAGAGTATATGTATTGGGCAGCGACTGTTAATATATCTAAATCTTTAAACAATTCTCTAAGGGAAAACCTCGCACTTAACTAATAAATTGATCGAATCGCTCGTTTTTGTAAAATAAATATACTTTTAAAGTCAGCCGCCCTACCCCAGAGCAGGATTCCGTAAGACATGACACTGTGGAAATAGCTGAAGTAAACTAGACGAGCAGTTTCCACATTGGTCAGCTGCCTTACTTTTCTGACAGCGTAGGCAGCGGAGCTTAATTTACCAGTTAAGCTCGATATATGGGAGCCCCATTGTAATTTCTCGTCTAGCGTTATACCCAGAAAGACTGTAGATTTGACGGTCTTTAAAACCTCGTTGTTTATTATTATTTCGGGTCCCTTATTCCTGATATTCGGCATCGTAAACTTAACACACTTAGTTTTCTTGGTATTAAATTATTTACCGTAAACCATTCGGTTAATCGTGTAAGATTAACCTTACACTCTTAGTGGTTGTGTATTCGGAGTCAAATTATATTATACTAGCGACCCGCCCCGGCTTCGCACGGGTGCAATGCTGATGTATCATATATATAAAGCTTCCTCTTGAATCACTTTAACTATTAAAAAAAACCGAAAGAAAAAAAGATTTAAGCATACATAGGGACTGAGAAAGCGACTTTGTTTTATACTATGTAGTGAAGTACTTTTCAGCGATTCTTTTTAATTCGACACTTTCCTCACGTTCTGTTAAGCATTGCCTTTCAAGGGTGCACTGTAACAAGAAGCGGTGTAACAAAAAATTATGACACAGGTTATCACAAGTGCTAAGCTGTCCTACACTGAATCCGCCGTATAGTAACTTTTTATAGAACAATCTTGCTTACTCGGCAACACGCTTCTCTCATTCAGTTACTAAATCCTCGTGGCTAACTACATAAATATCAGTCCATAAAAAAACAGTTACAAAATCACACGACGCGGAAATTTTTATGCCGCCGGCACTAACACGCCAGGTTTCAACTGGCGCGCAGCGGCTCTCATATTTAGAACTACATTACACTACGGCTACATACAGAAGAATATAAATTTAAAGAAAATAATGCAATTCGTTGATTAATTATTGATTCTCAAATAATAATTAATATGATTATTACTGCTAATAAAGAAATATAAGATCCTGTTTATGGTGTCCTAAAATTGTTGCCTTGCATTTAATTTCAGCTAATAAGTAAATAGCAAATATTCAATTAAAAGTCCAATATCATAAAATTTGGTATATGTAATATTTGGTTTATTATTTTGATTGTAGCCTTGCATTAGATGGGACATTAGCTTGCGGCAAAATATTAATAAATTGTTTACTAACTTATATGAACATGAACATATTATGAAGTGTTTATGCAACGAACAGAGAATATGACTTTTTTTTCTCATCATCATCATCAGCCCGTATAATGTCCACTGCTGAACATGGGCCTCTTCCCGAGAAAGGGTATTTGCCATAGTCAACACGCTTGGCAGGCGGATTGGTGACCGCAGTATTATGTTGTACCAACGGCTTAACGTGCTTTCCAAGGCACGGAGGGTAGTCCCTCAACCAACTAGACCCGGAAAGGAATCTTAGAATTTACACAAATATTTCCTGTCCGGCGTGGGAATCGAAACCCACGACCTCCGAGATTTAAAGCGAGCCAAATACTTTTTTCTATTGGAAGTAAATCAATGGTAGATTAATACCACATCCTATTTAAACTTCGACTTTAAGAAGTAGATTTTAATTGCATTTCTCTGATAATATTTTTATTAGGACATAACCTGTTCTTGGTACATACCCATATCAAAATAATATTAATTGACTTTGTGTCCTTGCACACGTATAGCCTTCGACGGGCTCAGTGAAGTGTAATGGTATTTCGTTGAGCAGGGAGAGGGTGACTAGTGATGTAGGTACCTAGTTCAACTGTTTCACTGTAGGACTTGATTATAAAGATGTGGCATGTATAATATATTTTATACATGCCACATCTTTGTGGTTCTAATTGCCACATTATGTATTTATTTTTCCATAAAAATATTTTTTTTTAATTATTTAATTGTTGTAAATGTCATATTATGTTTAAAGTTGTAAACATGTTAAAACCGAACATTAAACATATGAACTAATTGAGAAGATACTGTATGATATATCCCACGTAATAGTTACTTAATTATTAGTTTGAGTGCCTGAGACCTAGGTAATCTAGGTTCGATCCTTCCCCCCGTGGCACACACTGGTAATGGCAATGAGCACCGAGGCTCACCAAGTCCCGTGAAAAAGTTAAACTGCTTTGGGACCCGCAACGAATTTAATCAGAAAGATATTAGGAGGAGTAAGAAAGACTTATGTATTCACTTCCCTCCATAGCAAATCGGGAGACAGCAAAAAGGAAAATAAAAAATAAGACATTAGTAGTCTTGAGGGGTAATTTACAACTGGAGAAGCCAGTTGTAAAGCACCACGGACGGGTAATAACTGTTGTTCTGCGAAACAGAGTAAAACGTTTACAAATGAATGATGTTAGGTGTAGATATAAATGAGAGCTAATTAAGGCGTTCAAATTAATTACCAGACTCCCACAAACCGGTAGACTGGCCCACAACCTTGCAACTTTTCACTCGATTTAATGTCTAAGTCCTTGATAGAGTTATTTCACATGAGTATGTGCAAATCGTAACTTTGACCTTAAAGGTCGGGTGAAGGGACACTTTTTAAACGAAAGTGACAACATATTACATACACATGGGCATATGAACTTTTTAATAACGTATTGTTTTTTTTGTCTTACGACCTACAAGTTAGAGAACAAAGTTATCTGTAGTTTAGATAGAGTCTAAGTTCCCTATTTCTTTGGTGATGCTAAAGATTTGACCGATTAGAATAATTTCATTTTTAATGAGTTCGTCATAAGACGTAAACTACACGCACATTCCGTAAAGCACTACGAAACGTTATTTTTGAAATAGTTTTACGAGTAATATAACGAGAAAATGCGTAATTCACTTCACTCGAATATCCGAATACACAACAATGATGCATTATAGTGTGCGATCATTTCACGTTATTAAAAATAAAATTGATCGTTAAAACCTGTTCATGTACAGGTTTTAATGATCAATTTTATTTTTAATGTGAGGAGGAGGGTTTATTTTCCTAAACTATGTGAGGAGTGAAATACGTATTGTGCTAGTGGCTCCCAAAACTATGCAGTTTTTTCTCCTATTTTTCAAAAACCAGACCAAATCATTCCCGGAAAGTGACAGAATGGCATGACGGGTGACGTCGAGCCCAAACCACTAGTTATCTTTCGATGATCTATGATCGAAACATTCGAAACATTCGAAACACACAGTCTGCAGTCGGTCGTTGATATTGACATTGAGAATCGATATACGTATATAGGCTATTATATACTATAATAAACTGACGTTATGAACATCGTATCTGCATTTTTGATGTCAAGTCCAGTGAAAGTGGAATGATATTTGATTCGATGCTTTCAACTAGATACCAATAAAGTGCTATGATGCATACGGTATAAGCATAATATTATGTAACACCTTAGCATTGGATAATGATTGCTTCAAACTTTACACAGGCCACTGGGAAAAATATTGCGAACATATTTTTGACTCTATAGCAAGAATATAAAGTTCAAACTCATTGAACAATAATGGCACGTAGATGGTATTACAAACTATGGCCACTGGATTTTAGTCCGAATAAAGCTAGCTATTCCCCTTATGTTTCAGTCACTGCCTACATATGTCCGTGCGAAAAAAGATTTTAATATTTGAAGAGACATCCAAAACAGAATACATATTAATGTACCTATAGCTACTATAAGATAATTCTAAATCTTCAACGGTAAAAAAATACGAAGACGCGATAAAATGCGCTCTAAGATCAAGATAAAATAGGCGGTAGAAAGAAATACGGTCACAAAAGAGTAGGTACACATTTGTTCACAAAAAATAACAATTACCTACTTTATAATCATGTAAATGTATGATTAAATTTGTATAACTCATCTTTACTCGTATAATCAGCATTGTATAACAATTCTGCTTTAAAAATTAAAGTCGTAATTAAAGACGTAACATTCATTGTTACACTTCAAATTTTTTATGTATTTTTAACAAGGCAGTTTATATGTATGTTTCCCTAAATAATAACATTTTATTGAACCAATAATATATAGATAAACAATTTATTCCTTTTTTTTGAAGACGGACTTGTTTCACTGGGCTTTTGTAGGTATCTTTACCGGACATACTTTGCGGAAAAGCTTTATCATAAAAATGACAAAGAGTTCCCTGTTCCTCATTTTGTTAAGCACACAAAAATGTAATCTAGTCAATTTATTAAGAACACTTTCTTACTTCTTCAAACTTGTTAGTAATGTGAAACAGATTTTAAATACTTGTTAAATATGTGAAATTGTAATTTAGTCTCTATAATTACAACTCACGCGAGCGGTTGTAACTTGAACAGTTAAAAGCAATCCATGCATCGCAGTTACAACATTATGATGCAACACTGCTGTCACACAATCGGTGATATCTAAAAATGGAGTGTATTCGGAAGAAAGCCTTATTCGAGTTTCTGGTGGGGAGTTGCGCGTGCGACTAGCAACCAGTGTGTGAGTTGAAGTGATCGTGTGTTCGCGCCTTTGTCCATCCACTCACTTTCATAAAAATCGTAAGTGATCTTAATATTTTTTAAGCTCAGTGTACTTGCGTGTTTGAGGTTTATTTTTTTTGTTGGTAAATATTGCGATGCGATATAATTGGCCATGCGATTTTTTATTGTCGCTTTAGGCGATGTTTAATGCATATTTTAGTATTGTTAAAATTAAGTAATTATTAAATCAAGTTTATACATTTTATTATGCGTTATAGGAAACCTTTATCTTAATGTTTAAACATAATAATATTTTGCCGACATAAAGTGAGTGTATTTTTTTTTAATTACTGGTTAATTTTGCACTCTTCTAGTATTATTGTTAACCCCTAGGGCTAAGCTAAAATGCAGGTTGGTTCACGTCGGTAGTGCAATGGGGGGATCGAACCGGCTGACTACATGATCGCAAGTCCGACTTCCAAGCCATGGGGCTTTGGTATATAAAATATTGATTTTAACGAATTACCTATGAAAGAAGCACGTTATAAATACACATATAAGTACATTAGTTAAAACAAAATTAAACACTTATCAAAAATACTTCTTGTCACTTCTACTCACGTAAATACTTATAATAAAATGTAACGTGTAACAACAAACCTTGAAAATTTTTCAACTTAATTAGGTATTCTCTTTATTAGTAAAAGAAAGAATTACTAATTGTATCAAACGTACATCGATAAATAAGAATAAAGCATTATGTAATTAAAAAAGGAGTAACTCATAAAAAGTGAACATCCGTATTAACTTCGCTCATTAATTTTATATATAATCCATTCGCGCGAATGTCATAATTACTTTAAGTTTTTGAAACGATGATCATCTTTGATGTTTACTGATCAGCTGTCAGAACTCTTAAACGAAATAAAGCACTTGGGTATTTACATGCACTTGTATTTGTCAAGAACATTTACATTACATATAAAATTAGTTATAAATAGGTAACATTTACTATTAAATTATGTTTAAATTTATATTATATATATTTAAATATCGGGTGTGCTAGATGCCTGTCAGTTTTGTATTAATAAATAAGATCTTAGTATTAACGTTAATAACTATTTACTATATTTATTTTAATGAAGCATTTTATAATCATAAATATCTTTTAAGTGACTATTGCGGAAATTAGTTTTCGGAAGAAAAGTTCAACTCGATAATTATACCGCGTTAGTTAATCTTCAATTAACATTGTCATATACATAGAATTGATAATAAGTTTGAAACATAAATAATAAAGATAAACTGTATCTTTATTCTTAATTTATTTGATATTAAAATTAACTTTTTAGGGAAGTTAAAAGTTATGTTAGTTGATATTGTTTTGATTGACGTTTTTTAATCCGTTTGTTAGTGTTCTTCTTCCCGTACTTCCATCTATTATAAAAAACAGAAAGTTGTTGAAGTTGAAATATCGCACCTTTCAGTATAAACCAACGGAAGGTGCAAAATATATGTTTACTCTTAACACGTTGAATGCCAGGCTAAAGCATAAAGGTGTCAAATCCGGGGCACCGCATAGCAAACCGTGTGTTTTCGATCACTTAAGATGCCTTTAAACTGCCAACAGACTTAAAAAAACAATTGAAAGGTCTTAGAAATTTCCGACAAGTTGTCATTGTGACACTTTCTTAACATCCCAAC
The DNA here is from genome assembly GCA_947037095.2 of Nycteola revayana. Lineage (NCBI taxonomy): Eukaryota > Metazoa > Arthropoda > Insecta > Lepidoptera > Nolidae > Nycteola > Nycteola revayana. Next base: position 11,800,449 of record OX344842.1, on the reverse strand, counting down.
AATTTTTGGACGATTCTTAATTTATTGTTATGGCTCCAGGGGCATTTATGCTGTTGGACGCACGCTGTCCGTCATGGCATTTCACGTGTTAAGCAGCAGACAGTAGGTATCCATGGAAAGTAATTACGGCAATTAAGACACTTTTGTAAAATAATATTTTTTAGATTTTTTTGTACAAAAACATTAAAAACTGTTACTATAAAGTACATTTTTGTTTTAATAAAAGTCGTACCTGATTACCATCTTTGCTGATAGTTTCCTCAAGGGATGCAGTCTGCACAGCTTGAAGTGGGAATGACGTTCACGAATAATACAACTTTTAATCTAAAATCGAATGTCATTAATTCACCTACTCCATGTATAGATGGCGCTACGCGCCAAGTTATAAGTCGCAAGCGTTTGTTACAACTAAAGGGCCACCCATATTTTTATTTGGTGATTTTATTAATTCCTTTAATCGTTTTAATAATTAATTTGATAATACCGTTACCATTAAAACATTGCTGTGCTTAACAGCTTATATAACGTAAATAAATACAATTTAATATTTTGTAACAAACAAAACACCTTTACTAAACAATGATATAATATTCTTAAAATGAAATCATTAATTTTATCAGCACCTTAAATATAAATACACCTTTACTGTTACATACCTACATAATATAATATCGTTAAAAGGAAAGCATTCGTCTTATGAGAACCTTATGTAAGTTTTGATTAAAGCACGCCTGAGAATACTCGTAAAGTGTCGAGTCTGCGTACATCCAGAACTAGTTACTTTGTATACACCAACCACTTACGGAAAAAACCAGCTAGGTGTGAGATTGTCAGCATAAATGAGACTTCCGTAACTCCGTAGTATAACACTATTACAAGTACAACAAAAAACGGTATTTTGGTATATATATGTACCGTATATATATTTCTATGCATTTAGGAAAAAACGGTTATTTTTTATTAACAGATATTCCATTTTTTTTCAAGATTTGGCTGAATCTTTTTTTCAAAGGTAATCAAAAGTAATCGACGTCTGTACGAGGCCAGCTAGTATTTTATAAAAAAAAAGTTGTATCTATGCGAATAAATGTATAAATAATGTGTAATAACTTCAGTTTTACCTGTTGGCAATTTAATATAAATCACACTTTCTTTTAATATCAATGACAATGATTTACTTATTGACTTTAACCTCTATGGCGTTGCGGTTATGGTTTCGCTTTAAGCCTCAGAGGTGGTGGATTTAATTCGAATGCCAAAAAAGAAATCTTTGTATAAATCATAGATTTCATTCCGGGCCTGGTTGGTTGAGGGACTGACCTCGGTGCCTTAAAAAGCACGTTTATGATGACAGGTTCCAAAACAAGATACATAATACCTTTTAAGTTCTAATATCACATATGTATTGTAATAATGTAGTAAACAACGTGATTTTCTTGCAAATGGCATCATCAAAATATGAAAGCTGCAAAAAAATTACCGATTTGTATTAACTTAAAGGACGAAAAGTATATTGACAATGTACAAATATATTTGTTTATTTATATTCCTACTGACAACCTCCGTAGCGTAGCGGTATTTGGCTCGCTTTAAGTCTCGCAGGTCTTGAGTTCGATCCCCACGAAGGATAAGAAATCTTTGTGTAAATTCTAAGATTTCATTCCGGGTTTGGTTGGTTGAGGGACTATACCCTCCGTGCCTCGGAAAGCACGTTAAGCCGTTGGTCCTGATTGTTATAAAATCATCATAATAATCGTATATCAAGGAACGGGCAAAGGCGTTTCCTTGTGTGGTACAACATAATACTGCGGTCGCCAATCCGCCTGCTAAGCGGGACTATGGCAAAACCGTCCCTCGGGAGGAGGCCCATGTTCAGCAGTGGACATTGTATGGGCTGATGATGATGATATTCCTACTCTCTCTTCGTATGTAGGTAAGGGGCACATAGTATTAATTTATAACTATAAAACCGAAGGGTCTTGCGACGGTGCTATTACCTAACTAGAATTATGTATAAGCCGATTTTTTAAATTATTACGTAAATTTCTACGATGGGCTAGAAAAAACTGGTTTAAGACCTTTTGGGTATTGTTATTGTCTCAATTCGATAACTGGTAAACAATTATAAATACTGGTTTTAACTAGAGTTACGAGTATGTTTAATTTGAAACGTACATATATATCTCAGACACGATAGAGCCTTACTGACCTATGGTCCTATGACATAACCATCCCTCGTGAGGAGCACCATGTTCAGCAGTGGCATATGAATACGGGCTTATAATGATGATCAATTGTAAACCATGTGTTTCCAAGAAGAAATAGAATGTTACAATTCAATAATGTCTGAGGCCAACTTGAGTGAGGCGTTGGCAATGACATTCACTCCGGTCAATAGATTTCCATGACCGTAACCGATTGGAACTAATCTAACACAATAAGGTATAAGAATAAACTAAGTAAAAACAACAACTTATACAATTTATATTTGGATATAACTATGCCTATACTAACGCTCTAATCTCAGGAAATACATTAGATCCGATTTAAAAATTTATTTCAGTTGTAAATAGCCCATTTATCGAGGAAGACTAGGTATATTAGTTATGAAGTTCCACAATGGTATCCTAGAGAAAGTAAGAGGAAAAGAGGTAAACCTAATGAAAGATAGGATGACAACATAAACCGCTAATAATATTTTCAAAGAAACGCGTTTCAATATGATTTTCAATGGAAAGATAAGCTACTTTAATATCTCTTTGCATAATGTGAAATCATTTTTTTCGTCTTACATTGAAAGTATGATGTATGTTTTACATTGTATCTTTACCAAGGCCCGTTGGTGCGTTTTCAATTGATCCATCAGCCTATCTAAGTCCACTTCTGGCCATACGTAGGGTTGACATGCATGTGACGAAAATAATGCTGAATATGAAGATGGAGGGATATATTGGAAAAGGAAGGCTAAAAAATGGATGGACTGTGTGATAAATGACATGTGTGGGAAAGGTATATGGAGCAAACTATTATTAGTGTAAATATCTATAAAATAGGTACATACTAATAGTTAAATACATAATAATATCTCAACTGTGGACTGGCCGCAATGTCTGTAGGCTGGCCCGCGGGTAAAAGTACGTATACGCTCAAATTTGGCAATCCTAAAATCGGCATTTTGCGTATCTACAGTTCAGAGGATATATAAATTTATACAAGTTTGTAATAAACAACATAATATACTAACTTATATATGACTTTAGTAAATATTATATTAATACAGCAAAGTCTTCAGTAGACGGTTCGGTAGACGGTACACTAAACCTTTATGACATTTAAAAATAATATACTGTGTAATCTTACTTTTCTATTATCGTCCCTGTAATACAGTATGACATGACACACAAGGCTTCTTTCATCATTCTCTTATATTAGCTTCTAGCTGGACCTTTATCCCCGTGGTTATACTTTCCTTACTTACCTACTTTATGCTGCTGAACATGGGCCTCCTCATAACAGACGTTGGCAAACCAGCCAGGGTCGTTGAGGCATATTGCCATAATCGCCACGCTTGGCAGGCGGTTGAGTTGATAGATGCTGATACCCATCCATCAGGTGTATACATACACCTTCTTCTTAGTCTCCTTTTACGACACCCATGAGAAGATTAGTGGTGGTTAATTCTATGCCGGAAACCACACGGTTAGTTATACTTTGGCCAAGTTTATTTACGCGATAAAATGTAGCCTATATCTGTCCTGAAGATTGAGTCAAATTCAAATTCAAATTTAAAATTCCGTAATTTATTCCGTAAAAATGGTTACAATTGTTTGGAATCGTCATATTTTTTTTCCTAGCGTGCAGTGCGTGACGTGGCGAATACTGAGAAACACTGCCAAAAAATATGTAGAACCCCTTTTTTAAAATCTAATAATACTTCACAATTTACAAAATACTTTATTTTACATTGAGATTGGAGCGATTTAATCCCAAGCATTTTTGTCACAAGACGATATCTGTTTACTACTTTCCCATATATAAAACTAGCGACCCGCCCCGGCTTCCCACGGGTGCAATGCTGATGAATCATACATATAAATCTTCCTCCTGAATCACTCTATCTATTTAAAAAAAAACGCATCAAAATGAGATCTAAGCATGCATAGGGACGGACAGACAGCGGCAAGCGACTTTGTTTTATACTATGTAGTGATTTGTAAGAACTGATGCGACGTCCGTACCTACAGTAAATTTAATAGTTCAAACGTTTATTTGAATAGCATGAAAATACCTTTAAATATTAGCGGTTCCACAACCGGTATTTGATTCAGGTAGGAATGTAAATTGATAGTACAATTACTCTAGCTAAATGAATGGTCCTGCAAATAATTTTAGCATTGGAAACATTGCTTGGTTATTAAATTGAATTGCGATATCTAGTTACATGCATTAAAATCTTCTATATCCATTGACCATAGTATTATGCTTTTGTACATACTAGTTGAAAACCTGGCTGGCTTTAAATCTCGGAGGTCTCGGAGGCCGTGAGTACAATCCCCAAGCCGGACGCCCACGCTGGACAAGAAATCTTTGAGTTAATTCTTAGATTTCTTTCCGGTTGTGGATGGTTGAGGGACGGTGTCCAATATGTTTTGGTAATCTAATTGACCGACTAATTATGATTTTTTACCCTATTAAAACATCACGCTGCGTTCTACCGGAATGTGGTATTTCTCTAACGAGGATAAACCAAGAGACACAGCTCGTTTATACCTACTATATCACTAGCAAATCACCTAAGCGAGAAAGGTTTGACTATCAGATACGTGGTAACGTAAAAAGTCCGGAAGCGTTACGTAATATTCGATGTGAGCGTTGATATTTTCACTTACTTATACAGAATACGCACAAAATAGAAATGTAAGCGGAAGTGGAAACGGAATTGAGAATTGTATAAAAACAACTTGTCAAAGTGCAAGTTCTTCAAAGGGTACCCTAAGTAATTAATAGAATGTATATATTTCTTAAAGTCTTCTTATGACTATAAGATCTTATAGTCTTTCTTCTCCGGATGTCGCACCGTAGGTAGATAGAATAAGACTCGTAGGAAGCCAGGATAGGGACGGTAGTCCTCGCGAAGCGAGGTTCGCGATGCATTCTTGACTTTTGACTAGATCCTAGCCCGCGCTGGTTGATCTATTTTTTTAAACTACTCGATATATTATTACTATTATTTTTGTATACCAACTCATTTTTTTAATACTCACGGGCTACGCCATGTTTATTATTGTTAGGTAATGACACTTTCTGTATATGTATAATAAAATATGCAATATTGATATTATTAATTTTAGTAAACAATAAAAATAAAAACTATGTTGTTTGACAACCGCGAATTATTCGTCTACGTTAATAAACGTCTAATAAACTATTTTATTTAATTTCATATTTGATTGATTTATTGCTACGTCCACTGGCCGTGGTTCGCGTTGGCCTCTTAATAAGAAATCTGGGGTAACTAGAGTTGTTGAAGGATATTGTGCTTGGCAGGCGGATTGGTGATCGCAGTAAGATGGTAAATATCCTTGATTGCTCCTATATAATACTTTCATATTAAATTAGCTTTGATAGTCAAACTAAACATTTTAATTGCAGTGTAAACAGTATAATAAAAACAAATACTAATTGACGTGAGTTAATAGGTTTGTAAGTACGTATGACTATTGAACAATAGGCCAGTAAAATAAAAAAGTAGGTAATTCAGAAACAAAACAATGTGTAGGTATTATCTCGCAGAGTAGTGCATGGTTGCTTAGTTTTAAAATAATAAAAGAAAAATGACAAAAATATTAACATTTACTTAATTATTAATACGATTCTGCTAAATCTTCTAATCAACCTTCCATCGCCCTCGTAGATCCCAGGGTTTTATAGGCCCGCGAACTATAACGTAGAGCGTCGCGTCGGTTGCACAAAACTCACCTAAAAAACGTAACGTCATAATCCCTCAGTCCACCCGTCAGCGACCGTCCTGAGTCGAGGTTCAAGTCCCACAGGGGACGCCCTCTTGCAGGTTGCTTAGTTTGTAGTTTTTTAACCATTTGTTAAGGCTGGAGCTCTGTTCTCCTTTATGCCCGGTGAAGTAGTGAAAGCCTCCTGGCAAACTAAAAATAAGTCCGAAAAAAAAATCTACTTATGATATAATGCGACTTAGTAAATCTTTTTGTAATTCTTTCATTATGATTCTAAAAATAGTGATAAAATAATCTGGTTATTTTATGTGTAGTGAAGAATTATTTTTAATTAATCACAATTTTGTTCGAATGAAATTATTACTTTTAGTAGAAGATCCGAACCTATAGGTAGGTATTATTTATATAAAATAGACAGAGAAATAGAAAAATAAATAAATAAACGGCAAGTGTTCTTTTTTACTTCTAATTTTACTCTACAGTTTATATGTTTATATGTATAGATACATATTGTGACAAAATTGACATCGACTTCTAGAAAGATTGATTTGCGCTTGTATTGTAAAAAACAGTGTCTTATAGTTTAGTCGAACAATAAATAAAAACAAATGTTAGATCATGTTTTTGTTTCTTGTTCGACTTCGCGTCGACGATCACACATAAATGGATGACTACAGAAGTGACCTTTTAGTTGCATTATACTACTACTACCTACTACTAGCTTACTATTACCCGCGTAAAGGTGATTTTCCACCAGAGTGGCTAGGCGAGGCGAGGCGAGGAGAGAATTGAAATTTGTATGGCAAATTTTCAATCCTCTCCCAGCGCATCTTTGGTGGAAACAGTGTGGATTGACGAGAATATGCGAGGCGTGAATTGAAATATTTGTTTGTGTAAAAATGAACCGTATTGCTTCCGATATAGAGTATTAATTAACTTTGCAACATAAACACGCTTCTCACGAGAGGCTTATTATTGTTCGTTGCTACTTATTACCGTGTTACCTGAGAATACCGTCATGATAATACAAGCCTACGGGCGGAGCGGCGGACACGCGCGAGCTCGCAATGGCTAATTTTAGTGGAAAAGGGTCAGTGCGATTTCAATTCTCTTCTCGCCTCGTCTCGTCTCGCTACTCTGGTGGAAAATCACCTTAACTCCCGTTTCCCGTAAGAACATCATAATGAAATATAGCATATAGCCTTTCTCGATAAATTATCTAACACTATAAGATTTTTTTCAAATCGGACCTTTAGTTCCAGAGATAGTCAAACAAACTCTTCAACTTTATATATTAGTATAAATATTCTTTCGCAAATTCTACATAAATTCTTACACCTGGTAAAGGCATGATATGTAAACAGGATTACTTTGCTTAATATTATGAGATATATGAATTATGTAGGAGCATCTTATAACATAAAATAAATGATTAAACATTTTAACCAATTTCTCCTTTTTCGTATCATAGTAAGGTGAAACGTTCGTAGGTACTGTAACGCCTTCGGGTGCGTAGCTCAGCAGGGCTCGCTGCTGCTGGTCCTCGAAGAGGGTGTGTGAGGGGTACGAACACTATACACTATCACTCTTTTATAAATGAAAGAAGGAAGACTTTATATTAGAATTAACACATAACCACACAACACATTTTACTATCACAATAAATTAATAACGGGCTCACGTCCCACCTTCTCGACAGCACAAATCTCTCTGTAAAATATAATGTTATTGACATTTGACATTTTAAAGTTTTAAATTCAATTTTGGATTAGACTAAATCGAATAATAAATATTTTATCAGCCAGAACGTCATACCGGTCAATCAATGTAGTGAGCGATTAAAACCTTAATCTCACTACATTACTCCCCCCCCCAAGAAAAATTTGGGCAAACTGCGAAGGCTTGTTCCAAAATCCTTCCATACCTATCTAACTTAATGACTACCTGCCTCGTGTGGAAAAATTATCAAATACATTGTATTTATATAAAATAATAGCATTGGACCAAGGACCTAGCTAAGGTCTAGCAGGTGGGACAGAGTCGGGGCCGGATTGCTCATGCGTACCCGGCCCCCGCCAACGGCGGATCGAAGGAGTGTCCGAAGGAAGTTTTAGTGGCGTAGGGTCCTCTCCTCGTGGAGTTATAGCATACCACGCTGTGGAGAGGGCGAGTCCCACATATCCCGCCGCCAGCGCGCGAATACGCTGCAGAGGCGGAATGCGATAAAAAAAAAAAAGTTGGGACAGAGTCCGACATGCTCCAGAAGAAAAAAACCACGCAAAAAGTACTTCCACAGGGCCTCAACACTACCGTTCCTAATAATAACTAAGATCCTGCCTAACTGTTTTAATCCAAGCTAACGAATACAACAATCTTTCATCACACTCGAGCATTATCTTTCAAAATATTAAATTTTCAAGTAAAATAATCAAATCTCAATTAAAGCTAGCTCTTCTAATCAAAACAAAAAAAAATATTAATGTTTAAAAGGAGGCCTAAATGAATTGAAAATTTGCATTAGGTGTGTGAAAATCGATCCTAAAACAAATAAAGCAACGCCCCTTATATTAAAATAAAAAGATATTAATAACATCAAGCAACTTCACAATTCCACAAATGAACATATCCACTAAGATTCAAAACTATCTCTTAAGATCTTAAAAGATACTAATGCATCGGTAGAGAGTGGTGTTCCAACTTTATTTAATGGAAATTGTCTTGAAGAATCAAAAATATCTCTTTCCTTAAAATTACCTAGATCCCCAGACAAGAAAACAAAAATGACTGGTAGAAAATAGACTCTTTACGCCATGGAAATCATAAGGATATTCCTACATCAAGAGCTACTATGTGCTAGATGTATGACGAAAGCAGACTATGATCCAAAAACCATTTTGTCCTACCTCGACGAAAACCAAACTTCTATGCTCCCGTGTGAGGGGTACGAACATTTACACTATCACTCTTTTATAAATGAAAGAAGGAAGACTTTATAACTTTATATTAGAATTAACACATAACCACACAACAGTACTTACAGTACAGTATTTGTTGAAATTGACGGAAAATTACATTTTTAATCTGTATACCTATATATATATATATATATATATATATATATATATATATATATATGTTATGGTACAAGTGTAAGATTCAATAAAGGGTTATTCATAATTTACTAAAATTTACACGACATATACAAATATACAGTCTTTTACACGATTATGATCTAACGATGAGTAAACATACATAGGTCTATTATTGCCTTTCACAATCGCAAATTCAATAATCTATTAATTTAAGAGATAAAAAAAGCGCCAAGTACGTTCATAACGTCCGTAACATACCTAAAGTGCAGACGTTTCTCCTTAAGTTATTTGGTATGTACGATATTTATTGTGATCAATTAGACAAAGAGTAGTAAAAGTAGTTTGTAAACGAAAACAAATACAAAGTTAAATGTAGGAACTAACATCACTGCTAAAGGTATATCTTATTTTGTTTTGTTAATTATTCATTCATTCATTTATGATCACTTTCGCTCACTTATTAAAAATGATTTTGATACAGAGCTTATGGAAATCGTGTAATGAACGACAAAGAAATGAATGCGCACAATTTATTGTTTAATGGATTGTAGTTGTATTCTTATGTGTGTGTAATATATATACGATATAAAAAACAGATCGTCATCCGATAAAGTGTACGCCAAAAGAATTTCACTTTTTGAGTTTAGTAAATTTTAGTTCCATTTATTGAGCAACTGAACGTTATAATTAATGTACGTGTTTTTTAATACTAAACTCTGTCCTCGGTGCTAACGATGTAAATACTTCTTTTTTTAATTTTATTCGTGTTTTGTTTTTTGTCTTTGATTATTTTTCTCACTCCATAATTAATGATAAATCAATAAACGTAAACCCGAAGAGGGAGGATATATTATTATAGAGAAGTTGTTGTCCTTCACCGCAAATGGTGGTAGCGGTAGGTATAAACTTATACCGTTTCCTATAGGAAAGAACAGGATGCAAATAGCGATCTTGCATGTCACTTCGCGTATAGCTTTTTGGTGTAAGTACTAAAAGAACTTCCGCAACACAAAGTCTTAGATTTTTGTATGCATTTTCAAATAATAATATAGTTATACCAGTAATAATGCGTATGTATTAACACAAATTGTTACCAATACTTCTATATTTACTTTATCCAATGGTGTACCAATACTCCTATCCATATAAATCCCAATGATAAAATAGAATTCTAAGTAGTATTCAACAAGTAAGTAGGTATGCGGTACTAAACAAGCTGTATCGCACTTCGCGGGCTCTAGTCAGTGCAAAATCTATATCCGGTCGTGTCGGATTCCCGTCCAATTGGATTACAGATACTAAGAAATGGATAGTGCATTTGTATATGCATACACGTTTAAAGTCCTTGTAAACTGAACGTTAGCACGACATTCTCATAATATGGGTACTTATTCGTATGTATGAGGATGTCTCCCTCCCGACCCTAAGTTTGCTAAGAACCTTCCGATGCCCTCGTAGACCCGAATTCCGAGAGGCCCGCGAAATGTTAAGTAGAGCGACAGTTGCACAAAACTCCCCTAAAGAAACTAAAAGCCATAATCCCTCAATCTCCCTCAATCGCCCTGAGCCGAGGTCCAAGTCCCACAGGGGAAGCCCTCTTGCGCAGGTTGCTTATTTTGTAGTGTTTAAACCATTAATCTAGGCTGGAGCTCTGCTCGCCGAAGTAAAAAGCCTCGGGGCTAACTACATTTAATATAAAACAAATATGCAAGGACTTCACTTGAGACTATGAGTTGACTTGGTAATGTCACTTTTCATGATTCCTATTACCATAGCAATAGAGACCACAACAGTAAGACTATACTTAACCAAGTGAATACTAAAAGCCAAGTATTCTTCTTGTATACCACTGATTAGTGTATGCCTTGTCCGTGGGCTCGTCTTCGTCCTTGGGTTGTCAACTGGACACCAGCGCTGGGTAATTGAGAGTCGACCTTGTCGGCAGAACAAGCGTGCTTATTTATTATTGTTTTTATTCGATGCGATGTTTATTATTTTTTATTTGTGCTAACATTGATGTATTTTCTACGTGCAGTGTAGTTACTTAAAACACCAAACTATGAATAAAAACCGGCCAAGTGCGAGTTGGACTCGCGCACCGAGGGTTCCGTACAAACCTGTTTTTATTATGAGATGTTGCAAAATTTTTACTGTCACTTTGTACCAAATTTCAAGATTCTGAGTTCGCACGGGATGTAGGTACCCTGTAGGTTTTGATTCTCTTGCGAGTGTCAAAAATTTGAGGCATAAACGGCTGTATGTTTTGATTGTGGTGGCTTTGAAGTTTGATTTACAGCTCTAAGGGACAGTATACCTGAGTATTTGATATAAATTTCAGATTGAAACCTCCACGCGTTCCTGAGAAAAAGGGCCTGACATACAGACTGACGGATGGAAAACAAAGTGATCTTATAAGGGTTCCGGTTTTTCCTTCCTAAGTGCGGAACCCTTGAAAAACAATTATTACACCTTGGTACAAGTCCTATTTGTAATAAATGTATTCTCTCCAACGATTCCATAGACAGTATCTGCCGCTTCCAATTGTCTATACGATCTTTTAGAACACAATACAACAAAAGCCTTCAGTTAGGTACCTATAGACTATACTACTTTCTTCAACCAGATCGTTGAACGTTTTGTACTTGTAAGCTATACAGTGGGTATATTGTTGTAGGCAAATTGTGTACAGCGACTGTGATTGACGCCCAAATGAATTGAAATTCAAAGGATATAACAGTGAAAGTTGCGATTGTCTTTATCACGTCGTAAAGTGTATATTTGTCGCACTTTCACACGCGGGTTTGAAATACCGAAGTGGAGTGACATGATTTTTTTTATATGTTTGCGATCACTATAACATTGTGTAATAAAAAATAAAAAATTGACTATGTTCCACAAGCGGTTACACTCACGTAACTCCCGTTCGCGTGGATACTTCATAATAAAATATATCCAAGAGGCTTCCTTAATAAATGGGCTATCTAACACTAAAATATTATTTCAAATAGTTCCTGAGATTATAGCGTTCAAACAACAACAAACTCTTTAGCTTTATATATTAAGTATTTTGATTGTAACTAACAACAAAACAAATAAAAGTTCTGGTTCTGCGGTAACGGTTTACAAAAGAAACATGGACGAAATATACATTTTCAAATGCAGTGTTGTTTTAGTACTTAAAACGAAGTCACAATAGACTTAGTACGCAAGTACGTGAGTGGTTTGTCCACTACGTTATTGTTAATAAAATGTATAATATAAAGTACAAAAGGTACTCGAATTTATAAAGTCCATTTTTTTTCTAGAATTTACTCGCAACAATACGACGACGACTTAGACTTACATAATATATTCATGTTAGTTTAAACTTGAAGTTGTGCAACTAGCTCGTACCTACGTTCGTAACGGGGACGGTACCTACCCAATAGTGAGAACTTACGTATGATATTGTCTGGCACAGCGTCGTAGCGTGCCCTAGTTAGGTAAATCTGACGAACTTGAACTGTAATCACGATCATGTTCTGTATGTCTCGATGGCTATGTATATACTCATATTTAAATAATTTCATAAAAGTATTATTATTATATTATATATTAGTTGAAACTGTCCCTTCCCATGCCAGGACAACTTGTAAGTAAAGCGTAGTTGCACGTAGTTGCAAAAACATGTTTGTTACAAATGTATGATTGTATGTTTTGTAAGTTGTCCTAAATAAATAAAACTTCATCTTTGTTGGTATCACACTAGACAAAGTGGTCAAGGTCATCACTTCAGGTGTTGGTCACAAGCTTCACAATACGCCGCCACTCATCTGTGACGGCTGCCTTGCTTAAGCATTCATGTAACTTAAGCTTCACTTTCCGCGCGCGGTTGTACTCGCGTTGCACTTGTTCCCATGCAAACTTCATAATAAAATATAGCCTAAAGTCTTTCTTAATAAATGTGCTATCTAACACTAAAATATTTATTCAAATCGGACTAGTAGACGGTGACATTAGCGCGTTTAAGAAAACAAACAAACTCTTTAGCTTTATACGTTAATATACCTATTATTATTATAATTATTATTAATATACCTATATTCATAAAGATTAGTAAATTAAAGCTGTTTATAAAATATATCTATTCAATTTTATAATAAACGGTATTATAGGTGCAGTGATTACGTCAGTGAAGGTATTTCTGTAATATTTTTATTTTATAAGCATAAACTTAGAAATATGAAACCTACAGGTTTCATATTTCTAAGTTTATGTTTATACTAGCCCGAGGTGTAATCTCGCTGTGATTCGCATCCCTCTACACCAGGAGTGCTACCAACACAGCTAGTTAGGTATGAATAAAAAATATATTATTTTACAGAAACTCCTTCAATAACGTAATCAGTGTATGTGACTTTATCTAAGTTAAAGGAAAGGGATTTAGGAAGTCAACAGCCGCTTTAATCTCGGAGGTCGTGGGTTCGATCCCCACGCCGTGCAAGAAATCTTTGTGTAGATTCTAACATTTCTTTCCGGGTCTGGTTGTCTTAAACCTTTGGTCACGATTGTTATAACAATTGTATACCAGAGAACGGGCAGCAGCGTATCCTTGTATGTTACAACATAATACTGCGGTCACCAACCAGCCTGCCAAGCGTCGTGACCATGGCAAAAACCCTCCCTTGGGAGGAGGGCTTTGTTCAGCAGTGGAGGTCGTACGGGCTGATGATGATCATGATGATTTCGGAAGTAACTTATATGGACAAAAAATTTGGCCCCACGGTTGGTAAGATTTATTAATGAATTACGGCATGTATAAAATTAAACATTAAACTGCTTATTTTCACGTTCCTTTTCACATTTATTATTTGTATTGTCAAAGTTATCAAATGTATTAAAGTACAGTTCATTGAAAAAACCTTTTTATGTCATGACTACATAGTTGGAAGATAGGTATATTACTAGGTATATTTTTCATATTTGTTGTAAGATTTTGTTTTTATGGAAATTAAAAAAAAAAAAAATTGGCTGATTCAATTCAAGTATCGATGCAATACAAGAGTGTATAAACAGTTACGTTGCGTAATACAACTGTAGCTATGTACTAAACTAAATGCCACGACGAAACCCAGTGAGTGCAAAGTTGCACTGAATTACTGTATCGCAACTAAACTGTGTTTAAGTGTAATTATGGAATAGCCATTCTACAAAACATTAGTCAAGTAAATTGAGTTCACGTTGATTCTCTACTAACTGTAAGATTTACGTAACGTATAACGTCCACTGCTGAACATGGGCCTCCACCCAAAAGAGGGTTTTGCCATAGTCACCACACTTGGCAGGCGGGTTGGTGACCGCAGTATTATATCGTAATACACGGGAAACGCTGTTGTCTGTTCCTTGGTGGATGATGTTAAAACCATCGGGACAAACAGATGATCGTGCTTTGCTCGGAGGGTCATTCCTGCCAGACCGCCGGAAAGGAATCTTATAATTTTCACAAAGATTTCTTACCTAGAGGATAGAACCGACGACCTACGAGATTTATACCGCTTCGCCACCGGGACTGTCAAATTCAAATAATGTATAAATAATATGATACTGGTCGTCTCTTCGAAATATAAGACTCTTGAATATATTAAGGGTTTAGATTCGGTCTGCTTTGGATTGCTACTCTAATTTAAAGTAGCCTACTAATCATGCTGTGGTGTAACTACACCACCACAGCGTTACTAGTAGAGTAGCAGCCATGTTATTTAACTGGGACCCAATTCAGCCAAATAACATCACGAAGAACAATTCAGCGTCTCTTAATAAAGAATTCCTTGCGATTGTGAAATTTCTTGGAAGCTTTTTAATAAGCTGGTACCTATGTGTCGAGTGTTAAAACACATCTTAAGCGAACCCCGCAAGCGATCACCACAAATATAATAAAATCATCAAGTCGGCGATGCTGATTGGTTGGCGTTCTTCACAGCCGTGTCAAGCTACCAACATGAGGGACTTACTCGCTATTTTCCTATTCGAATGTACACAACGTAATAAAAACTTGTTAATTATTGTAAAATAATTCAATTCGACAGTTCCTGGAAGGAATCGAGGGAGGCCTTTGGTCAGCAGCGGGACAGTACAGGCTAAGAAAAAAAAAGAAAAATACAATTAACGAAATATTTGCCGCCGTGGGTTGTTTGCCTTTATTCAAATCACAACTATCGTCAACATCGAGTATGTATTTAGATTAAATTAGTTTTGCATGGTATCAATTAAACAAACTTGAATAGACCGTGATTAATTGGCAGGAGGATTTGTCATCAGTATTATTATCGAAAGTTAATATTATAATGTTAAAATAGACATGACTTTTACAAAACAAAATCAAAAAAAAAATATCTGAAGGAGACAGAACTGATAAATCTACATGGCAAATTAGCTCTAAAACCATGCAATACCTACAAGACATTACATATTAGATTAGATTACAACCTATATTGGTTGTACGATGGGCCTTCCTAGGACAGATTTGAGGTTTATTTATTTGTACACTAGCGGCCCGCCCCAGCTTCGCACGTGTGGACTTTTATACCCTACCCTACCCCTACCATACCCCTACCCTACCCCTACCCTACCCTACACCTACCCTAACCTACCCTACCCTACCCCTACCCAAAAGTATCCTATGTCCTTCTCCCAGTTCTTAGCTACCTCCCTACCAATTTTCAGCCAAATCGGTTCAGCCGTTCTTGAGTTATAAATAGTGTAACTAACACGACTTTCTTTTGTTTTTAAAATGTATTCTGCTATTCGGGACGGAAACAAATCCAACAAATCAAAAACCATGGCAATCGGTCCAGCCGTTCTCGAGTTATAAGTGTTGTAACAAACACGACTTTCTTTTATATATATAGACTAGCGGCCCGCCCCGGCTTCGCACGGGTGGACTTTTATACCCTACCCCTGCCCTACCCTACCCCTTCCCTACCCTACCCCTACCCTACCCCTAGCCTACCCCTACCCCTACCCTACCCCTACCCTACACCTACCCTACACCTACCCTACCCTATCCCTACCCTACCCTACCCCTACCCTACCCCTACCATACCCCTACCCTACCCCTACCCTACCCTACCCCTACCCTACCCCTACCCTACCCCTACCCTACCCTACCCTACCCTACCCTACCCTACCCTACCCTACCCTACCCTACCCTACCCTACCCTACCCTACCCTACCCCTACCCTACCCCTACCCAAAAGTATCCTATGTCCTTCTCCCAGTTCATAGCTACCTCCCTACCAATTTTCAGCCAAATCGGTTCAGCCGTTCTTGAGTTATAAATAGTGTAACTAACACGACTTTCTTTTATATATATAGATAATTGCAATGTAATGGAATAGATTATTAGTTATATAAACTTTTAATCAAAAGTGAATTTTAGCAAGTAAAAATTAAATCAATAGGATAAATACAACAAAAAACATAACTAAAGGTTTATGCATTATGTACATATTATTGATTGTTGACTGTGTTACCGAAAAACATCGTTTGATTTCATCTTAAATAAATAATTAAATACTACCATAATTACTCATTTATATCGACTAGTCAACACAGGGTGAATATAATTTAATTTTGTATTCTCTTTGCTGCTCAGTTTACATGATATATAGTCCTTCAAAATAACCACTTTGCGGTTACATGTTTACTATTACAGCATGTGCAATAACATGTTTACTATTACTTCGCTCTGATAGTCCGAAAGCTTGGCAACTAATGAACGAGGGATACCAAGAGCGAATATTTGCTGTCTCTAGTTCATATTACGTAAGGCACGTTGAAAGCTATGTCCGGCGAAGTAGCAAAAGCCTCATGACTAACTACAGAATGTACGCTCGAAAAAAAAGAAAAAAAAAATAACGTTGAAAGTACCATAAACAAAGCGCTTGATTAGGTTACTTCGATGCTGTCCCGCACAGTTTTTATTAGGTAGGCACGTAGAATGTACCATGAAGAATAAGATTCATTAGCTATCGCATACTGTATTAACATTTGCGTGGAGCACTGTTTTGTATTTTATAGACGTAGTTTATGTTATTATTTGTAATGTCCGCTATAGAATATTAATGAAATTCCGGTAAAAACTGTGGTTGACCCACTAGGAGCTAGCGTGACATGATCTGTCAAACACAAGAGTTGACTGAATTCTAAGCTTTCGTTCCCGTGAGAACATTCAAGATTTTTCTTTAATTATTACCGATTTTTTTTGTTAATTAATATTATAAATTGCAACAAATGATTAAACTATTTGCTGTATTAGTATAGATAAACAAAAAGCATACAGAAATTAGAAAGTATTCATAGTGATTCTTATATAAAGATAGCTTTGTTTGATTTTGAATCAACAAACTCTGAAAGTATAAAACGTATTTCTAATATGTTTAATGATAGAAAGATTTATATATATCTGTATACATTCACTATTCAGCCCTGCTAACATGGCGACCGTAGACTCCATTATCTCGAGGCTACGATCAATGAGATAACGTAAACAAACTCCTTTGTCCTTGAAACGACAATTCTATACGATTTAATGCTTAAGAGCTGTCTAAGTAAAGTAAAGTCTATTTGCTATGCTATCTAAGCAAGGGTTAGGATATATACAAACATACATGCATTCACGACTCTTTCCCTTAGGGGTAAGCAGAGACCATTTTCTTCCACTTGCTACGATCTTGACATATACACTTTCCCCTCTTCACATTCATTAATATATATAACTGGTTTTTTTCTAAGCATTTGTCACAGCATAACATATAAGATAATTTATTTATGTATTCAAACTTTTGCACAAAAAAATACATGGTTAATGCCGGTGACATTTTCTGCCGGTCATAAAGAAAAAAAGGGGTTCAGAGAAAAAGCGGTAGGTGCAGACAAGTAACATAATTCTAAGATGGAAAATAAATACCGTATGAGTAGAACATGAAAAAAAAAATCTATAATAATTAGCAGCACACATTTATTTAAAATACAAAACCTTGCATGTTAATCTTGATTTCAGTTTTCAGTTACAATCGAATATTGAAATCATTCTTTTGATATATAAAGTGAAAACAGAAATTGCACAATTTTAATTTGACTAATCAAACAATAAACCTTGCTAGACTTAATTATTTATATGAGTACTTCGCAAATAGAAAATTAAATCCACGAATGCGATATGCAAATATTTGCAGTAGTGTAATGAATGTATGTAACACGTTTTTTTGTTATATTCTTGCAATGTTTATTACTTGTTCGAAGTGCATAATAAATAAGTGAAGTAAGGAAGTGAAACGTAACCAGTAGCTATATAATATTAAGTGAATTTAACAATTTTAAAAGCTGTATAAGTCTGAGCCTTCATTTGAGACTATTTATTCTTGTGCTGGGTATGGTAAAGACAGTTGTTCAATACGGTGCTTCCAAAGAATTTGCCGTCCCTTTAACAGGAAATAATAACAGACGAACTAGCACGTCAATAAAAAAAAAAATGAAATTTTATTTTTTCATAGGTACAAAAAATGTAATTATTTTTAAATATGTATGTTTGTTTAAAAATAATTCGTCCCCCAGTAACTACAAGATGTGCTGGCTTCATCTCCTCCCATCCTGCCCCCATACTTTAAGTCTACGAGCGCATCGGATGGTTCTATGTAAACTAAGGGTCGGGAGGACGAGGGGGGACGCGTCGCGTTTGCGGGAGCACTCTTCTCCGGCCGGTCGAATGGAAATATAAATGTTATATTATTAATTCTAAATAACGTTATACAAAATTATTATGTTCTGTTTATGGAGTTTTCAGGATATGTCAGAAATAGAAATAGTATTTTATGAGAATGAAAAAACTAGGTAGGTATATAATTTTTTATACCTGATATATACTTTTATACCTTTTTTAACCTGACCAGTCTTTTTACAATATTTTACAAATTTCTATTGGACAATGTGTGTTTTTTATAGGCTGAAGGGATTGATCTTCCGATGCATCAAAATGTTGGAACAGCCTTAATTACTTACGTACATACGTGGTGATACAACTTCAATGATGAATTGTCTCTTTCCCTTACATTTTGCGGACCTCGCGGACTTCGGACCACACACACTCAGAGACAATAGGAATTGTAACTCCTGTTTAAGCATGTTCACATTTCCTAAACCGCATTGTAAATGCCTTTCAGCTCTATTGGTTAGATGCAATATGTTTGAGCTCCACTTATCAAAGTACCTATTCCAAACGCCAATATCCACTCAATGAAACAAACTTACTTAGTTGAAAGGTTAATGGGCTGAGGTTTCGTTTAATTAGTTTTGTCACACAAACCATTATAGCACTAAAATATTGTTTTAATTATAGACAAATGGCAAGCCTTTTAAGAATTATATAAAGTTTTGAAACAAAATGTCATGTTAAGTAATCTATGGATAGATATCAATTTAAATTAAGTTTACAGAAGATATTAGTTTTGTATAACGGTTTTTTGATGGACATACGTAGGTAGCCACGAGGCTTTTGCTACTTCACCGGGCATAAAGGCGAGCAGAGCTCCAGCCTTAATAAATGTTTTATAAACTACAAACTAAGCAACCTGCGCAAGAGGGCGCCACCTGTGGAGCTTGGACTTCGGCTCAGGGCGGTCGCTGGCGCTGAGATTGAGGGATAATGACTTGTAGTATTTTAGGGGAGTTTTGTGCAACTGTC
Organism: Nycteola revayana; assembly: GCA_947037095.2. Taxonomy (NCBI): domain Eukaryota; kingdom Metazoa; phylum Arthropoda; class Insecta; order Lepidoptera; family Nolidae; genus Nycteola; species Nycteola revayana. Next base: position 11,780,668 of record OX344842.1, on the reverse strand, counting down.
GAAGTACTTTACAGTACTTCGGGTCTACGAGGGCATCGGATGGTTGGTTCGAAAACCACCCATTGCACTACCACGTAAACCCACTCGTAACCCAATAATTTTAGCTTAGCACGAGGGGGTTAACAAGAAGACTAGCAGACTGCAAAACACAGCTAGTAACATTTTATTAAAAAAATAATTCACATACCAGCTTTTACATCAGTACAAGAGAGTATTTTTTTATTGTAGCCGAAATTTATTCTTTAGCAATGTATCGGTATAAGTTTTAAAAACCTATATGTACATAAGTATGTTCGTTCCGTGTACCTGTTTAAAAATGTCTGACCGGCAACTACAGGTAGTATCTATCGCACTAGTATTTTGAATCTAAGGAAGTGAAGTGCGAAAAGAGTGAAGGAAATGAATTTCTTCACTCTTTTAAGTCGACATCGTCATTTTTAGCGTTCAGTACTTAGTCCATAAGGAACCCTTATAGTTTCGTCATGTCCGTCCGCGCTCGTACTCCGCCCTAACTGCACCGATTGCCACGAAAATTGGTGTAGAGATGTATATTGAAGATTCAAAATTTTCAGCACACCTACAACGAAAAGTGAATTAAAAAAATTAATCCAGCTAACCCCATCGTGTAGGCTAGCGTTGGAAAGGTCTCATTAAATCCAACAAAAACTGCCTTTAAACTATGTAGATCAAGACCCCCTGCCTCGAGATAGCCTACAAAGTTAAAATTAGAGCGTTAACTTTTAAAATAATTCTGAAAAAATGCGATATATATACCTCTAAGTGAGTACTTTCAACTAAAACTAAAGCGGACTCGGTATCGTAAATACTTATTTTTATACAATTAATCGACCAGCTTATGTAGTTACAGTCGTCCTAACAAAATGAATGGAGTCGACCGCATAATGAAATTTAACTTTATTAATTTAAAAATATGCATTTTAAGATAATTATGCAAGGCTACGGAATCCTTTCATGTGCGTGCCCGACAAGCTCTTGGCCGTGTTTTAGATCTCAAAATGAATAGAATTTTGTATCAATAGCTAATTAAAACACGGAGACGTATCTTGTCGTCAAAGTCAATGGAAGTAATTACTGAAAGAGTATTGCAGTAAAAAGACCAAAAATGAGCCTTTGAAGTGTATTGGAAAATTCGAAGAACTTCATTGAAGCGCAACGGACGGACCTTATAAAATAGTAATGAGCAACCTTTAGGAATTTACCTGAGACGTTTTAACATCTTATTTCCTTGAAAATGTTAAAATACAAGTCGATAAGCAAATAAATTTCATGTTAATTAAATGCTCTAGTAGTATTAAGAGTATCAATATAAATTGTGTTAGCGCATTTTCAAGCGTCCTTCAGTGAAGATTGTTATAATATCTAATACTATATTCAACTCAAACTCTAAACTAAGCATTCTCATTTATCATATATATTTAAAAAATGAAAATCTAAATAAAAAATGTTCATGTGGAATTGGGCACGCGCCGCGACGGTATGGAACAAGATACTCATTCGTTTAAATACTGATTGCGCAGGTGGCTTAATGGTTACGGTATACGGTTCTTGAGACCTGGTCTTCGGGGTTCGACTCCTACCCTGGACAAGTATATGTTTGAACCAAGGATAGTCGTCCTTGGTGTTTATGAATTAAATATTTGTACCCCGCGACACAAGGATTAATTTTATTAAAAAAAGGAAAATATACTTAAATATATCTACTTTCTCTAATGTTGTAGGTATTTAAATCACCAACTATCTGGTGATTTAATTACCTGATAAAACGCATGCCAATGAAAATATTTTTATTCTGCGATTTTTATTGTATAGATCTTTTCGGTATAAATTGGAGTTCGTAACGCTGAAGCGAAAGGCACTTGTTGCCTTTTCAATAGATTTTAATTGGCTACAGTCATACAATCGGCGTATGAATGCTGGGTATTGATGGACTAAAAATATAGATTTTGCTAGAGCGTTATTTTAGTGCGGATATTGATACGATACTTATTAAAAAAACCGGCCAAGTGCGAGTCGTTCTCTTGCACGAAGGGTTCCGTACTAGTTGCAAGTGCCTACCTATTTTTGATATCAAGAATACAACAAGTAACATACTATAAAAGTTCTTGTAGTTCGTTGTAACTTTGATCGATGTTAATAATAATTGAATGAACTAAAGGTAAACTGCGGTTTACGGTTTATGACGTATTAAAAAAAAACTACTTACTTGATCTCGTTTAAACCAATTTTCGGTGGAAGTTTGCATGGTTATGTACATCATATTTTTTTTTAGTTTTATCATTCTCTTATTTTAGAAAGTACAGGGGGGGGGACACACATTTTACCACTTTGGAAGTGTCTTTCGCGCAAACCATTCAGTTTAGAAAAAAATGACATTAGAAACCTCAATATCATTTTTGAAGACCTATCCATAGATACACCACACGTATGGGTTCGGTGAAAAAAATAAAATTGAGTTTCAGTTCTAAGTATGGGGAACCCCAATTTTTTTTGTTTTTTTTCTTATTTTGTGTGAAAATCTTAATGCGGTTCACAACATACATTTACTTGCCAAGTTTCAACATTATAGTTCTTATTGTTTTGGAAAAAAGTGGCTGTGACATACGGACGGACAGACAGACATGACGAATCTATAAGGGTTCCGTTTTTTGCCATTTGGCTACGGAACCCTACAAAGTAACCAGTGGTATCATTGTGGTAGTGCTGTACCTATCTCTATTTTTATCCAGATATAGCATTTAAAAGCTTGCAGTAAATATTTAACAGTTTATATCATACTCGTATGGGCATCTTAAAATAATCGACTTCCTTAAAATAAAATATCCTTACTAATATTATAAACGCAAAAGTTTGTGAGTATAGATGGATGGATGTTTGTTACTCTTTCACGCAAAACCTACTAAATGGATCTGGCTGAAACTTTGCACGGGGATAGTAAATGAGCTAGATTAACATATAGGCTACAAAAAAACACGCTCCGACCCACTGGAGCAGAGTAACGCGGGTAAAACCGCGGGGCGCAGCTAGTTTGTTATATAATAAGTAGTTATTGTTTGTATGTGGTATTCCGAAACTTTTAAAAGGCTCATAGTAGCTAATAGTTCGCAAAGTGTACATAAAAAATAATATTGTATAAGGCGTATTTGCTATTGGCCTTTGTATAGTAGTGAGGTCATTGTCAGTAGTAGGTAGGTATAAGCTTCGACGGTCCTGGGTTTGATCCCTACGCCGGACAAGATTGTGAAGTTGTGGGACTACCCTCCGTACTTTGGAAAGCACATTAAGCCATTGGTCTCGATTGTTATAACGAGGGTATACCAGACAACGGGCAGCAGCGTTTCCTTGTGTGTATAATACAGCGGTCACCAATCTGCATGCCTAGCGTCGTGATTATGGTAAAAACCACATATACGGGCTGATGATGATGATGATGTGTCAGTAGTAACAATATTTGAAAATTAAACGAAGTATTTTTTTTAACTGACAACAGTACTTGTTGCTTTCAATATTCAAAACGTAATTTTCCTCAAATATGATTCACATACACATAATTATTCAAACTATTGATATACCAGTGACCGATTTAATGGGCGCCATTGTGTAGAAAGATTGATTTTATGCATGCAGGCGCAGCATCCCGTCTGCCCGAGTAAACTTTAATTAAGAAACAAATTTCACGAATATGTTCATGTAATTTGTTTCTAAATAAATCTTCAAATATATTGTTTGTTTGCTTGAACGCACTCATCTCAGGAGCTTTTGGACCGTTTTAAAAAAAAAGTGTTTTCAGTGTTAGATAGCGTATTACGCGGTTAAAATCGCGCACGGGAAGCTAGTTATTAAAATTAAGTTAAGTTAACAACAACCGCAGTTCTCCCATAGATTTTTAAATAAATTTAATGTAAAATAAAATTTTCTAGTCATTATAAAAACAACACAAAAATGGAATTGGTCGAGTCTTACATGGACATTTCTGGCAATTGATTTTAAATTATATAACACTAGCGGACAAGACAGACGCTGTCCTGCTTGATGATTAAACAAGGTGTTAATTAACTAACGCAAAACCTCTTCGGTGGTGATTTTGCTCATGGATATGAACAACTTTTAACATGGGACCAACTTTGTAACTCGAAAAAAAGAACAACTTTTTCATACATTTTAGTCGAGTAGGTATTGACAATTTGTATGGAACAGCTGATTTTTTACTTTGAGATACATGTTGGCCTCTTTGAAAATTGTTCATATTAATGAGCACAATCACCACCCAAGAGGTTTTGCGTTATTTAATTAACACGTTGTATAATTCATATATATATATATATATTGGTGCATCGCCACCAAGGCCGTGTGCTCTTTGCTGCCTACGTACGGTATATAATGTATCACTTTTAAACAAGAATTATTGTCTGTACATTAAACATTTTTTCGAAATTATTATATAACATATTAGTAAAGTTTCATGTAACTTAGTTTTTTGGTGTGCCGCATAAACCATAAACATCATATTTTAGCGTTCGTTTCACCACTTGTGAAACGACTAAAAGTTACAGTTTAATAACGATATTAGTATATATAATATATATAATAACTTTTATTAGTAGTTCAAATACACATCTAAAATTACAATAAAGTGAAGCAAAAATATATTATATTCGGTACGTGCACAGCTTTGGATGGATCGTATAAGGATTAAATTAAATTGATGCGAGGGCGGCAAGGCGAAACTTGCAGAGCGCAAATAGCCATCACGCTAAATTGAAAGTCAGTCAATATTTTTTAATAATTATTTTTATATAAGTAACAGGTTACGTACTTGTGGGTGTACTATTAATATTGGACCTTTATATTTCCAATATTTGCGTAGGTAGGTACTCGTACCGGATTAATCAACCAAAAAATAAAGGGTAACGAGTCTTTCCTTTTCACATGTTTTTAATAGGATTATTTTTGTACTTGCAACCAAATAAATGTACAAAAGATGGTTTCAGCATTGGAAGATTACATTTTAGAAAGGAACGTGGTAGCACTAATCTCTTATGACCACTAACGACTGTAATTTGACTACTCCTTGATTTGCTTGTCTATCGAAACCAGGACTGTTTCAACATCAATTAGGTAAGTAAGCTACATTTAGTCACATACCAAAATGTGGAGCAAATTACATACGATTACGACATTTAAGCAAACACGCCATGTTTCTTAGTGGTTAAACATAAATAAATTAGGTTTTTGTAATAGGTACTTTTTGCAGTCATAGGTTCCAGATACATACTTAAGTCTTGTAAGGAACAGTGTGTTAGTTATCTAAATAATTGACTTAAATGTTATCGCGAAAATGTCCTCAATTTCATAAAGATTTATTCCAGCATACATTTATGTAATAAAGGAAACAAAATTTAAGCGCCGAGCTTACTTATCCGTTAGTTAAATATATATATTTCAGTAAAATGTATAAATATTATTTATAGTTGTAATTAAAAAGGGAAATAAAATAATAATATATTTTGACAAATTGTCACCAAATAATCGACAAGTGTTCATCTTAACTATATCAATACCATCATCTTCTAATTATAGGCAAAATTCGTATCTTATGCGAGCAAGCAGAGCAGGGATCTTAATTAACCATGTAAAGAGTTCTCAATTGACACAATTGTAACTAAAAGCAGCTCGGCATGAAATTTACCAAATTTTAACTTTTTAAACATTGTATATTATAGTTTTCTTTTAAGTTCCGTAATACTTTGCTATTGAATGTTAGTAAAATATCTCAAATCATTATCATTATTTGTGGAAACTTGTAATTGGCTTACTGTAGCTTATTTTCTATTTACAATTTTCAAATCGGTCCGGTAGTTTCGGAGCATATTTAATACAAACAATCAAATCTTTTCTCTTTATTATATTAGTATAGATATAGTTTGTTCTGAGCTATTGGTTTCCTACATGAATAAATGAATCAATGAAGATAAAAATGTAGTCGGGTACCTTATGTAGGTATAATGTACAATTTTCGCTTGCAATTGCTCTTGAAAATATCAAGGGGCTAATTGAGTTCTGGGGGATTTAGGGTGGTTAAAGTAATCTTTCGGACGTTCACTATGTAGGTACTCGACCATTCGACCAATTATTGAGGGATATTGCCATAATCACCAACTTGGCATCACTGGCGGAAGTGGCGGATTGGTGATCACAGAAATATGATAAGAAACCTTGAGCTGTTAGATCCTACTGCCCATTCCTTAGTCGCCTCTTTCAACACCCAAAGAAAAAAACCATTTTAAGCCGGAAACAACACGGCAAATTCATTTTCAATCCTTTTCAAGTTTTATGTCTTACTAATATTATAAACGCGAAAGTTTTTAAGTATGGATGGATGTTTGTTACCCTTTCACGCAAAAACTATTAAATGGATTTGGCTGCAAGTTTGCAAACGCATAGTTTTTAAGCTGGATTAACATATTATACGCTATAAAATATCATACTCCGACCCACAGGAGCAGAGTGTCGCGGGTAAAACCGCGGGGCGCAGATAGTATATAATAATGTAAATGTAATTACATTTATAACAAAAGGAAAACTTTTAAAAGAAAATACGTATCTAACAAGATAAATATTGGTCGAGTATCCAACTTGGAACCCTGTATCAAACACTGCGCATCTCAACTCCCTAGGCATTATCCCAGCCTTGTCATATCGCTGCTTCCATTTTATAGTGATATAACACCAAACGTGTTACTTCACGATAATGAGATTTAGTAACTTAATATTACAGATCAATTCTCGTTGAATCAAAACTTTACTTTGTGCCAATATCAAATTAAAGCAGCGATGTGTGCTTACATGTCCACAATGTAGCCTACAGTAATCAATAATAATATATATATATATATATATAACATGCAGGTTACTCAAATTATTAGACTCCGTTCAGATAAATACTTCATTATGTACCTACTACATTTAATTTTGTAATAAGAACTTTATTTTTATACATATGGATAATTGAAAATAATAACTGATTATTATTTCTGTATGATATCGGAATTGGCAAATGCCAGGAAATTGTTTGACTACCCACATAGCTAAATAGCTATGTAGACAGTCAAACAATTTCGTATGTAGCTATCTAATTTATAAAAAAAGTAACGTTACATTTTTTTTATTTATAAAAAAAGTTAAGCGGATTGCATTCCAATTAATAACGATTAACGAAATTCGTGAATCAGTACGGATGAATAACAAATTTAAATTTATTTTTATATTATATCTGCCCCGATCTGCCCCGGCCTCGCACGAGTGCAATGCTGATATATATAGACCATCCTCCGAATCACTGAATCACTCTATCTATTAAAAAAAACCGCATCAAAACCTGTTGCGTAGTTTTGATGATCTAATAATACATAGAGACGGGCAGACAGCGGCAAGCTACTTTGTTTTATACTATGTAGTGTTACACCGTGATTATATTTTGTAGCTAATACTCAGTAAAATGATTTATTTTTGGTATTACAATTGATCAACGTATCATATTTTTTAATAAGCTTTCACTTGATTCAAAGCTAAAAAACACTAAAAAACTGAAATTTGAATGCCAGTCCAGATTTGAAAGAATAACAATAACCTCTATTAGTAACAGTATTTTTGTATTCTGATATAGTGTTGTGTGTCAAACAAACGGGATCCGCGAATTTTCACGAAGCGTGGTGTGGTATATTAATAACATTCTGTAAAATGCTGTTACGAGACAATATGACTAACGAATGATATTTATGAATGTTGAAAAATTAATAAACGTGTTGAAAAACAATCCTGATTTTCAAACAGTAATGTAATCCTCCAAATAGGTAATTAGAGGAAGAAATAATACAGGACTAACGAATCTATTACGTAGATTGTAATATTATTATGGATAGACATATTCCTAATTTGGTGGAAAAATGTTACAAATACAGAAAAACATAATTATACAAAGAATATGTCCTCACGTCGGACAAGAAATCTTTGTCAATTCTAAGATTTCTCGTACCTCGGAAAGCACGTTAAGCCGTTGATCTAACATTAGTTAGCCTTTGGTTTTAACATCTTCTATAACAAGGAACAGACAGCAGCGTTTCCCTGTGCGTTGCAACATAATACTGCGGTCATGAACCCACCTGCCAAGCTTGGTGACTATGGAAAAAACCCTCCCTTGGGAGGAGGCCCATGTTCAGCAGTGGACTTTATACCGGCTGATGATGATGATCATGACAAGAAATATTTGTATTCATCAAATCACAATGTAGTTTTGATATTCAATAACGTTTTAATTGTATGTAGCTATCTTCGATTACAAATACACATAAAGGCGTCGTTTTATACACGTCACTTCCTGTCAAATTCCTTCCGTATTAATCACCTAAAAATCAAAAACATATACACGTGCGTTCCGAAATTAATGTAACCTTTAATATTCAGTAATATTTTATCAATCAACGTAATATTCAGTAATATTTTATCAATAGGTATGTGCCTATTTTTTCGTAGGTACATTGCAATGTAATTTTATAAATCAAGGAATTTTTAACCATCGCTTCAACAAAATGACTTAATCAAACGACTTAGGGTGAAATTTTCACATTTCATTTCACATTAAATTTAATCAGTAAATATTAATCTGCTTTGGAAAATATGCTCTTAATTTTCAATACTTACTTGTATATAAAAATGAAATTGCTATAAAAGCTTTTCAATATTTCTGATACAAAATTGTACAAAGATTAAAATTTGTCGAATGGTGCGTATAAAATATTTTTGTCATAATAAAATGTGGAAGGAACAAATTGTTGTAGCAACAAAGGATACATGTACCTATTGTGGTTCGCAAACAGAATTTAATTCAATTAGCAAGTGGATTTTGGAGCTGGCGCGGAATAACTTGTTGCAAATTTATTCCAGCTCTGAGACCGTGCCCGTTTTTTAGCTGTTGCGGAATGGGAGTCCGGCTTGTGGCTGCATGCTCTTCCGTCACCAAACACAGGCACCTTAATGGTTGCAAATACGTTCCGTGTGGCAGTATCGTTGCGCCTGGGTGCGCCGTGCTGTGCTCCCCACCGCTGCGAGTGTGACCCAACTCGCTCACCACGGCCTGTGTTGTAACAAAAGTGGACGTCTGTCCCGTCATGCCACTATTAATGATATAATCCGTCGGGCCATTAGCTCGGCAAATATGCCAGCCATTTTGGAACCTAATGGCCAAATGCGCAACGACGCGACCGCGACGGTAAGAGGCCCGACGGAATGACTCTGGTACCCTGAAGGATGGAACTGCCTTTGGTGTGGGACGCTACGTGCGTCGACACCCTTTTTGGGACTCAGAGTAGGGGTAAGAGCGGCCTCAGCCGCCATGGCATGGCGGTTGTCCGCCGCGAAGAATCTCTAGAGGCGTAAATATAGTACCTTTGATAGAGGTAATGTATTTGTGCCTTTTGGTGTCAAAACATTGGTGGGGTCAGGGGGCCAAATTAATTTATAAAAACCCCGCAGTGGTTTTTACTTTGCACAGCAGGTAAACATTGCCGTCCAACGGTGTAATGCGACCAGCATTCTTGGAACCTTGCCAAGAATTATAAAATACATAATAATAAATGTATTCTATATCTATTATTATGTACTTTATCATTCCAAACACCTGAAATACGAATGTTGCGACTTAAATATATAATAATAATACATAATAATAAATGTATTCTATATTTATTATTATGTATTTTATCTTTCCAAACACCTGAAATACGAATGTTGCGACTTAAATATCATTCGTTGTATAAAATTCCTACAGTTGAAAATGTTTAGAATTTTTAAAGCTTATAGAAAATGATATTTTTTTCCATACGTTTTTCTTTAACATTAATTAGTAAAGGTTTTTTTTTCACGCTGGGCATTTTTTTGGTTTTGAGCTTATAGCTACTGGTTGTATGGTCGTGTCGATATCATCTTAGATAATATTTTGCAAAACATATAAATATCAGAATGTAACTGCAGTGAGTGTAACTCTATGTGATAGCCCCATCGGACTTTCCAGGTTTGATCCCCGAATCGGGCAAAAGAACATATTTCTAGAAATTTTCCATTTTTGCCTGCTTTTGGAATAAAAATAAATTTAAAGTACACCTGTGTTTGCGCACAGACTGACATACATTTTAATATTGCGCAGATAAAATCGGTCGGGAGGACTGTACCTATATATACTATGGAAGCATAGCCTTTCGCAACGCGATCGTAATGTATGCAAGATAGCAATCTTAAATGTGTACTCTAAGGATCTAGCAGTAATCACAAGGTATTTCCGTATGTTCAGACGGTTTGCCGAGCCTTAGTTTGGACACAATCTCAGCAGTGCACATTTGTATTACGTGACTGAACATAATCGCTTAAAGCCTAACTGCAACTTAGGAGCAAATTAATTTTAAATAGATCCACTTTGCAAAGCACCTAGGTAAGTAAACACAGGTTTGTTTCCGTTAGCATCTAACATAAACAGACCTTTATTTACTTTGTACCAACAACAAAGACTACATTGAAACTCACAAATGATATTCTTTGTAAAGAACAAAGAATGAATAATGTTAGTAATATAAATCATTATTCTGTATACTTTCAAGACGACATAGACTTCTAGATGCTCTTTGTAAATTTCATTGATTTGTTTGAAAATAAATTTTTGTGTAGCTTTCTTTTGCAAGAACTATACTTAAGAGTATGAATTTACTTGCGATTGTCAGGTGTGATCCTTAGTGTGTGAGTGTGAGGGTTTGATCATTGCTATTTACCTTAGCAATAGAGACGACAGTTAGACAATGCTTACTTAAGTAAAAGCTTAAGGCGCAACGTTCGCACTTTAAGTAAATGAATATATCGGAATATGGCAGTTTTAACTATTATACTTAAATAATTGTTTATTTTTCGAATATAAAAATCAACTCTTCTATTGTTAATAGCCTTAAAAGTTAATAGCATTAGTCGGAATTTCAATACAATGATAAAAGTACAAAATTTAGATTACAGATATTTACAAGGGTTTTCTATGTTTTTGACCTAAAGATAATTTAACATAGGTATGTTATTGCCACTTACTTTCGTAAAATAAATAATCTTTTAATATATATGATAAGAAATGCCACTTTCTGACAATTTCTCCGTTAAACACCTGAAGTGCAAACGTTGCGGCTCAAGGCTTAGTATTTTTTTTGCATGCCACTGTAAGTAACTAAATTCCTGTGTTAACAAACATAATCCAAAAACTACTTGGAATTCTCAGTCAGTAGTCCAGAACATTAGATCTCAAAATCAACTACCATAAAACTGAGCCACCAATGTTCATAACATATGTTTACTCATCTGTGAATGCGGCTCTACTACGTATGGTTAAATCGTAGGTACAATCAGGTACATATAGATAGGAGATAGGAAACGTAACACACATAGCACTTCCTTGTGCATAGATATGTTGAACTTTCCGTTAGCCTAAACAAAGTATTAAAAAAAAAGTATAGCAACATTTTTAAAGACATTTTATAACTAATTGACTATTCATATTGATGGAATTTATGATAATAACACATTATTTACACACAGATAGAAGTCTCTTGTAAAATATTTATCGGTAGTAGGTATAACTTTAGTCCTATACCAAGCTTGAAATACCTCCGGATCCGTAACGAATTTAATAAATGTATATTTGTAGGTAATTTATAGCCACGATGGAAATTTATGTACCTACTATGTTTCTTCATGTTATGTTTTATTATTGGTAGCCTATAAACGCTTGCAATACCAGATGTACCTATCTACTCACGCATTGCTAAACTTAATCCCACTTCCTGCACAAGGGAGCGTGATGCTCAAGAACACTACATTAATCAATAATGTTTCTGCTGTAAGGCGCTTCCACACCTAATTGAGCGTACTAATCCTATGCCTTCTTATTTTCTTTTTTTTACAGAAAATGCGGTTATTACTTCTGTTTGCCCTCGTGGGGCCTTTATGCGCAACTGACAGTGACTGGCGCCCAATTGTGCCAGACTCTAATCTCATGTATACTGCGATACATGATACAGCTAGATCCCTGGACTCAGGGTAGGTATCTCAGGTGTATTGTTTTAACAGGAAATTTATTATCTTCTTTGGTTAAAATATAAATTCCTAAGCCTATTTCTAAGACTATTCCTTCCTCGTTGGTTGAGGGACCTCTGTGACCCGGCAAGCATGTTAAGCCGTTTAACCTAATTGTCATAATACCTTTATTAATTATATACCTAATAGTCCAGCGTTTACCTGTGGATGCACTATTATATCTATAGGTATATAATACGGTCACCAACACGCCTGCCAAGCCTGTTGGCTATGGCAAATTCACCTCACAAACGCAAATTTCAAGCAGTGGACGTTATAATAGATTTAACTAGTTTTCCTACACTTAAATCTAGTCTAGTTTAGTTCGATAAATTCCCTAGCAGTGGTTTCAAATAGAATTTTGAATGCATTTAATATTTAACAAGTTTATTATTTACAATTTGGTTTCATCAAACGTGACTGAGAGAGTAAACAGATGGAATATGATTGGAAAACTTGATATTCGGGTACTTTAAAATTATAACAAGAAACTACCTATATAGGTAACTACTACTAACTGCCTACCTTCGGAGCCCAATGGCTAAGAAGCCAGATTTACGACTGTGGTAGCCGGTTCTATCCTCATCCATTGCACTAGTAAATAGAGGAAATTCTACATATAACTACAGTGAAAATAGTGAAAAAAGTGACCACTTTGTTTTAGTACCTACTGTCTGTAAAATTAAAATGAGTGGTTTGTTCTTTTTTAATGAATGTTTATATAATTTTCTTGATTTCCACGGCGCGTGTATTTCGCATAGGTTTTTATGATATCTACATCTAATCTTGGTAATTTTGCTTCTTATTGAAAAGTTTTCTAATCATATCATTTAAACAATCCACGAGAATAATCTATTACCACGTTTCTCGTGGATTCTCCAAATTTCATGATTAATACATTTTAATTTTTTAATTATATACTTTGAAATATCAATTCGCAACTTCTATTAACTGATAGCATGTCTTCCCAGCTCCCGTCTGAAGATCATAAATCGAAGACCAATATCGACTCACGGACGTCCGAGCCAAGTAAATCTGTTCAGTCCATCGACTGCCATGTCAGATTCCTGCAGCATCTACAAGGTTTCCATGAACCAAGAGCTGTTCTACCAATACGTGGAGTATGAAAAAGAGCTTCCAGAACTGAAGGAGTTTACACTTTGCATGTGGTCGAAGTTTCACAACCACTCTATGGACCATCCCCTGTTTTCTTATTCGGGTAAGTGACACTATATTACTTCAAAGTAAATAAATATAAGTATGCTATCGGTGGAACCACGCTGGTCGCTCCCGTTTTGCGTGATTCCATAATTTTTTTTTTTTTTTTTTAAATTAATATTTTAACTTCAAATTCTCATGGAAAACTATCGTAAAATATTTAAATGAATACGGTATAATATTAATTTGACTGCATTCTGGTTTTTAATTCCAGCATTTTATAATAATCTGAATGCTAGATTAACCATTTACATAGTAATCCTGGATCCAAAATCGTATATCTGTATTAAATGAACCACGATCCACAATAGTACCGCCAACGCAGTATTAATTGTGGCACTGAGAGTCCAGATCAGTTCGCCGGTAGTGGCCAACCATAGCCTGTACAAGTGAGTATTTACGAGTACATACAATGCGGTAGGTACATTCAATTATAGGGATTTTAATTGTGCAATATTTAATTGCTTCGTCGTGTTTATGTTGTCCCTATGAGCATGAACAATTTAGATTGCAGACGCGTCCTTGTTTGTTTTGGCGTTTGCTTTTAACATGTTCATACGTCAAGAAACAATTACACTAGATTTACTAGACCGACACGGAGTTACAAGCTATCTACAAATTGTCGGTGGTTTCGTAACCTGTAGGTACGTATGTTTGTAGCTCTTCATAATTATCGTGAGATTAGAGAAAATACTGTGATTCTCTGAAACCATGCCGAAAGACAAATTGTAATCCGATCTTTATTACTGTTTGAGTTTGCGCACTAGAAATCAATAATAAAGATCGGAATTAAAGAGGTTTCGAAAATTTTTGAAAATGTTAAATAGAAGAAACTACTTATTCTTTTGCCGAATATAGTTTAAGTAATATAAAAAAATTATAAAATTGCAGTAAGTTCAAATAAATAGTAAATAAAATTATTTACTCTTTTTTTTTGTTCGTTTGCGTATTGCACTAGTACAAATTTTTCTTTCGAATTTTATAAAAAATACATACCGATGGGACCTTTTTTCATTATTTTTTTTTCCGGGGGGAAATGCATTTACGCATTCCCACCGCCGCTGTAGCGTATTCGCGCGCTGGCGGTGGGATATGTGGGACTCGCCCTCTCCTAGACTCAGATATGTAATTAACTCAATTTTGAAAACAATGTTAGTTGCACCTTCATGGCGCTATCATTCATCCCCATCTATTCATGATAAATTAAAGCTTACTTCATTTTTGTTACATCTCCAGAACATCCTCATCATCCTCTTTTAAAAGGTGACTAAGCCACAAGCGCAATAGCGCAGCTCTGTGGGACCCTAGAACTTTTTTTTAAACAATAGCTCTGGGCGGACGCCGTCAGGGATTAAGGAATTATATTTTTTAGATTTTTAGGGCAACTGCCGCTCTATACAGTTTGTGAACATCAGGTCTGGAGGTACTGAAACGTTAGTAAAAACTCTTAAATCAAAGCTAAAAAGCTAAATACCGATTGAATGACCGATTTTGAAAAAGGAATTCATCTTATGTGCCCTTTTCGAAATTGCATATTCAATTAGACCTCGCAAAAGTTTTGTAGCAAGCCAGTTAAAATCGTTACAACTCAACGAACACATTGAGTATCAACAAAGTATAAAACTGACGCAAATAGAAGCCCATATTGGAAATAAGACATTTACATAACACGGTTTATTAAACATGCCATCATAATTATATCCGCAGTCGTCTAACATCGCTTATAGTTAGGTTACGTCATATGATACATATAAAATTGAATATGTAGGTATAGTCAACAAAAGAGATAGGTGTATGGTGTACACATTGTCAAACGTAAAAGCCTATTATTTTCCGATAACAAACACATGTTTCAATTAGATTAATTTGTATATATTCCTATGTGTCATCAAAATCTGAATTTTTATCATCATCAGCCCGCATAACGTCTACTGCTGAACATGGGCCTCCTCCCGAGGGACGGTATTTGCCATAGTCATCACGCTTGGCAGGCGGATTGGTGACCGCAGAATTATATTGTAACACACAATGAAACGCTGCAGGAACGGGCGTCCCTTGCTATACGATTATTATAGATGATGTTATAACAATCGGGACCTACGGCTTAACGTACTCTTTCCGAGGCACGGAGGGTAGTCCCTCAACCAACCAGACCCGGAAAGAAATATTAGAATTTACACAAAGATTTTTTGTCCGGCGTGGGGATTGAACCCACGAACTCCAAACTTTAAAGCTAGCCAAATACCGCTACGCTACGGAGGTTGTCACTTATATAAATATAAATAAATGTTACCTCAGTGAATCCTCTTTTTTGCAAACAATCGATGGTGTCACAAAAGGAAGAATCACGTAAAGATTTCACCATCGACTAATAAGCACATTATGATTGTGTTTTTTTTTCCAAACAAGAACCAATGTTGGTTTAAGATACCACGGTAAATGCCACGCCCATCTTGTCGGAAGCTACGTTAAGCATAAAGTATCATAGGCGAAGAAAACCAATGATGTAATGGTCGAAAGAAACTCTCATGGGTAGTTATTTAGTTATGCAATGTATATACTAATGTTATATACCATAGAGCGCTGATATCGCTGCGGTCCGTTGCGTTAATTATAAAGATGTATGGCATGGTGATTTTATAGTGATAATAAATATTTATATTTCTTGGTACTGTAGATTTTATCATAATTATCTCAAAACATAGGAAATATTTGTCACCGACTTAATATGCCGTGTATGTTTTTGGTCAAGATACCAGCAAGTCACCAAGAACTAGCGTCACGGGTGAACAGTAATGCTCATCACTGTTCATACCCGTGCCGACACCAGTTCGTACTCTGTATGGGACGCTTTATATAATGTCAAAATATTCCTTATACCTCTAATATTTTTTATTAAACGATTCAATATTTTCATTAATTAATCGGAAAAATAACTGTTAGGTACTAGGTTGTGGTGCCATGGCCTGAATATATATTAAAAAAAAAAATAGATTTTATACCCAAAGGGTAAAAGCGGTTACCACTATGTAATAAGTATATTGTACCATACAAGGAAACGCTGCTGCCCGTTCCTTGATATACGATTATTATAGATGATGTTATGTCCTTGATTTCATGGGTCGCGTGGTGCCGGCGGTAGATGCTGGGGTGCAGGTGGACGCAGCGTATTTTGACTTTAGAAAAGCTTTTGACACCATCGATAATGACATCTTACTGCGGAGGCTAGCTTAGGTGGGATGCACCCAGCATCTATTGCGGTTTTTCGCCAGTTACATGCAAGGCAGACAGCAGTATGTGGATTATAACGGATGTGAATCCGCCTTATATTACACTTGGTCGGGTGTAAGTCAGGGCACCAACCTGGGGCCTTTACAATTCATTATTATGATAAACAATTTGCCAGAAGTCGTAAGACATGGCGCTTGTTTATTATTTGCTGATGACTTCAAGTTGCTGCTTGAGATTAGGTCCGAGTTTTAGGGAGTCGAAGCAGCTCGCGTCCGTAGGTTTACCCTCGAGACCCTACACGTGACTCCTGGGTGGTGCTAAACGAGCTGCACTTACTGGTGGTAGGCTTCGGCCGCGGCTAGTGACCATCCACCGAACAAAGCCACGCCGCCAAACGACTTTGTCGTGTTCCGGCGTGTTGTCTGGTGATGCCATTTGAAAGTCGAGTCAGGACAGCAGCGTCCCATTGCAAACCGAACATTAAACACAACGAACTGCCGCATTGAGAGACTAGTCGAGGAGGGTAGCGGGATCCGAGGCACGGTGAACCGCTGGCCGACCGCAGTCAGTAGGGGGCCCAATTGTGACCCAGCCACTCATGAGAGCCTGCCCCGCCAACTGTCGAAAAATCCCAGGGAAGTGCCATCGTGCCGGTTGGCAACCGGGCGAGAGGGCATGATGGTAGTCTTTGGGGGGGCTCGGGCGTCCCCGCAGTCTCCAGACTAGTCCCCCTGTTGTGCGTTTAGTTTTTAGTGTGTTTTTCTGGAAAAGCAATGCGTGATGCCTCGTCCTACTGTCGACTTTCGACCCTTTTTACTCCCAACACCATGCAGAGAAACAATAAAAAGAGAAAGGTTTCACAGCGGCTGCGCTCCCTCTCACTGAAAGTGCACCTTTGTAACATAAGGGGTTTGCACTCAAACCTCGTTCCTGTCCATCACCACCTTGAGACTGAAAAACCTCACCTCTTGTTTCTCTCGGAGACGCAGAATGGTCGTCCTTCCGACGTGTCGTACCTTAGTTACCCAGGGTATACCCTGGAGCACAACTTCAAACCACGTGCGGGAGTATGTGTATATGCTCGGGATGACATTTGCATTCGCCGTCTCCGTCGATTCGAGGACCCCACCTTCTCCGTACTCTGGGCTTTGGTTGACACAGGCATTGATAAGATTCTGTATGCCTGTGTTTACCGCTCGCACACCGGGGATCCGGAGGCAACTCGGCTCGCTGAATACCTCTGTGAGGTGGCAGACGCAGCTCAACAAAAGTACCCATCCGCTCAAATGGTGTTACTGGGGGATTTTAATGGCCATCACCAGGATTGGCTGTTCCCATACCGGGACACCGACCACGCTGGGAGAGAGACGCGTAAGCTTTCTTTAGCGTTTAATCTCACCCAGATGGTCCAAGGAGCTACACGGATACCAGACGTTGACTCGCATACAGCCTATTGCTTGGACCTTCTGCTGACAACTGATCCAGACCGCTACTCAGTGTCGGTCTCTTCACCTTTAGGTAGTTCCGACCACTGTCTGGTGAAATCTGTATCTGTCTACTCCCCGCCCGATCCCTGCCCAAAAGGCACTCGGCGGATGTGGCGATACAAGTCAGCAGATTGGGATGAGATGCGGTCCTTCTTTGCATCTTATCCTTGGCAACCTGTCTGCTTCTCTTCTGGTGATCCTACCACCTGCGCCAATGCTGTGACCGATGTGCTACGATTAGCGATGGAATATTTTATTCCGTTCACTGACGTACCGTCGTCTGGCAGAGATCGCCCATGGTTCGGGGCTGAATGTGGACGCGCTGAGGCGCACAAACATCAGGCATACCTGGCTTGGGTCGATGCTCGTAGGCGCAAGGTAAAGGACATACACGCAAAGAAGAGAATTTTTAACAAGGCTGCCAAGTCCTGCAAAAAGGCTCTACAGAAGGCTCGCTTTGACCATATTAGCCGAATAGGGAACAAACTGGCTTCGTACCCCGCGGGTAGTAAAGCGTTTTGGTCCCTAGCTAAATCAGTCGAAGCAAACTTCTGCCGCCCCTCACTGCCTCCACTGCATAAGCCTGATGGAACACTGGCTCACACTGCTGAAGAGAAAGCCAACTTGTTTGCTTCTCTGTTTGCGGGATCTTCACGACTAGATGCTGGAAGCGCGATTCCTCCTAACGTTCCAGGAAGCGAGATAGTCATGAATGACATTCACATTTGCCAAAAGGAAGTTCGCAAAACGCTTCGTAATCTTGACGTGAATAAAGCCAGTGGCCCTGATGGTATATCTAACATCATGTTGAGGACATGTGCACCCGAGGTGACTCCTGTCTTAACACGCCTCTTTCGCCTCTCTCTAGAGACTGGACTGGTGCCGAAGTCTTGGAAGCTAGCAAATGTGCAACCCGTGCCCAAAAAAGGTAGTCGTGCTGACCCTTCAAACTACAGGCCTATCTCCATCACCTCCATACTCTGCAAGAGCATGGAGCGTGTTATCAACACCAGGCTTTTAGCGTACCTAGAAACTAACAACCTTCTCAGCGATCGACAATACGGTTTCCGCCGAAACCGGTCCACTGGGGATCTTCTAGCGTACGCTACCTACATCTGGAGTGAGGCCATCGAGAGACACGGGGAAGCGCTTGCCGTTTCTCTGGACATCTCGAAGGCCTTTGACAGGGTTTGGCACGATAGCCTAATTGGCAAGCTTCCTGCATACGGTCTACCTGCTGCATTTTGCGCTTGGATGTCGGATTTCCTGAGGGATCGGTCATTACGAGTGGTCGTTGACGGCTGCTCGTCTGAACAAATGGCTGTCAATGCCGGTGTTCCCCAGGGGTCTGTACTCTCTGCGACGCTTTTCCTGCTGCATATCAACGATCTGCTGAAGCCCGGTACCTTTGGGTATGCAGACGACAGCACGGTCGTGGAGAGCTACACTTCCAATGCGCGGGCCAGTGGGCCGGATATAGAGTTGCTCAGAGATGCCATGGTTGAACGCTTAAACTTGTCCCTTAAGGCAGTCTCCGATTGGGGCGATGCCAACCTGGTTCAGTTTAACGCTAGTAAAACCCAGGCGTGTTTGTTCTCCTCAAAGAAGAGGCCGTTTCGACTGTCTCCTTCTTTCCGAGATGTATCCGTGCAGTTAACTGACAAGCTTGAGCTGTTAGGCGTTGCTCTTTCATCGACTCTAAATTTTGGCTCATATATTGAGTCGAAGGCCCAAATAGCCTCTAAAAAGCTTGGCATCCTCTCGAAGGTGAGAAAGTACTTCACACCAGATCAGCTGCTCACATTATACAAAGCCCAAGTTAGAGCATGTATGGAGTACTGTTCTCATCTTTGGGATGGTTCCGCCAAGTATCAACTAGAGGTACTGGAGTCGATTGAGAGGCGCGCCAAAAAGTTAATAGGCAACGTAGGCGAGTCTCAGCTGCAAAGCCTTGCGCACCGACGAAGGGTTGCCAGTTTGTCGGTTTTTTATCGGATACATTTCGGAGAGTGTGCTGAGGAACTGCACAACTTAGTTTTGCCTTCCCCTTTCTTCTATCGGACAACAAGACACTCGGAGAGGCGCCATCAGTACATGGTCGATATTCCCAAAATACGTACGAAGCGCTTCGAGTCCACGTTTTTTGTACGTACTGCGAAGATGTGGAACTCCTTGCCGGGGTCTATATTTCCCGATAAGTACGATATGGGTCTCTTCAAATCAAGAGTAAACCGGTTCCTTCTAGGTAAGCGTGCTCCATCCTAGGCTATTCCGATGCTTAACATCAGGCAGGGTGTAGTCAAACGCTAACCTATTTCTAATAAAAACAAAAAAAAAAAAAAGAGTCTGATTGCAGGCGCCTACAGGAAGACATCGATCGGATAGTGCAATGGAGCCATGAAAACAAACTATATTTCAACGTATCCAAGTGCTCGTTGATGAGTTTCACCCGTGCTCGTGTGCCTGTGCTCTATGAGTACGTGGTGGACGCGGTGCCACTGCAACGAGTCACGGAGGTGCGAGACTTGGGTGTTTTCATGACTCTCGATCGGACATTCCGTGAGCATGTAACCAAGATCTGTAAGAAGGTGTACAGAAACTTAGGATTTATTCTGAGACAGACACAAAGCTTCACAAATATCACAGCAGTTAGGGTCCTGTATGATGCACTAGTCAGGAGTCATCTGGAACATAGTGCCGTCATATGAGCTCCACATGAAGCTAAGTACTCGGTTATGTTGGAGCGCATCCAGAATAAGTTTACGCGCCATTTGTACAGGAAATTATATGGGGTATATCCATTTTACCCACTAATGTATCCCACTCTGTTTGTCCTGGGCATGGTTGGCTATAATCAACTGCATGTCCGACGGGAGTTTACGCTGGTCGCCTACTTGGTGATGGTGCTTCGTGGAGTGAAGAGTCACCCGGGAGTATTGCAGCGCTTGAGTCTGTGTGTGCCGGACCGCTACGTGTGGCGGAGGCGCAGCCCGCCACTGCTACTGGTACCTACAGCCAGAACTAACCTACTTGCCAAGGCACCCCTTACCAGAGCTATCCGTACCATCAACGATCTTCAGACTCAGATTGATGTGTTTACATGTTGTTTTAGTGAATTCGCAAGGGTATTACTATTTATATTATGTTACAGGCGAAATAATATCTAATTTTAACTTTATTTTTGTACTATGTTTATATTATGCTGGTTTTGTGTTTTACAATATGTAATGTAATAATGTAATATTTTAATAATGTTGTTATATGTTCTAATTCTGTTGTGTTTTTTTAGAAGTGTATGGTTTAGGTTTAGTTTAAGTTCTTAGCTGCCGCATTAGGGTAAACCCTGTAATGATAGTTTAAGGTGTATGAATAAATAAATAAATATAAATAAATAACAATCGGGACCAACGGCTTAACGTACGTACAGGCACGGAGGATATTCCCTCAACCAACCAGACCCGGAAAGAAATCTTAGAATTTACACAAAGATTTTCTGTCCGGCGTGGGGATCGAACCCACGACTTCCGAGATTTAAAGCGAGCCAAATACAGCTACCCTACGGAGGTTGCCTGCGGTACTGCGGTTACCAACCCGCCTGCCAAGCGTAGTGACTATGTGCAATTACCCTTTCTCGGGAGGAGGCCCATGTTCAGCAGTGGACGTTATACGGGCTGATGATGATGATGACTATGTAATAAGTAGACAGTTGAAATGTGGACTGATAATGCATTTCTATCGCTGCTATAACAACAAAATACTATATTAATGGCAACACGTTACAGTTGAAATTATTTATTATTTCAAATTTAAGCTAAGTTGTACATAGGTATAATAATAGTATCTAATGTTGTATAAACAATGGTATAAAAACCTTTGTGCGTGTGTCCAACTTGCACTTGGCCAGTTTTAATTAATTCATATTTTCATATAATTAAATTATTAAGCTTTGTTTATACAGCACTAACATCAAAGGAATATGTTATAAATAAATACCTACAGCGCTTTTACCAACTGATAAATTACCGAAATTAAACTTGAACTGATTGAATTGCATTTTGTCAATAGTTTTACATTACCTAACTGGAAAGTTCATTAATATTCAATTACATAATATTATTTTTATCGATTTAGTAACTAATTTATTACTTAATAGATAATTTAGAGTTAGAGTTTATTTACAACAACATTTTGAAAAAAATAATGAAGGAATACATATTTATAAAGTAAAAGAATTTGTTTGTTTTGCTTGAACGCAATAATCTCGGAACCTACTGGACTGGATTTGAAAAATTATTTCATAGTCCATTAGCATTTATAGCTCATTTCCAGTTATTGATATCTCAAATACTTAGGTACCTAATAATATTGTGCACATTGTTATAAATATTAATATACCTAGGTCGTCGGTATGTGCTCGGTAATTTCAGGCATGCCAAAATAGCTAGGTAATAAAG
The DNA here is from genome assembly GCA_947037095.2 of Nycteola revayana. Lineage (NCBI taxonomy): Eukaryota > Metazoa > Arthropoda > Insecta > Lepidoptera > Nolidae > Nycteola > Nycteola revayana. Next base: position 11,758,101 of record OX344842.1, on the reverse strand, counting down.
GGTTCAGTGAGCGAAAGTAACAAGCGTCGCTTTGTTTGTGATTCGTAGGGTTGCCGACTACCTTTGACAAGAATAGCACATCACATCTTTGAACTAGAAAATATGTCTTACATAATTGTTTTGTTATATAACCTTCAAAGATAATAAACAATGTTAGCGTGCGCTGGAATATAAATAACGTTTCTACCTATGTATTATCTTTGGAAGTTTCAAATCGTTTATTTAAAATGCAGCGGATTAATTAAATATCTAAAAGTTATCATTCCACAATCTCATCTACCAGCGACCGCCCTAAGCCCCATTGCGTACACCATCGTACGCAATTTGGTTAGTTTGTAGTTTTTATACTACCCTGCTCGACTTTTATACCCGGAGAAATCGTATCTACATCTATATATCAATAACTACGATGGAGGAGTAAGAAATTTCACACTTTTACAGTTCATATAGAGAAGGATTGCAGAATGCATTTTTTTTTAATAACGGGCCAATTTGATTTGATTAAAAACAAAGCAGTCATGATTACAACCCTACATGGTGGGCAACGCATTCGTCGTTACGACTCCTCACTGTGGCATTGAAGCTGCATCACGAACATACCAGAGTCAATATTAGTTTACGCGTATGCTTTGAGGACAACGCAACCAGTCATTTCAATAGCTATTACAGATAACCAGATCAATAGGTAATATGATCATTCAGCTTAGCTCTAGTCAAAGGGAATACGAATTATAGGAATTTGAGTGAAGCGTCACAAAGCGATTCCACATTTATATAGGCAATAACATATTCATGTTTGCACAAAGATCAATTGGTATATATAAGTGATATTCTATATATGTAGCTTCCCACGCGCGTTGTCTCCCTACCCTTTCCGGTGGGAACTTCGTAATTAAACATACCCAATGAAACCCCTCGATATCGTAGTTTTGTAACGGTGAAAGAATTTTTGAAAACTCGGTCCAATCCCGGAACCGATTCAATGCAAACAAACTATCAAACTCTTTAGCTTTATAGATTGGTATATAAATATAACAGATTGTTATTTACGCGGTATGGCTGTAGGTAACACTGAGCGACTTTACGTTATATAAATATAATGAATTGAGGATATTATCATATCATTCAGCGTAATCTCATAGTATAAAATAATATTTAGGTTATAAAAAGCTTGTTACGTATTGCGGATCTTACTAACTTACGTATTTATTTTTATGTCAACTTAACAGGTTTTAATACACTTTGTATTTCCTGTGTTCGTAACAAATGTCTAAATAAGTGTATCTGATTATTTTCTCTAATTGCATACATTTATTTAGTCCATTATATCCGTATTTAAATCAACTCGTTAACAAAACTATTAAATATGAATATAAATTTATCAAATATTTACGACATTCCTGAAAATATGTAAGTTCAAACTAATTCAGAAGATTAACTAAGTTGATATCGTCGGTGATATGCAATAACGCGTAAGAGGCAGTTGCTAGTAAGGTGCAATCCATCTGTCAAGGATATTTTTATTATTTGTGTTTTAAATGGTGAAATATCAATTTGCTACATTTGATATTCAATCTTAAATGCGGTCGGCTGCGACTTCGCTTACATTTCGATTTATCGATATAAACTTTTCGGTTTAATGCCCATTTTTTTTTGCGGATGATTCTTCTTCTTTTCTCTCCCGTTGATGAGCTGATATATGCTGCTGCTCATCCATCTGTTGTATGTCCCTAATTCGCCTCTAACGACACCCTTAGGAAGATTGTTATAGATGATGTTATAGGGTGGTCTATACGAAGTCGGCAACCACAAGGCGAGCCAAATATCAGCGCAATCCGTTTAGTATTTTCAGCTGCGTGTGTTGATAGAGCAGTCAGTAGGAACGGTTGCCTGTTATCATATATATTTATCATCATCATCAGCCCGTATAACGTCCACTGCTGTACATGGGCCTCCTCCCGAGAGGGAGTGATTTGCCATAGTCACAACGCTTGGCGGGTAGGTTGGTGACCGCAGTATTATGTTGTACCACACAAGGAAACCCTGCTGCCCGTTCCTTGATATACGAGAATTATAGATGATATTATAATAATCGGGACCAACGGCTTGATGTGCTTTCCGAGGCACGGAGGGAAGTCCCTCAACCAACCAGACCCGGAAAGAAATGTTAGAAAATGCACAAAGATTTCCTGTCCGGTGTGGGGACGCTACGGAGGTTGTCGTATTTTATTAATTAAAAAAAATAGTGTTTAAATATTTATATAATAAATTTGAAATTAAATGTATCATTGTTACAGTTGGGGACGAACATAAGGAAATTTCTGCGTGGATTTCAAACACAGAAGAGGCCAGTTACTTTAGTTTGGCTGTGCACGGTCAAACATTCTTCAGACTAAATTATCCTTTAAAGATAAACACGTAAGTTTACATTTTACTGTTTTGTGAAAGATTCAAATCTAGAATTACGGGCGAAGCGGGGCACCAGCAGATTATTACTAACTAAATACTAAAACAGGAAGTGAAATAGTTTAAATGAACCAGTACCGATAGTAGACTATCGGTACTGGTTCATTATAGGACCTAGACTCGATCAAAATATAATAACATAAGCTGTACTTTGCATCAAAAGCAAATTCATTATAAAAAGACCTATGTATTTTTTCTAAGTAATGTAAGAATTTTAATATTTATAATCAGTATTAAATAATAAAATGTGGAAAAATAGCTCCGTCGTTAAATATCTGAGGTCGTGGATTCGTTCCCCACGCCGCACAAGAAATCTTTGAGTAGATTCTAAGATTTCTTGTTCTTCTGATTCTAAGGTCTGGTTGGCTGAGAGACTACCCTCCGTGCCTAGGAAAGCACGTTAAGCCGTTGGTCTCGATTGTTATTACATCATCTATAACACTTGTATACCAGGAAACGGGCAGCACCGTTTCCATGTATGTTACAACATAATACTGCGGTCACCAAACCGCCTGCCAAGCGTGGTGACTATGGCAAAACTCTCGGGAGGCCCTTGTTCAGCAGTGGACGTTGTACGGTCTGATGATGATGATGAAACGGAAATCATAGCTATCGGTATCGATATTTTAAAGTATTTTTGTCAATAAACCTACATACAATGTGAATCTATCGACATTTAGAAAGTGTTGCTTTCTTTTAAAACAAAGTTAGTGCTTATTTCAATTCACGACACGGATATAACAGTGCAATTAGGCGCGTGATTTAACGTGTCTGTGTTATTTTCACTTACATTGTGAATGAAGAATGATTCAGGTGACAGACAACCAATTGATGAGCTTTACACACATCAATCGCCACGCTCTGACTGGCTGATACGTTAACGCACAATGCAAAATCCAATATAGAATATTGCGTATCGTTAGCGTGTTTGTATAAACAATAAAAGGAAACGTAGGCCACTTTGAGTAACTGCGAAATGCGCGTCGTTATCAAAATAAACATATTGCGATATACTTTCCGCGCACTAATTCACTCGAGTGACTTCATAATAATTAAAGCCTTTCTCAATAAATGGGTTATCTAACACTGAACATTTTTTTTTTCATATCAGACCAGTAGTTCCTGAAAAAGGCGTCTTCAGGCACACTAACTTACTAACTATTCCTATTGAGATATTAGTATAAATTTTCGTTGAATTGAGTTCAAAAGCACAATTCAGTACCTTCCGATGCCCTCGTAGTTCCGCGAACTATAAAGTAGAGCGACAGTTGCTCACTTCCCTTAAAATTTAAGACTTAATTATTACTAAATCCCGCGAAAGCGACCGCCCTGAGCAGAGGTCTAAATACCACAGGGTAGTTTGTAAGCTAATTAATATGGCTAATGGCGTGGTTAACTACATATTATTATTATGTTCGTCCAAAATATAAACACGAATTATGAACCGTACTGTAATTGTGTTTTGATTATGAAATGAACTGATGTACAATTCCACAGTAATCCGTGCACATTTCGTTGTCATACTTGACAGGTTTAAACCTTTAAAACATTCCGTCACTGTTATCTTTGACCTGCCCATCAATCTAATGACCGATTTGATCGAAAAATATGGTGGAAAAATGTATATTTCTTAATCGCAGTAGCAACATTCCGTGTGTTTAGTTTTTATTGATGTCTAATTACAAATTAGTCAATAAAAAATCGGTTCAATCAACGCAATCATATGATTAACATAGGCGTGTCTAATGAGTTACTGTATTGTTGTATAATGCCATAAAACTAGTTAGATGATTAAACATATTTCAAATTTTAACACACTTTTACGATAATATGTAAGACACGGCTACGACTAATTGTCATGCAAGCTGTAGCAGGTTCGAGTCCTGCCGGTTGTCGAATTTTATTAATCTTAATTTTGAAACATATTTTTCATGTTTACATCTGCAAAACGGTTGGACGTTGAGAGTTCCAACTTTTTAGTTAAAAAATTGACTTATCGTTGAGCTTTCCAACTTTTTAGTTACAAAAAATTGACTTATCATAGGCATGAATCACCATCACCCATGCATTTTGATTCTTTACGGGCCGACATATGTGGTTAGCTAAAACCCTTTTACTGCTTGACCGGGCATAAAAGCTAACTAGGCATTTTTAATACATTTAGGCTGCCTGTCCACCGGAGCGGAGCGAGGTAATGGAGCGGAGAAAAGGAGAAATATTAACCAATAGGATTTCACAAAATCTCCGCTCCTGCAATTCTATTGGTTAATATTTCTCTGTTTCTCCGCTCCGCTACCTCGCTCCGGTCCGGTGGACAGGCAGCCTTAGTAGACGAAGATTTAGGTGAGGTTCTAAGCCTCAATACGTATTATCGAAGAGATTGTTTCAGTTATTTGTTCTAATTATAATTTTTTTTTTTCTGACGTACTTTCTACGTAGTTAGCATAGAGCCTTTTGCTACTTATTAGCTTCAGCCTTAGTTTAAGTTAAGTTTATAATGAAACATACATAAACTATGCTTATTTAAACATAGGTATTACAAAATGACTAGCGCATTTGCAAGACCTCTAGCATTTCTCAAGCGTGTCAAAGCGTCGTCGGCCCTATTTTACACACAGAGACAAACTAGCAACTTCATGAGCAGACATGTAGTTGCTCGTAGTTTGTGTCAGTGTGAGGCTTACCACAATTATATTTGAAAACGAAAACCTTCGCGAAGACGTGTGAACAGGCAAGAAGGGGTGCGAATCCGAAGACTCGAGCATTCTAAGTTTATTCAACGTTTTGAATCTTCGCTAATTAACTCGACTCTAGTTGTCAATGTATGGTAGAAAGTGGTAAAATGATCGTTGCTACCTACCACTTTATACATAAAACCCTTCTTGCTATCACAATAGGTCTATATGAGAAGGGCATACAGAGTGATTTATCTTTACGGTCTTTTATGAGTACTTAGTTAACAATGTGTTGTTACGTCCCCTCATTCTATTGTAGCTTTGACATTAGTGATGTAACGATCGACCACAATATCTTTCATATATGTGCCTATAATCATAATGATCGGTTAACTAACATAGCTGTTTGAACGCAACATTTTACCAGACACATTGCATGTAGGTAACTACTGTATTCTTTAACATTTGTTGTGTTTTTTAAAAATGTATAGAATTGAATAAGTGAAATTAAAGTATAAAATTATTGATATTAAAAAATAGATATATTCATATGGCTCAAAAATTATGTGACTAAATAAAATCGAATATACCTTGTTTGTGTAGGTAGGTACTACCGCGTTAAATAATATTTTTCACGAAATCATGCTTGTTTTTGCGATATAAAACAAAAAGTGTGTACAGTTAGCAACGATTTTAATTTATTCTATATTTATGATTTAAAATTTATAAGCCGATATAAAATAAATAAACTTTTACAGATTTAGGCTGTAGTTTGGTATTTACAGACTCGAGGCAGACTACTATTGAGCTAATTTGTATTGCGGTTTAATATATATCTAATTTTATAGTTTTTTTTTGTACGATAATAGCATTAAGTATGGTTAAATACCTTGGAGTACACAATACGGCACGAGTAAGTATTTTGTAATAATATTTCTTGATTGATATATCATACGCTTATTAAATGTAATGGCATTTGTTTGACTAAGGTCTTTAACTAAATAAAGGCGGTCGTTGATCATTTAAATGTCGTTGCACGTTTAAATAGAGATGGTTTGACTACATAATGCAATAGTTGGAAAGTCAGCAAATAGCAAACTCGCTTTTGGTTTAGACTTAAAGAAAAGACCAAGTGCAATTGGATTTTTTTATCGCATTAGCACACTTTCTATGTCACGGCGAATTTTACATACACATAATACTCGTACACGAAGTATACATAGACTGAGTAAATCTCTCCGTGGTAAACACAAATAGGAGTCTCGGGTTGAAATCGAACAAACAAGCCAGTGCCCGATCTATAAAATATTACAAACCTTGTATTACAAGCGTTTTCGCTTGTAAAATTGTGTATTTTTACAAGCAAACGTTTATCAAAACTAGTCATGTAAATTATAAGCTAGAAACTCTATTACTTTAAATATAAAGTGCAATGTTATTCTTGTTTTACTGTCCAATTTATAATAAATCTTTTTGTACTTCATGCACAATTTACGAGTCTTATGAAATTTTCGATTAACGTAATTTACAATTTCTATGAAAAAATGTTGTAATATGTTACTTGTGAAGTTGTAGTCTTGCCTTGGTTCTATAAACAACTAACGGGTTTGTTGGTTGTAATATATTAACCAATTATTAATAGATATTTATATTTAGTACTGGCTGTTTTTATTACTACTTTTTATATTTCGAATATTTGAATACTTACCTATGTGTCATTAAGGGCCAATTTTTCAATCGAATAAATTTTAATTTTGACAGAACGTCAATACAAAATCTGTCAAATTTTAAATTTATTCCTCTGACAACTTAAAAGTTGTTTTTTTTTAATCGCAAGTTAAAACTTGCGATTGAAAAATTGGGCCTATGTCTACTAAAATTATTTTTTTCATACATTTCATGTTAAAACACTAGTGGTGTTTTGCTAAACATATTATTGTTACCTGGTTCTCAAGAGGCATAATCATAATTCGGTCGTAATTTTATTCCTACGTCGTGATTCGACTTTGTTAATTTAGGTTTGCACTAAAAACGTCACCCAGATATGTTATGACTAAATGAGTTTCATCACCAAAAACTAGTATAACTAGTCATGTTCAGTATAGAGAAATTAATGCAGTTAGCGGAAGTTTGGAATAAAAGCCCGCATCCCGAGAAAGTTTAACCGCGTGGTGCTCAGCCGTTTCGAAGTTAGAACAACAAATGACGGTCATTGAGTGCAGTTTATGTTCCAGTAATATAACATGGCGCTGCCACTATATAACTTAAATTAATTTCAGATACTTCTTACCTACATAATTAGCGTAGGCATTGTGTAATTTGGCAAGTTGCGTACCAAAGTGGTACAAGACCCAAGTACAAATTATTGCAAAAAAGCCAGACTAAAGGTCAATATCAAATTTCTCACCGTGACAAATATCATTGAAGACATGTGGTCGCAACTCATCATTTTGGCAATGCTTTAAGCTCAACTTAATGTCTATTGAAGCAGCGAAATCCTTTTGAAGTCATGTCAATTTGTCATTTAATCATGTAACAAAAAATATTCATTTATATAATTAAATAAAATGTTATGCAAAAAAGTATGGGGTAATCTAATTGAATAAATCGCTTTGTTCTGACTGACTGAAACAACAACGCACGGCCTACACCGCTGATTAATAATAATCATTGTGACGATAACACAAACACCCAAAATCGAAGAATACTAACGCCTGATTCTTTAATACCATTCTGGGTTAACATATGGGGAAATTCTGGTCAACATAATACACATGCTGATTGGATTAATTCCCTTCGTGAAGGTAGGTACTTCAGAAATACCAGAAATGGATTTAAGTTACATTCCTTTAGACACATTCATATGAGGCCTTCAACAAACATACAACTGGAAAGCACAGACACAGACTGGCACAAACAATATACATAACTACTGATACAAAAAGTTCACTTGCACTCACTCACTCATATATAATCATCTTAATACATTAATACAATCACCCAGTACCATTCCATTTTTCATTACCAGTAGTGGCCTAAAGACACTGACACAGAAAATCCAGCAAAGTAACGCTCCATTACATGTCTTCAAACTATTTATAAAATTCTTACAGAATGCATTAGTGAAGTAACACAAAGCCATTTAATAAAATGTAACATACTTGCAGAGGAAAAAAAATGGTATAAAGAAAATATAGTCAGGGCTGTAAAGAGCAATTAACTACATATATATATGCAATTGTCTTAAACGAAACCTATAAGAGAAACCAGAATATACACACAATGTTTATAGATTATCGTGAAGGTTATGATTCGGTCCCGCATAGCTGGTTAATACCTAGAAGACCTTCATCTCAAAATCATTACCTTTTAAAATGTTCTATGGTAAATTGGAAAACAGTCCTAAAATTAAATAAAAACATATAGACGGCGCAACAATAACTAGTGAATCAATTAGCATAAGACGTGGTATTTTTCAAGGCGATGCGTTTAGTCCCCTGTGGTTTTACTTTGCACTCAATCCTCTTTGATGCCTTCTTTATAAAAGCAACACCGGTAACAATATTAAACACATAGCATACGCTTTCCCACCTTTTCTATATGGATAATATTAAACTTTTTGCAAGCAATAAAAATTACCTTTTTCATATAGCAGATATAACACAACAGTTTTTAAATGATATTAGCATGCAATTTTGTAGGTACTTTAACAATTTATTAGGCATAAGACATTATTTGCCCGAACGGTTGTCTTTGTAATATTTGTTTATTGTGTTTCTATACTAATTGAAAAATAACCTAATTTGAGACATAACTAGCTGACTATGAATATAATATATGTTTGTAGGTCAATTACAGATAGTTCACAAAACATTACACTCTATTTTACTTACTACTTTTTAGGGTTCCGTAGCCAAATGGCAAAAAACGGAACCCTTATAGATTCGTCATGTCTGTCTGTCTGTCTATCTGTCCGTCCGTATGTCACAGCCACTTTTTTCCGAAACTATAAGAACTATAATGTTGAAACTTGGCAAGTAGATGTTTGTTGTGAACCGCATTAAGATTTTCACACAAAAATAGAAAAAAAAAAAACAAAAAAATTGGGGTTCCCCATACTTAGAAATGAAACACAAAAAAAAATTTTCATCAAACCCCTACATGTGGGGTATCTATGGATAGGTCTTCAAAAATGATATTGAGGTTTCTAATGTCATTTTTTTTATTTTGGTCTCTAGTAAATGTTACGCGAGACGGTTTATGAAGCCAAACGTCTTTATCTGTACTTTATTTAAGTATGTTTGTAACGAATTGGCTCAAAAAGTACTAGACCGATTTTAAAATTATTTCACCATTTGAATGCTACATTATCACTGATTAATATTGGCTATATTTAATAATGAATTTCCCACGGGAACAGGAATTACGCGGGTGAAACCACGTGCGGGAATCTAGTCCTCAATACAGTCCTTAATGCTATAATAGCTTTGCGTTGAATACTCTAACTAAAAATAATGGCACACATGTACCAAACATGTGTGCCATTATTTTTGTACGTACGTGAGTATTCTATCATATATGCATGTGTATGAATTTGCATTTCAACGATTTCAATCACTTTCCAAATTGAGTGTAACAGGCCGTTTAAGAGTGGAGTTTTCTATCCTCTGATAAATCATCAGATTCGTGACTATCCATTAAATTGACACGTTCGAAAAAAAATAACGGACATTTGGACCGCGAACGCGTTTGTTATGCGTAATATTAATTTATTATTAATTTTTTGAATGTTAAAAGCGAAAATAGACCTATGTTAAGGCATCATTAGGTATCTTTTAGTAAAGCCCTTGTGAATGTATTCTACTTCTACCAAATCCATGTTTGTGTTTTAAATGTATGGCGTCCAAGCTTCTAGTGATGTCCTTACTTATGTACCTCTTTTTAATGATTAATTCCTAGATTGTATTCGTGTGTTCAATAAATGTTTTTATTTCTTTATTTCACATATAAATTGTAAATTATTGATAAGTTTTTTTTAAAAGGAAGTAAAAAGTGCTGGTTACTTTAACAAATGAATTGCACTTTTTATAAGCCATAAAAGTACAATAAAACTATGAATGGCTGATTTAAAAAAAAACATATGTATGAGTTTCATATAGGCTAGTTCCAGTAGTAACATTTCCGACGGCTCATGCGAACTAATAGACGTAATCTCCATGTTACGTATAACGTTCTTATTACGTGTTTTGTGAAGCGAACTATAATTTGTAATAGAACATTAACGGTAATCTATTGCGTATTATTTTCTATACGCTTGAGATAGCTACTTATTACGACTGCATGACTGTCATATTTGGTTGGCTAACAATACGTCTGTCATTTTCAGAGTAGATTTTAGGTACATTTCCTTGTATCGTGACCGATCGCAGCCGCGTGCGATCAATCATGGGCGGCTGATGTGACAATAGCCAGAGTTTTGAAGCTGTCGTATTCCAATGGCTAGGGCGTCTAGGACTTGCGATCATGTGGTCACCAGTTCGATCCCCGTTAATTGTACTACCGACGTGACCCCATTTAAACTTAGCACAAGGGGTTAACAAGAATACTTGTAGTGTGCAAAATCTCTGCTAGTACTCTTTAAAGAAAAACAAGGGTATTAGAAAGTATGAAGCCGTTTCCGGGAACTGCGACCGACGCGCGGGGCTTTCGACAGCCATCGGTTTCCGACTATTGACGCATCAACCGCGATGCACGGTAATAATTCTTTATTAGCCATTCGAAAAAAAGATGCTTTGAACTATAGTCTCGCGGAATCGAGCATCTGTGTTCAAGTAAATTTTGTTTATTATATTCTTATTTATGATATGTATAAAATATTGCGTTTTCGCGTTAATTACAGTTTCTAATAAGGTTGCAGAGATGTTTATTTTTATTTTATAGGTGAAAAATCAATTTACTACTTTTATCTTCAACCTTATTAGTTATTGTAACTTACGCAGTGTAGTACCCATAGTAGTCGCACAAACTACGAGGAGACTAGCATAATATATATTTAAACTAGCTGCGCCCCGCGGTTTTACTCGCGTAAATCTGCTCCAGTGGGTTGGAGCGAGATATTTTGTAGCATATGTTAATCCAGCTTATAAATTACCCGCGTGCAAACTTTCAGCCAATTCCATTCAGTAGTTTTTACGTGAAACAGTATCAAACGTCCATCCATCCATACTTCAAACTTTCGCGTTTATAATTTTAGTAGGATAAACTTAACACACACACAAACACATTGTGTGATGATTAATTAATTTTACAATCAAATACCTTGTGGTTGAAATCCAATTACTGGGCGACCACAAGCATAAATAAATGTTGTTAAATTACAATTTTGGTTTACCTCACACTGTTTGTGTGTGGCCAATGTGCAGTAGAATTTCCTTACAATATAAAACAAATCGGAAGTAATTCTAGCTGATAGCTGTTGATATAATTATGTAACCTTTAATTAATCTAATGATCGTATGTTAAGTTTAGAGTTTCCTTTCGTAACATTATCGCGAATTGCCGACGACTTCCTTGATTTCTACAAATAGGTATCATACAGATGTTAACACAATTTAAAAGAGAATGGGCAAAATGGTACCAGGCTCCAATAGATATAATTGTTTTTATTATAGCCGCCACTCTCAAATCTGATTGCGTTTGAAGATAAACGACAGTCTTGCTAACTAATAAAAACCCTGTTCCTTCAGTTTCCCTTTGCTTTCCAGGGCCACAGTAACCTGTTTAGACAGTCTCGTGGCCCCGGCGATTAACATACATATACGAGTATATAAGTTACCACTTATCTATGTATATATTAATGATGACTATTGGAGCGGGTACCACGTTCCATACATTTTTGCCCATTGTCCTTTATAATAAAAAGTGCACCGGTAGCTCCATAGTTACGGTTAGCTGCTTCTAACCTGGTGTTTTAGGTTCGATTCCCACTAGGAACAATTATTTGGGTGAACCAATGATAGTTGTCCTGAGTCCGGATGTGCTTTGGGCTCGTGATTTGAGTGTTTGTGCAGTCCACCGCGATACCGGGGTTTGTTTCCGTAATGTGGGAGTTATCTCTAAAAATATTCAGAAGTTACTAAAAAAAAAATACTGTTCATGTTAATATTAAAAGGAAATGGCAGGCCGAGCCAATGTTGATCTGTATTAATACATTATTATTAAATCAACAATATCGATCTTTACAAGTTATAGGTAAAGTATGAATACAAAAAGCTGAAATGCATTCTGCTATTATATTTCATAACATTCATAGAAAAAATGTGAGATGTTTTCTAATAAAGCATTTTCTCCGTTTCGTTGCGTTGCGAGATTTCTGTTAAGTATTTCTTTTATTTGAATGAAAAAGAGAGCTAGAGAGATTTTATATTATTTGTATTTGTGTTTTGTTTATTTGTCTTTTTTTATTGTCATATTGCTGGAACTGAAAATATATGACTTCTATTAATTCCTCGACCGATGCATTTTTATTCATTATTATTTATTAAAATCACATCGGGCAACCGTCCGCCATCTATTCGACAATGCCTTCGCTGATCGCGGTATCATGGATTTTATACATTTATTGTTTATTAGTACAAACAAATAATAATTCTTACAAAAAAAAACTTTATGAACGTATTATAATTTTGTTGAAATCATATACCTATTTTATATTGTAATTTATGTATGTGTCAAATGTAACCATTTTACACAAATATTAAAGGGCTAATTGTGTGTCGAAATAAAAAAAAATATTCTTTCAGTTTAATCATATATGTCTTCGAGAGCATTCAAATCAATGTTCAAACTTAATATACCTATATTTATTCCCATAGAAACATTTTAAAAAAAAATTCTTTGCTTTTTTCCTACCACCAGTTCTTGATGAAAAAAGAAAAACTGACAACAAGACAGTCAGAGGAATACTTTTTTTTAATATGTTTAGATATTACATAAGTATAGCAGTATTTCTTCAAAGCAAGTCGCTCCTAAGACTACGTTTTGTCATTACATAATCAACAATTTTATTAGTCTTTTTTGCTAAGTTTTATTTCGACAAAGGCGATTTTTTGCATGCAGTAGTTACTTACTTTATTCGATAATGAACATTTTTATACAATTAATTATGATGAAATTAAGCACTTATTATTTAGTTCCGTAAAACATTTGAAATATTATACATTGAATTTTAATGTAATTACGACATTTGCTTACATTTACTGCTATTCGACAGTAATGAATTCTAAAATTAAATTATATAAATGATAAGTTGCTCCGGTAATAGATTTAATATTTGAAAAAAAATACCAAAAACATTTTACATAAGACTTTTATTTTTTTAAACGATCCTCTAAACTGAATAAAACTCTATTGGGATCATATTTGGTTTAGGTAAACAATACAAACAAGTGCAAGAGTCTATATTTTGGGAAGTATATGTAAAAAAAATATGCGTTTTATTTTTTGGACGGACATAATATTATGTAGTTAGCCACAATGCTTTTGCTACTTTACCGGGTATAAAGTCGAATCCAGACTTATTAAATGTAACGTTTTCATTCGCGTGACTCTACTTCATATGAGAATATACATATATATTCGCGAGGATACCTTTTCATTAAATGTAACCTATCGTCACTCTATGGTAACGCAGCATAGATTATATTGTAACGTCATAATTGCTAGGCCTTCATAAAACAGGATAACCACTAGGGGTCATCCTGTTTTCAGCCTCAAGAAATGTTAGTGTAACGAATCGAACCTCTTTTTTATCAACGAATTTACTTTTTATTTGTCATTTTTTTATATGATTTGTAATGTCAGTTTTTTCCTATCAAATATACACATCATCACAATACTACCGAAAACCAGCGCCTTTTATTTTCATTTATAAATATTTTATAGTTAGTATATATCGTGTTTACCTTATTATTGTTAACTTGAAGGAATATCTGTAAATCAACGTTAAAAAATAAATTATTGTTGTAGTAGTACATCAGTCGCGCATCCTTTTTTTACTATTCGTGCATAGTTCTTATCCTTTTTCCAAAGTAAAAGTTTTAGTATCCATCAAATACATTCATCATCATCATCAGCCAGTTGTAGTCCACTGCTGAACATAGGCCTCCCTCATTGATTTCCAGCGGGAACGATCGCTAGCGGTCTGCATCCACTGACTCCCCGCGACCTTTATGAGGTCGTCGGTCCATCGTGCAGGCGGTTGTCCTACGCTGCACTTGCACGTTCGTGGTCTCCACTCGAGAACCTTTTTGCTTCATCGGCCGTCAGTTCTTCAAGCTATATGTCCTACCCATTGCCACTTCAGCTTGCTTATCCGTTGAGCTATGTCAGTGACCTTCGTTCTCCAGCGGATCTCTTCATTTCCGATTTGATCACGCATGGGAACTTTGAGCATAGCTCTTTACAAAATCAAATACATTACGGTACTTCAAAATTTAAAGCCTAGTTATACTCAAAGCAACATTTAAATGAAACACATTATATTAAGGCATCTTCAAGTTTCAATGTAAATTGAATTCGTTAAAACTTTACCTAAATATCATATGTACTACACTGTGAGCGCTTTCAAAATGGAGCAATTTGTGATTGTCTTTACACTGTTACAAAGGAATAACAACGGAGTAGCGGTGGACATTTTTTTCCATCTAGTTTACTCGGTATTCTTGTATTTTTTTTTTGTCCGACTATCGTAAAACCGCAATAGTTCGAGGGCTATACCTTAGTAGGAGAGGAATGTGACAATGCGTTTTCAGCTTGACTCAAATACCGACCCAAAAATTGGTACCAGTTCTCCTACTACAATCACATAAAGAAAGACAGTTACAGAAAACTCGCCAATTAGTTATAATTCTTCAATCTATCGCCAGCGACCGCCCTGAGCTGAGGTCCAATTCCCACAGAACGCGCCCTTTTGTATAGGATGTTTAGTTTGTAGTTTTTACACATTTATTTAGGCTGGAGCACTGCTCACCTTTATGCCCGGAGAAGTAGCTAATACATATCTCTGACCGAAAAAACATTCCATTGATGTGCCATGCAGCTGTCAAATATCTTTTTCAAATATTTATTATTTCTAACTATTGCTAGGTCCGTCTCAGCTTTATATATGGATGCCTAAGTAATAGAGAAAATACACCCTCCAAGTTTCATGTCTCTACGATCAGTGGTTTGGGTTGTTTGTTAATATAACTGACAGACATTCAGGATGAAAATTTTTATTAATATAGAAGATATATTGTGGTTAGGTTTTAGGAGAATGCTAACTTTATCACAATCTCAAGAAAATCTCAATAGAGAATCGTTGGAAACTTGATACTACGCCATTTTACTTAAACCAACAGAATTTAGATGATAAAATTCCGATATTTTCTAGGTGAAATTTATCTTGAGCGTTGTTTTTTTTTATCGTAATCAATCAAAAGCTAGAGCAGTTCAATAGTACTTAAAGTCATTTGACTTTAAGTGAGCCGAAGCAGACTTTGTCCGCGAACGGACTGGTATAAAATGAAACCCAAATTCTTTAGACCAATATACAAAATAAAGCTCTACGTCCCCTGGACACGCAGGGGACCTATTTTACTATTAGAAAGCCACGTTATCCAGGAGGCTATAATTAATTATGGAGTTCCCTCGGAAATGGACGCTACGCGAGTGCAAAATTCAAGATGCATCAAAGTTGCCAGTGTTCTTAAAACCATATCTAAATAATGAATATAAAACTATAACAAACATTGTGTATTTTCAAACTGTAATACCCTACACAAAGACACTGAGAAGTTTGCTATGGTAAAAAGTATTTACTATTTAGCATTCCGTTTATTTCCTTTTATTAAAAAAGGGTAAAATGTCACCGTACTTTATTTCCCATCGGAATTATAAATTAGTTTGCGTTACTTGGTAAAATTGTTTTCGAGCGCTTCGTAAACTAGTCAGAATAAATTTTAGTTTCACGCATTAACTCCTTTTAGCTATCAAAACTAACAGCTAAATGATATTGAAGCTTGAACAATCGATAAAAAAAAACTATAGAATGTTATTTTGAATTCAGTTTCTTGCTATACGTACTTAAACAATCAATGCATTCAATTATTATCAAGAGCACTCATACACTGAAATGTAGGTATGTCCCTACAGCAAAACATCACATTTTCAACTGTAAGAAAATTGTGTACGTCAGATGTATCATGGATACATTTACGAAATTAAATTGATAACTGCATCTGTCAAAAGCAGACACACCAACTATTTGAATTAATTTCGAAGCGTAATTGCATTGATCACGCTTATATTTATTTATGTAAAATCGAATTGCAGGTGGTATCACTCGTGCCAATCGTGGAACGGTAAAACTGGGGAGTGGCAAATTTGGGTGAACGCTGAAAGGGTCGGAAGAGGATTCAATAATAGAGTAAGCCAGACACTTCTTTTGTTTTATTCAATTATTTAATTCATTTAAACGAAAACCTTTTTTTAAGAGGCCTATGAGTTAAGATTGAATTTTCATAATACTCAATAGTTTATTGCTTTCCCTAATTTAGTAGGAACAGGTGGTAAAAATAACAATAACATTTTTGTAACAACTATAAAACATTATTCGGGAAAGAGAGACTTACATAAATTAAATTTTATAGAAATAAGTATTAAGAACTAAAAATTACGTATTTTGATTTATATAGTAATCTCAACTGTTTGAATTAATTGGCAAAATCACTGATAATTGTGGTGGCCAGCCTTTTATTGAAGAAGAAAAAGTGTTCATAAAAATCAGACATCTATACTAATGTATAAATCTGAAGAGTTTTCTTGTTTGCTTGAACGCACTAATATAACCTGATAGCCCATTTATCGAGGGAAGGCTTAAGGTAATATTTAATTGTGAAGTTCCTACAAGGATTCGTTGTAAACGAATTCTTACAGGATACTAGTTAATTTTTTTTAAAAGCTTGTTGCCTGATACTGCAGAGGTAGTACAGTACATACTAATTATCTTAAATTATTTGTCATCAAGAACCTAAACAATTATAACAATTTCAGTACATAAAAGTGGCTTTAAAATTCTATCCACTATATTTATTATCTGAACACGTAGGCACGGTACACTTTAGCTCTTCCGCCGCACACACTTCAGCGGACACCTTGTCGAAACTCATCTATTTTCCGATAAAACCTAACGGTATATGAGTTTAAAGCAGAAAATACCTATTAAAATATATTTTCTTTTTATTTCCTTTTATGTGAATACTGAACATTACAGATCAAAATCAATACTTTTTAATAATATTAAGTAATAAGTACCTTATTGGATTGAAAAATGTTATTCCATTTAACAGTTCTTTTTATCGCATTACAGCTCGTCGGTCATGTGATAAAAGGAGGCGGTTTAGCTATCTCAGGGCAAGAACAATCCCTTCTCTACAAGCAAGACACCATAGAACCAGTCGCACGTAAGTGTCGTCATTAATTATATGTATAATGTTATATTTAGACGGTACACGTATAATAAAAACAACATATTACGTAATTTGCAGGAGACTCCGGTTTGTTGGGTGAGATCACTATGTTGCAGCTATACCACGTCGCGCTCACCGCCGGAAAGGCACACAAAGATCACAAGCACCACCACGTTCATCATTTCAAGCACGATGGAACTTCTGTGGAGGCATCCACTGAAGCGGCCACCGAGCCGCCGCCACCGGTACCCACTCCATTAGGAAACGGAAACTTCTTGGTCGGAGGACAACTACAACGTGCACCATCTCTGAATTTAGCTGGGGCTCAACAAATGGTACCCGTTCAACTGCCGAACGGCTACCGATTGCAGCAACAGTATATAAACGGGCAGTTAGGAAGCCGACTGGTGTCGGAACAACTTTTTAATTCCGTGCAACCTGACCAGAACTTGGGAGCTGTCCCAGTACCTCAAATTTCATTGTTACCAGTAACATCAGGCCTGCAGAACGAACCTTTCCCAAGAATGGCTGGAACATCAAAGGGGACTACAGTTGTCCTTTCTGGATCATTGTTAAATCCTGCAAATGTGAAGTTCATAGATGAATCGCTTAGTCACAACCTGTTCAAGAGGAATTCTAAGCGAGATAAGAGAGATAATCCTGAGAAAGAGCTAAAAGAAGAACTTGCAGCAAGTAAGTACAAATGTTTATCTCTCCGAATCGAGAGTACCTACATATTGATACAATCCACTACATAAAACATTAAAAAAAATCTACCCATGACAACCAACGGCGTTTTACTGTCACTAAAATAATGCCCACATTGTTTGTTTTTTTTTTCTCTTTGAAGTACAATCCGTAGATCGACCCCCAATTAATAAATCATCTTTGAGATATTTAAATAAAACTTCGCTTAAACCTTAAACAACATTACAATCAGTCTTCTAAACTATTGTCCTTCTACCTATTTGTATACGTACGGTCTCGTACAACGGTCAAGAGTAGGTACTAATGCTGGCACCACTTAGTCACTAACGATATCATCACGTTACCAAGCAAAACTTTTTAAAATTATCTGTCTCGTACAAAGAATAGAAAATGTAGATACAACATCTTACCCTTAAAGACACAGTCACTCTCCGATCTCAAAATGTATTATTATTATAATATAATAACTCCTACGACGCCTATGAGTTGGAAGTACTTAAACAAATTTATAGTTTTCAGATACGATCCTCCAGAAGTTGACAGCCTAAAATATAATAGAAATTTATTTATTAAAATGCAAATTAATATTTCAGGTAGAAAGGATAAGCGTGGCCTTGTCGCTTTATCTGATGGTTCAATAGTCGATGAAGCACTATTGAGCCCCAGTCTTATGGACGATAAGGAAGAAGAAATGTTCCAGCAGTCCCTACTTCATGGACTCGCTGGCTTCGTTGGGAACTTGCCCATACAGAACCAACAGAAAGAAACTGTAAGTCTAAATATTATTATTAGTCCGACACGTAAGTATTTGTCCACCATCTAGGTTTCTAATCAAGATTTAATATGACATTTTATTTTATAATTTTTGTTTGGGAATTTATTTTTTACAACATTAAAACAATATGAGAAAGGGCTAAGATTTTTACAAACTAAAAAATAAACTCAAGCGAAGTATAGTTCATCAATTAAGAACATGTGTAAATTTCACAATACTAATTTACCAATAGGATTATATATTATTTTATATTAGCAACATTATATATTTACCAATAGCTACTTTTGTTTGTATATAAAAGTATAATAAATACCTATATATTCTGAAAATTTTACAGTATTTTATATAATACCTAGATGGTGGAAACATTTAAATTGAATTAAACCTTTAATTATGATTTTCTCATTGTTTTTCTATAATTTCCTATGCATACATTGAATAAAGATTTGCATAAACGTGTTTGTGGTACAAGAGAAAATTTGCTGCTAGGTGACAAAAAATACCGATGTGAACTGATATGAAGGTTAATTCGATCTGTGACCGGAAAGTCGCGCTCCATATTTATCGTAACCATGGGTCATGGTTACGATAAATATGGAGCATCACACTCCAGTTGATCAACAGGCGAATATGGCGCAAATTTTCATATTTGAAAAACATGTTTTTTTATCATTAAAATTTTATCGGAAATTTTTTTATGGATATTTTCCGTATAGTTATTATTTTATCTAATTAGTTAAATTTGCATACTCCGTGACAAAAATTTTGTCACCTATTGAATCTATGAAGTGAGTTCATAATTGTGTTTATATTGTGAGTTTAAAATGACTACACCGGTAGCCCAGTTACGGTAGAAGCTTCTGAGATCATTGGTTCGATTCCTACCCGGGAAAATTATTTGTATGAGCCACAGATAGTTGTTCTAAGTCTGGGGTATTGTACAAATAAGTACCTAATATAAATTTGATAAATTAAGAAAATATTAGCTTTCTGCACTTTTATGCCATATAAACTGATATTGTGTCAAATTTCATTATCTTCAGAGGTACAAATAGAATCATTTATTCCATACGAACGTTTAATTACACTTGTCCGTGTGTTTGACAGTAACAACTTACATTGTAATTTGCACTATTATTCAAAGAGATTAGCATAATAACTAATCCTCGTTTAATATGAAGATTGTAATGAATCTGTTTATATTTGGAAGATATTATGTTGCCGTAGCTTATTGCTAGAAGCCTCTTATATTAATGGCAGAGAAAGCATATTGTGATAGGCGCAACCACAAATATTCTATGTTTTAGTCAAATCGTCTTCAAATTTGATTACAGATCCAAGTGTTGAATGGATTGCAATCTTTTGAAATGGTTTCAGATGAAACGTCCGCACTTTAGGTATTTAACGGGCAATTAAACCCAATATGTCGATGCTTATTGAACATTTTACACGGTCAATATGGTGTATTAAAATATAAATAAGTAAGGCGAAAGCTTAACAAATAAAACGTCAATTTTCAAATTAATACTCGAATTTACAATTTTATTAAAATGTTCAATCAAAATGTTCATGTTAAAGGATTAACTAGTTCCATCGCATCATAGTATGCCGTTGTTTATATTATATAACTTTGTTCAACCTACATGTATGCAGCAATAGTAAAAAATAATCCTTTTTAAACTTTAATGTTCTTTTAGTTGAAAGAGGAAAAATTGTTGTTGAAATGTTATTGAAACTGCATATCGATATTTCAATATAAACGCAATATTCCTAGTACCTATGAATTTTTCTTGTCAGTATATGTTATTTAAGGCTGGAGCTCTCGCCTTTATGCCCGGTGAAGTAGCAAAAGCCTCGTGTGTCTGCCTACGTAAGTGAAACCGAAAAAAAATAATTATATATATTTTGGATATCCTATTTGACAGTATCGATATAGGCCCTATAGGTTGTTTAAAAGCTTAAACAATGTGCTATATTGATACCATATATATATTATTTTCTTAAGCCAAGTAGGTATATATCACCGTGAGGTATTCGGATTAGAATAGACCATCCCATGTATTCCTATACGTGACGTAAAAGGCTACCAAGAGATATACCGCTGATGGACGGGTAGCAGTATCTATTAACAGTTTAGTTACCACCATACGACGATCACCAATCCACCTGCCAGTTGTGATAATTATGGCAATAACCTTCAAAAACCAGGGCTTGCCAAGGGCTGGTAGGATGAGGACCATATTCATGAAGAAGGAACAACGACACCGTATAATAAAATAGTAAAAATAGTAAAGCTAAATTTTATATTAAAAAGTCTAAGTAATGTAAAGCCCACAAATTATGAATACTGAGTTAAGCCAGTCACATAATATTCGTAAGGTACACAAATGTAAAAGGTTAATATTTATCTTCCAATACTGTAGTGGGACGAATATAATTTGTAGCTTCTGTTATATTTACTTTTTAATTCAATTCGTAGAGGATTCGTTTATTGATGCCATAACATTTTCTGTACTCATCATGCTTATATAATTTTTTGCTGGTTTTTTATATTACTTCTGTGAATACAATTTTAATTAATTCCTTTGAAGCCAATAAAGTACAGACGTACAAAACTACAAAGTTTTGAGTTCAATGAATGGATAACTATTTACACGGTGATGTACAGATTCAGTTAGAAACTGAAGCCTAATTTTTTAAACTTCACTGTAAGTTTGTTAAAAATCAATTTTATCCTCTGGAATATAAATTAACAATAACTTTACAACTATCTAAAATTATTAGAATCAAATTAGAAAAAATATTCGGTATTAAACGAAAATAATCGTAGATTTAGTATCACAATATTCAAATGAAATTAGCTAATCACTCACAGATCATCGATCAATCTCTCAGAAACTCATTTAATTATTGACACTAGTTCTGACAGCCGATTTATTAATTTAAACACTGATCATTCTATAAAAAAAATATAATTGTACTAAGATTCAACTATAATAAACTTCCTCTACTCCAACAGTATCCTAGGCATGATTTCAAGTCGCCGAGACTGTGTTTTCGTGGGTCACTGTTGTGCCATATCACATGGGTTGCCACCGCAGTGATCCACTATTATTTTTATGTATTTTTGTGTAGTGCTATTAGGTATATATGTTACTAATATAGTCTTAAGTCCAACTAATTTATTGAGTCATGTTGCTTAAATAAAGATAATTCTATTCTATGAGTGACATTTATAATATGAGTACACTATAGAATAATATTTAACATACCTTGGCAAGCCATGGTCGTTGATGGACATTGCCCTAACAATCACGCTAGCCAGGCGGGTTGGTGATCGCAGCATATTTATTTGTACCCTTGAGTTGAAAGATGCTGCTCCCCATCCATCAGCTGTAGGTATATCCCTTAGTGGCCTCTTACGACACTCAAAGAAAGACACGGGGTGGTTCAAAACCAAAGGGCAGACAAATAATAAATAGTAAAATATTTTAATGTAAGCGATTTTCATCCTCAGGTTGATGAGAGAGAGCCAGCTGAAGCCGAGGTCAAGGCCGTGATGCTGGTCTGTAGTGGTTGTGCCCCAGAACCTTTCAAGAAAGCCCTGGCCATTTCCTGGAGGTCCACTTCTAAGAAGCTTTACAGTGGCGCACATTACTACAAAGGTTTACCGATCTGCAGAGCTTTCTAAGCTTTCTTACAACCGTTTTTTTCAATGTACAAAGCTTAATTGTATCATACATATTTTAATAATACGTGAGGCAGCTCTGTCTACGATATCTCAAGCGTCTTGCCCTTTATGTAGGTATGTTTACGCCATTTATTTTAGTGCTTTAACCATAAAAATACACAACTATTAGATTTTATCAGAATAAATATTGTAATTGGTGGCGAAGTTTGCTAAATATTTTGTATCTCAAATGTGTCTTTTTTATAAATATTTGAATAGTCATTGTATATTGGAATGTTGATATTATTTATTTTACTTAGTGTAAGACTATAATGATTGTATAAGATTTTATTATTAATAAGTGTCTTGTTACCAATTTTAAAATAAAGTATTAAAACAAACTATGTAAAATCTTCTTCTGTCCTGTAGCGATTGCCCTCTTTATAAACTGATGCTAGCATCAGATTATAATGAGGGCATCAGGTTATAAATGGAGGAAAATAATGTCTTCTTCCTTGTAAAGACATAATTTTTCTTCATTTTAATATAATATAATGACTATAATAAGTAATAAAAAATTACAATGACGTATATTGTACCAAAAGATTGCAGTGATGATATTCTTTAAATACGTATTATCGTAACAAGCTGTCCTTAATATGTAGTCAAATTGCAGGACTGCAGTCTAACGTCATGTGTATAAACAATGGTTATCCAAATTATCCCAAAGAAACATACGAGTAGGTACGGTCATTAATGAATAATGTACTTCCTTTAATCACGTTAAATATTTTTTTATTGACGAAGTCCCGAGACACCTATAAATTAGTTGTCTATCAGAAGGTGTACTTACCTTGCGTTGGGACTCTGTGCTTCAAAGTCGTTGTTGAACTTACCTTCGATTTGTGCACATGTTGGTGGTGGTATTCGGAGTCGATCTCCGGCTCGCTGAAGTAGCTTTGGTCCTAAACAAAACAATAAGCTTCAGTTTAGCTAACTTTATAACTACCGCCTACATGACTAACACAAGAAAGATAACCTAGTCATCGACCCACGGTTGGATTTTAAATTTAATTTCCCAAAATATTGTTCGTCGATCCGATGTAGGCACCTACGGCATATAATGAAATACGGTTTCAATCTATATCTTATATTATATTGACATCTGAAATAAGCCCTTTTTGTAATGTAACAATCTAGCTCAAATTAAATATCTTACCTATACCAATGTTGAAAATTCTACTGTAATAAAATAATTGAAATGTAAAAATCGCAGAAGCATGATTTTACATTTTAACTTTAAATGGTCAGTGCATCATTCGCTCTCTTTGCTCTCTATACAAAAAAATTGCCCCTTGTGTTACAAGCATATGACATAATTTTACATCTAAATGTTTTTAATTATCAACATCTGCATCATAATATATAACGTCTTGTCTGTAATCTGAATCCAAAAATGATATATTGCGATAAACTTCTATGAAATCAAAACAAATACAATAGTAGCTATACTGACAATCTCCCCCCCCACCCTTAAATACCCCAACAACCCTTTTTTCGATATAAAAGGTAGCCTTTATCTTTTTTCAGGTTATACACTATCTGTGTACCAAATTTCATTAAAATCGGTTCAGTAGTTTTGACCTGAAAAGGCGACAGACAGACAGACCAACAGACAGACGGAGTTACTTTCGCATTAATTATAATATTAGTAAGGATGTACATAGGTACATAAACATTATAAGTAGGCGCTAAAAGAAATAAACTATTAAAAATTCACCTGATCCCAACTCGATGGGCCGGAACAAGAAGCAGCACCAGCGGGCATGGCAAGTGACCCCACGCCAACAGCTCCTGGGAACACTCCGTCCCCAATGTCCGTAGCCTCGAAGAGGCGAAGGACCGACCTATCTTTAATTTCCCGAAGATGGGACCTGTTAAAAGAAAAGTGGACTAAAATATAAGATTTCCAAATTTACACTGAATTATGATAAGATGACATTATTTATTCAAGTCATAGTTACATATAACAAATAAAATGCTTATAAAAGTTGTTGATTCGAAAAAATTATGTTAAAGTCTGATAATCTTGTTAGCCCTCACGTCGCACAACAAAGAAAGTCACCCGATGTTAAGTACCCGAAACTTATGTACCGGGATTAACAAAATACTTGAACCATGTATATGGAAGAACAATTGCACAAAACTGCCCTAAAAAATTTTTATTCATCACTCCACAATGGAACCACACTAGGCCAAGGTGCAAAAAATGTAGGAGAACATTAAAGTAGCGGCTTGCAAAGTTATAAGAGCAAAAACGTTTTCTTTCTTCTTCGTAGGAAAATAAGTTCAATCCACGATGAAAGCTTTTTATCGTTTTTACCATTCCGCAGAAACCCATATTAATTACGTCATATCCATTAGTCTACCTGACCGTCCGCAATATAGGGAATAGAACTACTATAAGTAAAACTATAACACAGCGTCAACGGCGAAAAATGTATATACCTATTTTAATAGGAATGGAACTTGACACTTATTGAGATCTTAAGTCTTTTGTAGATGAAGTCGACAACTGCAACATAATTATCATAATATACAAAATGAATATATTTGTTAAGAGTGTTTAAAAACGATACTCACTTAAGGTATTACGTTACTTGAACTTTAATTAATTTGACAACTAGTACCTTGAATTTTAAGGTACTCTTTATTGAAATTCTACCTCTATTGGAAAAGGTCAAATCTGCTCTACCTAAAGTTAGGGTTGGACCACAATTATATTAAAGTGCCACCTACTGCATACAAAATGACTTGGTTATCGATATTATTTGGTTTATTTTTTATATACTTCATTAATAGTGTTTGCCAACCATAATATGTTTATTATATTAATCGCAAAATTATTTTGAACTACGATGTAATTTAACAAACATGAACAAGACTCCCATCATCCAATGTGTGTATTTAATGAGAGTCTATCTGTAGGTCCGCAATCAGGTCACGATATATACCTCTAGTGTAGGTGGAAATACATTCCAACCTAATAAGACCGACGGACTCGGGCAAATTGACACCGACAATTGCACCATTGGACCGACACAAATATCGTCCCAAAACTATGTGATTAATTATAAATATACGCGCTCATTAAGTTTAAACGTATGTGGCATATAATGCTGTAAAAATGTAGGTAAAGTTTGTCAAATATGGACACCGAAACACAGTAAAACTAAAAAAAATACTTCGGAACTCTCGAAGCGCGATTGCAACTCGCTCTTTTTTTTCATTTATAATTAATATATTCAGCACTAAGACCTCTTTTATAGAAACGCGACGCGAGGCGTTGCGCGGTGCAGCCTGCATGTGAATTTATGAAAATAAACTTGCTTCTCAGTAACCATAGTCATACAACGCCATTTGATTGAATTAAGTGTTGGCCGCAACGACCATCACGCCACGCGCGACTCGACTCCGTAATTGCAGCCAGCGGAATGAATATAATGAGAAAATGTATAATAATGAAAGAAAATGTACAAACATATACTCATGAATATGTATACAATATACAAATAATATATATACATATATAAGACAATTTCGTCCGGATTTATAAGGAATCGGCAAATTAAACAAATGTGTTGCTCTGAAAAGACAAAGGTTTTATTTTAAAATAATTTTACATTTTACGCTATATACAAACACTCTATAGTTTTTATACAATACCTGAAAAGACAAAGAAACGACATTTAAAGTAATTTAATTAGTTTGTCGATTCCCTGCACACGATAATTTTTATTCACAGCTTTTCGTTTTCAATAATCATTCTCGTCATATTAAAACAAAACCCTTGACATTGACTTTTGCAGTTCCGTAGACAATGAAGGTGTGTTTAGATTAATAAAGAAATGTAATCTCTTTACATCTCCCCCGCCAGAGAGGAAAAATTTTCCAGAAGTTTTTCCCAGATCAGTGTTCATCCATTTCGTCATTCATCCGAATTGTCCTACTATGGTGCTGGAATGAGTTTTGTGATGTGAAAAAGATTTGACTCCAATTTTCTATGACCGGTATCCACTCTATATATAGAATTTGAAATTTTTTCTTCAATTCTGTAGGGACCAATCCTTATTTCATCTAATTTTCTTCTATTCAGCTTGTGTCCATTTTCTACATATACTTTATCACCTATATTGAAATTATGGTGCATTCTATTTTTATCAATTACTATTTTATTCTAATTATGTGACTTAATTGAATTTTCAAATGCAGTTTTTCGGTCTTTAATCCAATTATCTACTATTATCTCCTGTTTTAATTCATTTGGTACGAGTGACACATCTATGCCATCCAGGAGGTATCTTGGCGCAAAGCCAGTGACAGTATGATCCGTATCATTGTATTTGCTTATGCAGTCATGGGCAATTGTTGTCCATGCTTTTCTTCTTCCATTTTCATTTAATTTGCATCTGATTTTATTTACCAGAGTTTGATTCAATCTTTCATTTAAACCATTTGAAAATGGTGCATTTACTGCGGTGAAAACAAGCAGTATTGACTTTCCGTTTAAAAAGGTTTTTAGTTCCTTCGAATTTATTCCTGGATATTGATCTGTGAGTATCATGCCAATTTCATTATCATTTGCCACCTTATTGATTAATTTAATGAAGTCTTTAGCATTCTGTGTCTTTGATGTTACTATATATGCATATCGAGTGAAATGATCCACCAGAAGGTGTAAATATCTCTTTGTGGATCGAGAGCCTCCAAAACCCCCAATTGTATCAATAGAGACAATTTCAAAGGGTTTTGTGGCGGGTCCTAAATGTGACATTAAACCATATTTAATTTGTCCTCTTATTTTATTCCTTATGCATGTCTCACATGTTCTACAAATTTTATTTATATTTTTTGTCAACTGTTTTGCTGTATATACTTTTCCAATTTTCTTTTGCATCTGTTTTATACCAATGTGGCACATATTTTCATGTATTTGTTTTATAAGTATCAAACTATATTCTTCCGATATTACAATTTTTTCTTGGTTCTTTAATTTTTTATAATATATATTATTTTTATGTATTAATTTATTCTTACTTTTTTGTAACTCTTCATTTTTTTCTTGGTCTGTTACTATATCTGTTACATTGACTTTTGCAGTTCCGTAGACAATGAAGGTGTGTTTAGATTAATAAAGAAATGTAATCTCTTTACACATATAATATGAATATGTATACATATAAAAGGTACAAAGTAGGCTTATGATGTAAAGGTTATGTCTCATAAAACTGAACTGTCTGTCTCTCATATTCCTCCTATCTTTGCTAGTTAACTTAAATACTTGAGAAATAAGGGTTACAGTCATCAAGAAAAGCTGTAGACTTCCGCCCACGCGAGTTCAGTTTGCATTCAGATTATTAAAGGAGGTATAAATTATTTCCGGAATATTTTAAATTAAATCGTAGTTCTAAATAATTTTGCGGTTAATATAATAAACATTTGTGTTTGGCATTTCTATGTAAAATAAAAACGATATAAGTATGTGAGCCGTACCTATCATTAAGTAGGTAATTGTAAGCAAATTGCTGAGAAAAACCACAATTAATTAAGTTAGGTATATGAACAATAAACCAACAGAGTAATTCGACTGTAATATCGATAACCAAGTCATTTGGTATGCAGTAGGTGGCACTATTAATATAATTGTGGTCCAACCCTAACTAGATGTAGAATTTCAATAAAGAGATTAAGCACTTTTAAAAAAGATATTCGTTTTGTAAATTACTGAAAATTCGTGCAATTTGCTTACAATTACTTAATAATAGGTACGGCTCACATACTTATATCGTTTTTAAAATATTGATATAATAATATCAAATTAAATTTTACATCTGGCACATAATACGGAGACTAATGTATAATCGGCAAGACGTTAAGGCTGACCACGCATAGGGACTGAGCGTTCTGTGAGCGCCGAGCTCGTCCGTCGTCCATATCGGTGAACGCGCAGGCCCAAAGTTAATTCAGCCGAACACATACCTACCTAAAGCCTTATCATGGAAACACTTCAAGACTTAAAGCAACAGAAAATCGCGTGACCAGCTGAAGTTTGATACCGCAATTGATAACAATAGAATGGTCATTATGCATTTTTATGCTTGTGAGTCTCGCCCATTTTTGAATTAGTAAACTGTTTTTTTTTATTAAAAATGCCATTACAAGAAAAATGGCTACGTAAAAACATGAGATTACCTATATTTGTTTGTGTTGTACATTGTACTTCACCTCTTTCGCTGAAATCTATTGTGCATTTTCAACGTACCATAACAAGGTGAACTAAGAAATGGCGTAACTATACAGACTGAAAAATTCATTGGTTAGTAGGTACATCTCAGTTAAAATGGTATGTTATATAAACCTGAAGGGTTTGTTTATTTGCTTAAACGCGCTTATCTCAAAAACTAATGGTCCAATTTCAAAAATTATTTCTGTGTTAGATAGCCTCTTTATTGATTAAGGTTATATTTAATAATCAGTTTGTACGGGAACGGAAGTTACGCGGGTGAAACCGTGCGCGGGAAGTTAGTTTTTATACGACCAAGGTTTTTTTTTTAATCCACCCCCAAGAAAATCAAAAGATTTAGTTAAGTTTTATGAAGAAATGGAATACTACGCGGACAAAATCGCGGGCAATACTTAATAATTACATTAAAGTCTTAATTAAAGAAGATCTAATTGAACGGGCCTTCTGCAACTAGGAGCCCGTCGCATTTTGTCAACCCTGCTACCTTATAGTTACGCCACTGTAGCAAGGTGGGGTAACCATGTATTCTAATACCTATAAATGTTTCTATGTTCAAAAGAATGTGAAAAAGAATAAAAAAAAACTATTCAATGCACTAGTTTTAAGTCATCTGCTTTAGACTTCAGACTGTCATATTCCAGTTAGAAGCTACAAACATTTAACTTATTTAATGAAGAGTTGGGTGACACAATTAACTCTCAGTCACACCTTGTGTTCCCGAAATAAGTTTAACTAACGTATGATTCAAACACACCGGCTCACATCAGCTTGGGCTCACGGCATTTCGTCATTGAAGTACAACACATTAGCCATTTTGGCGGTTTTTGATGCCATTTGTTAGCTTTGTTTATTTTTGATTACGGAACGAAAACGAAAACCGTGTTCAATATTTTTATTGTAATCTGACCTGACGGACCATAGAGATTCTTTTAGACGTCATGCCCGTTATATAAAACGTAAACTGGTATTGTTCCATTCATAGTATGTGTCCTCTCCTGAAAAATTTATATTCCTTACATACTTCAGATATAAATATATTATTACTAGCAGAGTTTTTGCAGTCTACTAGTATTTTTGTTTACCCCTCGTGCTAAGCTTAAACGCTTGTGCTACGAGTGGGTTCACGTCAGTAGTGCAATCGGTGGGGATCGAACCGGCGACCACAAGATCACAAGTCCAACGCCCCTAGCCATTGGGCAATTTACGGCCGCTTTTTATTAACGGTAATTATTTATTAACAGTCTATCCGTGACCACGACTGTTGTAACCTATGTCAAAATATCGGCTTAATAAAAAGGTTATGATGTGCTTTAAAATTGTACCGCAATTGTGACCCATATCTTTTATAGGTATGTATCGCATAAGTTTAAGAACGAGAAGGTAAACATTTGTGTCGCGGAGTCCGTCGGAAGTCCTCCCGAGCCGTACGGCCGCCGATTTAAGTGCGACATAAAATATGGCTGCGGTAGAAGTATAATCACACCTTGCATTAAAGGCATTGTAAAAATATGCCGTCGGTCCGGGCAGATTGCTCTAAATCCTACCTTAGATTAGTCAATATTCATCAGACGAATTGACTAAGTATATAATTATTACTACCGTATCACATCATAACTTTATTTTATACTTTTAGTTACATATGCGTAATAAGTATGTTAATGAATAAAATCAATAATGTGATATGATTATATGAATATATGTAGATAAATATCTTATTATAAACAAAGAGATATAAAATTAAACATTTATATCTACCAACTTCTGGAACTTCTTAATGTTTTTCAAGTTTCTTGTCCCATTAATAAAAAAAATTACAGTTTTATTCCATTTGTTAAAAATACACGTTAAGCAAAGCTATTTTTAAAGATTTGATCCGTTTTATTACGAAACCAATAAGATAATTATTTTTTACGGTTTTATTCTATTTGTTAAAACAAACATAAATTGAATTTAAATTGAAAAGTATAGACTGCGGAAGATAATTAAAAAAGATTGCTATGTAATAACTATTAGAGACAATAGTTGTTTCAAAGTCTTTGTATTTTTGTTTGCTTCCAAATCTAAAATATCTTCAATCAGCAGAAACTAAAGTACCTATAACATCCACGAGATTCCCGCGGAAACAGGAGCTGTGTCGAAGAAACCAGATATAACATCTAGTAACAAGAAGTAATACATACCAAAAGTTAGATATTTTCACAATAAACGCTTAAAATATATTTAATTAAAAGGGCCCGTTGTCTTTTAAGTACTTTATGTTTAATCAGCTCCTTTAGACTTGTTACATATCGATCAGGGTAATGTCTATAATTAAATTGAGCGGCAACTTCCAAAATGTCCATATCTAATAATAAATTACATGAACAAATAGGTATAACCTTTATATACATAATGTGGATCATATCGAAGAAGCTAGATAGGTATGCCATTTTCTTTTTCAAGACTACACCCGGACTTGGTGTATAACGCTTTGTGTCAAGGGCGACTTTCAAAACACAAAGAACACTCAGACTTAGAACAACTATCTCTGTCTCATACAAATAGTTGTCACAGGTCGGAATCGAACCCACGACACCAGGTATCAGTAGCGACGGAGCCACCAATGTAGTCACTGAGCCACCAGCCAGTTTCTATTCTTTAATTTTGCAACGATATATTTGCAACTATTGTCCGTCGGTACCGAGATTATTGTAGCCTATATGAATGACAATATTGTATAAATGTAATATACAATATAGAAGCTGTAAGTTTAAAAACACGAAATTCAACTTGCTGAATAAAATATAATGCGCCATTCAGCTCATAATTCATAAATTTCTTTACATAAATATATTTGTCTAACATTTTAAACCTATCGAAAGAAAAGTGGCAAGTTTTTCATATTTGCTGCGAATTACCAGATTATAAAGATTAAACCAGATTTTCTTTAGATTTAATAGCGCTTTGACTAAACATAATTACAGTATTATTGATAAACTTCCTGGTTATCAATAAAAATTAACTTCATACATCATGCAAACAAATTTCTAAGCCCAACCCAAAATATAACTATTAAAATTTTAAATTTTAAACCCCTTCTTCAATAAACGTTGAAACCAAAATATTGTCACAAAATATTAAAGATTTAGTCATTAAACAAATATAATTAGGACATTCGTTCAGGACAATTAGAAACTCATTAATAGGGTCGAAAAATATATACACATACACGAAAGGAAAAATAAGACTAATATTTTTAAGAACATTAATACGTCTTAAATACGGACTTACGGGCATCGATAGTCGTGTATATGACTGAAGCTTCTACTTGGACGCATAATGACGGTGAGATAGAACTTTTAACTGCAACAGCTGTATGGTAGGCTCAACGTCGGGCGTGCGACTGAAGCAAGACCCTCCCCCGGGCGGGCAAGGGCGGTTCGCAGCGTTCACCCGCCAACACGATATAAGCAAAACGTTGTTTATTCACTATAGAGGCACGGGTAATGAAGCATTGAGCTACAATATCACCTGTTAATAATAATAATAAATAGTAGCTATTATAAAATAGAGACCTAGCATTTTTATATACATTTCTAACACCCGAATTATAAAAGACTGGACCACGGTAAAAGCTGATAAGTTTAACCAAATTTTAACGTCTAATGTTATGAAATGTACAAATATAGTAATAGTAATAATTGGTCTATTTTAACCATTTACTAAAGGGAAACTAAAGCAATTTATAATGTAGGTTTCTGAATTCGATATTTGACTAACGTAACGAAAATTGATGTTCCTAATAGACTCCTTGATAAGTCTTTGAAAGGTGAATATTTCATTACTGTCGCAGGCACCGGACCTTGGTCATATTAAGAGGAGAGGAAGTACGAAATAGTTTATGAAATAGTGAAAATTTGGAACTTAAATGTTAATAACTAACTTTGATGTTGCGACGTAAATACGAATTTGAGTGCATCAGTGGGTCAGTAGCAACAGTAGTTGATTGTGAGACCTGTATTTATCAAATAAACGTTACAAAGCTTTGTATTACAAGCGTTTTCCCTTGTATATATTCGTGTATTTTACAAGCAACGTTTGTCTAAAGTACACAAAGTGAATGACAAGCCACACGCATGTTGCTTTAATTTCACATTATGTCACTGTATCACTTGTAATAAGAGTAGTTGCACAAAAGTAGGTATTTTTAGTGCTGTATATTATAAATCTACAAGTCTTATGAAATTATTCGATAAACGTATAGTATAAGTATTTATATCATAATTATACTCTTTTTCTTATTTCTGTGGCCTAGAAGTAATAGATTTAATCTCGCTTTAAGTTTCATAAAACATTTTTTTTATACTCTCTGTTCCGCGCGGTTTCGCCCGCGTATATCCCGTTCCCATGGGAATTTTGTTTTAAAATACAGTATATGATACTCACAACTAATTAATGTGGCTTTCTATCCAAACAACTGACAGTAATGTCAATTCATTACAATAATTATATTACAGTTAAGTTTTCTTGAACTTACTAATTTTTCAAGCAATTTTGTATTTTTTTTTGTTTCGTAAGAACTTTCTCCTGTCAATAACAATCACAACAAAGAAAGAATTAGCGAAATCGGTCCAGCCAGTCACGCGTGATGTCGTGACCAAAGGAAATAGGGATTCATTTTTATATATATAGATAAACCTGTTTTTATGAAAAACCCAAAATCATATCAGTGACTAATATTACTTTATCCGCAACAAGCTGGCACAATGTTTAAGCAGAACCCTATTTCTTTATTTTTAAATAAAATAAGTTTAAGTTATTAGTTATTTCAGCTGGCCTAGTGAAATTCTTTGTTTATATTGTTTTATTTGTAAGTTTCAACAAAAGTTAAAAACTCACACTGCAGCTCATGCTCACCGCACGTTTTTAGTCACATACCTCCCAGTCCCCGTGGGAACTTCGTTAATAAAATAAAGTGAGTTACACCATATGTATCAAAAAATTTAAGAATTCATTTGTCATGTAATTTTGAGTTTATTCATCATCATTACTCATACACTTATAATGTCACCTCTTGAACATGGGCCTCCTCCCGAGAAAAGGTCTTTGCAATAGTCACCACGCTTGGCAGGCGCGTTGGTGGTCGCGTGTAATAATACATAGAGAAACGCTGCTGTCCATTCCTTGGTATACAATTGCTACAGATGATGTTATAACAATCGGCAACAACGATTTCTACTTTCCGAAACAGGTAGATGAAAAAGAAAAAAATCATAGACCTCGTTTATCTGTTTTACACAAAGATTTCTAGTCTGGTTATCGTGGGGGTTGAAACCACGACGAGACTAAAAGCGAGATTTATACCGTTATACCACGGAGGTTGTTTATTAGTTACGAAAAAAACTACACAGCTGTTTTTTTTCTTGTAAAAAAGATTACTAGCATAGTTTGGCAGTCTACTAGTATTCTAGAAGAGGAAAGATTAGATAGTTTTTTGAATAGGCTCCGGAGCTACAAGCTCGATTACAAAAACTCTTTCTCCAAGGCCGGTTTTAAGGAAGGGCATCCATTGCAACTGCTCTGGGGCCTCCACAATAAAGAGGCTCCACAATAGAGATTTAAAATCTTTCTGATGTGTAAACTCTACAACTTTTCTTCCATTTATTTTTTCGGTGTTGTACCTTTACACACATTACACACTATTCTACGATCAGCAATTTAGGCTGTGTGTTAATCCGTCATTTAGTCAATCAGGACAAAGCGATCAACTTATCTGCGCGCAGTATCTAACAACCGCGTATCTCCCGTACTCGTCGAGTTTTCTTATATGCCCGGTGAAGTAGCAAAATCATCGTGGCTAATTATGTATGTCCGTCCGAAAAAAAAGCGCTTTATTTAATTTACGCGGTTGTTACTGCGCGCAGATAATTAGTTGATAATATGTAGAACGCTTGGTCCTGATTGACAAAATGACGGATCAACACACCGACTAAATTGCTGATCGAAGATTAACTTGGTTTCTATTTGATGCTGGCAATAACAACATCAGCGTCGTAGCTAGTATTCTCGCTTTAGGTCTCGTAGGTCTGCTTGGTTGAAGGAATACCCTCCGTGTTTCTGAAAGCACGAAATTATACAACACAAACGGACAGATTAAATAATTAGTAGATTGAAAGATGGGTAATTACTTATTTGGAAAAGAAAAAAAGAAAAGAATACAAGGAATATATCTACTTGCGGGATAATAATCTTCCTTTGTGTCAATTACATTAAACCAATAAAAATGCCTGTGTTGGATCATACTGTGAGTTAAATACCTTCCCCTAAATTACCCTAAATATTATGAATAATTTTTGTTTTGTTACTTATCTGCTTTACGGGTAAAGAGTGAGCGAGACAGCAACAATATGTTCGTCATTACATCCACCCTAAGTCTGCAGGGGAAGTTCAATCAGGCAGTCATTTTCGAGGCGGAAAACGACTAAATTATAATTTCCTTGATTTATCATCTTTAGTAAATAACGAAATCTTATCAAGAAAACTACAAACGTCTTTATAGTACGTAGGTAGCCATTTAAAGACTTTTGTTCGATATGATTTAAAAAGTTAATATTTTTATGAGGTACCTAATTGTTAAAAAGTAACATTTATTTTAAGTACAGAGATACTACAAACAGAAAGCACTGTCATTATCTACTACTCGATTGAATATGACACCTGACACAAAAATCAACTTCAACTTACAACGTTCCGCTGCCCCGCTACTCGCACTCCTCAGAGAGCGAGTATTGTTTGTTACCAAGGCCAGTTTTCGTGTGGTTTGGTACTCGGATCTTTTCCGGAGATTCTGGGCACTCCCTGTCCCACCGTTACCATGGCTGGTATCGTGGCCAGGACTAGAGGCGCGGCCAGGGACTAGGGGCCTGATAGTGGTGTGTGTCAACATGAGGGGTGTGTTTGCCAATACTCGCCACGCTTGGCAGGCGGGTTGGCGAGCGCAGTGCAGGTCTTTTTGTTTTCATCATCACAGGAAACGCTTTATACCTACTTAAATTTTTCGTGTGTTTTTAACAACAATATGGACAAATAAAACTTAGGAACTTTTGTGTGTTGGTTTGTTATTCTGTTTATACGATCCAATGACATGCTTGACCTTAAATACATTTTCGTAATTTATTTCCAATTATCTTATGCTTATACATAAAGCTGAAGAGTTTGTTTACTTGGTTAAACGCACTATGATCAGAAACTGCTGATCCGATTTCAAAAATGCTTTCAGTGTTAGACAGCTAAAAAATCCGGTTCCGGTTGGTTGAAGTACTACCCAAAAAAATAAGTAGCTCTTATTTCTACAAACTAGTTAAATACTAAGGATCTATTTTCTGCATATCATTGTTTAAAAGCATCTAATTAAAGATACGAAATAATTCATTGGTTTTTCCGATAACTCAGCGTGTGGTTTTTGGTTAAGAATAGACAATCCTATATTTTCCTAAGGGTGTCTTAAGAGGCGACTAGTGGATAAACACCTAATGGATGGGCAGCAGTATATTTTATATCAGCTCAAAGATACTCCGATCACTAATCCGCTTGCCAATATCCCTCAACGTCTTTAGTTTGCCCAGGTCTGTAAAAGACCTCAGTAGACGTCAACAAAAATGCTGATAAAGTAATGTAAAAAAAAAAACCGATAACAAAGAAATAACATGGTAAATTGCTAAGCCGCTGTATTCAAAGCCACATTAGGACTTAATTCTAGAGACAGTTGACGAAATTACTTGATTAAGAACAAAGTTCTAACACTGCCGTCACTTTATATAATGGAGGCAACAGAATTTGTTATAATACACTTAGTCTGCGTTCACGGCTATCGGATATAGTAAGAGACAGTCGACATGACAGTAGCAAACTTTGTATGCAAATTGCCAACACTGCATATATGAGTACATGTGTATTGAACATGAGTCCTAATATATATTATGTAGATACATAACAACATTTCTATACCGTAGTTCAAAATATTTTTTTACTATAACAGCCCATTTACGTCTAACATGGGCCTGTCCGAGCCAGGGCCGTTAAGGGATATTGCCGTAAGAGTCGAATTGGTAATCGCATTAATGGGAGAATTTTTGAGCTAAAAGATGCTGCTAACCATCCATGAGGTGTCTGTCCTTTAGTCGCCTGTTAGGAGTAAGAAAGATATGGCGTGGTTTATACGAAGCGGGAAAATACACGATGAAATTCAAAAATCGATATAAAAGGGAAGTCCCTATCGATATAAAACTGACATGTGGTCGCAGGCTCAGCCGTATAACGTATAAGCTAATGGTATATGCTGAATACAATAATTGTTGGAGAAAGCTTTGAAGAAAACTGGATACAGTGTGATAAGGTGAAGACTATTCTCATGAAGACAATGTATACATATACACAGACGGAGCGTAATCTAACTAATATTGCGGTGTTGGGGAGGATAGGAGGCCAACACATATACTTCACCGTCGCGAATTGTCCAAAAGACGCATCTGGCGCTTCTTAGTACACATACGAAAATGTGGAAGAAAAACCGCCCGGACTCTATCACGAGAAGTTGATACTTCTTTATTGTATTTCTGATATTATTTTTGTTGTATCTTATAACATTTGTAAATATCATATTCTTAAGTTTGTTATTATTAAGCATGTACTATTTGTTTGCAAACCCTTGTTATTTGAAGTTCACAGAAGTCAAAGAAGAAGTTAAAAAAAACGGTGGAACATTTTATTTCTTAACTTCAGAGTTATATTCAATGATCTTGAGGAAAACAACAATAAAGAAAAGAAAACAAACAGTAAGAAATAAAACCAACTTCTTTAGAATTGGAAAAGAAAAGAAAACCCTACAACACACGAAAGAAAATAAATCAAAGTGCAAGAGAAAAGGAGTCAGAATTTTGACGAAAGCTTTACAAATGTATAAAAACAAAGGATTATTTTAGTATAATTTGCGAAATATGAATTCCCGTAATCAGAATAATGAATAATGTACGCTATTCGCGAGCTTTCGGCACACAACGTTACACGTATTAAATGTGTAACTTAAGAAATTTTAGTAAATTATTAATTAGTGTTCTCAATTACCCCATAGGGTATCGGTAAAAAGGAACAGTATTTTTTTTGTTTTCGCTCTTATTTCTAATACAACGTTGATTTTTGAAGTTTTTTTTGACAAAAATTAATAATTTTTTTTTTTGTCAAATATTTTTTTAACAAAAGTAGTGAGGCCCTGGCTCCTTCGCTAGGTATAATGTGTTACAGGAGCCTGTGTCTTAGTCCAATAATTATGAGTCGAGTTTTATACAGTAAAAATTATACAAGTACAAACATTAAAGTGAAAACAGAAGAGAAAATTATAAACATGCATATGAGAAACATTTCTAACGTGGAGTAATTTAAAAGTGTTAGTTTTATAGTGTATGAATATGGTGTGTAGTGTTTGTGGTGTGTGATGTTATCTATACTATTTCAAAAGGAGTTCGGTTTGTTCATAGTCATGCGTAAGTAGCCATGATTTAACTTTACATTTAGCTTCCTTAATTGTGAGAGGATTTATTTTAAGCTCTTTGTTCGTCTTATTATAGAAATAAATAGACATATACTTATGTTGCATTCCAGCTGATGCAGTTCGACATTTGATTGATGAACAGATGTTTCGTGTTGTGCGTTTTTTAGAACACTATTATCGTATGGCTTGATAAGGTGCTGTTTGATGACGATATCTAAAATATATTATACATCTCCCGTACCGTTAATATTTGACATGTCTCATATATTAAGGTTTTGGTGGGGAACCTGAATGGCCTGAATGTAATTACTTTACGGACAGATCTTTGGACCCTTTCTAGGCGAATCATGTACGTTATACACGCACCACCCCAAACTCTAATGCAGTATGCGAGAACTGATTGTGCTAGTCTAGCGTAATATAAGGTCGCACAGAACCAGATTAATTTTCTAATACGCGCGGTGGTAAGGTCTATATGCTGGTGCCAGCTTAGTTTTTCATCTATAAGATGCGAATTATACATAAACGGCGTACGGTGAAGGCGCGGCGCAGGCACAGAGCAGGAGCAGAACAGATAAGGCACAGGCCACGATTTAAATTATATCAAAGAGGCGAAGAGACGCCGCAACTTGTCATTATATAGGATGATGCAGTTTTTTTGCAGTCTACTAGTATTCTTGTTAACCCCTCGTGCTAAGCTAAAATGCTTGTGTTACGAGTGGATTCACGTCGGTAGTTTACTTTGTGTTTAGTGCAATGGGTAGGGTTCGAACCTGCGACCTCAAGATCACAAATCCGACGCCGAAGCTGCCGTAGCCCAATGGCTAGGGCGTCGGACTTATTTTTAAGGTCGCAGGTTCGAACCCCACCTATTGCACGACATACAAAGTACACCCAGAATCTGAACAATTATTTGTGGTTCACACAAATAATTGTCCCGTGTGGGAATCGCACCCAGAACACCAGGTCTCAGAAGTCACTGTCATAACCATTGAGCCACCGGTGTAGTCAATCGAAATCAGTCTTCCTCTTCAGAAGACGAAGATGCGCTTGCTTTGCTGCAACTCAATAATGTCCAGAGACACCGAAGATATTGGGTGTACCCTGTGAGGAAAATTTCACAAGAGCATAGATATTTTTTTCGACTGCACCAGTGGCTCAGTGGTTACGATAGTTGCCTCTGAGACCTGGTGTTCTGGGTTCGATTCCCACCCGGGACAATTATTTGTGTGAACCACAAATAGTTGTTCTGAGTCTGGATGTTCTATGTGTCTGTGAAATGAATGTTTGTAAAGTCCCCCGCGACACAGGGATTTATTTGCCTAGTGCGGGAGTTGTCTTTTAAAAAAAAAAAAAAAAAAAAAATATGGAAACATTATGCGAATATCCTGATCGTTTTCCTACAGTGTATAAAATATATTCACTGTAGGAATACGATCCTACAGTGTATCAGGACACTGTAGGAATTATTTATATTGACGAAATTAAAACACGGTCGACGTTTCTGTATAATTCGCGCCTAATAACCCCTAAATATTTCACTGTTATCGATTTACCTGGGGCCAGACATGCACAGGTTGTATTATTTTGGGGTGAGTTACACATATGTTATTTGATTTTAGTTTTTTTGAGATTGATCTTGGAGTAATTGAACTGAATTTGAGTCGATTTCGAAACATTCACAGTCAGGAGGCTAGCTCTTAGCCACTAATTTACCATATGTAGTCCCACTTCAGTGTTTTGTTTTACTTCGTCCCAAGTCCCGCCATGAAACACCAGAGCTGTATCATCAGCATATGTAAAAGTTTTACCATTTGTAAGCATTTGTTGACACAGATCATTTATGTAGATCAAGAAGAGACTCGGGCCGA
Organism: Nycteola revayana; assembly: GCA_947037095.2. Taxonomy (NCBI): domain Eukaryota; kingdom Metazoa; phylum Arthropoda; class Insecta; order Lepidoptera; family Nolidae; genus Nycteola; species Nycteola revayana. Next base: position 11,717,597 of record OX344842.1, on the reverse strand, counting down.
GTATACTTCATTGCGGTACGACATATACAACATGGGCATCTGAGCTAATGTGTCCTCCAATTTTCACTCTCTGTGTCCTGTCGTAAAATAAATCTCTGAAGATCCCTATTTCCCCGAATGCCAGTAAGTTCCAGTTTGTATTCAAGTAGAGAAATTGAGACAATGTTTGAAAGCTTTAGCCAAATCGAGGACGACGTCGACGCATTTTTTATTTGCATCCACACATGATGATATATGCTCTACAAGATGCCTGTCGGCATCCTCGGTGCTCTTCCCTCGCCTAAGGCCAAATTTAGATTCCGACAGGGTCTTATTATGTTCTAAGTAGTGTATTAGCCTACTGTTGAGCACTTTCTCCAGTATTTTTGATAATGTCGGAAGAACGGAGATAGGCCAGTAGTTCTCGACACCGTCCTTAGATCCACTCTTGTAGACAGGGTGTCATTAGTGACTTTTTGAAAACTCGTGGGAAAACATCTTGTGCAATGCAGACTCCTATTAGCTTAGTTAGTTGAGGAGCTATGACATGTCTAACCATTTTTTTGTTTTGCTGGTATGGAATCCCAACCGGTAATTTTTCGATTTCAGCTTCACCCGGGGAAAGAAATCCGATAGAATTTAATTTAGTCGAAATGTCAGTTCTAAAAGGTAATGAGTTAGAATAAGAGGAGTTAATTATATTATCTGCAAGCTATTTGCCGGTGCCAGAAAAATAGTTGTTTATGTCATTTATAGAATTAGACGTTTCTTTATTTATAATATTGTCAGCTACTGTTTCTTGTTTTTTCTGTTGTATTATAGACTTTACCGCCTCCCATTTATCTTTGTTGTTATTTGGGCTTTGCAGAAGCGATCTTTCGTATTTAATTTTTAATTTCCTTAACAATGTGTTGCAAAAATTGCGATATATTTTATATGTTATTTCGAAGACCTCATTCTCTGGAATAACGACAACTTTTTATACAGTCTACCTCTATGGCGAATGCAGCGGAGTCATCCTGGGGTTAGCCAAGGTTTCAGAATCCTTTTGCGACTAGGTCTTTTATCTTTTGTTGAGTTTACTTCCAGAGCTGTGGATTTTTTTTCAACAAATAAAGTAGCAGCCTTATTGACATCCGCATCATCATTAATGAATGAAAAGTCTCTAGATGTTTAATCACAGCGTCGTAGTTGACCTTTGTTAAGGGAATAGGTTTATCTCCTTTCTGTCGAGATTGACGAAGGCTTAATATTACTGAGGCATGGTCGGTAACTGCGAAATTAATTACAAATACTGTTGCTGGCGGTGCCGTATTAAGTAACATGAGATCCAAGCAACTTTGAATTTGGATATGTGTGCCCAGGCAGTAGACCTAATTCAGCAGTAACATAACATAAATGAGTTTCGCTATTCCTGTTAATGGTATTGATTGGAAGTCAATATTGATATCTCCAGTTAGCATAATGTTTTTAGCTTTAGCAGACCGTTTTATATTGTCTACTGAATTCAGAAAACTGTCGGTAGAATATATGGAGGGAGACCTATAGACAGCCAAAATGGAGGTATCCGGAAATGTATTTAATATCATAAAGTTAGCGCCTACAGGCTCCGGTTCTTCAACTGAGCATTAAAGGTCTTGTTTTGCATATATAACAATTCCGTCATTTTGATTTAGACAGTTTTTTGAGGAATACTTTATGTAACAATCAATCATTGGAATAGGTTTGTTTTGATGGAGCCAGTATTCAGTATGACTGATGACATCGCCGCGGGCACCGGCGTAAGAATGTTGCCCCCCATCTCCTCCCGTGGGCACCGTAGGACCCGGCCAAGGGAAATTCGGAAGAAGGGCAGCAGCGTATTCTTGGACTAAAACACCTAATACTGCGCTCGCCAACCCGCTTGCCAAGCGTGGCGAGTATTGGCAAAATTCCCCCCCATGGAAAGTTTTAAAAACACACGGCCCCGAGTTCCCGGCGGCCCCGCTAGGCCTGGCTACGGTAGCGGTCATGGTATCGGCGTGGCTAGGGGTCCTAAGAATCCCCGGAAGACACGTGGCTACCAATCGCAAAAACGAACCCTGGCCTTGGCAACACACAACGTGCGCACTTTAAGGACCGACGAAAAGATTGTTAAGCTGGAAGAAGAATTGAGCAGGTTCAGGTGGGATATATTGGGGATGTCTGAAGTCCGTAGAGAGGGACAGGACACGATAACCCTGAAATCTGGCAACCTGCTCTTCTACCGGGAAGGCGACCAACAATCCCAAGGTGGTGTCGGGTTTCGCGTTCACAAGTCCCTCGTTAACAACATAATTACCCTCGACAGTGTGTCTAGCAGGGTGGCATACCTAACACTCAGAGTATCTTAAAGATACTTGCTGAAGGTCGTTCAGGTCTATGCACCGATCTCGGCACACCCAGATGAGGAAGTTGAGTGTATGTATGAGGACATTAGTAGGGCCATACATACTCATAAGACTCACTTCAATGTTGTTATGAGGGATTTCCATGCGAAACTAGGCAAAGAGAAGCGATCATGAGTTGATAGTGGGAAACTTCGGTTATGGGCAACTGAACCTTAGGGGACAGAGGCTGGCCGACTTTCTGGAGAAAGAAGGACTCTATATGATGAATTCTTTCTTCCAGAAGCCGCCTCACAGGAAATGGACCTGGCTGAGTCCCGATGGTTTCACGAGAAATGAGATCGACTTCATCATGACCGACAAGAAACGGATTTTCAATGATGTCTCTGTGATTCTCAGGGTGAAAACCGGTAGTGATCACTTAATAGCAAGAGGCACATTGGATATGAATGTTAAACGTGAGCGGCACCATTTGATGAAGTCTACGCTCCGACCCACCCGCGCTCAGGTCGATAACCCCGAGAGATTTCAACTCGAGCTCTCAAATCGTTTCGATTGCCTAGATGAAAACGCATCAGTGGATGAGATCAATAACAGGTTGGTAGAGACTGTCCATACGGTCGGGTCTCAGTTCTACAGACCCAAGAGCCAAACTGACCCGACACTATACCGAGGATATCTCGGACATCAGCCTGAACGAGATAAGCATGGCCCTGAAACAGCTAAAGAACAACAAGGCGCCGGGTGAGGACGGAATCACATCAGAGCTCCTGTAAGCGGGTGGATCACCGGTACTCAAAGTCCTTCTGAAGCTCTTTAATTACACCTTGCTCGGAGATACCACGCCTAAAGCATGGAACAAAAGCGAGGTGGTGTTGTTCTTTAAGAAAGGCGATAACACCTTACTAAGGAACTACAGGCCCATCTCGCTTTTGAGTCATGTCTATAAGCTGTTCTCCACGATTATTGCGAATCGTCTCGAACGAAGGCTTGTTGACTTTTAGCCTCCCGAACAAGCCGGATTCCGAAAAGGTTATAGTACCGTAGACCACATACATACGCTGCGGCAAGTAATACAGAAGACCGGAGAGTATAACTTGCCGATCTGTTTAGCGTTTGTGGACTACGATTCGGTCGAAACATGGGCCGTACTTGAGTATCTCCAGCGATGCCGTATTGACTATCGGTATATCGAAGTATTGAAATGTTTGTATAGAAACGCCACAATGTCGGTCCGAGTACAAGAACAGTGTACGAAGGCGATTCCATTAAAAAGAGGCGTAAGACAGGGAGACGTTATTTCTCCGAAACTGTTTACGACCACTTTGGAAGACACATTCAAACTTCTAAATTGGAAAGGACTAGGTTTCAACATCAACGGCGAATACATCACTCACCTTCGATTCGCTGATGATATCGTGGTCATGGCAAAGTCAATGGAAGAATTCAGTACAATGCTCGAAGACCTTAACCGAGTCTCCCAACGGGTAGGTCTTAAAATGAACATGGACAAGACGAAAATCATGTCTAACGTCCATGTTGTGGATACCTCTATAATGGTTGGGAATACGGTTCTTAAAGTTGTTGACGCGTATGTATACCTAGGACAGACATTCCAGTTAGGTAGGTCCAACTTCGAGAAGGAGGTCAATCGCCGAATCCAACTCGGATGGGCAGCGTTCGGGAAACTTCGCAGTGTCTTTTCATCCAAAATACCTCAATGCCTAAAGACGAAAGTCTTCAACCAGTGTATGTTGCCAGTGATGACTTATAGATGCGAAACGTGGTGCTTCACTATAGGCCTTATGAACAGGCTCAGAGTCGCTCAACGAGCTATGGAGAGGGCTATGCTCGGGGTTTCTGTACGAGATCGGATTAGAAATGAGGAGATACATAGAAGAACGCGGGTTACCGACATAGCCCAACGGATTAGTTCGTTGAAGTGGCAATGGGCAGGCCATATAGCACGGAGAACAGATGGCCGTTGGAGCCGAAAAGTTCTCGAATGGAGACCGCGGATCGGCACGCGTAGCGTAGGACGTCCACCTACTAGATGGACGGACGATCTGGTTAAAGCCGCAGGATCACGGTGGATGCAGGCCGCTTCTAACCGCAACAACTGGAGATCTATGAGGGAGGCCTATGTCCAACAGTGGACGTCCTACGGCTGAAATGAGTATGATGATGATGACATCGCAGTCAAATGAAAACCTTGCTAGTTGTGCTTGAAAATTATCCAAGTTCTTCGTTATAATATTGAATGATGGCATTGAGTTTTTTATCTCTGTGTTACAAAAATCTGTGTCACAACAATAGCTATATTAGCTGTGGATATGCTGTCAACGTCGCTTATTATGTTATTTTTACTAGCCATTGATATAAATAAAGGTTTTTTTGTGGCACAAATTAATTTCAATGTTAGTCCGTAATGAAATGCTGACATTAGTTGAACAGAGTTGCATAAATGTTGACGTATATCTTAATGTTATGAGGGATGTGTCAAGCGCATCAGATTAGTATATGTTTTTGTAAATTGGTGTGCGTAAATTGATTGTAAAATAATTTGTAAAGTGTAACATTACATTCTGTTTAAAAATGTTTTTCATTTTCGTAAATACAATAGAAAAAGATAATATAATTAAAATGATTTTAAACATGCAGTAAACAATTAAAATATTTACTAGTCATTTGGTATCTAGCCGTCCTCGTAGGTTGTTGAAATCGGATTCGTGTTTGATTAATATTTCTTTTCCCTTCTCCTTTGAACAAAACTTTTGCCAAATGACGTCCAACAATATTTATACGAGTTATCTTTAGCAAATTCCTGGCCATGTAATATAATTGCTGTGATTTTAAAGTAAGGACCTCTGATCGATAAATTGGTTTCGATGGACCCTCTATTTTAACATTTTAACTTTTTTCCACTGTGCTTCCTGTTAAACGTACGGAAATTTTGTAAAATGGGCTCCTTGGTTTTCGTGTTGTTGAAGTCTACAATGATTGTTGATACTCCTTCTTTTTTGGTTACGCGGAATACACCTTGGATGCCTTGTCGTTGTAAAGGAACTTCAAGTACAGTGCCGGCCTCTTTTACTGTTTATTTGTATAGTTTTTCTTAGTTTCACCTTGCTTTTTCGGAACATTACGTATTCCTACTTTTCAAAGTAATTCATTCTCTCCGGATTTTCAACTCTATCCTCAAGTTGACTAATGTATGTTTGTCAGCCTTTGGCTCTGCTTCTAACTTTTCCGTTTTTAAAACCATGTCACCGTATTGCTTCGTAGTAAATTGAATATTTTCTTTTATTTCGGCATTCGGTGCTATAATTTCAGCCATCGCTTTTTGTAGCGCCTCCAATTTGCTATCTGTCTGAACTGTATTGGATTTTATTAACGCACTGATTTCTTCAAAACTCTAATCATGACGTTTGCGCTTCCGAGTGGTAAAATTATCAGCCATAGTCAAGTTTGGAGTGGATTCAGCTTTTGAGGAAGAAAGCAAGCTCTGAGAGTCTCCAGCCTCTGAAGTAATTTATAGAAAATTAATAGATATATAAGTTAAGTATATGTAACAATAAAAGGTTTTGAGATATATGACTTGTTTTATGATGTATGTGACTTGGAAGTTAAGTGTTCGCATTTCCCACAATTTTCACGACAAAAGAAAGACTTAGTTATCATTAATATTTGTGGCTGGAGCTACCCATCAAATATATTTTTTGGCAAATTTTAATCGCAAATTTTGAGTCTTGATTGAAGCTATTATGGGACTGTTACGGTAATTAAACTACTTTAAATATGTTAGAATAATTATTTCGTTCCAAATGAAAGTCAAATTTTGTTGATTTCATATTTTTGAGTTTTCGTGGCTACCCGAACTAGGCAGTTACTTCCAGTTATGACGATGTCTAAAATAATGTAGATTTTTCATTTCCACGGCAAAAACCAATACAGCAATATTTCATAACATCCGAAGTTCAAACATGCATCGATTTTTATATCCTTGTTTACGTATCGTCGTTTAAATATTTTGATCTCTGTTTATTTTTCACAGGGCCAACAGATTGGGGTAGCTAACGGCATCTATTGGTGGCTTGCAGTGATATACCTCTGTCCTATCGTCGCAACTTAATATTTATCTCGTTGCAGAGATGGCGCTCAACCAATAAATGGCATACCGGGAAACTTTGAATCAAATACATCACCGCTTCACAATATTATTGCTACAAGTGAGTTTGAAATGGTGATAAAATCATATTTACAACTTAACTGAAACTAGGTGTCTACCTAGGATATTATTTTGAACAAAATAATTATATATTCTACTTCCATGCTTAAATTATAATGTAAGGGCAACGTTATGTAATGCCTTTATGACCTGAAGCTCTTAAATACACGCTTAGTTTAAATTTCTGGTCTCTTACAAATATCATATGATATTTCAAATCTTTTTAAGTATAAAGTAGGCGTAGGTGCGAACAAAATTCAATGCCCGATAATAGGATTTTCTCCAAGAAATCCGCCTTCGTAAGAGCTTAAGTTCTGGTGTGGTTATTTTAGGACAATGGCTATATTTTTAGAAATTATGTTTGAATAACTGCGCCCCGTCTTACACGCGTTACTTTGCTCCAGTGGGTTGGAGTGTAATTTTTTGTAGCCTTCATACTCAGACCAAATAAAAAGTAGAGACTGAGCGCTGCGAATAACACACTGAAGCCGGTAAAACTCGGCCTTGGCGTGTACATACACAACTTAAGCACACACGCGTACCTAAACTATGCCTTAACTTATCAGTCGATATGTCATTTAGATATATTTAGCATTATGTGCTACATATAATAAAAATAACACATAATTTCACCTCATTATACAGACGGACACAGACAGACGGACGAGTGATCCTATAAGGGTTACGTTTTTAATTTTTGTATCGCACTATAATTAATAAATGATGTTGTATGGTACATTTACCACAAACCATAATTTCACCTCATTTTACAGACGGAAAGACAGACATACGCACGAGTAATCCTATAAGGGTTCCATTTTTCATTTTTGAATGGCACCATAAATGTTCCTTTTTTCTGTAGAAATTGTATAAAATATCTACTACTATAACTCACCTGTCATCTTCCAGCTCGTAGAACATATCTTTCGAAGAGTCGTGAATATAAATCTTGACGAGTGGACTGTCCATATACTGCATGGTCAGTTGTTTAGGGAAACTCCGTACAAACAGGGCCTTAACTGTATCTATCGAAGTGATTTCATTGGGAAGTAGCGCTCGTTTCGTCTCGTTCCTATACTGTAGAAACACCAGTCCTGTAACAATAATGACTGTTTTAATTTTTTCTAACACATCCATATAAATAAATTGAAAGTGCAGACAGGGAGGTAATGGAAGCAGGCGGCATTCAAGTGTAGCCGCTGGAAACCAATAAAGGGAGCCTTAGTTTGGCAATGGAGCAAATAATCAGTCTACAACTGTCCAATGTTGGACATAATATGTAAGTTAAGCAGTATGCAATAACTGGGTCACTTTTTTACCGTCTTGATAATAATATCGTGTTTTGTACTATAGACCACAGTATATTTGTACTAGTATTTCGGTAATTAAAATCGGTTTCGAAAATATCATAAATTACTTAAAAGAAATACACTCTACATAGCATGCATGCGTGCGTGCATAAAAATAAATTAGGTGTCTATAATACCTAAGCCGCAATCACAAATGAATGAAAAGAAAGAGCGAAATAGTGTAACTAACTACTTAGGTTCGCATTTTTACCGTTACAATTTTTACTGTGTCAGTAAAAAAATAAAATGATAAAATAACTATGCCTTAAACATCTATTTCATATAAATATCACGCTCTAGTTCTAAAACAACATTTATTTACATCGATAAAATATATAATATACAACTAAAAGTAGCTAATTCAAATTAAAACTAAATTATAAAATACTACTATTCTCAATCTATTCTACTTGGTTATTATCACGCTCTATTATTTTCAAGACGATAAAAAAGTCAACCAGTATATAGCTTCTCTTGGTAGTCAACCAAAGTTAAAAAAAGCTTTTCACCAATCTTTGACTCCTTGTGACTACCTAGCATACTGGATGTCTATCAAGAAGAATAGATATAAGCTGATTGAGTATTCTAAGTCTATATACATAATAATAAAGAGATAAAGTTTGTGTGCTTGTGGATCTCCGGATCTACTGAACCGATTTTGTTTTTTTTTTCAATTAGTAAGCCAAAGTAATTTTGAATATCAAAGACAATATTTTGAGAAGATTTTCACGGTAACGATATCTATATGGTTTAACCAAGCGGACAAGCTCGTAAAAACAAAGGTAAAATATTAAATGATACAAAAAATAATCCCGCAGGTAAGTAATAGGTAATTCGTGGGTAGCTCGAAAAAGACACGCAGGAAGCTCCGGTTGCCTTGAGACGACCCGCGTCCATTGCTCCAGACCTGATCTCAGTAGGTACTGGATACTGGTACGTGCTGAATAATCTTATATTTATAATTAAATCTACTCAATAAATTAAACTACAGACCAAAAAAACTAAAATGTAAATATAATTAAATGATTTGACTCAATGATATAAATGTAACATTAATGTATGCACTTTAAAGCTTAAAGCTTGTTTATAAAGGTGATGTTATGTAAATTAATTAATTTAATTTAATTGAAAATAACATAATGACATTTGAACTGACTTTGATTTAATGACCTAAAAGTGCAATTTATTCGTGTCACCTTATCAATCAACTAGTATTTAATTTAATAATTACCTGCATTACATTAGGTCTTCTCATTGTTGCTTATTTACATATTAATTATAATATGAAAATTGTCATTTAGTTATGTTTTAACACAGTGGGTAACATGTTTTTAGTGGATTTCTTTGTACTAAGGGATGCATTTATATTTAAGTGGGCTTCTATGAGTTAATATGGCGTGTAACATGTGCCGGGTGAGAAAAAAGCGCCCCCCAAAATCCATAAGTACATACATAATTGTTCTTTGTCAGGATATTCGTGATATTCATACATGTTATTGAGCACTTAACCTTTCAGCGATCCTGTCAGTACATGACCTCACCGGAGAAAGCAGAAGAATACATAGTGCACCTTTATTTCCCATTGAATTAACGCGCTATCGAGCTTGCCGATTGCCTGTAATCCAGCTTAGGCCGAATACGTTTCATCGAGTTATTACTTAGTATCTGTTCATGCCCGTCATCACCCATGCTCGTTGGTCGTACTGACATGGATTTTCCACTCGTTAAATAAAAATGTATATCCAAAATGTATATACGCCATATCGACGATTCATTTTTATTTATATCCATAGATAGTAGATAGATATATCATCGCTAAGTTCTAAAACCACATATGTCAGAAATAGTAAGTTTTCAGGAGAGTGAAAAAAGTATATAATGTTACATAGATACCCATACCATTTTGCTTAATTTAACGAGTTTCTATTGGACGATGGGCTTCTAATTAAAATACTTGCAGATACAATAGGTTGCAGCACTCATACGATAGAAGACACACTATGCGGACAGTAGCAGAAACTTATCAGATCGGTCGTCGAGTTATCAACAATGTTAACCCGAATCCAAATGATTTTTATCACGAATAAAATGACAAAATATGGGTTCAGATCACTTAATAGATAGATATCGGCAAAAGCTGTTCGAGGCCTGCGACGCGCTATCTAATTGTTAAAGAGAAAACAGATATAATAACACAGTGATAATTGGTAAAATTGTCTCACAGATAAAAATGTCCATTGTTTTTTATTTATGAAATGAATTAGGTTTAAAGTTTACGTTTTATTAATTCTATTTATGTATGTTCTCAACTGTTCAGCTTGATTGTAACAAAAACATCACAAGCGCAATTTGTAAATGCAAGGCTGACTATTACTACAGACTACAAAACTTAGTTAATTAATTATTAAAAATTATGCACAGTACATGTACATTGGCGGTTTTAATGCCAGAGGCATTATCTACCAGGCTCCCTTACGGGGATTTGTGAATGTAAGAAGTAAAAAGAGTAGAAGATAATCCAATAATATAATAAATTGTAGGTATAACTTGTACATAAACTAATATAAAAATATTTAAAGTATACACATAAATATAATATACCTAACTATATGTTTTTAATTCAGTGAAATCATTATTTTTAATACATACTGTATTATTATAAAATTAAAAATAAATCAACTTGTATACTAAACTTATTTAATAAAACTACAAGTAAAAAACCCCAGAACACTATAATTCGCTTCTAAATAATAATATGTATTTTCACTCATAATATTAGGTTTATTCACTGGTATTGGCTAATAGAGTTAAACATTCAAATTTATGGCACCAGTTGGCAGCACCGTCGTTGTGCAATATTAGAACTTCGTGGTGTAATAACATAAACGATGATAGTAATACTGTGATACCACTTAGATGACAATAGATAATAAGGTTAAAAATCGAATATAGCAAATGAATATTTCCCCCTTTACTACTTTATAACGAAAATATTTCTTGGTGGACGAAATTATACCTTATTAGCCACTAATACTTATGCCATGCCACACTATCGCTGACACTAAAGTTGAAAGCTTATCAACTCACCCAATAGTTAAAATGTACTAACCTCAAATAGAGTACTCACCGAGAGGTCTTTCTAGAGTTTTGCTAGGAGTGCGTACTACTGGTAATGAGGACCTCTGCTTCCCCCCTCGCCTGAAGCCAGTGGAAGATGTCTCCACCTCAGACATGATGCCCGGATCATCGTCAAAGAGTAGGTTGTTTGTCGGCGGCGGGTATCGTGCTAAAGGAGGCTAGAACAACCAATATAAATTTTATTTAAAAATAAGAGCATTTTATTAATTTCTTTCTTTTATATTTAATTATAGGTGCAATTTGTTATTTTGCATTGTGAAGATAAGACCTTAGTTAGTAGCGTGCTTAGAATTTTAGTTTAGTATAATTTAGATCTTGTCATTATTTTAAATATTTAACGATTGTTAAATGTTATCTTCGGTTTTGTACCCATTATACTAAGAAAATGTGGCTACACTACAGACATTAGGAGGAGTTTATTGAAAAAGAAAATAATATTCACAATGAAAAAAATGAATAGCTAAGTTATATTATGTATTATATTCTACTTGTAATGTAACATAACTGTTTAGCCTTAACGTGATGCTCGACTGTCGAAGTACCTCCATGTTACACTAGAATACATTATAATAATATGGAACAGTAAGAAGTGTTGTTGAGTGTCACAAAATTGGGGGATGCGCTTTGTATTTCTAGGCCTTTTATTATTGTAAATTACTGAGATTACCAGCAGTTTTCAATAATAAAATACTCTGCTAATTTCGATTAAAAAACGTTTTAAACTATTTTTAATAATCTTGGGTTCTTGAGTATTTGGTATTGTAAATTAGGCAAAACATGGTTCCATGCACAATTTTTGTGTTTAATAAATATTGTCCTTACTATTTTACGACCACTTACTCCACACGACTTACTACTTTACCATTTATTTGCCCCCGCCACAATTATTCTGAGACACAACTAGCGTTATCAAATTTACCTACATAAGATACTGGCCCCTGAAATAAGTACAGTAGATACCTACTAGTAAAGTTCAGGAACACACAAATCATTAAAGTGAGACCTGACATCCCAAGTAAACTTATAGTATAGTATACACTTGAGTGTTGATCTTACCAGTGTTAGATTTGTCGTTTTAAATTATTAGAACAATAACATTTAGTAATTCAAATTTATTAGTCTAATTTTGATACCATAATATTTCCTAAACCAACGCTATATTACAAAATCCTTTAGTGTAAAGGTACTAAGTATAAACTTAAACGTATATCGTTTTTATGTTGAATTCAAAAAAATATATGTATTTTCTTAAACCCAGCTAATATTTTGTTACTACAAAAATAATATAGGTATAAGAAAGCGAGACCAGATAGATGCTTGTTAAAAAGAGCAACACCCGAAAGAAGCCGAATCAAATGAAAAACCGAATCGTTAAGCCGAGATGAGGTGACATTAAAAAGCGTTATTAAAGGATGTACACACAAACCTTGTAGCTTTGAATATATGAGTTAGACACCTATGTACATATCAGTTTGGAAATCACTCTTGAGTAACATGTTCTTATAATACACTAGCTTCCCGCACGCGGTTTCACCCGCGTAACTCCCGTTCCCGTGGGAAATTCATAATAAAATAGCCAATGTTCTTTCTCAGGCTCTAGACTATATCTGTACCAAATTTCATTTAAATCGCTTCAGTAGTTAAGGCGTGATTGCGTAACAGACAGACAGACAGACAGAGTTACTTTCACATTTATAATATTAGTAAGGACATTTAGGATTTGACTGTTTATGTGGACAATTAAAGTAGTTGGCGGGTCCATTTGATAAACAATTTTTTGATAACAAGAAAACTACATTCACTATACATTTCATAAGGTAATGTACAAATGAATAAGATAGGTTTTTTCATAATTTAATCAAAATATTTGTTTTTATTTGTCAAAAAAAATTTAGTTGGCTTTAAATGATAAAATATGGTTTTCATTAAGACCAGTCAGGTATTACACCTGAAATCTACCATTGTCTGTGTCAGTACACTAAACACAAAATTTTAGGCATTCATACTACAACCACATTGTATATAAGAAGGAATTTACCAAGGAATTTCAGTACAAAGCGCTCCCAATTGCCTTATTCTCTATATTCTCTTATTCTGTTTAACACGGATGAAATACATGTTTAGTATTTATCAGTTTGTGGACGATTTCCGGGTAGTCTCAAATAGAAACTTGATGCTCAAGAGTAATTATTAAACTGATAATGCAACACCAGTAACATGACCCGTGATTGACTAAATCATGATTGTTAGCTATACCTTCCTCATTCTAGGATCTACGGCGTTCCTGTTTCTTGGATCACCATCAGATCGAAGCTTGTTGATAGTGGCATATTCCGGAGTACGCATCCGCCGTGTAGGCTCGTGTTGCTAATAGAAAGTCATAAAAAAATAAACAAAAACTAAAATAATAGTATAAGGAAAATAAATGCTTAGGAAAGTATATTTTCTATAAGTTTTATTTTTTATTTCTTGGAAAACCTACTGTGTAACTAATTAAGCACTTAAAGTCTAAATTGTGTGCGGCAATTGTTTTCGGCCTGGGTAACGAAACAAAAGCACCATGTGCTTATTTAGCTCTTGCTAATACTCAGGGAAATGATTTATTCTTGGTTGTAATATTAATCTATGAATATATATATTTTTTAATCATTAATACTATGTCAGGGGCACAATCAGAACAACCTAGGTTATCTTGTATTCCAAGGCATTTATCTTAGAGCTCTTTCATATCTCAACATGGCATTTATACACAATTAACATTGACACGGCAATATATCATTGCCGTCTACTTAAGGGAAGCTTTCTTTGTATTTAAATATTGCGTTGCGTTGCGTTGAATTTTGCGTCTGTCAATTGGCATTAATAATTAAAAAACGCTGTATGTTCGTCATTTTTTTGTTTGACAAACTTAAAAAAAAATACGTGTCCTGTATTTTTAGCAATCTTACTAACGAACTGATTATAAATTTTTATTTATTTATTTTTATTATTAATCCAAAATTTAATTTTTACTTTAAACAAAATTTAATCATATTTAGATATTATTTATTTTTACATTTTATTATGTTATATGTTATGTTTATAAATAAAAAAAATGTTACAACCAATCATGATAGTATTATGATTAATTTATGAAAACATATTTTAAAACAATCAAACTCAAACTTAAAGTAAACCTTTTTTTATTTCCATCTCACACTGTTCCACTACTGGCCAGCATAGACATATCGGTCAGTACATTTTGATACCTATACTAAGATATTAATACATTTGATGATAAATGTAATTGTATACAATTACATTTTTCAATCTTCAGGCATAAATTATCAAAGGAATAAATTTGAATTTTAACTGAATATAATTATATATTTTAATTATCTGAACCGACGAAACCTAACCCTATTTTTACTAATATGTCTATATATTTTATAAATTATCGTTTGTGGCAGTTAGTAGATAAATATAAGTATTTAAAATGAATAAACAAATGAGTTATAATTCAAACTTCCTTAAGCTGAAGACAAAAATAAAGAAGACGTTAAACCATATGGCTCTATTATGTATTCTACTAGCTCACTGCAGGTATCTAATATACTAAAGTGACTTTGAAAATGACTTTAGTAGTACAAGGCTGTAGGTGAATATATTTAATTCAACACTGTCAGTAATCTCACGACATTATTTATAGAGCCTGTCTCATCTGACACCTTTTCCATTTGTATACAATTTCTTAAATATTCATTTTTGGGAGAAATATGGTACTCCGTTGCTACTTGTAGGAATATATTATTTTGCTTTACGTAATCTGGCTAAGTGTTATTTAAGTGAGACGTATTAACAATGAAATAAACCATTTTGTCACGCCATTCCATTTGGCGTAATTAGCACGTATTTGTATGAAATATGATGCGTCTTTTAATCATTTCCACCAAAAATGATACACATTTATAATAACATCACCTCCTGCTACCTAAGTCGACTATCTTTCAATTTTAGCTCTTCTTCGTCCCGCATTGCTTAAGCACTAACAAGTGACAAAACACTGAGTATTTACTATCTATCTTTTACTCGTGACCGCATTGCTTAAGTATAAGTGAGATAACACGGATTTATACCTCCATATCAAGAGTAATCTGTCCTGGATGGTGTGGATGAATGTACAGATGATTTCCCGCGAGGGTATGGCGGCGGGGGTCGTCGCGCCGGGAAGTTCGCCCGCGAGACGACCCTCTACTGGCCTCCCCGTCCGAAAGTCCACCTGTAAAAAACATTTATATACTTATTACAACCAGTAGTTGTTGCAACATACTAATTTTAGTTATAATATATTATATAGTCGTCTTATACTGGTAAGGATGTCCAATGAAAGAGATGTCTACCCCAGAGGTCTATAATACTATAGGCATCAAGTCTGGCAGATGTTGGCCATTCTAATATTTTAGAAGTGGAATGATTTTGTTTGTTGTTCAGGTCGAGCAATTATTAATAAACAGTTTGAGTTATAGTATTTACGGAAATATGATCATTAACAATGGCGATTTTTTATGATGACTATGTACAATATGCAATAAGATGCCTGTTCTAACAGTCGGAATCAACTGTAAAAAATACTTTCTGAGTCGCGGAGGGGTTTCCTCAATCACCCGGAAACATCTCTTTGAATATATTTTTTCCAACGGAATAAAGGCAAAATAACAACATAAAATAAAGGTAAGAAGATAATCTCAAATATTCAGCAAAAAGGAACAGAGATGCCCGGAACAGTCCCTATGAATTACACCGTTAATATACAACAAGGTACATTTAATTAAAAAGTATACATACTATAAAAAAAGCTTGATTATAAGGTTGTTCCCAGAGCTTCGATCGGATCATTTTTTTATTTATTATATGTATGTCTTTTGTTTTTCAGACTAAAATGTGACTTATATAATGCTTTTTTGAGACTGCATGGGACAGTCAGACATCCGCCAATCTAGTGATGTACAAGAGTCGAGGCGTCGAGTGTTATTTCTGAAGCCTCGAGGCGGAATGGCAAGCTCGGTATGCTCGGAGTCCCGAGCCTAACCGAGCCGCGATTTTTTTGAGCCAAGCCTCGAGGCTTCAAAAGTGTTCGAGCCTTCAAAGGAATTCAAGCCTTCAAAAGAGCTCGAGCCTTCAAAATAACTCGAGTCTTCAAAATTAGAATAAAGTGCACCGTAAACGCTTAATCTATTGTGGTTTACCTCTACTTATTTTCATTCATCAGCATCCATTAAAACAAGAGGGCAGAAAAAGACTAGTGCGCTAAAGAGAAATGCTTCGAGATCGATTGAGTGCTCAAAAGGGCTCGTGTCTTCAAAAAGGGCTCGAGTCTTCAAAAGAACTCGAACCTTCAAAAGAGCTCGAGCCTTCGAAAAGGGCTCGAGCCTTCAAAAAGGACTCGAGACTTCAAAAAAGCTCGAGCTCTGAAAAAGACTCCCGAGTCGTCGGGCGCCATACATACGAGGCGAGCCCTGTAAACGACACCGAGCTCTAGGCAAAGGGACTCGGGCGCCTCGAGACTTGTACATCACTGTTCACAACTCAGTGTACACAGAACAATAAATTAAATATAATGGGTTAGCTAAATATACGGGTTTTTGACGTCGGTGTCACAGTATTGTGTGTAAAATTACTCTTTGTGCTATAATTGAATTAACCATATAATTTGTATATATTTTTATGTTGAAATTACTGTTGTTATCGTTATTTATTATGTAATTCTAATTTAAAATTTACCAATGTTTTGCCTGTAATTTACAGTAAATAATGTGTTGTCTGTTTCCTTTTCGTTTTGTTGATTTTTTATTTTAACTTGTTTGTTATAATATATATTATTTCTAGAGCTCAGAAGCATAGGGTCGGATATGACATTATACGTCAGACACATTCGTCGTATGTGCCTTTATTGTAAACTGGCACTTACGACTAAACGCTTCTGAAGTATAAGATACATCCGTCCATATGCTTCTGAGGTCTGGAAATGTATAGTGGCTAACAAATTACTTAGGTCCGTCGACAGAAAAAGGCCTTCGGACTTTGAGTCTGCAAGGATAAATACAAACTAAGGGTAGTGGGGGATTACCAGTGCCCCAAAACATTTTAAGCATACATCTCCTACATTAATAAAAAATAATAACCAACACGCACATAACTTGCGAACGACTTGTCCAGTTTGACTGTTGTTTTTTTTATATTTTACTAAAGAAAATAATTGGATACATTCATGGGAATTCAGAATTTTATGACGGGCACCGCCAGTCACCTTCAGCTAGTACTTTTATTATCTAAAAGATTTAAAAGTCTGACGTAATAACGCCTCTTAAAAGTTGCTATGCTCGTTTCAAACATAAATACGGAACTGTATATCATATATAAATATTTTGGGGTTACCATAGTGAGTATCGTTTTCTAAAAATAAACTATTGGTATTAATGTTGAAAGATATTATAATAAAAAATCTTCTTCTCTAACTAATATTACTAATAATATTATAAAAGCGAAAGTAACTCTATTTGTCAGCCTTTCACGCCACAACTACTCAACCGATTTAAATGAAATTGGGTACACAGATAGTTTTAAAAAGGAGAAGGATACAGGCTACTTTTTATAGTAAAAACAGGGTTGTAGGGGGTTGAAAGGGAGGGTGAAGATTGTTTGGAAGTATCGTCATTTTGTAAGCCTAAGTAATAAATTTGCTACTCAAAGTCACTTATCCACAAGATACAATTTCACAAAACTTTGTGGAATTGTAGTGTGCAATAAATTTTTTGGAAAAAATATCTTCTAAAAAATTTAGTGTCAGTTAATTTGTAATGGAAAAATAACAGGATTTTACTAAACGCATATGAATAGGCTAGTTGACCATCCGCGTAACTCCCGTTCCCGTAGGAACGACATAATTCAATACAGCCTATGTCATCTGGGGATAGTGTAGCTTTCCAACGGTGAAAGAATTTTTCAAACCAACAAACAAACGATCAAATCTTTCCTCTTTATAATATTAGTATAGATAATATTTATTTCTGAAAGTATTTCTCATATGTAACATCAATATAATTATTTCTGCCAAAAAAATTTGAAGATGATTATAATGAAATAAAGAAATTTATTCAGCACTTAGGTATTTACATACACTTGTACTTGTCAAAATTACGCTGTATAAGACTATCAAACAAAAGTATCACTTAAGTAGCTCAAAACATTGTTAAAATTATTTGATATTACAGAATTTATTATTTAATCGGTCTGTCCGCCTGTCAACAAATGTACACATTATAGTAAGATACCTTAGAGGTAACAGGTCTAAAAATTCCAAGAATCCGGCCCAAGTCTAAGCGACATCCACCTGAGGGCACCCTTAAGGGGTTAGGACCAACGCTCAGGGTGCCACTGGAGTAAATAGTAGATTTACGAACTGTGGTGGTAATTAATCGCTGGCACGAGATCACAGTTCGGGGAATAAGCTACAACGCGGTCCTCGGTCATAATGAACTTAATATGAAAATTATTTTATTTGTGTCTTTAATTTCCGAAAATGCGATCAGCCATTTTGAGATGTATTACGTTAAAAATCAAGAACGCGATCCATTACTTTCACATTTTCGACGAGTATGATCGATGAGTCATGACGTCATCGATCTATGATTGACGTCAGACATAAAGATAATGTATAGACCAATCTCTCAATGTCACGTCAATTTTAAAATATTTATGTAAGCGCTTTCTAAATCTCAAAAAAATACCATATTTTCTTCTTGGTCTAGTAAAACCAGTCTAATTAAAAAGAATTGTCAACTAGCCTATTTGTATAAGGTTTAAATATTAATTATGTAGCTGTGTTTTCTACATAATTCGACAAAGCGGTTACATTTATTTCTAGACATCAAAAGCACACATAACACATTAAAAAAAATGTTTATCTGTCACAAAAAAACATTTACAAGATTAGGTTACAAATAATGATATAGTGCAATTTACAATAGGTATTGGTACTATTCCCAAAACTAGGCTCAAGCCGGTATCAAGGGAAATAGTGCTCAGTCAAAGAATTGATACCAGACGCATTATTGCAAAAATAGGGGAAAGATCTTTAAAAGCATAAGAACGGATCTACTATAATTTACAGTATCATCATCAACAGCCCGTTTACGTGCACTGCTGAACATGGGCCTCCTCTTAACAGACCTTGGCAAGCCAGAATCGTAGAGGGATATTGCCATAATCACCACGCTTGGCAGACGGATTGGTGATCGCAGTAAGATGAAAACCTTGAGCTAATAGATGCTGCTGCCCATCCATCAGCCATATGTCCCTTAGTCGCCTTTTACGACACCCATGGGACGACATGGGGTGGTCTATTCTAAGCCGGAAACCACACGGCAATTAACAGTATATTAGCATTTTTTTTTCTTAGTATATTTTTTAGTCATTGTATTAGACTGATAATAAGTACGATCGAATCGTCTACATTATCAATAAACGTTTTCATTTCATTTGGTCGCCAAGCCAAGTGCCAATTTACGATAAAGGGGTGTACTACGCCGAATCGAATGCCAAATAATCGAATATCAATTGATCGACCACTATAAATCGAACGACTAAATACTCGAACGTTCATAACATCGAATGGTTATTAAATCGAACATTCAAAACATCGCACACTCAATACATCGAGTGTTCAGAATATCGAATGTTTGTTTGATCGAGTGATCAAAATATCGAATGTTTGTTTGATCGAGCGTTCAACGTATCGCATATTCATTCTATCCAAAGATCAATACAAATATTTTTAAGAATACAAAAAAAAAAACCTAAATTTTAATTGCATTGAAAAGGCAAACGCAAGATTGGGAAGACCTTCTTCTCAAAAAAGAGGCAAAAGAGATGTTAATGAAAATTTAGTTTTTTTTTTGTATTCTAAAAAAATTTTTTTTGATAGAATGAAACGATCAACCAAACATTCGATATTTTGATCACTCGATCAAACAAACATTCGATATTTTGATCACTCGATGTATTGAGTGTGCGATGTTTTGAATGTTCGATTTAATAACTATTCGATGTTATGAACGTTCGAGTATTTAGTCGTTCGATTTATAGTGGTCGATCAATTGATATTCGATTATTTGGCATTCGATTTGGCGTAGTACGCCCACGATAAAGACGAATGTTTCAGATGTATAACGGCACATCCGACCTTATGCTTGTGAGCTCTAGATTTGTATCTTTGAAATGAATGAATATTAAAACATCTAATTTATTTTAAAATTATTTCTTCTTCATAAAATTACGAGTTAGTTTGCTATAGTAAGCTAACAATATCTACTTTTAATTGATATTGTAATTCCCTCAAAACTCGCGAAGTACCATAACTTTACGGTATAGGAAGAATAAATAATACAAAATTATACTAAACTAGCGGTGCCCGCGACATCGTCCGCGTGGAATTAAAAAAAAAGGTTAACGGTATTCCTTATTACATCAGCTAACTGTCAGTGAAAATCCCGTCAAAATCGGTCCAGCTGTTCCAGAGATTAGGCAGGTATAAACAGATAGATAGACAAAGCTTAAAAAAATTGTTTTGGTATATGCAGCGAAGATACACACTTTTTTCCTTTTTTTTCGGACAGACATTAATGTTTTTAGCTCCGAGGCTTTTGCTACTTCACCGGGCATAGAATATACATTCTAACGCATGAAGTAAATAGCGGTAATTTTATTATTACAATCATACACTCAATTTTATTTATTTGCATAGATGTAGGTATAAGTATTTACCTATTTTCATTAGATACTTTAGGTGTTATCAGATAGTTCTTCAAGTAGACCAAATTTTAATATAAAATAAATAAAAACACCGCCTTTTTATATTACTAATGTGAAGGTGTGTTTCGTACTAAGACGTGTTCTCAATTTCCTGAGATTTAATTTTAAATAATACCAGATAATAATTAAACTTTACCTGTTAAATTAAATTCATTCTTCCCTATTACTCGAAAGTCAATGACCACCTTAATTCTTTTGCAAGACGTTATATATTACAAACTGAACATAACTGAATTGTTCAAGTATCACATTCACTTCACAAATATTCATTCACATTATTTAACAATCATTAGCAATATAAACATTTCTTAATCGACACAAATAATGATAAGATACGATATATTGAAATCATTTAAAAATACACATGGCATCGACATGACTTCCTAAGCAGAGTCTACACCGAAATCTAAGAAACTCGGTCAATAAACCATAATATTAGAACACGTGGATTCAGTGTAAAACAGCAAAAACTAACACGTTTATTTTCACCCATCACATTGTGCTAACATTGGCAGCTTTTATAAAAAAAATATTTTGAAGCCGACTCAGTAGTACCAACGTCACAGCGATGTGATTTCGTGTGAGAAACACCACGGAACTGCGAGTAGAAATCTACACGGTCAGCTAAAAATAAATCAACCACACACGAAACGATGTTACGCGTCCCTTGTTCCTAGTTAAATCATTTTGTTTTCTTTCGCTGTCTATCAAAATAGTAAAAAAGGTCTCTCGACTTTAAATAGCAAATTTATCGCGAATTATAATAGAGAGAAGAGGAGAAAAAGAACAAGATGTACCTACATAGAAAATAGAAGATATGAATTATTTATGTGGGTGGAACATACCAGGTATATTATACTCAGTGTGTATGAGAACCCGGCCGATAATATTTATTAAAAAAAAAAGATAAATTAGTAAAAAACCATCATTTGAATTTCGAATTGCACCTCACAATTTTTTTGGCGGCTTAATTAAAATATTGTGTCTCATTGAAAAATAGATCAGCGTCGGGAACATTTTCAAGAGATGTTTTTTTATGATTTCAAATGTGGCCTAAACCCGGACGAGTCGTTTGTTTGTCTTCAAATAGCTTTTATAGATGAAGGACCTTATAAAGCAACCATTAACCGTTGTTACCAGGAATTCAAGCGCGGTCGTCTAACTTTGGGGGATGAAGAAAGAAGCGGTCGTCCTTCGACGGCTGTTACCGAAGAAAACATGCTGGTAGTGAAAAGTTTAGTTCAAGAAAATAGGCGAATTACATACGAAGAGATTCGGCATATTTTTAACATTGGTTCGGGAATTGATTTATAAGATAGATAAGATTCTACACAAACACCTCTGCGTGATGAGGATAGTTTCACGCTGGGTGCCGCACAACCTCACTGAAGCTTAGAAGCAGGAACGTGTGGAACAGTGCGGTGACATGATCAATAAATTTGAAGCAGGTTTATCTCGACGCGTTTACGGCATTATGAAAATTGATGAATCTTGGATTTTTCAATACGATCCAGAAGCAAAGTGTCAGTCAACACTTTGGCTTTTTCAAAACGAACCAATTCTACAAAAGTGAAGCGATCAAGAAGCTCATGGAAAGTTTTGATCGCTAGTTTCTTGACGGGGTATCTGACAGCATTAGGAATGCAAGCATTAGGAAACCACAAACCCAAAGCATTAACGCCGAATGGTATACTAAGAAATGCCTACCAGAACTTTTTCACTGTAATGAGCAACAAGCGACCGAACACCGGGCTCCGCAGGCACTACTGCTTCCCCATGACATAAAGTTTTGAGCGCATTAGCGCACACTGCGCTCAAAACGAGGGACTGGATACCACACCGGTCAAAGTCTTGGGCCACCCTCCAGTCCACAGTCCTCATATGGCACCGAGTGACTTCGTTCTATTTCCCAAAATAAAAAAAACACTTATAGGGGATACAGTTTTCATCGCCGCTAGATGCGCTGACAGCGTTTGAGAAGGCCGCAGAGGAATTGTCTAGGGCGGACTGGAAAAAGTGTTTCGAAAATTGGTTCAGACGCATGAACCAATGTTGAGACTGGCGGAGAGTACTATGAAAAGATTTAATAAAAATATTTTATAAGTTAGTTTTCAAAACTTTCTGAGTGTCCAACGTATCTATACTTATATTAGCTGTTTGTGTCAAGAATTCTGACACATTCGCTGGGATTTCCGAAGCTTTCTTTCATACAAACCCTGTCGTCCTTTTTACAGAAACAACAAAAATAGAATCTGCCAAATTGATAATGTCTTTCTCAAGTTATGCGCGACAGTAAGCTCAACCTACGAATTGCCTTAAAACCTCCCGAGGATATAGACAAGGCGGCTACACAATTCACTAACTTAATACAAGTGGCTTGTTGGTCGACCACGCCCGAAAAAAACATCAAATAACCCCAGACATTACCCAGTACCTACCATGGAAACTGAGGCAAAAAATTCAAGAAAAAAGAAGACTGCGTACCCTACGGCTCTGTAGTAGACACCGAGAAGACAAGAAAGCTTATAACAAAGCCATTGAAGAACTTAAAATACTGTTAAGGGATACCAAAAATGATACACTAAAACAGCGCATTGTATCATTAACTGCAACCAAATCAACAGATTATTCGTAATGGATGGCAACTACCGACTGAAACCAGCCAAAAAGGACTAGACCACCTCTCAAACTGGATAACGATAAATGGGCCAAAACACCCCAAGAAAGAATTAATGCTTTTGCAAAGCATTTATCGAATTACACTGGCAGACAGACTATTAGCTAATCCGCAATAGTTTTTAGTTGCGATATTTTGTATTTAATTATATTTCATTGTGTATGATTGACAAGTACAAGTGTATGTAAATACCTAAGGGCTGAATAATATTGTTAAATTCGTTTAATTCGAATGTCTTCAGACCAAACGAAGGCACACACGACGAGGACTCGAAAATAGATGATACATTGAACCTTCAACTGGATGCTCCCATTCAACATACAAGCCCCTGAAAGGTGCTGGGAAAGTTAAGAAGCCTCGATAATAAAAAAGCACCAGGTTTTGACCTGATCACCAAAGAGGTATTACTACGATTGCCTAGAAAAGGAATAGTGTTCCTCACGATACTCTTCAATGCAATCATGAGAGTAGGTCATTATCCTGGTATATGGAAGATATCATAGATCATAATAGTCTACAAAGAAGATAAACCCATTACCAGGCCTAATTTACAAAATCAAAATTTTATTACCTCACTCCTTTGGTTTATTGAAGGTTTATTGCAGTCGTATCTTGCTCAAAGAATATTCCAAGTCAAAGATGGCGAATATACATCTGGCTTCTATGACATACAAAGCTTTGATTTCATAAGCCCGATTTTTCTTATTTTTACTTATAACATTTGTATTTCAACAATCAGTGAAATGACAACATTTCACTTATATAAGGAAATTTAATCGATAAACAATTTAAATTTTAAACATTTTTTACTATTAGTTAGACAGACAAAAATAATAATAATAATAATAAGTACAAACTTATTAAGACCAATTAAAAATTTAATCGCGAGGTGATAATAATTGATACTTTCGATTCATAGACGATTAAATTTCCTTATTTTTGCATCTAACTAATAGTAAAAAATTATGCTTAAAAAACTTTATTATTATAATCGGTATTTTTTAATTTTTTAATCACAATTTATTTCTGTAACGTACCTTAAGTAGAACTTCAAAACTTAGGTATTGTCATATTATAAACAAACTTTTGCATATGCTGCGTTCGATCCAGACCCGAGATAACTATTTGCGAAAACCATAGATAATTGTTCTAAGTCTCGGTGTACTTTTTTATGCATGAATTATGTTTTAGTCAAGCCACAGGCATATTTTTGCCAAGTGTGAGACATTAAAAATAGAAAAGAAAGAAAAATAAGTATTATTAAAAACTTACCATCCATTCGCGATCCATCGTGCCAGTCTTCTTCTGAAACAAAGTTTCGTGGTTTTAGAACATTATTATAGTCTTTCCCTCAATAGAGTAAATAAAAAAATCAACATCGTCATCATCATCAGCCCGTATAACGTCCACTGCTGAACATGGGCCTCCTCCCGAGGGAGGGTATTTGCCATAGTCACCACGCTTGACAGGCGGGTTGGTGACCGCAGTATTATGTTGTAACGTATAAGGAAACGCTGCTGCCCGTTCCCTGGTTTACAATTGCGAGATGATGTTATAATAATCTAAGTAGTCCCTCGGCCAACCAGACCCGAAAAGAAATGTTAAAATCTACACAAAGATTTCCGGTGTTGGGATAGAAGCCACGACCTCGACGATTTAATGCGCGCCAAATACCGCTACGCTACGGAGGTTGGCATTAACCAACTATTAAGATATAACCAGACTTAAGTTAAACCAATCAACTGTCAAAACTCTGGGGTACAATTCAAATACGTTTCTGTAATTATGATTTATTAAATACCTTAGCTGAATCATTGTTTGTGTTATGTTCTTTTACTTCCTCACTTCTACAGCTCGTTATTTGTCCAGTACTAAATATGGGCATTCTTTTGATAGACCTTTGAAAGCTTGAGTACTTGAGGGATATTGCTATAATGACAGACAGGTAGTGAGATAATCGCAGAAAGGTGGTTAGTAACCTTGAGCTGATAGCGACTGCGGCCATCCATCTTACGATACCCTTGCGAAGATATGATGTAATATCTTCTTAGCCAGAAACGACACGGCAATTGTTTTTGCTAAAATCATACATCAAATTGATATTCTCTACATTCAAATAAATCAAAATTGAAGTGTCTGTTTTTACTTAATTAACAGGTATAATAGAGTATTAATAACAAAAACACGTTTGTTTGTTTCATTTGTTTGTTTCTGTGACTCATTGACCAGTCAAAAGCCCTGACTTAAACCCAATAGATAACTACTGCTGTCAAATGGTGTAAGCGGCCGTAGTCCAATGGCTAGGGCGTCGGACTTGTGATCTTGAGGTCGCCGCGCCAGTTCGAACCCCACCCATTGCACTACTGACGTGAACCCACTCGTAACACAAGCATTTTAGCTTAGTACGAGGGATTAACAAAAATACTAGAAGACAGCAAAAACTTTGCTAGTATTATTTATAAAAAAAAAATTGGTGACGCATTAGGATTCTTCGGAAGTCAGTCTAAAATTAATTTAACATCAGGTAGGATCATTTATCTGCTCTATTTAATAAAAAAACGTAATGAAAAGTACTCAAGGGTCGATTTGGCATTGAATTATAGGTGCATATTTTAACGTTGCTTGAATATATTACAATTACCCATAAGCAAGTACAACTTCTAAGGCGTAGCGACTTGCTTTAAATCGTGAAGGTAAAGAATTTAAGATTAATCTCAGAGTCTGGTTGGTGAGGGACTTCCTACCCTACTCGATTTTTTCCTCCGTCCTTTATTTTGGGGGCATAATCTCACCCACGATTCCACTCCTGCAACTCCTGTAATCCAGGATCAACATTGGCACACACTGGTAATGGCATTGAGCATCGAGGCTCAAGTCCCGGGAAAAAGTTAAACTGCCTTGGGACCCACTACGAATTTGATCAGAAAGAGATTCTGTTTTCACGTCCCTCCATAGCAAAGCAGGATACAGCAAACAGGATATAAACAAAAAAAAACGTAAGTAGTCTTGAGGGGTAATTTACAACTAGAGAAGCCGGCTGCAATGCACCACGGACGGGTAATACATTACGGGGCCTACACGTGAGTTGTTATTTTAGCACGGAAATTATGTTTGGACGCCACTAGATCCATATAGTAAACAACGCCCGAGTAAACTTAAACTATCGTTCAAAATGGTTCGCTCCCGATGCCAAAGACTACACTCCTAAAGAATATGATGGGTGGATCTGGTTATACCATTATCAATAACAGTTGTATACCAGAAAACAGGCAGCAGCGTTTTCCTGTGTGTTATTACACAATACTGCATTCAACAACCCGCCTACGAAGCGTGGTGACTATTGCAAAACTCCCCCTCGAATGGAAGCCCATGTTCAGCAGTGGACGCTATACGCGTGCTGAACGGTACTTAGCTTATACAAGATGTCTAAGGTACTTCCAAAACATGACCTAATCCAAGCCCGCGCTGGTTGATTTTCATTATATTTAAAATACGCGACTATCACCTGCCACATTGGTTAATTCTAATTCTATTTAATAACATTACTGTTAAATGTAAACTAATTAATTAATCAAGATTTTTGTTTCTTTTTATCATTGTATTTGTTTTATAATAAGTAAAATGGATTCGTCTACATTATCAATAAACGTTTTCTTTGTATTTCATTTTCACATGTTCTATCCCCATAACAGTAGATAGTATCATAATAGTGACAACATTTAAGGTCACAGCTCATTAGACCCACCCGGCACCCACTCCGTACCGCCTCGCCTGCGGCTAGTATTCTTTATGGACTTGTATGGGTATGCGCTCACTATATCTCCTCCGTAGCGTCACCGAATCGCCTCGGTCGAAAGCCCTCCACGCGCGGACGACGGGTGGACTACTCGGTGACAACTCACTGCTCGCATGCTTGCCTTGCGTTGACAACGCGCGGGTCCCGAGTGCCCCGCGCGTTGGCATTATGAAACAGACGTGTAGACCATGTGCCAATTATTAACAGACTACTCGAAAATTCGTGGACCAAGCGAAGTCCACTCGTTGGCTTCGCGGCGTTCACTCGTTGACCGCGCGGGGTCCACTGGTTGACCGCGCGACGTTTATTGGAGATAAAGAGTGGACGCCGTGCGACGAGTCGGTGCGGGGCGGGTGCCGGGTGGCTCTAATGAGCTGTGACCTTTATGTTAATACTAGCTGACCCGACAGACATTGTCCTGTCTTAACTAAAACCAAATATTAGGCGTGATAGCTCTAAACAAACCGTGATTTGCACCAAGAACAGCACGTATTCTGTCAATGCTATGTCATATGCCATTAAATTACATTCAAAAAGTTTATATTATTATTGTCAAAAGCGCTATTTTACATAAGACAATTGAATAATTCGTAAATTTACTAATTTTCCGCGAAATTTTAATTTTTTTTCTATTCTAAGTACCTTCTTCCTGAAATAACAATCACAACAAACAAAGAATCGGTCCAGCTGTTCATACGTGACGCCGTGCCCAATATATAAAGATCATAATATATGTTATGTTGCCATACAAATAAAAAATATCGCCGTGGTTATTTTCCCCAATTTCTCTATTTGTCTCTGTCTATCTTTGTGTATCTCTGTCTAATGCTTTTGTCAAATTTGACATTTAATGGGTATTTTCCCGCAGTACCAGTATAACATGACCTCTCCTGCTATTGATGAACTATGATAATTGGTATTCTAGATCAGAGGTCGGTCAGGGGGAGGAGCCTAAGAGCACGCAGCTATATTGACTATACTTCCAAGACAAACTGTCTTGGAAGTATAGTCAATATTGTTATTTTTATTTGAAATAACAAATTTACAATAACAACCTAAATTGTAAACTAAGGACAAGAACTGATCGATTGTAATCGAATGATACCTAACCGTCTTATTAATAAACGTGGACTAAAGAAAGATTAACTTTAATCTAAGCATTAACCCGGTACTAACAAATTTCACTATTTTTATTTGTTATTTTTATTTGAAATAACAAATTTACAATAACAACCTAAATTGTAAACTAAGGACAAGAACTGATCGATTGTAATCGAATGATACCTAACCGTCTTATTAATAAACGTGGACTAAAGAAAGATTAACTTTAATCTAAGCATTAACCCGGTACTAACAAATTTCACTATTAATAAACACGGACTAAGGAGTGATTAAGCTAATTCGACTCTAGTCTCGGTGTAAAAGTTAAACCATAGGGATACCTTGTTTAAGGACGGATTAAGCATAGAGTAACTATCAATCTTTGACAGCTGTTTTTACTTTTTAGGTTAGATTGTAATATTGTTTGGTAAAAGTTAATTAAAATGAATAACTATTTTAGCGACGACTTATGGCTGATAGACGAAATTAATGAGGCACAGAATCAGATGGACTACATTCCAACAATAAGGCGTGTTAAATGATACAAAATTCGTAAGAATCCACTTGAAGAACTTGAAGCTAAATTTATATCGAAATATAGGTTTTCTCGATCTACGGCTGTTTTTATCATTGATATGATAAAAAATGATTTAGCTGGTGATGCGAGAGGTGGTTTCATACCGCCCCATATGAAAGTTTTAAGTGCAATAAGATCTTGGACACGCGGAGAGGTAAGAATTTGACAATCAATAAAATGATATTCAACAATCTTTGCTTCTTCTGGGTATTTGTTATGTTATAAATCTTTTATATTTTGTGAATTCAACAGATTCAAGATGACGCAGGAGATATAAGTGGTAAGGGGTATCAGCCAACAATATCACTTGTATACAAACAAGTTGCTTTAGCATTGGTGGCAAAAAGTGCTAAATGGATCAAAATTCCATAAAATGATGCAGAACAAAGCAATGTGATAGAAGAATTTTATTCGATATGTGGATTTAGACAAGTGATTGGAGCCATTGACTGCACAACTATTAGAATACCAAAAGTCAGTGGAAATATTGGACAATATTTAAGATATAGTTCAATTAATGTACAAGTTGTGTGGTATGAAGCCCAACTTACTGTAGCAATATATGTATTAAGTTTCTATATAATTTGTCTTTTAATAAAGTTTACTCATATTATGTTATTTGTTCTTATTTAAGTAGGTATTATACCTATATTATTATTATTTTGTAACAAAATAATCGAAATCTCACAATTCACATCCAAACGTCCATATCATAGATAATAGAAACAAACATCATCTGTCACTGTCATTTGTTTTATTTCATTCGCTAGTTCATTCTTTTTATTTTTAATTTCAACGGTGTTGCCATGGATTGTCCGTTAAACCAGGCGTAACGAATGTATAGCTAGTCCGAGCTTAGTCCACGTTTATTAATAACGTTATGAAAACGAAGTTAATACTTAGTTACACCAGAATTAGCTAAACCAAACGTAACTTCGGATTAAGCAAGAAGTAGGCCATTTTTATTAATAAGACGGTAAGTGTGTAACTAGCAGTGATATAAGGGGGTTTTTAGAGTGTTTTTGACGCTTAATACATATTTTAAATATAACAGTATTTAAAATGTGTAAATAAATATTTTTAATAGTAGGTATGCAATACGAGTTATTGCAACTTATTATTAATTGCCATTAATAATACGTTGGTTGATTATTAAAAGTAGGCAGTCCTAGCTATTATATTTTAAATCTAGTTCAGTTTTCAATCTAAGAAACTAGATGAATAAATTAAGCAAACCATCAACATGAAATAATGTCACAAAACAAAACAAACGTATTTGAAATTTAAGTAGGTATATATTATGTAAATTAACAACAAAAGCCTCCAAACTTATATAAAACAAAAATTAAGAACACAAGTACACCATTAAAAGTATAATTAACAAACTCTTACCATTATCTCGTCCTTTCCTCTTTTTCTTTCCACTGGAGCTGGAAGACTTGGAAGTCTTCTCCGACTTATCTTTGCTCTTCCAACGGCTCAACATTTTTATATTATTCACAATCACGCACTTCACATTTTACACAATACACATTCCTATCTATGTAATAAATTAGACATACTACTGTATTTTTATACAGTCTTCTACCTCACAGCACATGTATTAATTACTTCAAAAGTCACGAAGATCATTTCAGGCATTAGAAATAAATTGTCAGCTACTAGATATGTATTAATTGTTATATCAATTCCAGTAAATTACGTTATATTGTAGAAGTGTCTAAAATTCATCAAATATTATTTTGGTTTTCACTGTAAATAATTGTTTGTAATACTATTTGTTTAAAAGATTAATTTTGGTGTATTTTTGTGCACGTCACTAGATGAGCTGCAAAAAAACGTTATTATGCGGTCTTTAGTAGCTTTATGAATTTTAGATTTAGCTATGGGTGTGGCAACGGTGTTTAAAGTACCTACGCTTATATAGATACAATTAACTTCTTTTTAAGTATTTTTTTAAGCGGCAACCAGTTGTAATAAGACAATGTACTAAGACGAGAGTATAAAGCACATTTATTTACTAATAAAACTTTCTTAAAAAAATAAAAATCAACAAAGCTGTTTAAACAAATTAACTATAGAATATAATAATATGTAATAATTAGGGAGGCTAAAATGTTGATCCTTCTCCTTGGAATATCAATATTAAATGTTACATAGACTCCTTGATTGTCATAAATTGTCTATTACTTTTGATGTATTTTAAAATTTGTTTTGTTTAATGAACTTTATTTCAGATTTTATAAGAAAACTAAAGGTATAGGAGATAAAAAATGAACCTTTTTTAATTTGTAACATTATGCCATTAAATCTATTCACAATTCAAATAGGAATAGATAGAGGAATGACTAATAAAATTAAAAATATCGCTATATTCGAAGTTCAAATTTCGCGATAGGACGGTGCGTTACTGTTTTTCCTTTAAATTTAATCTAAATTCAATCTGATATTATACACATGACACGGACAACTTATTCACGGATACAACACAATGAAGACATCGTACAAACAAAGTATTTTATAATTTAAGCCTTATACTGAAGTTCTGAAATAAAAGACTTTGTTTGGACAATTTGATATTTTAAATTCCCGCCTGGAGCGGCTGGGGTGCACAGATAGTAAATTCAATTTTAAGTGTCTGCACGGTAGGCCTCGCCGCTTGCCGGGCCCGGCATACGGCGGCGACTCAAAGTTGAATGATTTTAACAAATATTGACTAATTATTTATTCGATATGTTATTTTTTATTACTAATTTTGTGCACAATTCCTATTTACATTCTACTTTTATTATTTTATGAATTAGGTATATACTTTTTTATTTCTTTTATTATTATTGCTAT
The DNA here is from genome assembly GCA_947037095.2 of Nycteola revayana. Taxonomy (NCBI): domain Eukaryota; kingdom Metazoa; phylum Arthropoda; class Insecta; order Lepidoptera; family Nolidae; genus Nycteola; species Nycteola revayana. The sequence continues at coordinate 11,685,696 of OX344842.1, read as the reverse complement.
AAGTTATTGGCGTTTTTGTTGTATTTTTCTAGACAGTTGGAATGCGAGCCGTCATTACTGGACCTAACTAGAATAACAGCACTGCCGCAATAATCCTTTAGGTTAGGCTAGGTTAAGCCAATTTATGGCGCAGATACCTAACTAATAGTTGTGGAATAATTCGTAATTGTATAATAAGAGATGACAAAAAACGGATTTTCAATAATGTCTCTGTGATTCACAGAGTGAAAACCGGTAGTGATCATTTGATAATAAGAGGCACATTGAATATAAATGTTAAACTTGAAAGGTCCCTTTTGATGAAGTCTACGCTCCAAACTACTCGCGCTCAGATCGATAACCCCGAGAGCATGTTTGTGAACTTAGCAGATCATTGTCCAGCAGATCAAAATAAAATGTGAGTTCTTTTTTATCTCGAAAAATGTCAATTAACGAAATGATCTGCCAACTTCCCGTAGCAAATCACTTTGCAGCATATCAAAATAAAAGGTGAGTTCTTTTCGCATGCAGCTAAGTTCTATAGTTCCTGATAATTTTTAGAAATAGTTCTGGTGTTTTTATCTCGAAAAATGTCAATTAACGAAAACGATTAACGAAATGATCTGCTAACTTCAAACAACAAAAACAAATGTGAGTTCTTTTCGCATGCAGTCGAGTTCTGTAGTTCTAGATACTAGGCTAAAGTGAACAGACACTTTCTAGGCAAGCGTGTATCATCTTAGGCCTTATCTTCGCCTTCCATCAAGCGAGATTATGGTCAAACGTAGGCCTATATATAATAATAAAAAAAATAAAAAATAAACTTTTCAAAGATAGCTGTTCTAAAACGACGTTAAAGTGCCAGCAGATCGAGCCAGAACGTTGAAAAAGTTGATAATGACAATTCTCATCCTAAAAATGAAATGAATCATTCAAGTTATCGCGAAAGGCTGAAACTCTTTCGCTTTTCACATATTCGTATGGAAACTGCAATCTAGAATTCGATTTGAGTCCAGAACTCACGTCCCAGTACCAGCAGATCATGTCCGAACATTTTAAAAGTAGAAAGAACTATTTTCATCGTTTCAAACAAATGCCATAGGCTAGAACTCTTTCGTTTCCCACCGATCCGTAGCAGAACTGTAATCTACAACTTGATTCGAGTCCAGAACTCACGTCCCAGTACCAGCAGATCATGGCCGAACATTTTAAAAGTAGAAAGAACTATTTTCATCGTTTCAAACAAATGCCAAAGGCTAGAACTCTTTCGTTTCCCACCGATCCGTAGCAGAACTGTAATTTAGAATTCGATTCGAGTCCAGAACTCACGTCCCAGTACCAGCAGATCATGGCCGAACATTTTAAAAGTAGAAAGAACTATTTTCATCGTTTCAAACAAATGCCAAAGGCTAGAACTCTTTCGTTTCCCACCGATCCGTAGCAGAACTGTAATTTAGAATTCGATTCGAGTCCAGAACTCACGTCCCAGTACTAGCAGATCATGTCCGAACATTTTAAAAGTAGAAAGAACTATTTTCATCGTTTCAAACAAATGCCAAAGGCTAGAACTATTTCGTTTCCCACCGATCCGTAGCAGAACTGTAATCTACAACTTGATTCGAGTCCAGAACTCACGTCCCAGTACCAGCAGATCATGGCCGAACATTTTAAAAGTAGAAAGAACTATTTTCATCGTTTCAAACAAATGCCAAAGGCTAGAACTCTTTCGTTTCCCACCGATCCGTAGCAGAACTGTAATTTAGAATTCGATTCGAGTCCAGAACTCACGTCCCAGTACCAGCAGATCATGTCCGAACATTTTAAAAGTCGAAAGAACTATTTTCATCGTTTCAAACAAATGCCAAAGGCTAGAACTCTTTCGTTTCCCACCGATCCGTAGCAGAACTGTAATTTAGAATTCGATTCGAGTCCAGAACTCACGTCCCAGTACTAGCAGATCATGTCCGAACATTTTAAAAGTAGAAATAACTAGTTTCATCGTTTCAAACAAATTACATAGGCTAGAACTCTTTCGTTTCCTACCGATCCGCAGCAGAACTGTAATCTACAACTGGATTCGAGTCCAGAACTCACGTCCCAGTACCAGCAGATCATGTCCGAACATTTTAAAAGTAGAAAAAACTATTTTCATCATTTCAAACAAATGCCAAAGGCTAGAACTCTTTCGTATCCCACCGATCCGTAGCAGAACTGTAATTTAGAATTCGATTCGAGTTCAGAACTCACGTCCCAGTACCAGCAGATCATGTCCGAACATTTTAAAAGTAGAAAGAACTATTTTTATCGTTTCAAACAAATGCCAAAGGCTAGAACTCTTTCGTATCCCACCGATCCGTAGCAGAACTGTAGTTTAGAATTCGATTCGAGTCCAGAACTCACGTCCCAGTACCAGCAGATCATGTCCGAACATTTTAAAAGTAGAAAGAACTAGTTTCATCGTTTCAAACAAATGACATAGGCTAGAACTCTTTCGTATCCCACCGATCCGTAGCAGAACTGTAATATAGAATTCGATTCTAGTTCAGAACTCACGTCCCAGTACCAGCAGATCATGTCCGAACATTTTAAAAGTAGAAAGAACTATTTTCATCGTTTCAAACAAATGCCAAAGGCTAGAACTCTTTCGTTTCCCACCGATCCGTAGCAGAACTGTAATTTAGAATTCGATTCGAGTCCAGAACTCACGTCCCAGTACCAGCAGATCATGTCCGAACATTTTAAAAGTAGAAAGAACTATTTTCATCGTTTCAAACAAATGCCAAAGGCTAGAACTCTTTCGTATCCCACCGATCCGTAGCAGAACTGTAGTTTAGAATTCGATTCGAGTCCAGAACTCACGTCCCAGTACCAGCAGATCATGTCCGAACATTTTAAAAGTAGAAAGAACTAGTTTCATCGTTTCAAACAAATGCCAAAGGCTAGAACTCTTTCGTATCCTACCGATCCGTAGCAGAACTGTAGTTTAGAATTCGATTCTAGTTCAGAACTCACGTCCCAGTACCAGCAGATCATGTCCGAACATTTTAAAAGTAGAAAGAACTATTTTCATCGTTTCAAACAAATGCCAAAGACTAGAACTCTTTCGTTTCCCACCGATCCGTAGCAGAACTGTAATTTAGAATTCGATTCGAGTCCAGAACTCACGTCCCAGTACCAGCAGATCATGTCCGAACATTTTAAAAGTAGAAAGAACTATTTTCATCGTTTCAAACAAATGCCATAGGCTAGAACTCTTTTGTTTCCCACCGATCCGTAGCAGAACTGTAATCTACAACTTGATTCGAGTCCAGAACTCACGTCCCAGTACCAGCAGATCATGTCCGAACATTTTAAAAGTAGAAAGAACTATTTTCATCGTTTCAAACAAATGCCAAAGGCTAGAACTCTTTCGTATCCCACCGATCCGTAGCAGAACTGTAATTTAGAATTCGATTCGAGTTCAGAACTCACGTCCCAGTACCAGCAGATCATGTCCGAACATTTTAAAAGTAGAAAGAACTATTTTCATCGTTTCAAACAAATGCCAAAGGCTAGAACTCTTTCGTTTCCCACCGATCCGTAGCAGAACTGTAATTTAGAATTCGATTCGAGTCCAGAACTCACGTCCCAGTACCAGCAGATCATGTCCGAACATTTTAAAATTAGAAAGAACTATTTTCATCGTTTCAAACAAATGCCATAGGCTAGAACTCTTTTGTTTCCCACCGATCCGTAGCAGAACTGTAATCTACAACTTGATTCGAGTCCAGAACTCACGTCCCAGTACCAGCAGATCATGTCCGAACATTTTAAAAGTAGAAAGAACTATTTTCATCGTTTCAAACAAATGCCAAAGGCTAGAACTCTTTCGTATCCCACCGATCCGTAGCAGAACTGTAATATAGAATTCGATTTGAGTTCAGAACTCACGTCCCAGTACCAGCAGATCATGTCCGAACATTTTAAAAGTAGAAAGAACTATTTTCGTACCGTAGACCACGTAAATAGGCTGCGGCAAGTAATACAGAAGACCGAAGAGTATAACTGTTTAGTGTTTGTGGACTACGAGAAAGCCTTTGATTCGGTCGAAACATGGGCCGTACTTGAGTCTCTCCAGCGATGCCGTATTGACTATCGGTATATCGAAGTGTTGAAAACTTTGTATGAACACGCCAAAATGTCGGTTCGAGTACCAGAACGATTCCAATAAAAAGAGGCGTAAGACAGGGAGACGTTATTTCTCCGAAACTGTTTACGACCACTTCAAACTTCTGAATTGGAAAGGACTAGGCATCAAAATCAACGGCGAATACATCACTCACCTTCGATTCGCTGATGATATTGTGGTCATGGCAAAGTCGATGGAAGGACTCAGTACAATGCTCGAAGACCTCAACCGAGTCTCCCAACGAGTAGGTCTTAAAATGAACATGGACAAGACAAAAATCATGTCTAATGTCCATGTTGTGCCTATCCCTATTATGGTTGAGAATACGGTTCTTGAAGTTGTTGACGCGTTTGTTTACCTACGACAGACAGTCCAATTAGGTAGGTCCAACTTCGAGAAGGAGGTCAATCGCCGAATCCAACTCGGATGGGCAGCGTTCGGGAAACTTGGCAACGTCTTTTCCTCCAAAATACCTCAGTGCCTAAAGACGAAAGTCTTTTACCAGTGTGTGTTGCCAGTGATGACCTATGGATCTGAAACGTGGTCCTTCACCATAAGCTTTATGAACAGGCTCAGAGTCGCTCAACGAGCTATGGAAAGGGCTATGCTCGGGGTTTCTCTACGAGATCAAATCAGAAATGAGGAGATACGTAGAAGAACGCGGGTTACCGACATAGCCCAACGGATTAGTTCGTTGAAATGGCAATGGGCAGACCATATAGCACGGCGAACGGATGGCCGTTGGTGCCGAAAAGTTCTCGAATGGAGACCGCGGATCGGCAAGCGTAGCGTAGGACATCCACCTAGTAGATGGACGGATGATCTTTAAGTTAAGGCCGCGGGATCACGGTGGATGCAGTCCGCTTCAAACCGTAACAACTGGAGATCTATGAGGGAGGCCTATGTCCAGCTGTGTACGTCCTACGGCTGAAATGATGATCATAATGCCGTAGATAAATTAATTTTCTTACATATTTTTTCTATCAAAATCCTTCCACTGCGTGAAGGCTGTATGTAGAAATGTGGTAGAAGCAATAGAAACGTGTCACTTGTTTTTGGACGGACAATTTATGTAGTTATTTTCGTGATTTTTTGCTACTTCGCCGTGCATAAAGACAAGCAGTGCTGAAGCCTAAAAGAAACAGAAGTTTCACTATATATTTTCGTCACATTAACCTTCCGCGACTACTCTACAGCCCCAAATATCTTTTGACGAACTCAACGATAGAAATATGACATTAATTCCTGTTAACATGTTTGAGATTCTTTTATAACTTTGTAAAGTTCCACCTGGCCTGGGCCGATGCGAGCGGGAAGATCTTAATCATTACTAAGAAGTGAAGTTTACCTACATGACGCACGAAGGGAAAGTACAGGGAAGTATCCCTGATATTTATTATATATGCATTACATTACATGCACTAAAGCATGAATAAGACACACACGCATAGCTGTGTAAGCAGTTTTTAACACCTAGAGATACACATAGTATTTGACAATAAATTGGTAATATTGATTAAAGTGAAAATCAAATAACAACAGTAGCAGCAGCATTACAAATAAATATACAATATTTGAAAATTGCTTTAAATTTTCGTAATACAAAATGATGTCCATCTTTTCTAACAATTAATATTATTACTATAGTTGTCTATGAGACAAGAGAGAAAGACCTCTAATAAATTGGAATTGCCAGGCTTAAAATTTGAGATTTTGTTTTGAAGCCATACTTGACAAAAGCGAATGAAGTTTTGTTTTTTTAATACTTGATCTATGACACAAGAATATCGGTGATAGAGTTGCGAAAAAAATATTTTTTTCAAATGATAGGAATATATTTATACAACCAGTTTCATGAACTCAAATATTATTATAATTTAGGTCCAACAACAGAAATAAGAACTTTCAGAAATAAACATAATTTTATATGAGTCAACAAGCCTTTTGACCTGATGACAATATTGAAAAAATCTGCTTATAAACAAGGTTTTTCAATGTGTAGGTATCGATGATATGTAATTTGTGAATACATGAGCAAGGAACATCCAATTTTCCTTGTGATAGTTTGAAAATAATAATTAAAAAAAGGTATATATAAAAATAAAAATAAACCAAAACTTCATTTACTAAAAATAATAGCCGGTGTAGAAACAAAAATACTAGATATATAACATACATAATAATAGTAACGTAATACAATTATCTAAAAAACAAAATTAAAATATTTTGATAGAAGGCTTAAAATATCAAGTTATTGATAGCTCTCATTTTAAAATTATCCTTATGTCATCGATATTAAGTACTCTATTCCTCTCGGGATGCGCAATTGGGAAGACAGACAGTGCACACAGTGTCTGAGTATTTGTTTGTTTTGCAAAACAAACAAACAGAAAACGAATAATATATCAATATTTATGGTTTTACTGTGTGCATGCGCGACCAGTGCATTAAATGGTCGTTAGTGATAGTGTTTTTTTTAGCGATACGAGGTAATAATTACTTGATTATTCTGTAATGTGATTCTGTTCTGCTGCTTTATGTTTAAATTCGAAAATAAAAATTAAATTCCATATTCATTGTTTGCTTTTGGTGTTTTTGCATACATAGAAATGTTCCAAATGTGTTGTGATAATAATAAAATATGAATAAATAAAACATTAAAGAGTTAAGTCAAACATATTTTGGAATAATTCGCTTGTATCCTATCCTTTTTCTTCGAAATTGCTATTGTTAAATAACACATATTTTCCTTCAATAACACTGAAATTAAGTAAGAGTTAGAAGTTTATACATTTTGGCATACATTTCAATTGGTCAGGTAACCAAGCTTTCAGTACCTAGATTTTTAAATAGGTGAAGTTATTGATTTTACCGAAGCGCCAGACAGAGGCAGAATTACAGGGAGAAAAGTAGGTATGGCCAGGTGGAACTACTTATATAGATCATATCGACAACTATTTTACAATTAGTTGACGGTTTTATCGTACTTTATGAATTAACTCATTAATGCTAACAATAAAACAACATTTAATTTTTTTTACCCCCGACGCAAAAACGACGGGGTGTTGTGAGTTTTACCTGTTTGTGTGTGTAAATAAATGGATAAACCGATTTTGATTTTATTTTTTTTGTTTAATAGGTGAAATAGTCGGGAGTGTTCTTAGCTATGTTTGATGAAAATCGGTCCAAGATGGCCGTCGCCACAAAATGGCGAAATATAATAGTCAGTTTTGTGAGACATAATCCTTAAATCATAAGCCTACTTAGTACCTTTTGAAACGATAAATAAATAAATAATATTTGTTAACAACTAGAACGGAGAATAATGCATCCTATACTGATAGAAAAATTAGCAGTATTCACCAACGAAATGAAATCTAAAACTCGAAAAATAATCGTTCATTCTGTTGGGGGTTTTTTTAAATTTTAAATTTATTAGTTATGCTATAAAATCATGCCCCGCGGATTAATACAACATTGCAACAGCTTCTATTTATTGTTATATTTCTTGTGTATTTTGCTATTCGTTTAACATAATTATTTTTTCCAGTTTCACACTAAAAGTCTAAAAAAATATTTAAGTATTAGAGTTTTTGGTGTGAAACTGAACTTGTTGCATCGCAAAGGCGGAAAATCGAGTTGAGGAAAAACATCAGCGTGTACATCCCTGTTAGAACCCTCCAGGATCCTCAGTTTAGGTCACTTGTCTCTATTACACTGACGTTCTGCTGCCTATTACAGGAGAGATAGGTAGTGCCGATGCAATATGTTATCTTTCTTTTAATTCCAGCAGCCCGACGGACACTGACGGTTAAATATTTGCTTGTTACGATACTTGTTGTTAAAAATCTACGTGAAAATTACGAATATGGCAACTATTTAACAATAATCGCCATTTTCGTGAGTTTCTGGGATTTTCATTTAGGTATTGTTATCACATAAATTTTATGAATAATCATTTAAGTGCGTGAATATGAAATAATCAATAGGGGGGAAGTGGTTTTAAGTCTATAGGTAGTAGGTACATTGAAAATGAAAATTTTTAGGGCGTGTTTTATCGATTGTTGCGTCACATGCGTGAAATCAGTGAGTGTTACAAGTGAAAATAAATTTATCATTTAAATTTACAAAACCGATACACCCATCGGGATGACTGAGTAATTGCCACTTACTGTGAGCTACTTAATATTTATCGTAAATTCAGCGAATAACCTCAAAGTGCGTTACTAGGTAACTAAAACTTAAGTAAATCTTGAGTAAATCGGTTGCAAAACAAAAGTGTTTTCAGTAAATATAACAACATTTTCAGGGCGTGTCTATCGTTTGATATGTCACATTAAATCAGTGTTAAAAGTGAATGAATAAATTTCGCGGCATAATATCGGTTTAATTAAAGCCTTTTAGTGTAAATTATAGTATATAATTGCTATTATTATACCTTTGTCATCAACCACGGTTACCTACTTAGCAACAATAAAGCTTTTAATTCTAAATATACAGGTAGGAGACGCGTTAACTACAAACTCAATACGTTTATATTTAAAATAAATTACTTTACTTGGTGAATAATGGGGACACTTTCGTACTAATCATTTTCTCGAAAAATTTAACTAGATAATGAGCTATCGCTTAAAGTAAATTAAGTTGCTAAAAGGCCAAACATATTAGAATAAATTACTCAATTAATTATATATATATATATCTATTTGATTTGATTTGAACTATAATATTCGCTTTAATATTAAAACTAAAATGGTTGTTTCAATTATCATCATCATAGGTTAATATATATAGACTCTACAAACTTGACAAAAAATAATTTATTGCAAAATATATCAAGATGGCAATTTTACCTCTGTCAAACAATTATTACAGAAACATATAGGCATGTTAGATTACGTCAATAGTTTCGACTCCCTGACATACGCTTGGGACGGGGTTCTCAAAGGATACCCCTCGTTAAACCCTAATGCGCACTAGGAATGTGCAGTACGCCCTACTGTTCTGTATGTACTTACGTAAAGATATTTTGCTACGTATCTACATATTATCATCACCATCACCATCAGCCCGTATAACGTCCACTGCTGAACATGGGCCTCCTCCCGAGGGAGAGTTTTGCCATAGTCGCCACGCTTGGCAGGCGGGTTGGTGACCGCAGTATTATGTTGTACCACACAAGGAAACGCTGCTGCCCGTACCTTATAGATGATGTTATAATAATCGGGACCAGCGGCTTAACGTGCTTTCCGAGGCACGGAGGATAGTCCCTCAACCAGCCAGACCCGGAAAGAAATCTTAGAATTTACACAAAGATTTCTTGTCCGGCGTAAATCGAACTTTCCTACAATCAAATATTTTTTAAACAACTTTCTTTTTTATTCACACTGCCAGGTGTATCAAAAAGGTGTTAACATATTGCGGGGTTGTTTTTTAAAGCTTATTAAAAAATCTTTGGGAATATTGAAACTGAAATCGTTCAAGAATGTGAACATCGAGAAACGCTTATGTTGTGACGCTAAATTCGGATAGGTTTAGACTCTCTTCATGCTTACACAATAAAAATAAATTTGCATGTGATTAAAAAAAATGTAAATAACGGTTATTAGTTACTTAGAATATATAGTAAACAAGCTGTGCCCGCAACATCGTCTGCGTGGAATAGTGACTTTGAGAAGCGGTTTTAATTATTTAGGCTAATTCGCACTTACAATATTAGCAAGGTCTAATAAATAAACAGTCTAAATAAGCTTCACGCAAAAATTACAATTCTTCCATACAACCTCCATACCCCCCCTTTCAGCCCCTTACTACTTTTTTCCCTCTAAAAATTAGCATATATATCTCCTTTCTCAAACTCTATTCTATCTATGGACCAAATTTCATTTAAATCGGTTCTGTAGTTGTAGAGCGACAGATTGACAGAAAGAGTTGGTTTCTTATTTATAAAATTAGCAAGGATAAGGATAATATTAGTAAGGATATTTATGTCTAATCACAATCTAATAAATAAGTTTTAAGATTACAAGCTTAAAAAACTACATTCATCTTTTTTGGTTTAAGAAGTAGCCATTCTCAGGTTTAACAATATCTATGTATGAAATTTAATTTATATCGGTTTAGTAATGTTGAATGAGCATCAGATGGACAGTTACTTTTGCAATTATAAAATGAGTAAGGAAGTTAGGATATAGTAGGAATTTCATAAACATTTCAATAGAAAATTTCATCGCCTGTTCATTATTGTTATGTTAAGTATTCCATCCCCCATCAAAGCATTTTTCATACAAATTGTCAATACCACATTTATTAATATATAATATACTAATCAACAGTCTAAAAAATAAGTTTCAAGTTTCTAGCTTAAGAAATGACGATACTTTCATCCAATCTTCACCTTTCAACCCCACAAAAACCTCTATTTCAGTTTTAAAAGTAGTCTATAACCTTTCTCAGGTTATACATTATCTGTGCACAAAATGTTATTAACATCATTTTAGTATTATTATATTTTGTCGAGGTATGTAAACATAAATGTATGGAACAGCTGATTTTTTTCGTGATTTCAGGGTCTGGTCCCATAGTAAAAGTTGTTCATAATCATGAGTAGGTACTTCTATTCCCCAAAAGGTTGTTGGTGTTTTAAAAATAACCCTGTATACCTATAGATTCATGGCATTAACCTTGTATCCTTGTCCTTGTCCATTATGCATATTTTTTTACAAAATCTTTAGTACCTCCATTATAAGGTCAACATGGAGTAACCAAGCAGATATACTGCTGAACCCCGTTAAGTTTCTAATTATCGGCATTTTAAACTAATAGCGGCCCGCCCTGGTTCCACACCAGTGAAAATTTTATATTAACATATACATTGACACAAAACTGATCATAGTCTTAAAAATCTTGTAGCCCCGATCCAACCCGAAATCGAATATCTTACTGTAAGAAATGTCTTCTGTTGCAGACGGCTCATATTATTATTATTATTTTATTAAGAGTGCTATTTTTAATATCGTTTTATCTATGCTCTCTAGATTGTCCTACATAATTCGTGTTAAAGGTGTTTTTATATTAATAGGGTTGGATTAAGATATTAAAACATTAACTTAGTACAACAAGCCAGGGAGCAGTTTATTTTGACATAATAACGGAGGGACCAATTAAATATCTAAATTAAATTGATATATAACACAAAAAATGTATAGGAGCTAAATTATTAAGGCCCTCTGGGCACAAATTAGTTTCCCCCAAAATGTGTAGAAAATGTTAAGTATGTACCCATTTCTCAAGACGATTTGAATTCTGATATTTTACTGATTGACAAATTTAAGTGAACACGTATAGATAATAGTTCATCTTTCATCTATACACATACTATACTGTTCATCTATATTAATCATGATTCTACAAAGTACTGTATGTAAAGGTACAACACCGAAAATAAAAGAAAAAATGTATAGTTTACTTATTATAATTGGAAAGATTTTAAATCTCTCTTGTGGGAATATAAATGTTTATTACGGAGGCCCCGAGGTAGTTGCCCTGGATGCCCGTTCCTTAAATCCGGCCTTGTTTAGGAGAGCCCTAAAATCATTTCAACCTTTTAATCCCTCACTACATTGATTGACCGGTGTGGCGTTCTGGCAACTAAAATATGGAACAGCTGATTTTATTTTTGCGATTTCAGGGTTGATCCCATAGTAAAAGTTGTTTACAATCATCAGTACTTTCACCCTCTAAAAGGTTATTGGTGTTTTAAAAATAACCCTGTATATACAAGCGAAATATCATTCACTCACTCATTACGCGGATATAGAAATCTACGCGGATGAAGTCGCGGGCAACAGCTAGTAAATAGATATAAATATAACACTTGCCTTGTGGGTTGAGAAAGGAATCAATTTTTAAGGTGGGTAGAAGTAGAATTATTATTATTAATTTTTGCTAGTGGGCATAATATGTGGGTTGAAAGTGGAAATATTCATGTTATGATGTTATTTATATATAACTCTATACAAAATAACAACAACAACAACTGAACACAACATTTAGTCTATAGGTGAATATGTTTGAAACTTAATTTATAAATCAAAACCATAGAGATTTGGAGAACTCTTCCTCAGCATTTATACGTAAATAAATAAATAAATAAATAAATAAAAATCATTTTTATTTACGTAAACCAATTACAGGCACTTGTAAATAGTCAAACATTAATTAGAAAAATTTAATTAATTATATTTGTTATTTATTTATATCTATAAAATTAATAATTTTTATATTATCATATATTTATATGTTATTATTATAATTTATTTATTTATATTGTTCTTAGCGACACAAAATGCTTGTTCTGTCTATATTATGTCAAAACAATTGTCATTATTTGGGTGGACCATGAGCATATAACGACGGACGCGCTTTAATGCTACCACCGGATCCAATGCGCCCCAACTGAGAAGATCCGGCGAAACAAACTCAGTGGGTTACTTTACTACCGGTTTCAACACGGCCCACATGAGACGGTCCGGCGAAACATACTCAAATGGACAAATACGCGGGGTTTTGGTCCAATTATTATCATTTATTTTTAGTAGGCATACACATTTATTGCCCAAACGGTTGTCTTGTTATAATTTATTTTAGTTTTACTCAATAAGATTGAATGATATTGAGACAGAACTAGCGGTATTTATAATTAAAGGACACCATGAAATCAATTACAGACAGTTCACAGAATAAGATACAGTTCTAATTACAACTACTGTACTTGGCTGTATGGTCCTCAGGGAGGTAGGTGCAAGATGGTACCGATAGCCAAACGTCTTTATCTTCGATATAATCCTGAATACTATAGTAACCTTTCGATATGAGAACAGTTTTAACATGTGTTTTAAATCTAGTATCAGGCAAGTCTGTGACATAACTAGGGAGTTTATTATAGAACCTAATACCATTTCCCATAAATGTCTTATTCGTTTTGCTAACTCTAAATCCTGGAACAGCAAGTTTGTGCTTATTTCTTGTGTTAATATTATGAATGTCACTTTTTTTACTATATTTATCAATATTTTTTCTAATAAAAATTATATTTTGGTAAATATATTCAGAGGGCACGGTAAGTATATTTATATTTTTAAAAAGGTTACGTAGGGAGTCGCGACTACCTAATCCATATATGGCCCTGACCGCTCGTTTTTGTAATACGAATATAGTATTTACATCGGCGGCTGACCCCCACAGCAGAATTCCATAAGACATAATGCTATGAAAGTACGCGAAATACACTAGCTTAGCCGTGGCTTCATCGGACAACTGTCTAATTTTCCACACAGCATACGAAGCTGAACTTAATCTACCAGCGAGTTTTTCAATATGAGGGCCCCATTGTAGTTTAAAATCTAAGGTAATTCCTAAAAATACGGTGGACGTGACTAATTCTAATGTTTCTCCATTTAATGAAACTTTAGGCGTAGAATTGATGACATTAGGTAGTACAAATTTAACACATTTGGTTTTTCCCGCATTTAGTAAAAGATTATTTGCGGAAAACCAGTTTGCAATTAAACCGAGTGTTCTATTATGGTCAGTTAAATCGGTAACTTTTCTTTTAACTTTAAAAATCAATGAAGTGTCATCGGCAAACAGAACAATGTCTGATAGTTCATTAATTAGGTATGGGAGATCATTTATATAAACAAGAAACAGGAAAGGACCTAAGATTGATCCCTGGGGCACCCCCATTTTAACAAAATGTCCCTCAGAATTCACGCCGTCTATAGATACTATCTGTTTCCTATCTGATAAATAGCATACCACAAGATCAAGTGATTTATCACAAATACCATAATATTTTAACTTTAGCAAAAGCGTTTCATGATCTACACAATCGAATGCCTTGGAGAGGTCACAGAAGACTCCTAGGGCATCCTGCGATCCCTCCCAAGCCTCCAATATGGACTTAATCAAATCGCATCCCGCATCTTGAGTTGAACGACCCTTTGTGAATCCGAACTGCTTGTCGTGCAATATCCCATTCGTATTAAAATGAGCTAACATTTGGCCGAGCATAATTTTTTCAAAGATTTTGCTCAAAGTTGGTAGTATAGAAATAGGCCTATAATTAGTCGCGTTATTAGAGCTACCCGATTTAAATATAGGAACAATTTTACTTAATTTCATAAGGTCAGGAAAAACTCCATCAGTTATAGACTTATTGAAGATAGCCGCTAGAATTGGAGCAATATTTTGTATAACTGTGTCTATAGCTTTTACTGAGAGTCCCCATAAGTCTTCAGTACCCTTCATTTTAATTGTCCGAAACGCCTTTATGATGTCTATATCATTAACTTGTTGATAACTGAATTTGGAAATTTTTAAACTAATATTTGTTTTAAGAAGATTTTCAGCATCCTTCGGTGATGATGAAAGATACTTGGTAGTATCTATAGGAATGTCAGTAAAAAAATTAGCGAGGAAATTGGCAACCGTATGCTTATCTGAAACCAGATTATCGTTAATATCTAGCGTTATTGATCTATCTCTAATTTTATTTTTACCAGTTTCAGTATTTATCATTTGCCACGTAGACTTTATTTTATTATCCGATTTTTGTATTTTATCTCTTATATATAGTGACTTAGCCTGTATACATACTTCTTTAAAAATACTTGAATATTTCCTTACATAGTTTGGAAAGTTTTCATCAAGTGTAAAGGACCTTATGTCATATAGTTCATATAAAACATCTCTACTCCGCTTTATGCCTTTAGTCGCCCAAGTATTAAATTTCAACTTATTTGGGTCAATCTCTATATGTTTAATTTTGCAAACCCTCTCAAATTCCTCATGTATACATTGGAATAAGGTATTATACATAATATTACAGCTACTTGAATCTAAAGTAACAGTGCATAGTCTTAATTTTAAATTTTTGCTAAACTGGTCTAGATTTTTCTTTGATACTGATCTGAAACGAATTATAGACTTCTCTAATGTAATTTTATTATTTAATTTAACAATTTGACATTTGTGGTCAGAACGAACACCAGATACCAAGCATTTATCAATTATTTCAAAGTTTGTGACTATGTTATCGATGCAGGTAGCTGTTGTCGATGTGACTCTAGTGGGCTCAGAATATAAACAGCTAAGATCAAAAGACCTAAACAGACACAGAAGATTATTTTTATCCTGTGAATCAGATAGTAAATTGATATTAAAATCGCCACATATAATGACTTTTTTATTGCTTTTAACTAACTTTTTAAGAATATCTTCCATAGTTTTAATAAATAGCTGAAAATCTGATGATGGAGGTCTATATACACATATAATATAATAAGACTGTATTTCAGTACAGGCTACCTCGCAAATTCGTTCCACAGATAAATTACTAATATCTTTCCGTTCCTTAAATTTTATACTGTTCCGCATTAGAATGAGTGCACCCCCACCCTCAGCCGAAACTCTATTATAAAAGCTAGCAACTGTATAACCATTTACACTAAAAGCCATTTTGTGTGCCTTCAACCAAGTTTCAGTAAAACATAAAATATCATTATTAAATTTTTCACTAAAAAGTTCTATATCTAGTATTTTGCCAGAGAAGCGGTTAATGTTCTGGTGAGATAAGACCAAAAAATTTTCACACTTCTCCATTGTCTCACTTAATGGTTTAAATTACTATCTAAATTAATTTTAGTAACATTACTAAAATATTGTAAAAAAAATGGCTTTGTCATACTATGTATGACTGTGTTAATATGGGTTGCTAATAAAGTAGCAATTACATTTAATGACTTTTTCAGGACATACAATGTATTCCTGGTCACCTTACAACTAATCCTAAAACTATTTATATCAAAAAATATAAATTTGTCACTATAATGACTGACCAAAAATTGTATATGGTTATTCAACATATGAATATAACTATTGGTACTGTCAGTCATATTATTTATATAAGGGAAGGCACACAATATAATCTTACTACAACTTAAATCTAACATTCTTGTAAAACTGTCTGTAATATCCTTCTTTGTGAGGTTTTTGCAATTTCCTACTAACAATGTAACGCAGGACTTATCATTATGTTTTTTATTCATTATTTTATCAACTAAATTGTTAAAGTTCAATCCTGGAATACAACAGTTGTATAAGGGAACACTTAGCTTGTTGTATAACAGTGAACCCAAGCCTTTACCTATGTCATCTGTATACAAAACTGATGTGTAATCGCATTCAGTCTGTAATGGAGAGGTACAGTTCGAGTTGATTTGAGGTGTAAGCTCTGGGTTTGTACATAGTTTCAATGGTACTTCACTGTTGATTATTGAGGTATTACACACATTAGCCAAATCTTGCATTTTACTTTTATAAGATTTGTATTTGCTGTAAGTGACTGCTAAGGATTTTTCTAATGTTTTAATCTCAGTTAGCAAGTCCTGAGTATCTTTTTCATAGATATGTTTACTATCTTCAAGTTTAATTTGATAATTTTCAAGTTTACCTAACAAAGTCCTGCGCTCATTTGTTAATTTTAGTATGTAGGATTTTAATTGGCATTTATTTAAGGACCTAATATTTGGCTGGTAGTCAACAGAGGCATCCTCAGTCAAATCTATTGTCACTGTTGGTTGTACCGGAGGATGCCTCAAATCACAACCTGCCATATCTGAAGAAGAAGACTCACTATTAATACTACTTATTTGTCTACTTTTATAACTTATCAATTCAATTTCAAGTTCATTTATTTTATTTAGTGCCTGTTCATAGAGAGATCTACATTCATCAAAGGATTCCACCTCCAGCAGCAGCCTGTCACGGTGTTCAATGGTAGCTTCTAAGTTTTTTGTAATTTTTACTAATTCCCTTTTTAGTAATGTGTTGTTATCGACAATAATTTTAATTTCCACTTCATTGTCCTCATGCTCTTGCTCTAGTTTTTGACATTGGTCTTTGTATGTCTGTAAGTCTCTGAGCGCCGACCTCAATTTATGTTCAGCAACCTGAGCTGCGGCCATACTGCGGGTCTGCATGTTGGTAATGAGGACAAGAATGGGCTGAAAGTAAAGTTAAAAAAGGTGAACAGAGTACTACTTAGAAATAGGTAAGTTCAATGACAGATGAAGTAAACAGAGACAGGAGTTATTTAGTAATTAAAGAATAAGAATTTAAATAAGGTAAAGAAGTATATAGGACCTTCTTATATCTGTTTAAGTATGTTATATAAATATAGTAGGTCACTTATTGCAAGGTTATTTTACTTTAACAACACAATATAACAGTTATTAATTAATTAAATAGATTTGCTGGGAGTTTTAATGTTATATTTGTTTACCCCCAGTTTTATGATTTTACAATAAATTGCTACCTAATTATAGTTCGAAATATCATTAAACTAAACTATGGGCAATGGGCAAAGTATTACTGTGTGTTTGTGAGTAATGTAGTTATGTTTTTGTCTGAGGCCGATTGTTTCAATCGTCGAATTCGCTTCCACTATACGTCAAGGGAATTGAGACAGAATGTGACTAATGTGTGGATGGACGTGGCTCACAATGTGAGTCAAGTAAATGTTTGTTGAATGTAATCGTCAAATCTTAGTAAACAAGTTATACTCGCCGGGATTATGACTGATAATAATTCCAATAAACAAATAATTTCAGGTTAATGAACTCAAGCGTTGACAGCTGGCTGTTGACAGATCCTCCGATTTTGGTTATTTTACTTGGATTTACACAGTTTTATTGCAGTAATATGTTCGTTTTACGTTATTATATACTTTAACACGATATTTTACACGTTTTATTGTTAAATTACATTAATTTTAAATAAAAATCTTAGGAGTAAAATTTATGACAACCGTTGGGCTGTGTTGCCAGCAGTATTCTGTAGTATTAGTAACTTCGTCCGCAATTTTTTTTTTCGTTTTTACTTACGTATGGAGCCACGAGGCTTTTGCTACTTCACCGGGCATAAAGGCTCAAGCTCCAGCCTTAATAAATGGCTTAAAAACTACAACCTAAGCAACTAGCGATAAGATTGAGGGATTATGACTTTTAGTATTTTATGGGAGTTTTGTGCAACTGTCGCTCCACTTTACAGTTCGCAGGCCTCTCGGACTGCGGCTATACGAGGGCATCGGATGGTTCTTTGCAAACTAAGGCTCACGAGACCAGATTTCTTTATCCGCTTATAAATAGCTCTATAAAAAGTGCAGCATTTAGCAAACTAAGAGTTTTCTCTACGCCTTTACCGCAATGCCTAAACACTAAAGTGTACGAACAGTGCGTTCTACCTGTCATGACCTATGGTACTAAGACATGGACACTTTACGAACATACTTCCGCTAGTTCACAAAATAACATCGCTCGGCGACCTATGGAGTGAGCTATGTCCGGAATTTCTCTGAAAGATAATCTTCTCAATGAGGTCATTCGGCAAAAAACTAAAGTTACCGACATTAACCCCAACAATAAGCAAGTTGAAGTGAGAACCGGGAATTTCGGTATTTTTTCTTAAGAGAACCGGTATGTCCCGGTTCTTTCGGTATTTTCGGTTTTGTACAGTTTTTGTTATATAAAATAAGTGATAAGGTTTAAAAGTAAACCACTAATAAATATTAAAGTATTTTCTATACTTTCTTTAACGACTCACTCTATTTAATTTTTTTACTTAAGGAAATTGACAGCTAAACTCTATGAAAAATGTAAATCTAAGGCCAATTATAAAGTTTCCACAGATATTCATATTCTTTTATTGATAATTATATGGTGCGTTGTGTAAGTGGTATAGAATCTATAGACCATATTATTATATTTATATTTGTACTAGTATTTAGGTAATTAGGTATTTTTGATAGCGTGAGCATAATAATTAAATACGTGTAAATAAAGAAAGAAAAAAAAATAGGTGTCCAATTTTTTTTATGTAATCTAACTGACTGACTCAATAGAATTTTTTATTCTTCACGCCCATTGTCATAAATTAAGCTACATTTCCAAGTAAATGATATTTATGGATACGAATGTATGACCAATAACTAAATCTGATTTTAAATGGTTATTTGATTCACAAAATTTAAATTTATTCCCTGATTTTTTTTAAATCGAACCTTTGACGTATTAGTCCTAAAATTCTCAAATAGAGATTTGGTACAGTTATAAAAAAAATATCATATTACATACTTAATTTTAAATGCTTTCCTTTTTTTCAAATGCTGACATTATTAAAATAAAATTGGCATTGGCCACTCACACACACTGAAGCAATTTTTTTCAAGTGGTCATATTTCTACTTTTTGTACTCTGACTCTTTAATCTGAATTCTATCGTTCTGCGGCGCCATTTTCCTATCTTGTGTCCTAAATCAATTTCCTATAATAATACAATGTTTTGTGTAATGTTTAATGTTATATTATATGCAGGTATGAAATTTTTTATGTTGAATGTAAATATGTAAAAGTACGCATTTTTTACATTGCTTACAAATGTTATAACATAAAAATTTTCGAAACCATGAAATAGTCTCTATTTAAAATATACTCTATTCCAAGGGCTAATCTATAATATAACAATGAATCGCTGAATGTGTTGCTAAGCGCAAATCTCGAGAACAGCTGAACCGATTTCGCTAATTCTTTTTTTTTAATGTTCGTGGAAGTTCAAGGATGGTTTTTACGGCGAGAAAAATTCGAATAATTGCCTGAAACCCCCTTAAAACAGCCTTTGTCTTTTTCCCATACAAACGTTTTCTAATTAAAATGTAGAGTCAATATGAGCTTTATTTTGTTAATTAAAAACTTGAATTTTTTTGCCAAGATTTTTTAGGGTAGGGGTAGTGTAGGGTAGGGGTAGTGTAGGGTAGGGGTAGTGTAGGGTAGGGGTAGTGTAGGGTAGGGGTAGTGTAGGGGTAGGAGTACCGCATAAACGAAGTCTCTACGGCCCAGTTTATTTTATACAAATGTTTAGGTCTTTTATGTATCGATTGAGGTCTAGTTACTAATAAATTTAAATTAATTCGTCAACTCATTTAAGAGACATCTGTCTGGTGGCTGTTGCACTAGAGATGCGATATAATTCTGTCGAATGGTGAAAATGTAGGCGGTGCATTTTCTAGTTTCGAACCAGAAACTAAGCGCCTAGTACCAATAAAATATTTTAGAGGTCGCTACAAGTAGTAAATGAAAACTACATTATGAGTTTTAAGCGTAAGTACATTGAAAACTTTATACGATGAGGTTCCCACGGTAATTGGAGCTAACTAGAGCACGTTGTAAGGCTAGCAATTTACGAAAGATAACAATGTAGTTGATATTTGAAATAAAATTAAAAATGTTTTTTGAAACTAAATAACAATGACATAAATGCAATTGATGATGATTATACCTACATTATATTATATTAGATGATTATATATTATTATTTATTTAAGAATAAATATTATTTTTATTAATAAAATAATTAAAATCGAAAATGATTGAGCATTTGAAGCATCAGTTTAAAAAAATAACCTATATTATATTTATGATTCAATCTAAAAATAATTAAGTAGGTATTGTTGCACAGGTCAACAAAATTTTACTTTTATCAAGGTGCAGAATTATCTACTATTTTATTTTTTATATTAATCAGTATGAATTGAAAACCCAACAATAATTACAATATATATATCACGTCAGATTTTTGACATAATTGAATATATATAAAAAAATAAGCTTAGCTATATTCAACTTTATGTAGAGTAGTAAGTATAATATTTACTGTTTTTCCTTAACCTAATATCATCTGATTTTTTTATAAACATCTCAATTTTTAATACAGTTTACAAAAAGTTTCTATGATTTTCTAATGCAAAGGTATTAAAAATTTTGTTGATCTTTATTTTTCTCATATATTTCAATAGAGTTTGTATGGAGTTTTTACTGATGGCACTCAAACGTTAATATTTTCATAAAAAACATTACAGCAACAAAATCATAAATGTTAATTGAATTTCAGAATAGCTACTTACAAAAACAGTAATTATACAATTTTACTAATAGATTTATTAATCTTTTTTAAACATTTATGTATGTTTAAAAAAGACTTAAATGCCAACGTTCTACTTTTTTTTTTACAAGTATCTCTAAAATTAGACGTGACAGAATATTTTGAATGATGAAACAATAACCATCATTCTCTGCAATGACAAATAAATGTGTTTTTTTCTGTGCACCATAAACCTTGTCGACATGTGATATTAGTAGGGACCGGTTTATATGCATTTGCATATGCATTGGCATATTTAATCCATTCTCAACGGTACTAGCATATTTTTGTGACTTACGATTACAAAAAGTCAATATTATTTTAAAGTCATGTCATGTGTAATGTTTAATGTCACCTATGATCGCCTATTCAAGAATAATGTATTAATTGTATGCTGATTTTGAATTAAAAAAATTAAACTTTTCTTCCTTATTTAAGATTGAATTGATTGATTAAATTAAAAAAATATCATTTAATTTCGCATATTATTATGCTGACAATTTTCTTGCATATTTGCATGCATATAACAAGATTTTTTACGTTGCATATAATCCGGTCTCTGTTATTAGCAATCATTCAAGTATATTTACTAAACATGTTTACAAAACAATGTTATCACTTCAAATCTGTAATAGTTTTTCTTATTTTTTTTATCATTGGTTTTATCGTAGCCCTCTTATGGTAAATATAAAATTGGACAGTTTAATGTCAAATAGAAAAACTCAAATAGTTTGTTGCAAAAAATTGCCTGAAACTAAATAATTAAATTACTTTACACAACAAATTTTTAGCGCTTTACATCCATCGATTAAAATACTTTTTACACTCAACATTTTAAATTTTCCGTCAAATATTTCTCAAAACCCACTTTAAAAACAAACTTATGTTTTTTCAGAGTTTAATAAATGCTCGCTACATAAATTATTTTTGAAATTATAGGATAATATCGTAAATTTATGTCAAAAACTTAACAAAAACCCTTGAAAATTCCAATAGTCTGAAAATGTAAGGTAGCGAGCTGACTTATCATAAGGGTCCGCTTGCACAAAATAAAACCTTAAAAAAATTAGAAAAGATTTTACACTCTTTTTTGTTGTTGAAATCTTTCTTTGATGGGTGTCATAGTTCCGTGTTCGATCATAGATGGCTCTTCGTTTAATTTTGTTTGTAAACATAAGACAGCAATTATTATTTTTGATTCAATCATTAATATAATATTTGTTATTTTTTTTATTGATGCTTCGAATGCTGAATCATTTTCGATTTTAATTTATTCTTTATTCTAAGCTATATCAATCATCTTCAATTTTATTTATGCCATTGTTATTAAGTTTAAAATACTATTTTTAATTTAATTTAAATATAAACTAGGTACATTGTTTGCATGCATTAATTACTAGCCTTACAACGTGGTTCCCCATGTAGTCCCCCATCTTCCTGAGGGAACCTCAACGTTTTAAGTTTACAATGTATTTAAACATTAAACGCATAATTATGTAGTTTTCATTTACTACTGGTAACGACCTCTTATGATATTTATTGGTACTACGCGCTTCCTATCTGGTTCGAAACTAGGAAATGTACCGCCTGTATTTTCATTCGACTACTTCGCACCTATCGGTATAAAATCGCATTTGTAGTGCAACAGCCACTGGATAGATGGCTCTTTTATAAAGTTTGAGCTATTGTTCCAATACTCAGCTAAAAATTACTAGAGGAATATATTTAAATTTTGATTATAATAATATTTACATTATTTGCATACCAATTCATTAAATTATTTCCATATCAAGCACTTGTTTTGCGAAAAAAAGGCAATTAGGGTCTATGTACAAATTATATACCTACGTTAAATGCATAGTATAAGAAAAATTCTATGTATTTAGACGAGAGATATTCACAAGGCCTTTTTTATCTTTTTAATAATTGAATGGCTACTTAATATAGGTCTATTATTTACTTTTAGGTTCGCGGGCCGGGCCGCTAGTCAAAAAAGTGTCTGATAGAATAGTCCCGTAGTTCGTTCGGTTTGGGTATGTTTTATGTAGTTATTTCTTTTCTATTAATACATGAAAGAAAAGCTAAGAAACATGATGATGAAAGAAAAACTGAAACTTTGTTTACCGTCTCAAAAATAATGGGGCGTGATATGATTATGAAATAGATGTGTAAGGCATATGTAATCTTTTTTTTTCTGGTACCTATAGCTACGCATTTTTACGGTAACTTTGTTTGTATTGTTACCGTAAAATAGCGTACCTAAGTAGGTTACTATTTCGCTCACTCTTTTCATTCATATTTGATTGCGGCCTAATATTATAGGCACCTATTTTAACTAACGTAATGTGAAACGTTGTGTTAAAATACGTACCTAATTACATACGTATTTTTATCGTTATGATTTTCACTAAAAGTCAGTTCAAAAGAAACGATAAATTTACTATGCCTTAGACATCTATTTCACATTACGCCCTATTATTTCTAAGACTAAAAAAGTCACCCAGTACAATAACGAAAATAACGTATTACCTACTACAACAAGCCCGGGAACTGTTTATCTTGACATAATAATTGAGGGATCAAGGATTTGGTAAACATTATGCATACAAAGAGATCGCTAAAGTATTTGCAAATATTAAATTATTGGTACTAATCTTTTATGTATGTATCACAAACATCCAAGTTTTGGTACCTCTATTGAAGTCTATTGTGAGGGAATTACATGACAACAAAAAGCGACGCGGTGTCTTGCGTGCGTTTGTTATTCTTCTTAGTTATTGTGGGCGAAAGGAGTAATAGAAGGATTATATGCAAACCTAAACAACTTGTTATATGATATGTTCAAAAATATGGATTTGATTGGTTGTATATATTAACGAAAATTCAAACTAAATTCATACAATCAGCGTAACCAAGTAGGTACCCAGAATGTATCAAATTTGGATATACATATAGTCTTTTTGGGATGCAACCAAAGACCCCATGGAAATAGAACTCTGAAAACAAAATACAGCCCTTATAAAATTTAAGAGTAACTATTTTTTATGCAATAATTTATTTTAATAAGGCATGCCTCATCATATAAGACTCCATATCCCGCAATTTTACAGTCAGCCCGTGATTAATTTATATTTAAAAATATCTGTTTTCCCGATCAAATGTTTCAATTGTGCGAATTTAAATGAATGACACACATATTTAACTTCGGAAATCCTATACTCCGACCTTAATACCTGGCAGCTACGACCCATTGCAGCTGAGCAATCAAAGTAAATTAAAACGGGAGCTCAGTTAAACAATTTGTCCTGCATGTTGATGTGGGCGCGCCACTGCATTGCACCAGGACTTTACATGTGTGTCAAACGGAGCTTTCCGTGACATAATTTAACCAAGACTTTATGGGTACTTTGAGGGTAATTACGTAACGATACGACTATGACTTCGATAAATGGTTAAAGTTACTGTGTTACTGAATGTGTTGGCTAATTGACTTTAGGGATACCGAAAGCCAAAATTCAAAGATATATAGAACACGCCATTAACTTAATAAATTGGCATTCATAAAATATTTCTGCATGCATACTAACCCTTGCATAGCAAAATTATTTTCTTGCAGTAACAATCTCTTTACATAATTGCCCTTCTGATAAATTATTTGACATTCGCAACGGCATTGTACAAATAAGTAGGTACTTAACTATTTTTCACTCAGCATTCATAAATTATAGGTATATAAGTAGTAATGTTAAAGAGCGAGAAAATAAATAATAATTCGCTTCATATTATTGACATTTTCAAATTATTATTGTGTTCTGTATCTTTATATCAATTTGACATTTTATACAAGCCAGATTATTCAAAAAATAATAAACAGACGTATGCTCATAGTAAAAAGGTAAAATGATATTGCTATTTTGCTGAAACATATGTCATTTTTACCGAACATGCTATGTCGCGATAGTAAGACTAGACTGGCTACATAAATGTTTTTGATATTTTAAAATGGAGTTCTGTATGAATGTGGAATTACATAAACGTAGGTATATATAAAATATAACGTAGAACAAAGGCAGCATGGGGCGATGGTAATGGGCAGTTGTCGTCTCGGCTAGTTAACGATCCGCCTGGGCTTTCCCCGAAATGGCTTTATTTTTAAGCCGATGCACGCTCGGTGCTCGTAATTAATGCACGATAGAAGAGGGTGGCGTGCGTAACGTACTAAAATAGTTACACTCCTGTCTAAAAAGACCTCTACGGAAATTACTGCTAGTATTTTTTATTTAAAAAAAACATATAGTATCGCTATTCGTTCTAGATTTTATTTATCCGAGCATAGATATGGCCAGCTATAGCTAGTTATAGCTACATTGGCCATGAGCATGAGCGTATCGTTTAAATTATTTGACTTTTATAGCCAAGGCGGCAGGTTTGTTTTTTGAAATCAATTACGTAGGTACATGATTTATCATTTTTGTCATGTTATGATAACAATAGATTACAAACACTACCAAAATTAATCAGCTATCGGTCTAGTTGTTTTCAATATATTTATACACAGATTAAAAATTTGACTTAACATAATTTATAATATAAATAAATGGTTTTTTAACTTTACATATTAATTATTTCTTTATTAGAATCCCACTTGTTCTATGTCAAGGTTTAACGGAAATACTGTAGGTATTCATAACTTATGCAACTATTGTTAATACTATCAGCGGGCAAATTGCGTAACGATAATATAAGTATAAGTAAAGTAGTACTTGTATTTTTTTAACCAGCATCTGTTTGAAATAAGGATTTGATCAACAATCTGACAATAAAAACCATTTCTAAATCGGTACTACCGTTTTGGAGATTAGATACAATAAAACGGACGGACAATAAAAGGAGACAATATTAGGTATATATTATAAAATTAACTATCAACCAGTTAAAGTCCCGTGAAAATCGGTCCACCCGTTACTGAGATTAGCCGTAACAAACAGACAAGCAGACAGACAAAAACAGTTAAACTGTGTTTTTGTTATTAATACCCTATAAACATTCATATGTATTTATAAAAAAGAAACAGTTATTTGTCTATTGCAAACAGTTATTTGTCTATCAATTTTATTTATTTGTATTAGTCAATTAAATTGAATCTTAAATAGATTTAGAATACTAGTATTTTACAAGTAAGTTTTATTTTAAATTAGCTACATATGTATTCTATTCATGTAATAAATATTTATGTATTATACAATATATGTATTTTATTCATGTAATAAATATTTTTTCTTTTTATCTTAAATACCCTAAAGTAATAAAGACATTTTTTTCAAAGACAAAGTCATAGTTATACTATTACTCCCCAGTTCTGCAGACAGTGATTTCAAAAAGTCATCCTCAATTTAATTCTAACAACCTTACCCTATTCATTCTCTGAAAATTATACGAGTTCTTAAATAATAATATGCTCTATGTAACTATCTCTAGGTAGATACAATAGGCCTTTGTTTGACCTCAATAGATGGTTTCCCTTGTGTGTAACAAGACTAAAAGGCTCAAGGATATCCGCCACCCCTGCCTAGTATAAAATAATAGCGTTGTGCCAACCCAATTATTTTATACCTATGCTTTATACTACACTATCTTTCCTACGCGGCTTCACCTAAAAATCCTATTTTAGTTATACTCTATATCTATCTATAGATATAATAAAACTGTAGAGGTCGGGATGTCAGTACATTAATGTACATAGAAAAAAAAACGATAAAAAACCGAGTCAGGGGGATGTTAGAAGTAAAATAGAACACAGCCAGTTTTTTTGTTTTTGTTTTTTTTTTGTCTGTTTATCTGCTTGTACGGGCTAATCTCCAAAACCGTTAGGCCTTACAACCCCGGTCAACATTTTAAATACTTTTAATCACAGAAAATTTAAAATATCCTGTGGGATAGGACAAAAACCGAAGGAATAACAAACACCACGCGAACAAAGTCGCGGGCATCAGATAGTATTTTCATAATAACAAAGCATGATTGAATGTCCCAAATTTCATATATGCATTTTATTTTCAGGTATTTGTAATCCTTATCTTAAAAAATCATAGCTTCACAAATAACAATGTATATAGCAATTTCAGTATTCATACATCTTCAATAAATGTCAATCATATTGCATCGAAATTTTTGCAGAACATTATTTTAACACGTATTTTGTTGTTTCATCACAAAACCTTGCAATATCATATATTGGAACTTGCCATGCACAGCGACTTAATAAGATTATGTTCCTGATCAAATTGCTTTTATACGTTAAATAAATTTTAACTAGCGAGTATGTCCATAATAAACGAACAAAGTTTGCTCTTTGTACGACTTGATGTTAATAAACTAACAGCTATTGTTAGTTTCCCAACGGTTTAATTTATATGTGTGCAGTAAAATGGCACTAAGCTAATGGTACTTGTTCATACTATATCGATCGAGTGTACGACCGTAGTAGAAACGCATACGAACATTCGCCGCGGAATGTTCTCTTATACTTATTTTTTACTATTTTCCTGTTATAGAATCTAAAAACCAGTCTGAAAACATCTACGGAAATTACTGCTAGTATTTTTTAAAACACTAAGTATCGCTATCCGTCTCTAGGTTATATTTATACTAGCATAGAGAACCTTTTACATTGGCCATGAGCGAGTCGATTAAATTTAAATGAGTTTCATAGCCTAGGCTAGGCGGTAGGTTTTTTTTTCTTTTATCCACATAAATACATGACGGGTTTATATATATATATATATATTCGTAGGCATATTTAGTGACCGTGTAATCGATATCATCAACTTCGAGGCCGAATGATAAAAGCTTCGGCTCGGGTCTATCTCCGTCCCTTTCTTACTCTTGGGAAAAATCTTTGTGCAAAATGGAAACGGTACGTTTTACGCGCCTCTAAGAGTAACTTCTCTCCGTGCCTCGTGGAACACATCAAACCATAGTTTTTAGTTGCTAAATATTTGTGACGAATTCAAAAATCGGAAGCCTAAATAACTGTCGTTTTATTATTTAACAACTTATGATTGAATACGATGGTCGATAACCATTCATATTTTCCAGAAAATATACTTGAATCACGAATAGTCAAATCAAATCATCAAATTTAAAAGATGGCAATTTACGTAATATTTTTGTATGAGAATTACAAATATATATATTTTTAATCTCTCTTAAATTTCTTCGGGCAAGTTGTAATCAATCATGGGCAGTACGCTATTTTGCAAAATTAAAACACTTCCACTTTTCACAATTTAATAGTAATTGATGGTTCTCTCCCTACGGTTATTGGCTATACTCCGTATACGTAGGTAGGTATTCACCCACGAACCGCTCAAACACGCAGCGAACCTTAACAGAAGGGATATAAAAATCAATACAGTGTTATTTTGACCCATTCATCTATTGACCCAAATCCCTAGACATTCAAATATTAATTATTTGAATTACTAGAGAGTTGACATTTTATTATAGTCAGTTCAGTACATATTTTTATACAATTTTTTTATTTTTTTATTCCTTTCCTTTTTTTTTTGACAAATATCTATAAATTCAAATTTAAAGATATTGTGTATATTTTATATCGTTTTCATATTTCGTTTCTCTAATAAATCGGATATCTTTAATATAACCGCGCCCCTAATTGGATTTAACAGTACAAGCTACATCATTATATACCTACTATGCTTACTCGTTTCCAACATGTACTGACTGTAAGCGTGGTTCCGTAGAAAGGAGTGTACAAACATAATATAATAAAATTGAATGTCTATAAAAATATAAACATTTTATACAACTGTATTTATATATTTTTTTTTTATAATTTACTTCGTAATTTTAAGTTTAAAATCGAATACTTACGATAAAATTTTACCTATACTTTAAAACTTTTCTCGTCTCACGTAGAAGTTACCTCGATAAAGGTATTTCAAATTACAATTTTCTTTCTATCTTACGTGGCGCTCCGCTTTTGTACAATTTATCAACTACGACACGACACTTCAGACATTTAACTAAATATCGTTGCCTTTTGTGTTTTATAAAGCAATCGTATTATTTGCCAGCAAGTTATTAGAATTATTTTTCCAAATTATATACGTAGTATTTTATTAGATATATTGCAATATTGATTATTAAAGAATCAACATCATATTAGGAGTAACTTATTAAAATAAAACCTATCAACTTTTTCACTAACACTAAAGCCTCTCATAAGCATAACATTACGTTCACCGCACTAATAAAACCACCCACTAGGAATAATACCACGATACATTTTAAATTTTACGTTACGTACAATATTCTTTACACTTTCAACGAATAATTCGCCCGAGAACCGACCGGGCTGGGGACAATTCCGAACTGCTGCCGAACGGAGTACGGCATAATGCGAGTAGGGGAGTGTGCTGAAAAAGACAGCAGTATAATATAGCTGTTTTCTCTCCCGTTCTCGTCTGGTGATTCAAAGTTGACTGTCATCAACAATTTTAAAGATTTTCAATTTTGTTGGAAAATTATGTCTTTACTTAATGTGACATGGGTGGAAATTGGAGATGCATTGCAGTTATGTTAGTATACATTAATTTCTGAAGAGCTGTCGATTATTTTTAATTAATATAAGCGCGTGGTTATTTCTTATTATACTGATAATTATTTTACTGATATTTATTATACTGATATTTATGATACTGATTATACTGAACGTGTTTTAGGGTGTATTTGTCAGAAAAGAAGCGATGCGAATTCAGTTTTTAACGTAGACCGTTAAAACTTTTAACTATTATTGGTATTTACATGTTAAATATTAATATAAATTAGCTAATGTAAAATAAAAAGTGCCTTCTAAAACATTTTTGTCGTAAATATTACACCAAAAATAATACCTGAAATTAAATATGAAATTCTCCCAAATATAATATGTTTAATAGGTATTTGGAAATAAATGCAAATAAATATTAATTTTATTATTTTTGGGATTAAATATATTAGAAACATCTTGATGAAAAAAAAAAGGAAACGAAAACAATTTATCCAAGTTACTTACCCACATTGATAAATTGTATTGTTTCCTAGTTTTTAGAACCTACGACACTAGAGCATATTAT
This sequence comes from Nycteola revayana, assembly GCA_947037095.2. NCBI lineage: Eukaryota > Metazoa > Arthropoda > Insecta > Lepidoptera > Nolidae > Nycteola > Nycteola revayana. The sequence goes on along the minus strand of OX344842.1, from coordinate 11,655,373 downwards.
TGTACCCGCTGAGTTTCAATTGCAGTAGTATGGGCTTTATGCATGTAGTACGAGTTGACAAATTACCCAATATAGTGTTACTAGCTTTAGTACGTATTACTTTAGTAATGACAGTATTTAATCACGATATTATCTATCTTTCCCCCACGTTCTCGTTGCCGTGGGAACTTCAAAGTATAACCTATGAAACTCACAAATAATGTGGCTTCATACTGTTAAAACATTTATTTAAAGCAGTTCATCAAAAATATACCTCACAAACTTTACCTCATTATTATAATATTAGTCTTCCTTCTTCTTCTTCTTTTCGTGTCGACCTGGCGTTCAAATTTGAGAAGACCAGTACTCTGCCACTGACACAGCATTATCAGTGGCGTTGCACAGGTCCTCGCGTGTACAGGTGTTAGGGCACGCAGGGCAGAATAGGATTTCTATTGGTGACGAAATATTTTGAGAAAAAGTTATCCGATTTAACTATTTTTTTACGTGTTAATAAATAAATGTGTAATATGAGAAAAATCGGATAAAAATCCACTATGGTCTGACGGGCAACATCGTTCAAGAACTACTAGTTTTATGTATTTAGAAGAATTATGTATTTTATGTTCGAAAAATAAAGACAATGCGTTTTGTTGTAGTGTGCCTAGTGTGCATCAAGCAGTGGATGAAAGGGGCGTCGGAACACTTCTTCGAATCCGCGGCGCTACACCCAAACCCGTAGGTTGTTACAGCATCCGACTATAGGCCTTTGCCCACAACGTCGTAAACACTGTCGGCTTCGGGGCTTCCCAGATGAGCCGGACGACGAGATAACAATCTAGCAACTAGCAGTAGAAAGACTGCAAGAAACTAGCACCACTACACAGCGACCACTCTATCGTCGGAGAAGAGTGCGCCCGCGGACGCGACGCGTCCCTCCTCGTCCTCCTGACCCTTAGTTTGCAAAGTAGGTACCATCCGATGTCCTCATAGACCCGAAGTCCGAGAGGCCCGCGTACTGTTAAGTAGAATGAAAATTCGACAAAACCCCCTAAAATACTAAAAGTCATAATCCGTCAATCTCATCGCCAGCGACCGCCCTGAGCCGAGGTCCAAGCCCCACGGGGGAGCCCTCTTGCGCAGGTTGCTTAGTTTGTAGTTTTTAAACCATTTATTAAGGCTGGAGATCGGCTCACCTTTATGCCCGGTAAAATAGCAAAAGCCTCGTAGCTCTATACGTATGTATGTCCGAAAAAAATTTATCCTGAACGAAACTCAACGCTGCAGCTTGGAGATCGGAGATCAGGATCGGGAACTCTACAGACATGCCAGCTCAGGTAAGTTTTACTTATTATAAATAATAAATGTTGTTTTAAATATTTATTTATTGTTACTTAAGACCTAAGTAATTAGAATACATAATTCAAGCGCAAATGGATGCCATTTTGACTCCGCGATACATCAGGAAGTGCGGGCAGAACAGCTAGCTGTTCTGAATTGAGGGGCAACTTATAGGTAAAATTTCTGTCTGTACAATCAAACCTGTCCAAGATGAAATTAACAATTGTATGAAATCATACCAGCGAAGACTCAGAGATAAACAAGACACAGTGATGGCTGTCGTCACTGGACGGCGGCGCGTCTCTCAAGTCAAAGATGCAAATTCTTAACCAATTGCTGAAAGTCTTATGGACAGTATTGCAAATAAATATAGTTAAAAAATATATATATATTGTAGGTAAAATTTAAATTAATTATCTCAATCAATGATTTTCATTTCAGCACTTTTTCTTGTTAAGTTGATGGCATATATTTTGGAGGGAAAACATTATGTACTATATAAATATTATAAAGTAGAGATGTGTAGTTCGCGAATGAATCCTTCAATTGAAGTACTTCAGTTGGAATCACTCTGTATCTCTTTCGTTCAGTGCAGATTCATATACTTCAATAGTTCAGTTTGGTCCATTTAGTTCACAGTGTTAAATTCTTATATTCAATATAATACGTACACAATATAACTAAATGCTTTTAAATGAAAGCTATAGGTACTTATTATTAAAAAAAAAACATAATCAACTAATACAAAACAATATATAATAACCCACATCATTAACCATTCCCTTGATTCCGGATCTTATCCTTCCCTATGGCGTAAAGCTTTTGTTCGTCCTTTGCCGAAAATAGCTAATCCGTCACTACCTTCTCATTATCGTCCTATTTCCCTTCTTCCCTTCCTTTCAAAAATACTGGAGTCTGTTGTTCATCAGCAGCTCTCGTGTTATGTATTTAAACATAGCCTCCTTAATCCTCTCCAATCCGGGTTCCGTCCTGCTCACAGCACCACTACCGCACTGCTTAAGGTGACTGGCGACATAAGGGCAGGCATGGAGGACACAAAGCTAACAGTATTAGTGTTGGTGGACTTCTCTAATGCCTTATATTCCGTCAGTCATGACATCCTATTAGCTATCCTCTCCCATCTTATGGTCTCTGATGAGTCACTGAAATGGTTTTCGTCTTATCTTCAGGGACGCCAACAGTCTGTTCGCCTCGGTGAGTCTTCATCAAATTGGTGTAATCTTGATTCAGGCGTTCCTCAAGGCGGTATTCTCTCTCCTTTATTGTTTTCTCTGTTTATTAATCTCATATGTAATGAACTTCAATCTGCGTATCATCTTTACGCTGATGACTTGCAATTATATTCTCAGGCGACGTTGGAGGGTCTGCCCGATGCAATCAATATGCTTAACAAGGATTTAGAAGCAATAAAGGATTGGTCCAATAGGTTTGGCTTGTCTGTAAATCCTCTTAAATGCCAAGCAATTATAATCGGTAGTTCTCGAATGATGTGTCAGGTAGACATTCACAATATACCATCTGTCACATTCAATAACAGTTCGATTCCTTTTAGCCAGAATGTTAAAAATTTAGGATTACAGCTTGACACAACTCTATGCTGGAAAAATCAAGTCAGTAGTGTTAGCCAAAGAGTGATAGGCATCTTGCGTGCACTGTATCGTCTCAAGAATTTCCTACCAGCCAAGACAAAAGTATTGCTAGTACAGTCCTTAATATTTCCCATTATTGACTATGGTGATATGTGCTATTTTGACCTGAATGCAGACCACCTCAATAAGTTTGACCGACTTCTAAATAACTGCATTCGATTCGTATTCAATCTTCGTAAGTACGATCACGTGTCTGCTTATCGTTTACAGCTCAACTGGTGGCCTATACGGCAACGCAGATCTCTACGGGCTCTCACGACTTTATTTTCTATTCTCGACTCTTCTTCTCCATCATACCTAATCCCTCATTTTCGATATGTCTTCACAAATCATACAAAAAGTCTCCGATCTTCTCATAACCGACTTCTACTATGTTCTTCCCACCACACAAATTTTCTGCATTCTTCCTTTTTCGTGCAGTCTATTCTTCTATGGAATGCACTGCCACCTGAATGGCAAAAGAATGGCAAAGAACCGCTATCATTTTAAAAGGAAAGCGAAACAACATCTTCTCAAGAGCTAGGGTAGATTCTCATCAGTGTATAATTTATTAATTTTATGATATATATTATAAGTATATATGCATTTATTATTAGAGTGTATATAAATATGTATACGTGTATATATGTTATATGTTATGTATGTTATAGCTGTATATATATGCTTTCTTAGAATTTATCAATTAATAGTTAAATTATTCTTTTATCTTTTCTAAACTGCAGCGCACCTACCATGTTGTTTCTTCACCACCCTAAGGTCGACTGGCAGATAATGCCTACTACGGCATTAAGTCCACCTTGGAACAATAGTTTGTGCTTAAGTTTTAAATAAAAAAAATATAATCACTCTCATTATTAGTTCATTGCACGATCGATGATCGTTTGAAAGACCTGCGAAAATTGATTCAAATGAATCTAGTTCATAAACTGAACTAGTGAAGTAAATGAATTCGATGATCGTTTGAAGGACATGCGAAAACTGATTCAAATGAATCTTGTTCATAAGCTGAACTAGTGAAGTAAATGAGTGATATAATTCACTTAGTTCAAATGAAGTATACTTCAATGACACATTTTGCACATATCTATATCTCATTGATTCGTTGTGATTTGCTGAACTTAATGAAGTACTGAACTAAATCAGTGGACTTCTTCATTGAGCCAAAAGATATACTTCATTCATTTCTTTTTACTGACACATTTTGCGCATGTCTATTATAAATGGAAAGTCTCTGCTCATAAATGGAATTTATGAGCAGAGACTATTAGACTTTATTTCTTTGAATAATTTAGCTCAATACAATTGTGTTTATAATCATAAAAATAAGATACTTGATCTTGTTTTGACCGATGCCACAGTAAATAGTTTAGGTATGTCCGAAAGCCCTCTAAGTAATATAGACTCATACCATCCCCCCTTTGAATTCGAACTGCTGTGTAACTTTATGAGGAAACTTTACGCCCCAACCAGGTGCAAAAATTTCAGTTTTATAAAGCTGATTATAGCAAAATTATTCAAGAATTAAGTAATGTTTCATGGAAGGACGTGTTTTCACAATGTGAGGATATAAACGCAATGGTAGACACATTTTACAAAATAATTTATAATGTTATCGAGAAGTACGTACCTAAGACTAAGCCTAAAAATTGCAAATATCCAGTTTGGTTTAGCAGGGACCTTGTTCGACGGCTAAAGGAAAAAAATAAGTACCATACACTTTATTCCAAATTTAAAAACCCCCTTGATAAAATTTCATATCGTTTGCTAAAAGACAGAGTTTCAAAATTAACGCATACTAATTATGGCAATATATAAAAACTATTGAATCTTCGATCACTTCCAATCCTAAGCTCTAAGGTCATTTTTAAAGCACAAACGTAATGGTAACAGTACGTACCCTTCATCAATACATTACGATTATGTCAAAGGTAGCAACGGAGCAGATAACTGCAACATATTTGCCTCATGTTTTTCATCATCTTATAACTCTAATACTAGCAATAATGTTGATGTTATGGCTAAATACGGGACTGCGCAATGTCAGCATACTGATTTTCTGACCCAATTGACTATTACCAGGGATTCTGTAAGTAAAGCTTTAAAGAGACTTGACCCTAATAAAGGACCAGGGCCTGACGGACTGCCTTCCATTTTTGCAATAAAATGTTGTGACCTTTTGGGAGAGCCTCTCTCTATGATTTTTAATAAATCATTGAATACAGGTGGTTTTCCGAAGACTTGGAAAGAAGCACGAGTAGTGCCAATTTTTAAGTCTGGTGACAAGTCCGCCGCGAATAACTATAGACCAGTATCTATTTTGTCTATTTTTGGCACGGTCTTCGAAGCTTTAGTATACCCTATACTTTCGTGGCATGTGAAACAAATATTGCCTGAACAACACGGGTTTATGAAAGGCCGTTCGACTGGAACCAATCTTGCGTGCTTCATATCGGATTTAGTCGACGCAGTTGACCGTGGATCACCGGTAGATGAAATCTACACTGACTTTAGTAAGGCGTTTGACAAGGTGGATCACAGAATGTTAGTCAACAAATTACACGCAGTCGGAATTGCAGGAAACTTATTGCAGTGGTGTGCGTCTTACCTTGTTAAACGCACATCTAAGGTTGTGGTCAAAGGTTTATTCGTCGAACCTATTCCAAACACCATCAGGCGTTCCACAAGGCTCCCATCTAGGACCGTTGTTTTTTTATAAATATTTATAAATGACGTGGTGTCTTGTTTTGTACACTCAAAGATATACTTATACGCGGATGATCTAAAAATTGTAAAACAAATAGAGTGCAATCAGGATTCACATAAACTTCAAGAAGACTTAGACCGTTTTTCCCAGTGGTGCATGGACAATAACATGTTACTCAATGCTGACAAATGTAATCACGTACATTTTTCTAGGAAGAAAGGACCGTATTTTCGTAATTATAAAATTAATGAACAATTTATTTGCGAGAAAGAGGTAATTCGTGATTTGGGTGTTTATATTGACAATAAGCTTCGGTTCAATATTCAAGTTGATAAAATTGCTACTAGGGGGTTTAAGATGTTGGGTTTCATACTGCGTAACTGTAAGGATTTTAAGTGCGTCTCAACAAAAATAGCAATCTTTAACTCGAAAGTCAGATCAGGCTTAGAATATTGCAGCATAGTTTGGACTCAATTCTATGAAATACATAAACGCCGCCTAGAATCAGTGCAGAAAAGATTTCTTTGGCACTTGTCATATCACTGCAATATGATCAGGAATTTCACTAGCTACAGCTCACGCTTGAAACATTTCAAACTTATGAGTCTGGAAAATCGCCGTATGATCCTAGATCATCTGTTCCTATACAAAATAATAAACACTCATATAGATTGTCCGCGGTTACTGAGTCAAATCAATATAAATGCGCCTTACAAACTTACTCGTAAGTCTAGATATCGGTTGCTTCGCGCTAAGGGGTTTAAAACCAATCTAGGTCCTTTTTCGACCATTAACAGAATGCAGGTTCAATTTAGTCGCCTGTCACTCTCACCCAGTGTAGATATAGATATGTCTTACTCTTTACATAAAGTCAAGTCTGTCCTGCATAGGGCATTGTCGGGATGGTGAAAAACAGGAATATTGTTGTTTCTATGGTATTTTTCATTCTCATTTACATTGGCATTTAGAAATTGTTGTTGTTATTAGTTTTGCGTTATTATTTTTACATAATTTCTTTTCATTAGTAGCATAACGTGGAACAAAATCGACTGTACTTATCAATTAAATCCAGCATAAATTAGTAAGATTTTAATAATAATTTAAATTTTAATTTCATTTCATTTAAATTCATTTAAATTGATATAACAATTAACTGTAACAATTAACTGTATTTTTTTTTTGTTTTTGTATTTTTTATGTAGCTATCTAGATAAGTATTTTTATTTTTGTACCATCGTTTTCTTCTCCTATGTTTAATGCATGCCGTGGCAGCCTTTAATTAAGGCTACACTATAAAATGTAATAATCATATGTATGTACTTTAACATGTATTTTTTTGGTGTATGCTTTGTTGGTTGTCCTTAAATAAATAAATAAATAAAATAAATTAATTAATAAAGATTATAAAATATATTAGGGTAATAGTTACACAACAAAACTACAAATAATATTTATAAATGTTCCTATGTTTATAATTGGAATTTAAATAAATGGCATGTGTTCGATAAATTATTGGTCTCGCGTGCTTGACTAGGAACCGCCGCGCCGTCGTACTTGACAAATGCGGCAAAAAATAGTCCGCCAAAATTGGCGTACCCCGGCCATTCACGTATTATTATTTTTAGTTATAATCTAAGTAATACCTATGCCAGTTTATGTAGTAATTTTTTACAAAGTACAAAAAACATCACAAGATATAAGAAGGATATCGTCCGCCGAAGTGTTATACATGTTACCGGATATGTATGAAATCTAGGAATTGTACACAATTCCAAGGAAATATATACCCTTCCGAGCCTACTTAGGAAATGTGTAAAATAATGTTTCAAAGATTCCTTAACTACACACATTTCCTGTGAAATGTATGCATGTCCTAGGAATTGTATATAATTCCAATATCGTATCAGGAAATGTATAAAAAAAATGCTTTCTGTAATAAAACATGTTGCTTAAACGAGAATAATATTTTTTATTAATATAAATAGGTAACAATCATACCGTAAAATATGATTAATGTTATCTTACCAATTAAAGCTTCAAAAATCAACTAGGTATCTATTAACTTTTAAGGTGCATTTATCGGAAAATCAACTCATATTATACTCCGTTAACTGTTACCAGAAATTAATAAGAATCATATGTTGATAAACCTAGTTAGTTGATAAACGAGGTTTCGGGTGGTTATAAAAAAAATAACCTGAATTACATACATTTCCTAGGAATTGTATACAATGACGGATTACATACATTTCCGTTAACATACACACCACAGTATTGAACGGCCGGCTTTACGGAGCTATGGGTTTAAGCCTGTACACTATGAAGTCAAGCGCGCGAAGCCAATAATTATTTAAGTGGCAATGTACTAAATAAATAAAGTAATTCTTCGTATCAATAAATTATATAACAAAAATAATCATCATCATCAACAGCCCGTTGACTGCTGAACATGGGCCTCCTCTTAACAGACCTTGGCAAGCCAGGATCGTAGAGGGATTTTGCCATAATCACCACACTTGGCAGACGGATTGGTGATCGCAGTTAGATGTAAACCTTGAGCTAATAGATGCTGCTGCCCATCCATCAGCCCCTTAGTCGCCTTTTACGATACCCATGGGAGGACATGGGGTGGTCTATTCTAAGCCGGAAACCACACGGCAACAAAAATAATATAGTTTGTTAATAATATATTTTGTTAGTTGTATAAAACTGAAAATATATATTCTATGTCGTATTTTTATGTTAACCATAAAACCTATGTAAACATAACAAAAAACGACTGAATTACTGAATTAAAATAACATTTGCATATTGTTCCAGGTTGTATGGGCTGCAGGGTAAGTGCTAGCTATAATCGTTACTAACGTCCGATTTAATTATATTATGGTAAACAGGTTCGTGTGTGCGATCAATAATGTATTCATTATTGAGTTAGGGATCACGGATTAAGTAATTATTTAATTACATAATAATATGTATTACAGAGTTACCTACATATTAATACGTGAAGCGATAACTTTGTACCCCTTTTTAGGTAAAGTGCGCGGAGTTTGATATTTTCCACACTTAAGGTGGGTGGACCATGGATGGCCACCCTAACAATTGGAGAAATGAAAGAAACAAATGTTTAATTAACAGAAGTAGTATATAAGTTAGTTTTATTTGTAATTAGTTACTTTTAGTTTGTATTTTATTCATGTTTGTTTATTAAATTAATTTGACACAAAAAAAATATACAGTTTATTTCATTGTGTAACATATGAAGTAGATACTTATTTTTATTCTAGACACTATTTATTAAACTTAACATTTAAAAAGCTCTTACAAATGGTAAAGAACGGGTCTCCAAATAAGGCCAATATTATAAATCAGTCATTCATCTTAAACTACAGCTAACTATACATAAATATCTCTTCCATTTAAAATGCTTTTCATATTATAATTTTCTTTAAAAAAATCAACGAACATTCCTAGAATACCGTGGTATAACTAAGAACATATTAATGAAAATAATCAAAAAAATATAGCAATGAGTATTATATTGATAACAAATAATTAGCCAATGTTTTTAGAATTAAATTATATGAAAAAAATGGCCTTCTTATCTGTCCGTTCTTTGATAGGCCAAAATGTTTCTAAGAAGGCTTAAAATTTCAATAGAGTTTATTTTTTTCCAATTAAGTCCGAGTTAGACAATAGAATAACCCTCATAAATAATAATAATATTATATAGATAATCATTGTTTGAACATTCCCCATACGTATTTACAAATAAAAACGAAGTGTTCATATTTTCATGATGTGTAAATGTTCCTAGTTGGCCTTATAAGGGACCACCGGCTTTCATTGGAACACTACCGATATTTCAACTTAAATTGAAGCAAATTTGTTTGTTTTTACTTTAGTATCATAACAAATCTTTGTAGGTATGACAATTTACAGTAAAAAATAAGATAAGATTTAAAAGGTTATTACGTAAAACTTAACCTTTTGCGGTGCGCGTGAGATACATACGACGCGACCTCACTCACAAAATAGCGACGCTAGCGACTCGCCACCGCGTATCTTACTGTGAGTGATAACGATAAATTTTTAATAGTTGGCTTTCAAAGGAGCACGGCCTTCCATGATCCACCCACTTTATATTTTATTTAGAGAAGGAGTGCAGAATGCTAACACTTTTTTTTATGGCTGGATTTCGACCACTGTGTAATGTTGTGAAAATATAAAAATATTGTGTACCTTTGCAGACATTTTAGAATGACATTTATGATACTACTATGATAGAGAGTGGATATTTAAGAATTGGGTAAGTTTAGGGTATATGTTTTTGGATGACATATTTAATGCGATGCTTTCAGATATTCCTTTATTTATAAAGTAGTTACAGGTTTACAAGCTACGAACATCTCATTCACGTGGACAATTATACAAAAGGTAATGTGTGCCTACTTTTCAATAAAAGGCACAAACATTTCTTAAAAGCAAGCTTAATTCAAGGTTAATTCATATTAATTTCATTTATTTAAAATACGACTCCCTTTTTTTAGTCGTACTTAATAAGCATGTGTGTTATTTCCTTGAACATTATTAGTGGCAATGGCAAATGACAAATTAAGACGGAAACATATTATTAAAACGCCACGCCACCCGACGACACGCCACGCGTGTTGAGTCGAATCAAATGTATTGTTTTCTATAGACCAGAAACACACTATGAACACCCGACACGACGCCACGCGCGTACTGATGCACAGGTGTTGACACGTGGCGTGGCGTGGCGTTTTAATAGTGTGTTTTCGCCTTTATACTTATTTTTAAGTTTATACAATAAGCAGCTTCCCGCATGCGGCTTGACCCGTGTAACAGCCGTTACCACAGGAACTTCATAATTACAGCATAGGCTATAACAATTGAGGTCGTCAATATGCGCGTTCAAGCAGTCAAACATACAAACTGTTCTGCTTTATATATTATTACTCAGGGATAACGTATCATTCTAATGGTGAAAGAATTATCAAAAGTAGTTTTTAAGTTTATTCGAAACAATCATACAAAAATATAAACTTTTCCTCTTTATAATATTAGTATAGATAAGTTTAGTATAGAACCAAACAACCTCCGTGACACAGCGGTATTTGGCTCGTGGGTTCGATCCCCACGCCGGACAGCAAAAATCTTTGTATACATTTTAAGATTTCGGGTCTGGTTGGCTTAACGACTACCCTCTGTGCCTTGGAAAGCACGTTAAGCCGTTGGCCTGATTGTTATAACGTCATCTAAATCAATAGTATACAAGGTAACGGGCAGCGTTTCCTTGCGTGTTGCAACATAATTCTGCGGTCACTAACCCGCCTGTCAAGCGTAGTGACTATGGCAAATACTGTCCCTCGGGAGGAGGCCTATGTTCAGCAGTGGATGTTATATGAGCTGATAATGATGATTATGATTAGTGTAGATAAAGAACGAACAAAATCCAATTTTAAAACTAAACTATACTATGGTTATACAACTCTAGAACTCAGGAGCATAAAGTCGGATGAGACATTATATGTCAGAAACATTCATGAACCTTTATCTTAAACTAGCACTTAGGACCAAATGCTTCTGAATTATAATAGTCATCCGTCTTCTTATGCTTTATGCTTCTGAGGACTAGAACTATTTTTTTATAAGCGTATCAAATTAACCGTACCTCATCACAATGAACTTTATTATAAAACTCAATAACGCCTTTATAAATTCAATTTTGCAAGCAATAAAGAGAACTTAACAAAGAAATTTAATTAAAACTATCCATTCTAACTCCATAATTCATTAACTTCCCGTTATAATCAACTGAGCGTACAATGACGCTCGAACGCTCTATATATCTATAGGTATCAATATTATAGTCGTCATTCATTGTTATGAAAAGCAGTACAATAATAGACGATGTGCTGAAAAAACTCTAGTGAATAAACACATTGTTACTGAAATCTATTGTGCTCTAAAGGTACAATAGCACAAAATGTGATTGAAAACCTAGTCTATGACATAAAGACAAAAAAAAACGATATTAAAAACATGTTAGGAATAGAATACTTTTTTTTTCTCTTTACTCCCGCACTACGGAAATAAATCCCTGTGTCGCGGGGGACTTTACAAACATTCATTTCACGGACACAAAGAACACCCAGACTCAGAACAACTATTTGTGGTTCACACAAATAATTGTCCCGGGTGGGAATTGTAAGGGTGCTGATATCTATCCCGGATTCATCCCACCGTACAAAACAAATACCATTGGTTCTCTGAAGATTAACGAAAAGAAATAAAATAAAAATAGTTGTTAGTGATTTTGGACATAACCTCATTTATTCATTTTTTAAAATGTAGCATGAAACAGCTTATACATAAAGCTAAGATTCAATGAAATACATAGAACTTTGCCAACTTCTAGCTCAGTACCTCATGAGTCGCTTCCTGGGTTCAAAGTTCTACAGTATTTATTTTACTACTGTACTAATATGACAATAAGTGGTTAGTCCCTAATGTATGTCACCATCATAGTCCTTATATCAAATTTTTAACCAAGTACTACGGTGTAGAACATTCTACTTTGAGTTTAAAGATAACAAAATTTAGACACCAACCTTGCTCCTTCTGAAGTCTTCCACATTCTCATTCTCAAATGAGTTCCAAAATTGAATTATAAAATCTTAAATGAATTCTCAAGTAGATACTTAAATGAAACTCCTAAATCCTTAAATAAGTTCTTAAAACAGTTCTTAAATAAGTTGTTATATAAGTTCTTAAATCCTTAAATGAAATTCTTAACTTCTTAAGTAAACTCTTAAATCCTTAAATCCTGAAATCCCGAAATGCTGAAATCCTTAAATCCCGACCAGCTGAAAAGAAACAAAATTGATTCGATTAGAACTAACTCTTGTCTAATGCAAAGCTATGCCACGTCACTGGCATAGAAAAAATAATACAAAATATTCTTACTGGAAAAACGTTGTTCCCAAATTTGACGTACTTCCACCAGCCTTCCCGCCTCCCAAAACTCTCGTGCCGGTCTGAGACACGTAAACTGGAAGGAACGAAAGTTTTAGACGCCAATTTCGAACAAAGGATTCTTTGACCTCACGTTGACCCTCGACAAAACTTACCAATAAAAACCTCCAAACTTTATATGAGAATTAACTCCGCCGTTTTAGACCACAGTCATCATTTCGGCCGCCTTCAAACTATCGCCCTCCGACGATACAAAAAAAAATAGCTCAAGCCACCATGCTTCGCTTTCCAAAATAAAAAAATGGCTGTCTAGCAAATCTTTCGCCGACTATCCAATGTGGACAACGCACAAAACTCAAGGTTCAGTGTTGCCACAATAAGAACACCGAAACCGTACCAATTACTACAGATTATCGGTAAACTAAAAAAAACCAAAAGATTTAAACTACAAATAAAAAAAACGCTACGTTACAATACCCCCCTTCCCCAATGAAAGGTTCAACGTAGGTGAACCGCTCGCTGCCCTCAGCGATACAACCGAAACATACAAGCAATATAAGAATGCCTGAAAAGAAGAAAAAAAAAAAAAAAACACCAAATGTCTAAAATTAAAAAATTGTGAAGTTATATGAAATTATGTCCAAAAAAACAAAAAAAACTGACTCTAAAGCAACTTAATACAAGCCTGATCTGAACTGAATTCCGACACCACCTCAGAAAAAAAAATATTAACCCCAGAATGAACCCAAAAACAAACAAAAAAAAATAATCCAATTACTATTAAAAAAAAAAAACCAAAGTTCAACACTAAATTTATAGTCAACTGGAATCTAAACACAATAACCAACATGGATTAATAAGATGAAATCTAAATTATCAAAACAAACTAAAATGGAGGTGCCAACAAAACAAGAACAAGCCTATGTTAAGTCACCAAACAAAATGTGTAGGAAAATATCATGCATATCATTTTCCTACAAATAAATCTTTCCAACCAGTAATCAATCGTACAGGCTCGTGATGGTAATGCCTATCTTCGGCTTTCCACACTAACCTCAGCATTTTCAGCCAGTAAATACGCCAACTGAAAATGCCGATGCCAAACGCCAGGACTGATGTTAAACATTCCTCAATTTTCTCTTGTTGACCGGGCGAAAACAACACAACCAAAATTAAAACTAATCAAAGCTAACCAAAACCGAGCCAAAACTAACCAAACAAACCTAAACTTACAGAACACACATGTATGCATGTGTTCTGAAAATCTTACTATAACAAGATAACAAAATATCGTAAACCAAAACATTTACCTACAGGATGGAACCCCAAACAGAATAATACCTATATAGGTATCCCAAAACTCCCAACAACATAAACCCATCTAGGTTTACACAACAAAAACAGAAAAATATCCGAACCAAAATAATACCATAACGGTATTCCTAAAACTTCAAACACCATAAACCCATCTTGGTTTATGAGCAAAAATGGAATAAAAATCCCAAACAAAATACAAAATTGTTCCTACGTGTAATAATAAAATTACCAGCGCTGGCATAAATTTACAGTAGGAAACAAAAAAAAAAAATTAGTCCATCCCGCATTACCCTAACTCGTGACCACCCATAAATCTGCCTTTGCCCTAACATTATACCTTTTCATTCAACCTTCAAAACAACCTAATATTCTCATTCACACATCATCTTACATATCTTTCATACATGCCTTCTATCTCTCCTCACCCATACTTTGTAATGAAACAGCAAAATCTGTTCAACACGTTCCTTTCAGAATGGAGTTTAAATGCCAATCATTTAAACGCCAATGCAAAGTTTGTCGGGAAACGATTCTGCTTCGCCCGTCAACTGTGGCGGCACGGCGAGCGGAGGTAAGCGGACCGTGCGTCCACAGATCACAAAACGAAACAAAATCACCGACAAAATAAGACGGGCAAGGTGGCACGATACAGGCTGTCAACTGTGGCGGCACGGCGAACGGGCAGGAACGGTGCGCGGCCGTGCGTCCACAGAAAACAAAAAAAAAACGAATTGTCAACAGTGGCGGTGCGGCGAGCAATCAAAATTGGGAACAATTTGCGGACCGCACGTCCACTGTTCACGCAAAATTACGACCCTTTTAGGTCTTTAATATGCCACGACCCAATCGAGTGGCCATCCATTCTCTCTAGTTCGTAAACTAGAGGAGACAAAACCGCTTTAACCCTGCACTTCTCGTACTTGGGTGCAAGCTTAGCCATTTTAAATTTAGCAGCGTCGCTTTGCACATAGCAACGCTTCCACACAATATCACCTACCGTACTAGCCTGTGTCTCTGAACGAATATCTACTTCATAAGTAAGTTCATCCTTTAATAAAGAATGAAACTGGACAGCACGCTCCATAATGTAACTCAATGTTCAAAATTAATTCTCAAAATGTCTATTTTATGATGGTGAAATACTTACAAAATGTTTGTAAACTTTAAAATAAAATTGTATTAAGTATAGCAATAGGTATAACTTAACCTTTGTCAAATATAAGTTTCAAAATTATGATGTTATACAAACATCAAAACAAAGTTGTTTATGAAATAACAAAGTTAACATTCTATAATTGTTTTGCACAAAGAAATCTCTAATGCAATTACATTTGAGTATATACATGTATATTATTACACAAATTACTAAATCTCCAAATAAAATTTAGCAAATCTTCATAAAAAAATAAGTTTTAACTTTTCATTGTAAAACTATAACCTCCAAATTAAACTTCAAACAAGTTTGTTTTAAACAATCAAAGTTCTAAATAATAGTCAAAATATGTATTACTTATCACTGAATAATGAATAATTACTACACTTTATATCTGTTATACCTTTAACATCAGTAATATAATAAATTTCAAAAGTATATATCATACAAGTATAAAAAAACAAAGTTGGTTTATGAACCAACAAAATTACTTGCTTTTTCACAACTAAAACTCTAATTACTCAAATATTAGAGCATATACATGTATATTGTTACATAAAATGACTAAATTTCAAAATTAGATTAAGCTAATCTCAATGGAAAAATATGTTTTAAGTTTTCCTTGCATAAACTATTACTTCAAAATTACAAGTTACAAAACCAGTTTGTTTCACACAAAAACAAGTCAAAACGCTTGTTATTCTATCACCAAATCATGAGAAATTACTACAGTGTGTACTGAGTATACAATTAAACTATGTTAACATGGGTCATATCAAGATAAAATTCAACTTTTAATGTGAAATAACTAACCTTCAAAATACAAAGAATCTATGATGATGACATATAAAACCTTCAGAAAAACAATGTTCAAAATAACAAAATTAACCTGGGCATCAACTGCCCCACGTTGGGCGCCATTTGTAAGGGTGCTGATATCTATCCCGGATTCATCCCACCGTACAAAACAAATACCATTGGTTCTCTGAAGATTAACGAAAAGAAATAAAATAAAAATAGTTGTTAGTGATTTTGGACATAACCTCATTTATTCATTTTTTAAAATGTAGCATGAAACAGCTTATACATAAAGCTAAGATTCAATGAAATACATAGAACTTTGCCAACTTCTAGCTCAGTACCTCATGAGTCGCTTCCTGGGTTCAAAGTTCTACAGTATTTATTTTACTACTGTACTAATATGACAATAAGTGGTTAGTCCCTAATGTATGTCACCATCATAGTCCTTATATCAAATTTTTAACCAAGTACTACGGTGTAGAACATTCTACTTTGAGTTTAAAGATAACAAAATTTAGACACCAACCTTGCTCCTTCTGAAGTCTTCCACATTCTCATTCTCAAATGAGTTCCAAAATTGAATTATAAAATCTTAAATGAATTCTCAAGTAGATACTTAAATGAAACTCCTAAATCCTTAAATAAGTTCTTAAAACAGTTCTTAAATAAGTTGTTATATAAGTTCTTAAATCCTTAAATGAAATTCTTAACTTCTTAAGTAAACTCTTAAATCCTTAAATCCTGAAATCCCGAAATGCTGAAATCCTTAAATCCCGACCAGCTGAAAAGAAACAAAATTGATTTGATTAGAACTAACTCTTGTCTAATGCAAAGCTATGCCACGTCACTGGCATAGAAAAAATAATACAAAATATTCTTACTGGAAAAACGTTGTTCCCAAACTTGACGTACTTCCACCAGCCTTCCCGCCTCCCAAAACTCTCGTGCCGGTCTGAGACACGTAAACTGGAAGGAACGAAAGTTTTAGACGCCAATTTCGAACAAAGGATTCTTTGACCTCACGTTGACCCTCGACAAAACTTACCAATAAAAACCTCCAAACTTTATATGAGAATTAACTCCGCCGTTTTAGACCACAGTCATCATTTCGGCCGCCTTCAAACTATCGCCCTCCGACGATACAAAAAAAAATAGCTCAAGCCACCATGCTTCGCTTTCCAAAATAAAAAAATGGCTGTCTAGCAAATCTTTCGCCGACTATCCAATGTGGACAACGCACAAAACTCAAGGTTCAGTGTTGCCACAATAAGAACACCGAAACCGTACCAATTACTACAGATTATCGGTAAACTAAAAAAACCCAAAAGATTTAAACTACAAATAAAAAAAACGCTACGTTACAGAATCGAACCCAGAACACCAGGTCTCAGAGGCAACTATCGTAACCACTGAGCCACCGGTGTACTCTTTACTGTACACACATAAGTAAACAAGACAAAGATAATATAATAGACAGACAATATAATAAGAGTATAATGGGCGGTCAATTTCTTCCAGACAACCTTTGGATGGATAATGGAATTCATTAGGTAAATGACGTAGGTAGATGGTGTGTAATTAAAAAAAATAAGATCTTTTCATTTATTACCAATATTTTGGTATAAATATATAGGTACATAAGATTATGTTATTAGAACACAAAATATACATAAACATTATTATACATACTATAAACAACATAATTATGATAGATATATATATAATATATAAATGATAAATATAAATATATGTAAATGTATACAACAAAGGGACAATTTATAAACGAAAATAGTGTTCCTTAATAAGTTAGTTAAATGTTGAGTGAGTTTATTGTTACTGGCAGGGCATTCCATAGACTGCTTTGACACTGAATGATTTGTCCATAAAATTTGAGGAATGCAAGGGAATATTTAGGTCTGGTGACGATCTTAAAGATCGCGAATGTGTATCACAAGGGAATTCGAAACGGTTTTTAAGGTAGATAAGTGTAAAATGATTAAATAGAATATAATACCATAAAGAAAGAATATAAGCATTACGGCGAAGGCGAATTGGTAACCACTCAAGCTTATTAAGAAAAAATGAGACATGATCATATTTGCGAAGTCCAAATATAAATCTAATGCAAACGTTTTGGAGTCGCTCAAGTTTATTCAGTTGCTCTTTGGTGAGGTCAAGATCAGAGATCAGGCAACAGCAGAGATTGAGCAAGGGCAACTTTAGTGGTAATGGGACTACTGGAACTACTGCATAAACAAAATTTTAGGTATTTTAAAGTGTAATAGGCATAAAGACTAAAAAAATGTATTGAGTCCGTCAGTTAGATTACAAAAAAATATTGGACACGTATTTTGTTATTTATATAATCAGTAAAAATATACAAAGATACAGAGCAACTACAAACTACAAAGTTCAGCAGAGGGGGCTTGTGACGTCACTACTAGGTAAAATTGTACCTAAAAGTGATGGTACACGAAAGGACAATGTCCAAATTCGCCCCATACAAGAGAAGTATCAAACGTACACGATAATTAATTGTTTATTTTAATATATTAGTTGCAAATACTTTTGTAAAACGGACTAGCTTAATGCCAAAATGAACAATAAAAAGTATTTTACGCGACTAATAACATTAATCGCCGCCATCTTTGCGCAACTTCATGTCGTGCCGTAAAAGATTAGGGATGCCCAATCGATTGTCATCGATCGATTGATTTTTAATTAACTGTTGCATATTTTTTAATCAAAATCACATTTTGATTTTATTTCGTGTAAAGTGCTAATAGAAGCTACAATAATAACATTCATCAATCACTATTCTATATATTATTATTCCCTAAAAAAAATATTTAAAAAATCTATTATGTGTAGGTACTATATGAATGAGGTCATATTCCATTTTAAATAGGTACTTAGAATATTGCTGTGAACAAAATCTAGATATTTTTTGGGCTTCGCCGCCGTCGGATAAAAACGATAATTTACGACATTTCATATAAAAATCAATCAATAAATGCTCCCTTTGGGCAGTCGGATAAAAATGCTAATCGTTACATTAACATTTATAATGTATTCAACATTATAAATGTTTTCTTAAAAAAATACAATATTGCATACTAGATACATATGATATTATGTATTAATATATAGAAGAGTGTTGTTTTAAGAAAATAAGGACATTTTCATACTTATGGTATAAAATTATCCTATGACAAAAAATTATGTAATACAGTATATAGCAGGGGTGGCCAACTTAATAAGACCTAAGATCGACTTTTGACTGTGTGCGATCGACTATATGGCATACATAACGTTGAATCACGTATCGTGTAAGTCAATCGAATGGTAAATAGCTATATTTTAAGATTATTACACGACAAACACTTTTCTGCGTCTGTGGCACGTATTTGTAGACTAAAATATCACTTTTTATTATATAAGTTGATCGACTGTAATAGCTGCCGGGATCGACTAGTCGATCGCGATCGACCGGTTGGCCACCCCTGGTATATAGTATGTAACGTATGACCAATAGCAATATGAAATATCGATAAATCGTATTTGCCACCCCTATTTTTGACATCACCAAATGGTCACTTGTCAGTTGTCACTGTCAATCTCTCACCTCAACTCACCTGTTAATTATATTAGGTAGTTAGTTAGGTAGCAGGTATTTAATGGAGGAATTATGATATTGTTTTCAGGTTTACTCAAGAGCTATGTAAAACTATACCTAATATTCGCTAATTATTGTTCGGTTATTATAACCTAAAATCTGATACTTTTTTGAAATATATCTATTCTGCAGCTAGTCTGCTATAAAAATAAGATCATAGAGGAGTTTACTAATGATCGATAATACAAACACATAATTTTCCGATGTTCTTGGTTCCAGGGCGAACAATGTATGGGCGCAGAGCAATGTCCTTTAAATGTGCTGTATCTTCGTCATGGGAGCCTGCCGTTTTGATGAAAATATTTTGACAAAATTTCACTACCCAAAACAAATTTTAACAACCTTTTTTATACCAATGCAATATATGGAATGATTTTAGTACGCACTTTTTCATTTGGTCAAATTTTTACTTTATTATTATTATTATTAATCAAATAATTTATTACAGCAAACAATCTTAAGACAATAAACGTTAGGTCAAAGGATGTGCTACGACAAAAAATATAAAGGCATTTTTTTTTTTATAGAATTATATATTTATAAAATGCAATTTTATTTGAAAAATGGTTAAGTTACGTTAGAAGGTTAGAACTGTGACTTCCTACGCCGAATTCTAGATTATATAGATAGAAATATGGGAAATTAATACCTAAAACACTTATTTTATTTTGCGTAAAATGTGTTGTTCCAACTGAAATATTTGAATATTCCAATATTTTTTGGTAATCCAACTGACGGACTAAATAGATTTTTTAGTCTTCATGCCTATCATGCCCGCGGCAATGGCGCCGAGTTCTGACGTAATCGAATGCTATGGCGAGACGCTATACTACGCTGTAGTGCTACGGTGCAGTACGGTAGTAGATTTGCTACGGCGACTTGTCTGACGCAAGCTACGAGTCACGGAAAATAGAAATGAAGTCTAGAAATATCTCGTATTGGAATCTTCGGTAAATCACATATGGAAAATATCATTTCTCATATTACTTATACTAGTACGTTTGAGGCATCTGTATTCCTAGTGTTGTGGTTATATATCCTTATTGAATGTTCACTATTTGCAAACATTATGCGTACAGGCGGAAATTATGTTATTGTAAAATTTTAAATAAAAGCAGTGAGACTTACAACGGAGTTATTCATTCAGCCTACAATGGTGCAGTTTTTACATGTCAATACAAAGTTTTATTATGTACCTAAACCCGAACTGCAGAATTGTTTTTTACGGGGTAGCAAACATTATTTTACATAATAGACTTTCCGATTCGATCGTTTCGGTTTTGTCTGTGGTGACCGCCCACGGCGAAATGGTTTGTATTGTAATGGGTTAATCCTTTATAAACTATCTGCGATTAAAACGCACATGTATGCGGGTTTTCAGCCCAATACTAATTTATATTTGCGATTGTAGCGCAAATATAACATGCAATTTTTCATGTAACTTGTCTAAAACATGATACCTCTTTTTGCCTCTGATTATGAAGCCAATATCTACTACATAAATTGTTCGTGCCCGGCGTCTCCCGTCCTTCCTTAAAAATCTGGCCCTATAGTTACGAATACATAAAAAAAAGGTATTTACAAAATTGGAATAGCCATTCTCAGGTTATGTGCATGTACTTGTGGACACCCGGCATAAGGTTCTACCCAAAAATACGTTTTAGGAATTGTTTAAGTGGTCCAAAACCGTTATTGCAATATTGCCTATTATATACCTTAAATATACCGAAACCCTGCATGTGCCATCTGCGCAGAGTCACATGAATCCAGGGGTTGTCCGCATAGGAACAATAATGAATTTAAACCTATATGCCCAGCGTGCAAACGGTTAAATAAGCCAAACAATCATTGTATCGGGTCCGATCATCGTTCCGCCTATAAGTTCATATTAGAACCGCTCAACTCAAATACAAATTATTAAATTTAAATAATGAACGACAGAACTAATATAAATAATCTCAAAATAGGACAACTTAAATTACATAACGATAAAGTTGCCACGTCAAAGTTAGATCAAGTCATATCAGAATATAAATTTAACATCGTCTTAGTGCAAGAACAATATCAAAAGTCGCGACTAAGTTAAATACCGCGAATACCGATGTATAATTGGATAACACGTCGCTGGCTGTAATATAATAATATGTACCGCGGTCTAACTACACAGTAACTTCAGTGCGTAACTTAATCTAAAACTTTTATTTACGTTCATTATCATCATCCTACACCTGTATAACGTCCACTGCTGAACATGGGCCTCCTCCCGAGGGAGGGTATTACCATGGTCACCACGCTTAGCAGGCGGGTTGGTGACCGCAGTATTATGTGGTACTACACAAGGAAACGCTGCTGCCCATACCTTGATACATGATTAAAGATAGAATCGAACACAAAACCTACGAGATTTAAAGCGAGTCAAATACCGCTACGCTACAGAGGTACTGAGCTATCAAATAAAGTATAAATAGCCTTAACTTTAATTACACCTAGTACCTATATAGTTAAGTAGTTTAATGTAGGTTTCATCATCTCCCCCGGGTACTCCTACAACAGGTATCGCGGCCAATGAGTCTTCCTACCTGGGCCCCGAGTCTACTATCGTAATGGCGTGTCCATGAACTGTCAATGACAGTTCAATGGTCGGTTTTGTTACCCATTTGGTAATCTACTAATCCAAATGACGTCATAATGGTCTCACTATGACGCTACGATGACATTAGCGTAGTTGAATATATAATAACAAATGATACAATTATAAGTTTTGAAATCGCCTAAATAAACATTACAATCTCCCTAACTATCTCCCCTGCTAAGTAGCAGGGGAGATGGTTAGTCAACCGAAGTCTGTTGACGGTCTTTTTCTGCGGTAGCAACACCGACTGCCATTCCAGCGCCGACACCATAGTGAGATTAGTAGATTACCGTTTTTGGCATACTGATATCATGATGGCACTACGGTGGCACAATACTTAAAAAAATAGCAGACTCGGCCCCCTGTCTAATAAGTGACTTATTCTATTTACGTCTAAATAAAAGTTAAGTGTCTATTTTTAACGACTGCAATTTATAAATACACCTCGCCCATGTTTGATTTTTAAACAATGAGAACGATTTAACTCTGTTAAACGTAATTTATATAACTACTCAGATCGTAATTTCTGTTATAATTAATTGGGACTTGTGAATGTGACAGTTATTCTTCTGTGGTTACGTTACAGTGTTTTTTTTAATATACGAATCAAACCTTTTGTTTAGAACATTTTAACCTTTTTATTTGTAATTTTGAGGGTTCCGGCGACTGGGACCGCAATTAAGTAGGACCGAGGTCCTAATTGACGGATCCGTAAAAATAAAATAATTTGCTTCCAGCGACTGGGACCACTCATAAATGATAACTGAAATCAAAAAATGTACAGTCAAAGGAATAATTTTTAGATGTAATAATTGAAGAAAAATCCTTTTTGATTTAAAAACATCATTTATTGTTATAAAAAAAAACAGCCTTTGACTCTACAGTTCTGTTATTTAAAACTTTCGACAATGAGCAGTTTCGTTCAAAATAGTCATGGCATCGACTCTTGATTTTTACTGTCGCGTTGCAAACACTTTTTCTTGCACATCGCCAGAGTTTTGAGCCATCTTTGTTTATTCTTTTAAGAATATATTCATAGCCAGCTCTTCCCAAAAGTTCACGTCCTCTTTGTGTGACATCAATATAAAACGACTGTTCACCACGTGAAGTTGAGGGACTATTTTCATTTATTTTGATAATTTTAAAATCGAAAAAAAAAAAATTAACTGTCAGATAATCTTAACAGATGACAATTTTTTTGTGATATTGATATTAAAAGTATCATCGAAGATGAGAAGCGCTCTAAAGTAAAAATATTTGTTACCACGTCGTTTATTAGCTTGTTTTGTTTATATATAAGTTAATAAAAAAAAGTTTTACATACTTGACGACTATTAGATGAAGTCACAACACCACCACTCACATCACACAATTTGCAACAAACCTACAGCGCAGTATCTTACAATGATCTAATATGATACTGTCTGATGCAAAACTTGACTTTCTTAAACTGATAAGCTTCTTGTCAGTGATTAAACGAGCAAGTCATCGGGCGATGCAAAATTTGCCGTTTATAACAAAAGGGCTACCTGACCTCGAAATTGACATGCAAAACGGACTCGAGTTAGAGAGGGATAGTATTATACAATCATACAATGCTATTTATTCCCTTTGTGTGTGTTTACCTGCATGTGTGAATTATGTAAAAACGGGCTAGCTTCATCTAGTACTAAGCACATAGGATAGAATCATGTCTAGAACGAGTCAATGATATTCATATAAATAATTAAGATTTTTTTTCGTTTGACTGTACCGATTTTGGCTTGAATAATAGATTTTATTAAGTTTTCTATGGGTGGTCCCAGTCGCTGGAAGAAAAATATTATTTTTTTACGGATCCGGCGACTGGGACCGATGTCCAACTTAATTGCGGTAACCCAGTAGCCGGAAACCTCGTAATTTTTATCTGATTTATGATGTCAGTGTTTTTTGATGTCAAATATACCTATAAATTACAATAGTTCTTAGAAGATTCGTAGAAGTATTCGTATTCGTAACTCGTAGAAGATTCGAAAATACATCGATCGATTATCCTGTCTCAAAGTATAAAACGTATAGAACGTTCAGCTGTTGGGTCGGACCTGGACGAACTACTGGGTTGCCAGGTACAAAAAGTAGTGAAGATGACAATAATTACTTTCACTTGATTGGATAATAAAATATAATATAAAATGTTAACAACATAATGCGCTGTTTTTTGCGTTAGTTTTTTTTAATAATAGTTAAAAGTAGTCTGTTTAGGATTTTTATAGCCAACCCATTATTAATATATATATATCTATACTAATATTATAAAGAGGAAAACTTTGTTTGTTTGTTTGGTTGTAATGAATAGGCTCAAAAAGTACTGGACCGATTTCAAAAATTCTTTCACCATTCGAAAGCTACATTATCCACGAGTAACATAGGCTAAATTTTATTTTGGAAAAAATAGGGTTCCGTAAGATATTTGGGTTTTTCTGACACAAGGTGTAAAAAATCAACCAGAAAAGTTACTTATTTTGCGTACGCTGCCTAAACTATAAAAGATAGAACCATAAAATGTTCTAATTAATTTTAGATCTTATAAATATCTACAAAAAAGTCCGCGACATACTATACCTATCTATGTCGAGTGAGGCACAACGACTATTTTTTTATTTAGAAACTTTGAATTTTTTTGGACTACATTTAAACGCGTTTATTTTACTCATGCTATTAATCCTTATCAAAATAAATTATTTCATCACTAAGTACAGTTTATGTAGATAATATTTGGTTTGTGAATGATTAAAATTGGACGTTTGGTTTTGAAGTTATGGCGAAATTAAAATATTACGATTGCTGCTGCACGGCCCGTTGCGAAGTCTAATAATTTTCGTGCGATTTTTTTTAGATTTCGTTTTTAAAACTACACCTACGCAAAAGTTCTTCTCAGAGCTAATCAACAGTTCTTCTCAGAGCTAAACAACAGTTCTTTTCAGAGCTAGAATATTACACGCTATTAATATTTTCTTGAACATTTGAAAATGCCTAAAATGCCTAATCCCTAAAATGCCTATTAATTACATCTTTAATTATATTTTCATCATTAACAACTTTAACATCCACAGAAAGACAATCTGTGCAGCCTGCGGATAATGACTGCGTCGTCGATGTTTATGTCGGTGTCTGTGAATTAACCTGGGAATCATTTTGCTGACCGTGTCTTTCCTGGGTAGGCTTTTTGCAGCGGTAACCGACATCCGCACGGAGCCGCGGGCGACCGCTATCACTACATCACTACATATTATAAGCAAAGTCCCCGGCCGCGTTTGTCTGTCTGTTCGCGATAAACTCAAAAACTACTACATCGATTTTCATGCGGATATTACCAATCGATAGAACGATTCTTCCGGAAGGTTTAAGTATATGATTTGTTTAGTTTATGTGTACATTTGACTACTATATATTGATATTTGTCAGAGGTGTCGGAAAAAATTTAGCCATTTGGGAGCTTTCAACGAAAACGCTGCCTAAACCCTATGAGATATAACAAAACAATGTATGGCGGAAATATTCTTCTCTTTTAGATCTACAAAAAAGTCTGCGATAACATATGTCTATCTTTCAAGGTTAACTTATAGCAAGTTATCCATTATATCTTAGAAAAATGATAATTTCTAATGCGGTAATTGTAAAGCTAATCAGACGGATTCAGTATTTATCCTTATCATTTTAAATGAGTTAATATTCTTAAGCATTTCATGCAGATTATTTTACCCCTACACTATATACATTAAATGAATAACTTAGAAGTTATCGCAAAATAACAGCGCGTGTTTTAGGTAGGCCGAATGCGATTATGCGCGCTCGATACTTAAGAATTATAGGGCAATTTTTTTGTTTTGTGTTCGTTGTAACTATGATGGATAGATACTTGAATACCTATTTATTTAGTGTTTGTTGTATTGTTAGTCCTGAAGAGTATAGGTATTTCATACGATAAAAGTATACACAACTACTTATTTCACTGAGTTTTAATAGGTCATCATCATCATCAGCCCGTATATCGTCCACTGCTGAACATGGGCCTCCTCCCGAGGGAGGGTATTGCCATAGTCACCACGTTTGGCAGGCGGGTTGGTGACCGCAGAATTATGTTGTAACACACAAGGAAACGCTGCTGCCCCTTCCTTGATATACGATTATTATAGATGATGTTATAACAATCGGGACCAACGGCTTAACGTGATTTCCGAGGCACGGAGGGTAGTCCCTCAACCAGCCAGACCCGGAAAGAAATCTTAGAATTTACACAAAGATTTCATGTCCGGTGTGGGGATCGAACCCACGACCTCCGAGATTTAAAGCGAGCCAATTACCGCTACGCTACGGAGGTAGGCCGAATGCGATTATGCGCGCTCGATCCTTAAGAATTATAGGGCAAATTTTTTGTTTTGTGTTCGTTGTAACTATGATGGATAGATACTTGAATACTTATTTATTTAGTGTTTGTTGTATTGTTAGTCCTGAAGAGTATAGGTATTTCATACGATAAAAGTAAACCCACCTACTTATTTCACTGAGTTTTAGTAGGTACCTATATTAATTTGTTTCTGTTTGTTTTGACCAAATTTCGCCCGTTTGTTAGAGGTTTAAAGACATTCTGTAGTATAAGTATCAGTATTGTACCCGTGCGAAGCCGGGGCGGGTCGCTAGTATATATATATTTATATATATATATATATATATATATATATATATATATATATTTGCTGTCCACGCTATCTGTACTAACTTTTTTATATAAAAGTTATCGTTCCAATACCAATAATATTAATTTTATTAATTATTAGGCCCAAATAAAAAAAAACGTACGGGTTAGCATCCCTGAAAAAAAAAATCCACCCTTATACCCGGTGTTCTGCATTTTTCTTCTATGTAGGTACAGACATTCGACCTCTACAGTTTTATTATATGTATATATATAGATACCGTTCAAATCTACATTATCAATAACAAAAGGTTGTTCATTCTATTATTTTACAACCAACTCTAGCTTAATCACAGACGCACAAAATTACTGTTTGTCAAATAATAAACTCGCAAGTATTTGTAGACCAAAATTTATTTACTTATTTATAACTAGATGATGCCCGCGACTTTGTCCGCGTGGTGTTTGTTATTCCTTCGGTTCTTTAACTATCCCACAGAAGCTCATTAATTTTCTGTGATTAAAAGTATTTAAAATGTTGACCGGGGATGTATGGTACCATTATGCAAAATTTAATTTGAATCGGTCTAACAGTCACGGAGATAGGACAGAAACAAAAACATTAAAATATATCTGGATGTGTTCTATTTTACTTCTAACATCCTCCTGACTCGGATTTTAGCGATTTTATTTCTATTTACAGGCATTCGACCTCTATAGTTTTATTATACATATAATATGTACCTAGGGTAATTCCGGGAGAGATGGACCAGTAGGTGAGACGGACCACTTCAAAAAAACTACCAAAAATATTTTATTTCCTTAAAATGGGAATACTGCAATGCATCCGTTAACCATTCCGACCATTTGCGTGGAAAAACTATGTGCTTTTCTTATTGTTTTTATTCAAAAAAATAGATGAAAGTTATTGGTAGTCTCTGTTCTTATTCGTGGGAGTTTGTTACTGGCAGGTATGTATTATTATTTATAGTTTTCAACAGTAGTACAGTCCGACCAACTTATCTGTGAAATGCCAAAAGTAGGAACTACGGCCGCCATGTTGAAATGTCATTCGATTGTCAGTATCTACTACATTCGGGTTCTCTGTGATTTCTGTTGCTAAATTGCTATATTTACAACGTTAATTATGCCGAAAGCGATTAAAAGTGATGCTCGAAGCATTATTCTAAAGGTTAAATCCTTTTTTGAAGAAGAAGCTCGGGCGGAGGCTCCGATTATACCATTTAATCAAATATACAAACGAATTTCGGCAGCTACAGGTTAGTGTTCCCAACTTTCTTTTTGTAAATTTCCCGATATTTATGAATTTGATTGATGTAAGAGTCAACTAACCCGCAACAAGAAATAGGTACATATCTACTGATATTTACTTTTAATATTGCCACTATTTGGTGCAGGGCATAGTGGCGCATTCGTTTGCAAAATCGTTTTACTACGTAATTTTTTTTTTAATGTCCTGGAGTTTCTCCTGATTCTAAAAGTGTAAGTGGACACTTGGTATCTGTTGCAGTTATTGTTGAAACAACGAAAAATTAAAAATGCTGCAAAACAAGGTTTTTTGCAATAATTTTTTTTTATATATATTTTTTAGACTATTTTGAATCAAAAAAGTCCTTACACTTTTTACCGTATCTTCAACCCATGAATTTTTATTAATTTTTAAAAATTTAAACTCGTCGAAAATCGTTATTTTCTTGAATTAAATAGTGCACCTGAAAAAAAAGATATATCGTGATTTATATTTTTTTATCAAATATTTAAACTATAATAAACAATATGGCGTAACCAGATATCTAATATTTTATTAATTATTATGTTTTTTTATAGATACGGTAAAAAGTGTAAGGACTTTTTTGATTCAAAATAGTCTAAAAAATATACACGCTGAAATTTAAATGGTTGTTTTCCCGCAGCGAAAAGGTTTGGTCTTAGTTAAACATTCAATTTATACAAAAACTAAATATTATAAACCAAAAATGGCCGATTAACAATCGTGAAAAACCGAACTCGAAAGTGACATCGAACCCATAGTAATACCTCGCGATACCTAGCGCTCGCGTCGATCGGTCGCGCGTTCGTTGACCCGGGTGTTAGTCAATCAGTTGATACCTACACCTTAGGTAATGTAACACAGTACCCAATCATAATAATAAGCTTTATCCAATACCTTTTTAGCTATAACTTACAGAAAACGTAACTTAAAACAAATTTATTATCTAAGAACAATAATTTTCTGAATTAGATACCTAATAAAGTATTTAAGGCGTATTTAACAAAAATGAAAAATTAAATGAACTCCGCGGAAATGATATGGATGCAGTCCTTCTGAGTTGAGTAGTTTCCAGACGTAGTATTGGCTTACGCCAAACTTAGCTGCCGCCATTCGCGTACTTCGGCGAGGATCGCGTTCGAAGTACTCGATGATCTCCTCGTCGAGCTCTGGCGAAAGAACGGCCAATCGACCTCTGCCCTGTGCATGTGCTGGCACTTGGAACTGTCCATGATCGAGTTGCCGTCGCCGCTACGATCGTCCGGTCCTGTATGACTTGAGGGTTCAGAACTCCGCGAAGACGGAGTGACGCCAAGTGTTGCAGCTCGGCGTAAAGACGCCAGGCAGTATGGGAATTATAATTAGCCCTAGCGTACAGTTGCACCATAGCGACGTACTCTAAATTACTAAAACTGTAATGTCGATCCATAATACTAATAAAGTAATAAGATAACGCGTGCTGCGCTTCCGACGTTCACGGGACAACTAAGGAAGGAGGGAGTCGAAGGAGAGCGCGGGGCGTTCCGGCGTCGGCGCCGCGCGGCGAATGACAAAGGAAGTCGGCTCGATTGTGATTCTTGCGTGCAGGCTATTTTATGCCGTATAACTACCATTGAACTCTTATTTTGCTTTGAACGTTTATGGATCGTTCTTTACTTTGTCAGCAGCGCGTGCGATTCGAGTAGTACCTACAAGGTCCGTTCACTCCGTCTAGTGTTACTACTGTTTATCACGCTTTCGAGTTGTCTAATATTTTTTTTAATAATTTTAAATCCAAAACATGTCTAAAAAAAAAATGTTTCGATAGTACTACCGACGGCAAGTTGTTCTGCTTCGGGAAAACAACCATTATAATTTCACGGTGTATATAAAAAAAAATTATTGCACAAAACCTTGTTTTGCAGCATTTTTAATTTTTCGTTGTTTAAACAATAACTGCAACAGATACTAAGTGTCCACTTACACTTTTAGAATAAGGAGAAACTCCCGGACATAAAAAAAAAAAATTACGTAGTAAAACGATTTTGCAAACGAATGCGCCACTATGCTCTGCTCTAATTCATTCGTACTTACATATAGCAAACATTGTGTGTGTGACGTTAAGGGGTTGATGATGATAATGTGTTATTTATTTCAGGTGTGAGTCAAGGGCTCATATCTAAAATAGTAAAAGAAGGGCATGTAGCAGAAGAGACTGGTACAAAAATTCGGACCCCAGGCAAGGAGAGGCAGCGTAAAACGGGATTTATACATGTTGATGATTTTGACATGGGAGTTATTCGAAGAAAAGTTCATGAGTTTTATTCCAATAAAAAGGAGCTACCAACTATCTAGAAGCTTCTAGAGGTCTTAAAGACAGAAATTAATTACACAGGACAAAGAGAAAGTCTTCGAAAACTGCTTCACAAGATGGGTTTTCGTTTTAAAAAGTCTCAGAGTAACCGTAAGTTACTAATGGAGCGTAATGAAGTATCAGCTTGGAGAGCAAAGTACTTGCATGCAGTGGAAAAAAATAATAAAGTTCCACAACCTCAACCACTAATTTATTTAGACGAGACATATATTCACTCATCGCATACATCAGGCAAATGTTGGCAAGGAGAGGGTGTAGACGGAGTATTTGAGCCTGTATCAAAAGGACAAAGGTATATTATTGTACACGCAGGAGGGGACACTGGATTTGTTAATAATGCACTTCTCGTTTTCAAGTCTAATACTAAAAGTGGTGATTATCACGATGAAATAAACAGTACTAATTTTAAAAAGTGGGTTTTTGAAAAACTGGTGCCTAACTTACAGCAGCCATCAATAATTGTAATGGATAATGCTCCCTATCACCGTGTTTGCATAAATAAGGCTCCAAATACGAATTCTTTAAAATGAGATATGCAACTATGGTTGACACAAAATAATGTTGACTTTGGAGAAGAGTTCACAAAACCTCAGCTGTTAGAAATAATAAAAAGAAACAAGCATGAACCTGAATATGAAATTGAAAAAATATTAGAACAAAATGGACACTAATGCTTGTACTTACCTCCCTATCACTGTGATCTTAACCCCATTGAATTCATTTGGAGCACAATGAAAATAAAAGTAGCTGAAGTAAATATTGACCATAAAAATGCTGAGATTTCCCGCCTGGTTCAAGAAGCCTTTGAAACCATTACAGTTAATGAGTGGGCACAGCATTGCAATCATGTTCACAAGTTAGAAGAAGAATATTTGAAACAAGATTCGTATTTGGATAAGCCTTTTATAATAGAAGTAAGAAGTGACACAGAAACAGAAAGTGATAGTGATGATGATGATGGTTGCATGGAAATAGGAGGTATATTTCCTCACAGCCTGGAGGTGGTTCAAAAGACCATAATTATTGTAAACCTGGTTTCAATAAATGAATTATTCTAATACTCATGTTTTATTATATCCAATTGCTAGGTCAGCTCCTGTATCTATCCTGTAGATATGAAACTAGCCGACCGCCAGCGACCTCGTCCACTGACAACTTTGTCTGCCCTATCCCGTCGCTCCTATTGGTCGCAGCGTGATGTTATATAGCCTAAAGCCTTCCTCTAAAAATGGACTGTCCAACAGCAGCTAACATGAATTTTAGGTTACAGTTACAGGTTATCTACCCCTAATCAATTCATCTTTGCCATTTTTTCGAATATTTTCTACACACTTAATGAATGTATTAATGTATAGACATAGATAATAAAGTACTAATTATATAGATTACCTTAAACGTATCTAATTTATTACTACGCTAAATACTAGGCAAATATGCCCAATTCTGGGAAATCTATATTAACTTGCAACACTATGTCGATGGTGTCGCCGCCACTCAGTTCACAGATAAGTTGGTGGGACTGTAATGACTTTTTTGTGTCATTTTGTTAACAAAGTTGTGTTATAAGCTCAAAAATGTTCATTCCATCTACACAGTTTTTTTGAGTGGCTGGTCCATCCCTCCTAGAACATTCAGGAGAGATGGACCACTGCAGTTTGGGTGAGATGGACCATTTTAAGGTTACTAACAGTTGTGGTCTTACGAGCAATTTATGTAATTAAATCCTTAATTTTATATTACAAGAGAAATGCTTTTTATGTACGTTTAGGATCTTTTTTAGTTATTTCCAGCCATGTTGATACAATACAAGACAAAGTAAAGTCTCAAGGGGAGATAGGACTGAAGACGAGTTTAAAAATGCTGTTCAAGCTCTTGCAGACGGCCAGTGGGCTGAAACGGGCCGGTAATGGACTTAGCATTAAAAAAAAAAAGTTATGTTTTTCTGAAATTTTAAATATTGTGTTGGATTTATCTATCGATTATAATAAATTATTTCTATGAGGGTCGTTCAGATAACTTAGTATTTTCGGAGTTATAAATATCCAAAGTAATTTTTGTATGAAGCAAAAGAAAAAAATATGAAAATCTCGAAATTCTCAAATTTTCTCAAAGAATTGACTCTACGAATGCATAGTACGTATATTTGTCCTATTTTAGCGCCTATTCTCGGGTTGCAATTTTCTGCGATTTGGTCGCAATTTCAAATTTTGTTCTCTATTCTCTATTCGTTTGAATGCAACCGAACATTCCGTAGGTATCGTTGCACCAATCACGTTACGACATGTCGTAACTTGTTGTTGCGCTCGCGCACTTTTATCCCTTGATTCCCGGAAATAAGTCTCAAAACAAATTACGTCATACCTTCCTATGGTGGTGGAAAATGTCGAACATTGTTTTTTTTTAAAGAACTAAGTCGGTATTGAGGTTTTCAGGCCGTTTAGTATACATTATTTTCAATTTCAATTTAATTGGAATAAATTGCTTAACTAAAATAACATGACTCTTCATACAAATTTGATATGGCTATATCTCCGAAAGTACTCGTTAAATTAAAAAAGTCAAAGAATAAAAACGTTTTAAATTTATGCCTAGATACCAAAAAAATACATTTGATCTCTTAAGACCCAACCTTGTAATCCCAGCCCACTGTGGCATGGGGGTCAGTGAGGCAGCTAATATTTCTCACATACCAAAGTCCACGTTTAAAAGGAATCTGAATAAAAACCAGCTTACTAAATCAATGATCTTTTGCCCTCCAAGAGTTTAGAGAAAACGAAAAAAAAATCGCACACATTTTAAAGAAACCGATCTATAGGCTTCCTCGATAAATGAGAAATTATTTTTCTGTTTCTGAGATTAGCGCGTTTAAGCAAACAAACAAACTCTTCAGCTTTATATAAATTAGTATAGATATGGAAAGGGAAAATTTATTATTTCACAGATATTTCTTTATATCTCATGTTAAAGGGATGGCATATATTTTGGAAGGAACATAATTATTTCCTTCCATAAAACTGCAAGGTATAAATTTTATTTTTTATTAGTGTATCTCAAAAATGTAGATATTTTTTGCAACAATTGCAGTATTCCTTAATTATTATTTTTATTCTTTCCGGAACTGTTTACTGATTACCAAATTTCAAAATAATAATTGAGACTATTGAATTTAGGCCACTAACAGATTAATTCTGCATCTTAGTTATAGTCCTTAATGCCTTAACCATTCGGCCATGGTGGAATCCAACCAGTCGTTGAAATTTATCGATCTCTTTATACAAAGGGTAAGTAAGTCTCTAAGGAGGACGTAGATGACATCTATCGGTAATGATAAACATTACGTCGACAAATATTATCAAAGTTGTCTTCGACATAATAATCTATTTCTGAACCTCAGAAGCATAAGGACAGATGTACCATATACTTCAGAAGCAATTGGTCGTAAGTGCCAGTATACAATAAGCACATTCGCTTCGTAGCTTTAGATTTGGAATTACAAATTTAAACGATGACACCAACGGTATTTACATTTAATGTTTTTAATACTTTGGGGCTGGTTCGAAGCGGCACAGGAAAAGAGTTCTTGGAAGGAATTGAGGGAGGCCTTTGCTCAGCAGTGGGACAGTAAAGGCTAAGGAAAAAAATACTTTACTGAAAGGTTAACCATACGGTATTCCTTGTTCAATTTACAATTCATGGTTTATCATAATAACTAAAACAATATAAGCATATAAATTTGTATACAAAACTTTCCTGCGGCAATGATATAAAGACACGAATAATAATCTATAGAAAATAATGGCTGACACCGCTTTCATCTTGAATCTGCGGCTCAGCACCCAAACCCGTTGGTTGTTGCAGCATCTGAGTATAGGCCTTTGCCCACAAAGCGTCGTAAACACCGTCGGCCTCGGGGCGTCCTTGACGACCCGGACGACGAAATCACAACTTACCAACTAGCAGTACAGAGACTGCAAGAAACTAGCACCACTACACAGAGACCACTCTATCCGACCCGCCGCAGAAGAGTGCGCCCGCGAACGCGACGCCCCCCTCGCCCTCCCGACCCTTAGTTTGCTAAGAACCATCCGATGCCCACGTAGACCCTAAGTCCGAGAGGCCCGCTAACTGTAAAGTAGAGAGACAGTTGCCCAAAACTCCCCTAAGCTATATGTAGGGAGCCATAATCCCTCAATCTCCCCGGCATCGACCGCCCTGAGCCGAGGTCCAAGTCCCACAGGGGACGCCCTCTTGCGCAGGTTGCTTAGTTTGTAGTGTTTAAACCATTTATGTAGGCTGGAGCTCTGCTCGCCTTTATGCCCGGTGAAGTAGCAAAAGCCTCAGGGCGAGCTAAATATGTCCGTCCGAAAAAGAAAAAAAAAACTGCTTTCATCTCTATTCACCTATGGTCGCCTATTCAAGGATAGTTTACAAATTGTATGCTGATGCTTTTTTTTAGGACTGAATTGATTGTTTTAATTGTTCATATTTCAAGCATTTTTCATGCATATTTGCATGCATTTATCAAGCTTTTTATGTTGCATATAATCCGGTCTCTACTAATAAATATATAACGCTGAAAAGCTTGTTTGTATGTTTTATTGAACGCGCTAATATCAGGAACGAATGGTCCGATTTGAAAACGTAGTGTGTTATTACGTGTGCTAAATCAGCTGTTTTATTTTTATAGCAAGTTTAATTTGTATTAATTGCGTGTTTTTCGTTTCATTTCTCACTTTGCTTGAATAAAGAAATGAGAGAAAACCGAGTTAATTGAAATGATGCTGCCGGCGGCGGTTTTTCGCTGCGATGAGCTTTTATTCTCAGATGCACACAATTTTCTCTTCTTTTTATTCTCACATAAATAGAAGTACCAACAATATTATGCTTTATTACTACCACGTCTACAAATTTAATAACTATCTGCTCTATCATAGACATAATAAAACTGTAGAGGTTGAATGACTGTACATAGAAAAAAAACGCTAAAAACCGAGTCAGAAGTATGTTTGAAGTAAAATATAACACAACCAGATTTTTTTTGTTTCTTTCTGTTTGTCTGTTTGTACGGGCTAATCTCCGAAACTTTTGCACAGATTTAAATGAAATATACGACCATGCAATGTATATGAAATTGCATTGCATGGTGGTATCTTACATCCTCGGTCAACAGTTTAAATACTTTTAATCACCGATAATTAATTAGTTCCCGTTAAAAAAACCGAAGGAATAACAAACACAATACGGACAAAGTCGCGGGCATCAGCTAGTTTAAAATAAAGTTGTATATAAAAACTTTAAAATGAGAAGAGACAACGTAACGATGTAAACACGGTAATCCGCACACCGGACATGATATCGGGGTGTGGTTTGTTGACGAATTGCCGTGCCTTGGAAATCCCGTTGAGCCGTTGGTCCCGATTATTATAACTTCATGTATAACAATCATATTCCAGGGAACGAGGAGAAGTGTTTCCCTGTGTTACAACATATTTCTAATTCTAGTCAAAAGATTTAATTTCCGGCGGATGAAAAACTATTTTATTATGATTACAAGAGAAACAAGTTCTTTTAAATATTTCGGTGTTTACCAACTTGATCAATTATTTGAAAAACATATTATATTTAATTCTGACACAACCCATAAACGTCCCACTGCTGGGCACGGGTCTCCTCCAAAATAGTGGAGGGAAATTAGCCTACTATACACCACGCTGGCCAGACGGATTGGGGGTTTAGTTTCGAATTTTCCTTTCCTGGCAGTGATCTTGTCTGCTTAAACTTACTTCCTCAGTCGCCTTTTACGACACCCTCGGAATGAAATGGGGTAGTGACATTATGTATTCTTGATCCGTCACTACACGGAAACTAACGGACTAATATATGAAGCTAAAGAGTTTGTAGGTTTGCTTGAATGTGCTAATCTCAGGAACTACTAGTACCATTTGAAAAATGATTTCGGTGTTAGGTAGGCTATTTATCTAGTAAGGCTTTTGGCTATATTTTATTACGAAGTTCCCACGAGAACGGAAGATGCGCGGGTGAATCCGCGCGCGGGAGCTAGTGACATCATAAAGTTACATACTTATGTAGGTACATTCCTCCCGGCCAATTTCGATACCACGTTGACTTTATCTTTAAGGAGATTCCGAGAGCTATCTGCTCAGGATATAGGTACCTACTAACATTATAGTGCACAAACCTAGGTGCACTTTTTTTTCTTTTACTCACAAAATCCAGTGACTCGTTTCAACCGATGCACTGGTGAGAGATCCGTCGGTAGAACTTCAATTCACGAGTGAAACTGCTGGAGTAGAATACGAAATTTCGACCCAAGAAATACCGATAAATGCTTATACTTAAAACTGATACTACGATTTTTCTAAAATGAACATTTCTCATGTTTATAATTAATGTAGTAATTAATAATATCTGTTACTAGCTTTCCGCGCGCGGTTTCACCCGCGTAACTCCCGTTCCCATAAAAACTTTATAATAAAATATAGCCTCGACAAATAGGCTATCTAACATTGAAAGAATTTTTCAAATCGGACCAGTAGTTGCTGAGATTAGCGCGTTCAAGCAAACAAAGTCTTCAGCTTTATCTATTACGGCAAATAACTCTTTATTAGGTACGAATTCCTATATTATATGTATGTATATTCGTGATAATTTCTCAACGAAATGTCCGATTGGAATAAAACAAAAAGTATTTTACTTCTACATAAATACCTTTAATAACATTATGCTTAATTTGGATAACGATTAATATAACGATATACATTTAACGTAGTTTCTTTCTTCAGACGATTTAATATTTTTTATGAACATAAAAGCGGTTATTGTGACTAAACTATGATAGTTAGATATATGCTCTCGCGGACTTTTTTGTAGATCTTAATAAGACCTACAAACCCGCGCACGCATAAATAGGTTTTCGCTTTTACACCTTGGGTTACAAAAACGCAATTTTCTTACGGATCCCCAACTTTTTTGAAAATAAAATATAGCCTATAACCTTCCTCGATAAATGGACTATCCAACACTGAAAGAATTTTTGAAATCGGACCAGTAGCCCCTGAGATTAGCGCGTTCAAACAAACAAACAAACAAACAAACAAACAAACAAACTCTGCAGCTTTATAATATTATAAGTATAGATGTACAATGTTTTTGCTAGTTTGCCACAAATCCCACTCAAAATGACATGCCAATTAAATAGCAAGCTTAAAAAATCAATGAGTTAAGCTCGCCAATGTGCGAGGATGCAAGTGCGTTTCAAATAAATACACGTATTAAATGTTATTGTTTCATAACTGACATCCATGTGTACAATAAAGAATAAATAACATATTAATCCAAACATACAACTTGTATGTCAGACCTTTATATCTTTCAGATATATTGGTATAGCGATACATGTACGAGTGTATTAAAATATTGAAAAGGGCCTTGACAATGATAATATCAGATTTACGTTATTGTAGGAGCGGGAGTTGGTATTTCTCCACAGAGAATTAAGATTTAAGAAGATTTTTTTTTTATCAGTTTAACACAGACAACATTGTAATCTTAGTTACTGAAACAGATTAAACATTATTCAACTAAAGTCTTAATAGACTTGTAAATATCCCCACTTTAGTTCATCATGCTCCCTTTGCCGTCAATTTTTGTAACTTATGATGAATAGAAGAAGAGCTTATATTAGAAGTAATAGATGCTTTTTTTTATTTTTTTTTAATTTAATTTAAGCTATCTAGCAATGAAATTTCTATCTAAATCAGTACTACCGTTTTAGACATTAAGCAGAATAAACGGGCAAACAAACAGACAGACAAAATAAAAATTAGCCTATATTACATATTATAAAATTAACTGTGTAGTCAACAAAATATATAGACATCACACTTAGTGAAATGGGTTTTAAATTTTTTTAAAAAACTTATATGTACACGTTTATGAGAGGTGTTTACTATTATGTGCATTTGTACACAGCTATTATTCCTTAATCCCCCGCTATCGACCGCCCTGAGGCTCAAGTTGGCCACCACACGAGGCGCCCTCTTGGGTAGTTTACTTTGTTTGTAGTTCATAAACAATTTATTAATGCTGGAGCACAGCTCGCCTTTATGCCCGGTGAATTTGCAGGTGAATGTGGCTAAAATACTATTCCTATTGAATATACCAACTGGATACGTGCATGGAGGAATTATTTTTTATACGGGAATTTAGTAATTGAGTTCAAATTTTGAACCCGCGAATATGAATCTATGAATAATATTTAATTCTATGTTTTTAATTTTAAATAGGCAAATAAAAGGTAATATTTCAGTCTGTAATAGTCCGACCATAACGATGATGTCATCGCACATTATTCAGTTAATTCCAGTTTTAATTTTTTTAGCCAAAAAAGAGCCGGCACTAAATTTAAAAAAAATGTGGTATTTTGGTTTTAGGGTGTTACGAATTTTGAAATGTTGTCAATTGTCATAAATTATGTTATAACAATCCAACGGTTTAACGCGCTTTCTAAGGCATGGAGGGTACGTGGTCCCTCAACCAACCAGACCCGGAAATAAATATTTAGATTTACACAAAGATATCTTGTGCGGCTTGGGGATCGAACCCACGAACTCCGAGACTAAAACAGCTGCGCGCATCCTAATATATATTTACAGAGTACATAGAAATTGGAATCAGTAGTTTCCCTAAAGAAAGGAAATTTCCGTAAATTTCCGTAATAAATGCCGGATCCAATTAGTATAACATCATCTACTTATAACAGGCGTAAACTAGAGAAACTTTTCTCTGGTTTGCGCCTGTTATAGATGATATATATGTATGCAGCAGCATTTCCTGTTGACTATGGCAATACTCCAACCTCGGGGATAGGCCCATTTTCAACAGTGGACGGTATACATGCTGACGATGTTGATTCTTCTAAATCAATTACAACTTGGCAACATTCTCAAAACCCTGGCAGCATTGCCCTGTTTTTTCAACAGGGCATTGGCACTACATATCTGGTAGCTGAATAGTAAAAGTAAATAAAGGCGGTGCTGGGTAGTATTAAACCAATTTACTTTTAAAATACATCGTTATTTATTTTCCGTATTCATGAACCGTTATTCGTTCAATATTTCCTTTTAATCATTCGCTCTCTGTCAATCATTTATTTATTTAGTACTGATATGGAATGTGCCTGCTAATAGTTTCCTTTAATTTACACTTTTTATATAATGACATATTTTAATCATCAAAATATTTTAACTACCTACTTACTTTGCATATTCATTATTATATTAATGAATATTAATTTAGCATTTATATGAGTTTGTTTTCACGTAGGCTACCTAATCATCAGGAAAGACAGGCGAAATTTATTTGTTCATTGTGTCCCCGTGGCCGTATACCGGCCTTGCCTTACGGTACAATTTAGACCAACCTGCTCGCATCGGGCCGGATCAGATGGCATTTTACAATGCGGTAAAAAATATTTAAAAAAAAAACATAAAAAATATTTAGAATAATAAAAATGTCTTATGTCGACTCTGCGAGTGAAGAACTATGAATTAATATGAACTTTAATTCTATAGACATTTATCAAGTTCTTTTACCGCATTGTAAAATGCTGTCCGTCACGGGCTGATGGGAGGGTTTATTCCACTTTGAACACCCAGGTGATATCACCTAGGTGTTCAAAGTGGAATGCACCAGTGTCCTCTGATCACCTACGAATCAAATCACCCAGCGAGTATCACCCAAGTGATTCAAGGAGGTTTATTCCACTTTGAACACCCAGGTGATA
The DNA here is from genome assembly GCA_947037095.2 of Nycteola revayana. Taxonomy (NCBI): domain Eukaryota; kingdom Metazoa; phylum Arthropoda; class Insecta; order Lepidoptera; family Nolidae; genus Nycteola; species Nycteola revayana. Next base: position 11,614,977 of record OX344842.1, on the reverse strand, counting down.
TCACCTAGGTGTTCAAAGTGGAATGAAACAGTGTCCTCTGATCACCTATGAATCAAATCACCCAGCTATTATCACCCAGGTGATTCTAGGAGACTAAATTGGTGTCCTCTGATCACCTGGGAAATAAATCACCTAAGTGATCAGAGGAGACCGTTTCTATTATGTTCTGAACCTTGATCACCCACATAACTCCTACAAAATTGAAACGAATATGTAAGAATTAAAAAGAACATCTATATCGATATTCTAATATTCATTTCCATGCTGTTAAAGTACGACTAGACAGACTATTAAAAACATCACTGTGGTACAAAAACTGTCAATTTTTCCTTCATTATTAAAGAACGGGAAAAAGTACTCTGATATAATGGGTACGTGTACGTAAAAAAAAGTATATAGATCTGGAGCCATTTGGTGGAGATGCTGTCACCGTATAAAAAATAGATGCACAGGATCAATTACAATAAAAGTCTATTTTATATACTTAAATATCACAAATTTAATTGGTTGCATTAGGAATCAATCATCATAATATAACGTGTTTCGTTTAAAAGAAAATTTAAATAATGACCGTGGCGAATGTTCTTCTTCGTCTAAACAAACTCTAGACATAATTCGTAATAATTTCATAGAAAATTGTCAGATGGCATTGCTCGAAGGGCATATTTATGTTGGTCATTTCCTTGAAAAATTATGGTAACTTAGAAAAATAAACGGATACGAATATAAAAGCGGAAAGGCTAGTTTTCGATTTTGTACCCGTTCTAATGTGTGTTCAATTTTACTTTAATTGTCATTTTTATGTTCTCCAAATAAATAAATGTGTTTCAGGGATTTAAATAACCTCAAACGAGGATGTGTGAAATAGTCTGTTTTTGTTACATAAAGCATGAAGGAGTGCAATTTTTGTTTAATTATATTAGGGCATTTTGTTGTATTTTAATTCTATTATATTGTATGTAAATGAGATAGGAATACATATTTATATCACCATCTATTCATTTATTGTATGTAAATGAGATAGGAATACATATTTATATCATTATATACCTACTTGTGATTTTTTTTTCCAAAAGGACGCTAGAAGGATCAAGTGTTAAATGTAGTCTAAGAATACATGCAAGTAGACTCTAATCAAATTATTTTAGAACGATGTTTATTTCGGAAATTATTTGTAACAAAAAATCTAAATACAACTTGTATTTAGATTTTTTAATAAATTTATTAATAAATTTTAATAAATTAATTAGTCAAGAATATACTATAATAGACACATAAATTTGTGTAAAAAAATAATAGGTCGATACGGCATCCTCCGATATATTTGTTTGTGGCAGGATTTATGTGGGTGAACAAGGTTCAGAACATAATTATAGAAACGTTCTCCACTGATCACCTAGGTGATTTGGTTCCTAGGTGATCAGAGGACACCAATTTAGTCTCCTTGAATCACCTGGGTGATACTAGCTGGGTGATTTGATTCGTAGGTGATCAGAGGACACTGTTTCATTACACTTTGAACACCTAGGTGATATCACCTGGGTGTTCAAAGTGAAATAAACCGATGGGAGCCGGTCGGACTGAATCGTTCCTAAGAGCGGCAAGGTATACCTACATATCTCAATCTATAGGCAAAAGTTGCGCGCGCACGTCAACAGGGCTCCGATACTGCTAATTCAAAAACGATTTAAAAAGGATTCCAATTAATTGGCGGTAGACAAAAGAAGGACTCGTATATTTTGAATGAATATGCTTTAAGTATTTAATTAGGTATAAAAATAACACAAAAAGACTTAAAAATACCAAAAACTTTACTTAGACGACGAAAAAAAAATCGTAGTTTCCGATTCACCCCAAATGCTGGGGTGAATTAGATCTTAGAAACAATCTTATTAAAACTCTATATTTTAATACCAATCTTCTCTTAAATAATCAACAGTCTCAATAAACTCTTCATTTTTGTATTAGATCAACTCTTACTATCATCAAGTAACTTTCAGCATATGAATCATATGTGTGTATTCACTTATAATAACGATCAGCACATTTTTCGTGACACCAATCTCGCCAGATCGTCACACACCTTTTTCCTTTACATACCATTAATTCGTGCTTTTGATAAGCTTCCGGATATCCGGACTTCCGGATACTCAAATCCTTACTTTTTAACAAAAATCGATGGAACCAATCCTCGCTAGCGATTCCAGATTTTTGGGAAACCGCCACGTTCAGCATATTAGAAAGCGCACCTATGAACGGCTGGGTACTTTCTAGTCCTAGTTATGACTTGTAACTTAATCTGGTTGCCAGTTTCTTGTTTGGTGCAGGTTACTCACCTCAACGTTTGACAACACATCTTGATTGCAAGACTCTTATTTCTAAAAACGTAAATAGAACGTTGTAGCAGCATTTTAAGATATTTCTTGTTTAAGCACCTATTTATAGCCTCATCCGTCAATGTAGGGCACCGATGGCCTTGGTGATTAAGTTTTAAATATGTTTAGGCTATCTGTTATTAAATAAAATAAGCAATAAAAATCAAAAGCAACAGTTGATCCGAACTATCTTCGAAAGGCATGATCCCCATTTGCCCCATATTAAAAATTATACATAAGTAAATAACAATAAAACACAATGATTATTGGCTTTAAAATTTACTCCGTAATCATATACTAGATCAACGGTCAATGATCTTTTACGCGCGCTTTTTGAAATATTTTATTTTTGATTTTTTATAGTGATCCAATTTGCCCTGCAATCAGATTTGCCAAAAAAAAAACCGCGAGATTTTTTCATCTTATATTTATAAGAAAAACGGTGTACATGACTACAAACTAACGAGGTATTATTATTAAAGTGTTATATTAAAAGAACTCAAAAATATTTTCGGAATAAAATGTATATAAGCTATAATAGATTATTATTATTAGACTTATTATCTATACTAATATATAAAGCTGAAGAGTTTGTTTGTTTGCTTGAACGCGATTAGGAATTTTTGAGTATCCAGAAAAAAAATATTTCAGTATAAGAGACCATTTATCGAGAAAGACTAAAGCTTACTTTACTTTATTATAAAGTTCCGGGAACGGGAACTGCGCAAGCGAAATCGCGTGCGGGAAGCTAGTCACAAAATAAAAGTGTTTTCAATTTATATTTAATACTAAACTCGTTGCTGCCATTCCAAATTCAAACCTCAAACAACGATCCACAATAAACATAATTATGGCAAAGGTATTATGAACCTACCAAATATGTCGCAGTAGCAAAGGAATCTCATTGTGTCGCTGGAAAGTCGTTTGTACGTATATATTACAGAAATTCGCAGAATTGAGATCCCAGTACGTGTTCTAGGAATGTAATACGGGTGGCTTACGCTAACTTGACGAATGCAGTAAGCTGTTTTGATGTGGAAAAAGGAATTACCCTATATTTACGTTTGTCTGGAAATTAAGAAGAGCTTTTTGTGGCAACTTAACAAATTAAATTGAATGGTTTCTACGAATAAAAACATTTATTTTTATTCTTATTTTTTACCAATAAGAACGTACCTAACAGCGTTTGGAAGAGCCATGAACCATCCTTAGATTATTTTTAACATACATGTTTCTCTATCCTTGGTTTTATGAAATACAGCGATTCTATGTGTATCTTCTATACCAATAATAAAACTGCTGGAGATCAAATTCTGTACCTAAAAAATATAATTATATTTTTGTCATTCTGATTTTTTACATAATATACAGGGTTATTTGTAAAACACCGGTAACCTCTCAGGACTACGTTACTAACATCATAATCAACAACTTTTGTTCTATGACTTTTAAAAATTCATCATATTTTAATTCATCAGATTTACACACAAAAATAAAAATATTTAAATTCAACGCTCTAAATGTTACGAAGTCTATGCGAAGCAAAAGAAAGCGATAGTACCTACCGACAATAGTGAGGGGAGCGGGGAATCCAGAGTTGAAATGTGTTAGATAGGACAACGAAATATTGAAGGTTTGTTTTTGGTAAATGTATTATGTTTTGTAAAAAGTTGTAGAACAAAAGTTGTTGTTTATGATGTTAGTAATATGGTCCTGCGAGGTTACCGGTGTTTTACAAATAACCCTGTATATAATAAGTACCTAAATTCCTGTACATAGAATACAAAGTGTTTACTTGAGGTGGTATAGGCAACATTGATATATAATATTGATAGAGAGGCCTAGAGTAGATTTTACACGATAATGCTGAAACAGTGGTTTGTTTCTCGTTTACATCGTAGGTTCGGTAAGCTATGAAGATAAACCAGGGGTCGGGCACACCCCACGTGTTTTCACAACACCCAACAAGTCCCCTTTGATCAGACCACATAAATATATTATACCTAGTTGCCTACACTACATGTCTATATATACTTATTTTTGCCTGTCTTAGGTAGGTACACCACATTTCTGAGAGTAGATAAAAATCAACAGAGAATTATAAAATTTGTTTCCAAACGACTATGTAAATGCGGGCGTTCCTCAGGGTGGCGTCCTATCTCCTCTTCTATTTTCCGTTTTTATTAACGCAGTCACTAAAGTATTATCTTCTAATTACCATCTCTACGCAGACGATTTCCAACTATATCGGCATTTTAAGGTTACATATTCTAAGGAAGCAAGGAGCTTCTAAAGAAGGATTGCTGCTATCAATACTGACCTAGGAAACATTAGTACGTGGGCAAATGCTTTTGGCCTTTTGGTCAACCCCTCTAAGTCACAAGCTCTCATTATTGGTAGCAGATACATGTATAACTCCATATTTGACAATAAAATAATAGCTTTCTCTAAGTGTGCAAAGAATTTAGGTGTCATCATAGATTGCAATCTCTCTTGGAGCAATCAGGTTGCAGAGGTAAGCAGGAGGGTGTACTGTTCCTTTCAGTCGCTTAAACGTCTCCAGAAATTCCTACCCTTTCAGAAAAAAGTCACCCTTGCTCAATCGATTCTACTTCCTCTCTTAGACTACGCTGACGTTTGCTTTTTAGATGCAACAGAGGAACTTTTGGACAAACTCGAACGCCTTCAGAATTTGTGCATCCGCTTCATTTTCGGTCTCCGAAAGTATGACCATGTGTCAGAGTTTCGGTTGCAGTTGAAGTGGCTGCCTATTCGAGGGCGTCGGGACTGTCATATCTTGTCTCTTCTGGTCTCTATTCTTCACAATCTCAATGCCCCTACTTATCTTCGCGAACGCTTTGAGTTTTAATACCTAGAGACAAACCCTGTCGTACCGCCACTTCTCTCCTTTTAAAGAACTCCCCTCACGTCTCTAGTAAATATGACCACTCTTTCACCGTCCGTGCAGTGCGGTTATGGAATTCCCTTCCGCATCCTATACTCGCTTGCATTTCTCCTGATGCATTCAAAAGAAGAACAAAGGAATATTTTTTGTCTCAGTAATTTATTATGTAATATGGACATATAAGTTAATGTATGTAGTTTATTATATATAGTAGGCATATTTATTGTATGTAATTGTATATGTATGCAGTTGTGTATGTAGTTATTATTGCGTATGTTTATAAATATGTATTTACCAATTTGGTAAAAAATTGTTTAATTAAATCTGTTGTACACTTGCTATGCATTAATTATCATGTATCTCTTTCCTAAAGGTTTGCTGGAAGAGAATTCATAATTGAATTAAGCTCGCCTTTGTACTAATTAATACAATTTATGTCATGTAACTTTCTGTGTGCAATAAAGTATAAATAAAAATAAAATAAATAAATAATTTGATATGAATATCGTCCTCGTTAATCTAAGATTATTCCGAAAACTTAAATGGAATAACAATATTTAATTAAATAACATTTTACATTAATGAATAAAATACATACATACTACTAAAAGTAGCTAATTTCAAAATCTAAGCTTAACATTAGATTTCAGAATCCAATAAAAAATTACATTATTGATTTAATTGCATTTTTTTCTTATTTCAGTCAAAATAACAAACAAATTCAATTAAAAAAATAATTACATTGCGTAGGACAGCTAGTCGATTATGTCGAGACATTTTTTCTATTATCTTGATTTGCTGGTCATACTAAGCGCAAATGTTTAATTCGACAATTGTGCTATCTTTCGGGATAAATTGCCTATGAGCCTATTAAATGTATAATAGGTAACTGTTATTTAATTAGCTACATTAAGTTATACGGTACTTACTATTGAAGTAAACATCAACACAAATCTACTATGCAGTCTTTCTCAAGAGTCGCTTACAAAAACCTCGCAGCGGCCCTCTTTAGTGCGTCATGTTCTCCGAGTGCTGGTTTCACTTGGCACAGGCAGGTAAGCATTGCCATTCAACGGGGTAATGTTGCCAGCATTCTGGCAACTTTGACAAAGTATATTTTATAAGTTGTTTTGATTTTAAATTAGCTATTTTTAGTTTATAGTGCATTTTAAGTAGTGTATATTATGTATTTTATTTATTGAAGTAAAACGTTATTTGATAAATATTATCTATATATATAAAAGAAAGTCGTGTTTGTTACAACACTTATAACTCGAGAACGGCTGGACCGATTGCCATGGTTTTTGATTTGTTGGATTTGTTTCCGTCCCGAATAGCAGAATACATTTTAAAAACAAAAGAAAGTCGTGTTAGTTACACTATTTATAACTCAAGAACGGCTGAACCGATTTGGCTGAAAATTGGTAGGGAGGTAGCTAAGAACTGGGAGAAGGACATAGGATACTTTTGGGTAGGGGTAGGGTAGGGTAGGGTAGGGTAGGGTAGGGTAGGGTAGGGGTAGGGTAGGGGTAGGGTAGGGGTAGGGTAGGGGTAGGGTAGGGGTATGGTAGGGGTATGGTAGGGGTAGGGTAGGGTAGGGGTAGGGTAGGGTAGGGTAGGGGTAGGGTAGGGGTAGGGTAGGGGTTGGGTAGGGGTATGGGTAGGGTAGGGGTAGGGTAGGGGTAGGGGTAGGGTAGGGGTAGGGTAGGGGTATGGTAGGGGTATGGTAGGGGTAGGGTAGGGTAGGGGTAGGGTAGGGTAGGGTAGGGGTAGGGTAGGGGTAGGGTAGGGGTAGGGTAGGGGTATGGGTAGGGTAGGGGTAGGGTAGGGGTAGGGGTAGGGTAGGGGTAGGGTAGGGTTAGGGTATGGGTAGGGTTAGGGTATGGGTAGGGTAGGGCAGGGGTAGGGTATAAAAGTCCACCGGTGCGAAGCCGGGGCGGGCCGCTAGTTATAAATAAATATTATTATTTAATAAATATTATGTAAATTTAATTTCGCAGTAAAATATTCAAGTCGATATTCGTTACGACCTCTAAAATACACCTTTTTAAATTCGTATTTGTTTACTCATTACGGACATGGATATACTTACCTCACTTAAATCTATCTATATATTATAAATTAATCCCTACTTCTCTTGGTCACGGCATCACGCGTTAACGACTGGACCGATTTCGCTAATTCCTTTTTTGTTGTGTTTTTTCTTATTTTATTATCAGGAGAAGGTTCTTATGAAAGAAAAAATCAAGAAAATTAAGCGGAAAATTAGAAAATTAAGTAACTTTAGTGCTTTTGACCATATAAACTTTTTAAATGTAATCTTAAGGCGTTTGACATAACATTGACAGAATGCGTACAGCTCTTAGTCATCAATCACGGTTAGTTCAGAGCTATCACGCCTAATTTAGTATTAGTTAAAACAGGAATGTCGGTGGGGTCAGCTAGTATCTATATAAAAATGAATTCCCATAGGTATGTTCTTTTATATAATAGGTCTTTACCAATTAAATTGCCGTTTTGTATGAAAAAAATTATACGAATTTTTATTTGTATTAATCGAAGTAATCACCCATGCAATCAATGCATCTTTGCCAACGCAGTGGCAGTTTTTTGATGCCCTTCTTAAAGAAATCAGCTGGACGGGAGGCAACAAATTCTTCGAGGGTATTGTATTTTTTTCCCGCCAAGAAGTGATCCAAATTCTGGAAAAAGTAGTAGTCTGTAGGCGCAAGGTCTGGTGAGTAGGGCGGATGACGGAGAGCTTCCAACCCCAATTCTTGCAACTTCGAGACCGTATGCTATGCAGTATGAGGTCGCGCGTTGTCATGCAGGAGCAGCGGAGACGAGCGATTGACCAATGCTGGTTGGAGATGTGCCAGCTTCTCCATCATTGTGTTCAGTTCTTCACAGTACACATCTGCAGTAATGCTCAACCCGTTTGGTAAGAAGCTGTGATGAATCACAGCTTCATTTTTCAGAACGGAAGCGAGCAAAGTAATAACAGGTGGTGCGTTGGTTTGTAGTGTTAGCTCCGTAAACGTCGTTGATGTTGCGTGCCGATTGTGCCGCGTTGCTGCCACGACGGTACTCATATTCCATAATTACTCGAATTTTTAACGTATCTATCCACGATGACGAAAAAGATTTAAATGAGATGAAAATGTAACACTAAACAATAAACACTAATTTTGGAAAAAAAAATCCATGTTTTAAAAATAAAATTAATTTTAAATTAGAATTTTAGCCAAACAAAATTATTTTGATTTGAAATGGCCAGTTCTGCAGAACGGCAATTTCATAGGTAAAGACCTAATATATATATATATAAACTAGCTGACCCCACAGACGTTGTCATGTCTTAGCTAAAACTCAAAATTAATTGAACTTTTAATATAAGGCGTAATTTAGCACTGAACTAACCGTGATGTGCACTAAGGGTAGCACGTATTCTGTCAATGTTATGTCAAACGCCATAAGATTACAATAAAAAAGAGTAAAAAAATTACTCTATCCATGATCGACGTGTACTTCATGCGTAATAGAGTCTTCTTGCAAAACCCAACGAGGAATATTTAAAAAGTTCAATGCTGTTATTGTGCCTTCAAAAGTAGACCAAAGGTTCTTGATTTCATGAGATACTTCTTCATCCCAGTCATACTTATCTAACCATAGACGCTGCATGATAATTTTTGCTTCGACGACGCACGGACCTACGAGGCCTAGTGGGTCAAAAATCATACTGATGACAGAAAGGTCATGACGTTTGGTGACTTTAGTAGTGAAGGTGATATTTATATTATAAGTAAGTGAATCTGAATCACAAATCCAGTTAAGACCTAACGTTTTGGATTGAGATGAGTTTGAACCTTGTTCAGAAAAATGTAAGGAATTATGTAACTCGTTACTTTGTGTGATTTGTTTGAGAATTTGAGGACTATTTGACCGCCATTTACGTAAATTGAATTTTGCAGATAATAGAACCGAATGTACCTTTTTTGAAATGTCAACAGTTTCAGCTATGGAATCCCCTCCACTAAGAAAGACATCAACGTAGAAGTCACGTCGAATGGCACATTGGGCACGACTATCCTCAATGTCATCAGCCAAACTTACAAGACATTTAGTGGCTAAATAGGGTGCAGAAGCGGTACCATAGGTAACCGTGTAGGTTCTAAGAGGTTCTGAAGGTTCAAACCTGAAAATTATTTTTTGAAGAGGTCTTTGGACTGGATTCAACTCAATGGCCCTGTACATCTTCTCTACTTCACCAGAAATGTGAGGCGCTGACAACTACCCAACACTGAAATAATTTTTGAAATCGGACCAGTTGTTCCTGAGATGAGCGCGTTCAAACAAACAAACAAACTCTGCAGCTTTATAATATTAGTATAGATTAGTACAGATTAATACAGATAAGCTAAAAGCATAGTTCATTCCTCGCCCAAACTCGCATCAAAACCAGACGTGTGACACTTTGCTCCGCATTAATAAGTTGCATACTTTACCCGATACTGGTGCATAACTTTGACTGCCTAATTGCCATTCTCGCGTACACCTACCATCCACGCAGCGGAGGTGCGCCCGCGCACCCGCGACCCGCGAGAGAAAAGGAACCACCTCATAATTGCTGTCCTGCTCCTGCGCCGACGTGTGACGTCGTCACTACTAGCTAGCGGGTGTAGTATACGCAAGGAATCCAGATAAAATGCAACGGTCACCAATTAAGTCCTCGTCGCATCCAGATCTTACCCTCGGAAATGTATCACAAGACCAAGAAATTATACGAAATATTAACACAAGAAAACGGAGAAATCCTGACGAACAACAACTTGAAGATCTAAAAAGTGATCTAAAGTCTTTCATGGAAATGATGACTACTGAGATGGCTGTAATTAAACTGCAAAATAGCGAGATACTCCAGTCCAACATCGAAATAAAAAAACAACTCGAAGAAAATGCTGCCAACTACAAGGATATCCGCGACAGGGTATTAACCCTCGAAACTAATCATGAAGTAGCCATAGAGCGTATTAACCTACTGGAAACTCAGGTAAATATTCTACAAAAACAAATTCTGAAAAACACAATAGAAATAAGAAATATTCCACAACATGATAACGAAGATGTGCAGAATATTGTTAATAACGTATATAACACCCTAAAAATACCACCAATTGATGAACATACGGCTATATATAGAAGAGGTAGGAAAAAGGGACCTATTGTTATTGAATACCAAACCACCAAAAATAAAGAAGTACTGCTAAAAGCTGTGAAAAAATACAATTCTGAAAACAAAGATAAACCATTAGGCACGGATATCTTAGGATTTACCGGAGCTTATTCACGCGTTTATATATCGGAGTCTCTAACTTTGATGTCTAAAAAGATTTTGGCAGCCGGTCGAGAACTGATGAAAAATGGTTCATATAAGTACTGCTGGGCCTCAAGGGGAAACATACTCCTACGTAAGGAAGACGGACAGCCTGCCATAGTCATCAATTCTCTAAATCAACTGAAGGATTTAATCTCTGAGTGACTAGCTGTTGTTGAAAATCATGTGGAAATATGGTACTCTTTCTCATTGTTTACTATTTTTTATACTTTTTTTAACTCTCACAGTAATATTATATGCATTATAATTAGTATATATTATCTAATAATATTTTTATACTACTACTATATTTCATTTTTTATATTATATTTAGAAATCTATATGACATTATTAATACCAGTCTACTGTTCAAACTTCATGTCCGTCAATAACAAAAATAAATTCTCAGAAACTACAATCGTCGACCAAAAATATAATTTTACTACTTTTAGGGATAAAAGTGGTTGTTATGGGTAACAGCATAGATGAGGTGGTCACCGAGGTTGATAATACTATCAACGTTGGTGATTCATTTTTGGTCGAAGATCCAGAAGCGTTTCCGCAATACAAACTTGGAACGGAATCATCACTTAGAATTATTGTTCAAAATATACGAAGCATACATAAAAATCTTGAAAATTTTAAAGTTTTTATTGCTAGGAGTAAAATAAACTATGATATTATTATTCTCACCGAATGTTGGCTACAAAATTCAGACTTGATACCTAAACTAGAGCAATTTGATTCATTTCATACTAGAAACCATATTAACCAGAACAGTGGAGTAGTTGTCTATATAAGGAGTTATTTACCACACGTCACAGTATATGAGCCAAATTTTGACGATGCGGACTGCTTAGTGATAAGAATAGGGAAAACCCATGCTTTTATTTGTATATACAGATCACCATCGTTTGCCTCTCTCGCCAACTTTGTTGGGTCCTTGGAAGAAATTCTAATAGACATTAAACACGTACCTAATGTCTATCTAACCGGGGACATCAATGTTGACGTGAGTTGCAATTCTACTGACCTGAAATCCGATGAGTATTTGAATCTTCTTGCTACGTACGGTCTATTACCTAGCCATCAATTTCCTACGCGTCTCAATAAATGCATTGACCACTGTTTCGCAAAGCCTAATTTGAAAATGCTGACAATAGTCTGTGAATCTTCAGTTACTGACCACAGTAGTATATACTGTATTATACCTTTAACACTAAAAAGTAACTATAAAAAATCTGCAAAGACACTACTACAACTAAATTATGAAAAAGCTCTTAAATTTATGAAGGACCTTGATTGGACTCATATAACAACATTGCGAGATCCAAATAAAGCGACTGAATTGCTCATCGAAACTTTATCGGAAGTCAGACAAAAAAGCAGTTACCAGGTTATCGTGCCCAACAGGCGACAGACTTTTCAACCATGGGTAACCACCTCTGGTCTACTGCGTTGCATTAGGTTTAGAGATACGTTACACAAAAGACATACTAAGGCACCTCATGATAAAGATCTTGAGATTACCTACAGGCGTTACAGAAATCATTGTAATAGTATTCTCCACAACCTAAAAAATGAGCACGATAAAGCAGATTTAAATGCTGTTAAGAGTGATATTAAAAAAACCTGGAAGGTCATTAAGCGTGTATGTAATCTAAATCACTCTGAAACATCTCAAGGGCCTTGTGAATTATTAAAAATAAAATCAAGTCCTCAAGAATCAGTCGATTTTGTAAATGATTTTTTTACTAATATGGCATCCAAACTATCAACTGACATCTTACAAAAATTAAAGCTTACGGAAAATGATCTTGTGCAAAAGTTTAAATGTAAACACAGCCCGATGAACTCTTTTGTCCTATTGGAAACTGATGAAGCGGAAGTTAACAAAATTGTTATGTCCTTAAAAAGTACCAATACTACTGGTTGGGATGGAATATCATCTGTGTTTCTGAAAAGAAGTGTAAATCTTCTCATTAAACCTTTGACACACATATTTAACTTATGTTTTACGTGTGGAAAGTTTCCTAATGTGTTAAAGGACTCAATTGTTATACCCGTTTTCAAGTCGGGGGAAAGAGACAGTATCGCTAATTATCGTCCGATATCGCTTTTACCTACTATGGCTAAAATCCTGGAGAAACTAATAAACATTAGGCTTGTAAACTATTTAGAAAAAAATAATGTTCTTTCTAATAATCAATTTGGTTTTAGAAGGAACAAATCAACAATAGATGCGGTTGAACATCTAGTTACCAACGTAGCTAGTAATCTCGACCAAAAGAATAAATGTGTTGGTGTTTTTCTAGATTTAGCCAAAGCCTTTGATACTGTTTCAATCCCTCTGCTAATTTGCAAGTTGGAGGCTATAGGTATTCGAGGTTTACCACTTGATCTTTTTAGAAACTATCTTAGTAATAGGACACAAACTGTAAAAATTGGTAATAATCTTAGCGCCAAGCGTAATGTTGTTTTCGGTGTTCCGCAAGGATCAGTACTTGGACCAACATTGTTCTTGATTTATGTTAATAATCTATGTAACATTCAATTACCCGGTTCAAAAGTGATCACTTTTGCTGACGATACTGTTATCTTGTTTCAACAAAAAACATGGAGTGATGTCAAATGGTCAGCTGAAATTGGTCTTAAAAATATAAGTGAATGGCTTGATTGCAATCTGCTTACATTAAATCTTAATAAAACAAAAGTTATAACATTTAGCATAAGGAATAGTTTGCAACCTACCGACTTTAATTTAAAAGCTCATTCCTCTAAATGCTCTGCTACAAGTATTTGCGGGTGCCCTGTCTTATCTTCTAGTAAAAGTGTGAAATACCTTGGAATTGATATCGATGAAAATTTAAATTGGAAACAACATATTCATAATCTAAAATCCCGCATTCGTAAACTGATACCGATTTTTAAAAAAATAAGAAACTTAAAAGACATAGCTACCAATAAAACTGTTTATTTTGCACTGTGCCAATCGATAGTAACTTATGGTATCTCTGCCTGGGGTGGTGCTAGAAAAAGTACTCTTATAAAAATAGAAAGGGCTCATCGATGTATTCTAAAAGTGATTAATTTTAAAAAATTTAGATATCCTACAACTGCGTTGTACAAAGAGTTTGAAGTCCTAAATATTCGCCAACTCTTTATTAAAAAAATTGTCCTGAGACAACATTTATACGGAAAACCTGCTAACAAATCTCTCAGAAGAGTGCATGAAGTATATGACGTTCCAGCATGCAAAACCACTTTTGGACAGTGTTTCGCTTATTTCTTGGCTCCTCTATTGTACAATCGCATAAGTAAAATTAAGCCTTTTAAAGGTACGTCGAGATTTGTGTGTGGAAGGGCTCTGGAGGAGTTTCTGAGTGACTTGGATTATGAACAGACTGAAAAATTTATACAAATATGTCAGTAATTATCTTTTATAAATATATATTTTATTGAATACATAAAAACTATAAAATCATTATATGAATATTATGTAAGTATATGTATATATATAATTATAAATCTACATAATAAAGTAATCATTATAAATTGAAGATTAGTACACAAACGTTGTTGAAATATTAAAAAGGAAAAAAAAAAAAAAAAAAACAAAAAAAATCACCCACCCACCCATTGCTGTGTTATGTGGAGCTTGAGATGGTTGAAATATACTTTTCAGGTTATAAAAATTGCAACAAATTCCGTTATGCTCTTGCTCTTACTTTTAATTTTAATTTTATTACTTTTAATTTTAATTTTTTAGTTTTAGAAACACTTTTTTTATTTTTTATTCTTTTATTTTATTTTATTTTATTTATAACACGTCTTATTACATATTCTGAACTAAATATTATTATTGTGAAAACATTTTGTTTATATTAAAATAACGTCAGTAGCATAGTCTGATTTCTTTGCATATACTACTTGTTTACGCTAAACTTATAACATGAGCGAGAATCTTACCTTGCCGTAACACAGTCTTTGACTAGCACGGGAGGTAAAGAACTTTTCTCTGTATACCGTCATTGCACATTCATAATTAATGTTATCATGTATGTGAACCAATGCTTTACTTTTAATAGCTTTATTATAATTTAAATCTTCTTCTACTCCCTTTGTTACTTATTTTATAGATAAGTTCTAACTTAATGTAGTTGAAGTGAGTGTGCCCTATACCTACTATGTAAATATTTATTACCGGTGTACTGTAACCTAAACTTATGGTCAATAAACTTATTATTATTATTATTATTATATTATATAGTAGACATGCGTTTTAATGCATGTTTTTGTTTTGTGTGTGTTTCGTGTCCACATTGTATATCTTATGTAAATGTTTGGTATGAGACAGATGAATGTTTGTGTAACTCCGCCTCACAATATTAAATGAACATTTAATTTTGTGATGCCGGTCCTAAGCCCAGATAAAGGAGAAAGGCACACTTATTTTTATTATAATTATATTATAGTATAAATAGTACTCACACTGCGTAATGCATAAATTTCTGATTTTGATGTTTCCTTAGTAATCTGGATGGGTTGTTACATGTTTTATTATCATTTACAATTATTATCTACGTGTTTTCAAACAAGTTCTTAAGTATTAGCACTTGGTCACAAAAAATCTATCTAATAGATAAACACCGAGGTCAAGGAATTTCTAAATGAGCAATTCGATTTAAGCCTGAGGAGGCGTGGGTCAACTTTTATTAGACGAAGTTACTAAAATTGATCGTGACAAAAGAAATCCGAAAAGGAAGATAAAAAAAATAGTTAAATTCAAATACTGATATTCGATCTGTAGATTATAACAGGCAACATCAAATCAGAACTTGATGTATTAGACGGTGTAATGATCTAGTACCAACTGTTCAAAGTATTTTGTAATCTAATGCTCTATTTGATTCGGGTCAATAGCTCACTGTCTGCTCAACGATGATTGAGTTGTTTAATCCAAAGTACTATTTCTAATATAATATAATATAATTAAAATAGAAATAGATAAGTCACATGTCACACTTCGCCTAGCACGAGGGATTATAAAGAATACTAATAGACTGAAAATCTCTTAATTTACTCACAATACACAGTGGTATTTAGAGACTAATACGCCACTCACACTAGCTTCTCCCAGGGAAGAACCTCAAAGAAGAAAAAGAATAGATTCTAAAACACTGAAATATATAACTACAATTTATTCTTATTAACATAAGTTGTTCACGTTTGCGAAATATTATCAACATTTGTTAAACTTTATTTTTATTGTTAAAGTCGGATTGAAATGTCTACTAAGGATCATATAATGTTATATTTTTTTTTACGAATGGTTAACATAGCTCTTCGTGACCGTTTGAATATTTACTCTTACTCTACTCCACTACTCTACTTACTCCTACCACTTTCTTAATTTACACCGAATAATGAAGTTAATACAACCTATTCAAATAATTAAGAATGGCTTCGCACTTGACGACCCCATCGCCCACCGGTTGTTTCAGTGCAATCAGTCATTCAAGTCAGCTAAGAAGATATTGCGACTTCACCGGGCATAAAGACGGTTAATTAACTTAAAATAGTGCTATTTCCAGATGTTTCAATGTTTCAGGATTCATAGATATGGTACGGGTCCAAACTCAAAATCAAGATACAAAGTCAGTGGTCTATTTGATCCCTATATGTCATTGTTTTACTGTCAATATACAGTGCTATTTAGAGACTAATAGGCCACACACAATCTCCACCAACGGAAGTGCATCAAAGAAGAATAGAAAGGTATAAACTTCACGTACCTATAGATTTTAAAATTGTAACACTTCCATACCACTCATTTAATAAAATGTAGACGAATGTAACCCATTTGCAAAATCAAGTCAATCCAAAGTGTCAAACCTTATATATTTAAAAAACAGCACCCAATAATATTAAATGCTATGTCCAGATGTATAAATTAAGGATTTTTAACGTAATACGAATAAAATTCAAAATAATGAAATATGAAAAGTCAGTGGTCTGTATCGTCCCAATTTAACAACAGTATTTATATAAATTTGTTTTTTCAATCATTTTTTTTAACAATCTAGTTTAATTCACATTTACACCTATATTTATATTACATGAAATTTGAAAATGGTATGTTCTACATTAATACTAATTATTATTTAGTTGTAAGAATGTTACTAATCGTAATTTTTATATAATAATTTGCACAAATATGTGATGGATACTAAAAATTATTATTATTTTTTCAGAAATAGTGCCAATTTTTTTTAACATACCTAGGTTGATTTTCTTGAAATTGTATGTCAGTTTTGCTTTGAGCCTTTATATCAGAGACGCAGACAAAAATTGGGACATTTTTGAGTGAGTTATTTTAAAACCACTATGATCGTTTTAGAAACGACGTTGAATGAAGAAATGTTCTTCCTGCAGGCATTTAATATATTATTTAAATAAATTGCAATTATTTTATATCATATTTGTCTGTCAAAGTCATTGTACGGTGTGTCAATTGTAATCGAGTTTGAGTGTACCTACATTGTTACTTTTTGTAATGAAGTATGTTACCAATGTGACACGATTACTACATAACTGTGCACTTCACTACATAGTATAAAACAAAGTTGCTTTCTCTGTCCCTATCCCTATGTATGCTTTAAAACTATGCAACGGATTTTGATGCGGTTTTTTTCATAGATAGAGGAATTCAAGAGAAAGGTTTTTATGTATAATACATCAGCATTGTACCCATGCGGAGCCGGGGATTTCTAACGTATTTGCTTTTATTTTTGTAACCTTAATAAATTCTCACCCACAGATACTGATGAAGGATTCAAATGCTGTATTAAAGTGTTTTGTACTATCTTAAAGCACAGACAAAAGTTTTTTTTTTAAATTAAAACTTGTGCCTGTGCTTCTTTACCTACTTGCTCAACCATCTCCTATGGCACCATGAATCTTAGCCGAGAATAAAGATCTATAAAATAAAATATGCTGCGCAATTTTTGCTATTTATATTATTTACGTGTTGTAGAAGAAAATGATTATATTAGCATTATAATGCTGCATATGATAAGCCACACGCCACAACTACGCAACGAGAGGAGATTCTAAAAATATTTCACTAGCTGTCTATGCACGGCATCACCCGTCTATATAATGTAATGTAAAGTGGAAAGTGGTAAAGTAATAAGCTTACATACATTTTGGCCCTTTTTATCAGATGTAAAATATTGGCTTATAATTATCGTCTTTTAAAATACGCAAGTAATATAATAATGCTTTATTTATAAAAGTTACATTTTTAAATAAAAAACTAAATAAGAGACTGTTTTTGTTCTAATACTACTACCAGAGATTTTGCACACTACTATTATTCTTGGTAATCCCTCGGGTTCACGTCACTAATGCTATGGGTGGAGATCGAGGTGGCAACCACATGATCGCAAGTCTGACGCCCTATCAATTGGTCTACGGCAAGCTTTACAATTATAATATTGAATATTAAACTTTTAAAAAATCATAATTTCAGCCGTAGGACGTCCACTGCTGGACATAGGTTATCCTCATAGATCTCCAGTTGTTACGGTTAGAAGCGGCCCGCATCCACCGTGATCCCGCGGCTTTGACCAGATCATCCGTCCATCTAGTAGGTGGACGTCCTACGCTACGCTTGCCGATCCGCGGTTTCCATTCGAGAACTTTTCGGCCCCAACGGCCATCTGTTCTCCGTGCTATATGGCCTGCCCATTGCCACTTCAATGAACTAATGGGCTATGTCGGTAACCCGCGTTCTTCTACGTATCTCCTTATTTCTGATTCGATCTCGTTGAGAAGCCCCGAGCATAGCCCTCTCCATAGCTCGTTGAGCGACATTGAGCCTGTCCATAAGGCCTATAGTGAAGGACCACGTTTCAGATCCATAGGTCATCACTGGCAACACACACTGGTAAAAGACTTTCGTCTTCAGGCACTGAAGTATTTTGGAGGAAAAGACGTTGCGAAGCTTCCCGAACGCTGCCCATCCGAGTTGGATTCGGCGATTGACCTCCTTCTCGAAGTTGGACCTACCTAATTGGACTGTCTGTCCTAGGTATGCATACGCGTCAACAACTTCAAGAACCGTATTTTCAACCATAATAGGGGTAGGCACAACATGGACATTAGACATGATTTTCGTCTTGTCCATGTTCATTTTAAGACCTACCCGTTGGGAGACTCGGTTGAGGTCTTCGAGCAATGTACTGAGTTCTTCCATCGACTTTGCCATGACCACGATATCATCAGCGAATCGCATGCCTAGTCCTTTCCAATTCAGAAGTTTGAAGGTGTCGTCCAAAGTAGTCGTAAACAATTTCGGAGAAATAACGTCTCCCTGTCTTACGCCCCTATTTAGTGGAATCGCCTTCGTACTCTGTTCTTGTACTCGGACCGACATTGTGGCGTCTCTATACAAACATTTCAACACTTCGATATAACGATAGTCAATACGACATCGCTGGAGAGACTCAAGAACGGCCCATGTTTCGACCGAATCAAAGGCATTCTCGTAGTCCACAAACGCTAAACAGAGCGGCAAGTTATACTCTTCGGTCTTCTGTATTACTTGCATATGTATGTGGTCTATGGTACTATAACCTTTTCGGAACCCGGCTTGTTCGGGAGGCTGAAAGTCATCAAGCCTTCGTTCGGGACGATTCGCAATAACCCTGGAGAACAGCTTATAGACATGACTCAAAAGCGAGATGGGCATGTAGTTCCTTATTAAGGTGTTATCACCTTTCTTAAAGAACAACACCACCTCGCTCTTATTTCATGCTTTAGGCGTGGTGCCTCCGAGCAAAACGGAATTGAAGATGAACCGAGTTAACGCCTAAGCCTACTGTATGGACAGTCTTTACGAGCCTGTTGTTGATCTCGTCCACTGATGCGTCTTCATCTAGACAATCGAATCGATTTGAGAGCTCGAGTTGAAAGATCTCGGGGTTATAGATCTGAGCGCGAGTAGGTCGGTGCGTAGACTTTATCAAAAGGGACCGTTCAAGATTAACATTCCTATTCAATGTGCCTCTTACTATTAAGTGATCACTACCGGTTTTCACCCTGTGAATCACAGAAATATAATTGAAAATCCGTTTCTTGTCGGTCGTGATGATATGATTCAAAAAAATATTAAATAAAATTTTAATGTATTACTTATTATATAACTATTAGATAACGGAAATGCATATATTCACAACTTGAAGAAAAAGAAAGAAGATATTTAGTAAACAAATATTTTCATTGTTTGGGCTAGATGATATAGTAGTATTTGTCTATCGACACCACATCACTTTACACACATAATTGTATCCTTATCCTTACCTTATCAACCACAGATGGCGCACAAGATAGATGGTATGTTGTCTGAGTGTTACCTTTTTAATTATTTGGATTTCATAACAATTGTTAATTAGGTACCATTAAGATAACAGACACAGTAATCCACAGTATAGCTCCAGGATTATAGGTAAGTAAAAAATATTCAACATCATCATCATTTGATTAGCTTTATTATTTATTCTTGACGTCATTTTAAAATATCAAATATGATTCGATAAAAATGATGTATTGTTCTATTCAGGCTCTTACTTTTTACGTACTTTTATTTCAGTGTCTTTAGTTATCTAATAAAGTTATGACTTTAATGTTTTTGCCACTTTGGAGTCAACAGCGATTAAAAAGTAACTCAGCGACGCAAATTTTAATTTTCTCGTAGGTATGCGCGTTATTAATGTCAAAACAGTAATAATTACTACAATGATGAAGCATGGCATCGGGATGTGACGACTCCATCGCCCACTGGTTGTTCCAGTGCAATCAGTCGATAAGTGGAGAGCTGATGGTCAGTGGTAACACCACAGACCCAACAATCGGATTTAACTTAAATGCCTACAAAGCACAGAAATACAGAGGCTCAAGGGTGGTGTGTAATAATATTATTGATGCATTTACATAAAACAACACCGTACCTAAAATAAGCACGTGTGATTGATGAATATGTAAACATTTTTTTTTCAAAACAAGATTTTGTTTCGTTCTAATTTATATGAAGTGAAAATTTAATCACAATATTAACCCCTGTTACTTATTATTGTTTTCACTGATTTATACTGAAAACTGTAATTAATTCAGGGTATTCTGCCTATTCGCCGAACATTGTTTGGCAGATTATCACTTACCAACCAATGTCTCGCCGATGTTTTACTTTGACAATAATGGCTCGAGCACACCGAATGCGTATGCGTTACTACGGCGTAATCACGCCGTAGACACGCGCGTAGTTACGGCGTAACCCGATGTCACACCGGGTTACGCATACGCTTACGCATCCGAGCCGAGTACGCAACGCACATGGCCTATTGCGTACCCGGCTGCGGCAGCCATATTTTATTCTGTTTTCGAAGGTTGTGTTGTGCACGATGTCTGACATGACGAGGAAGAAGCAATATTAATACTATTGTGCCAGAATAATCCTGCGGAATATATATATTTATACGATGCATTTTTGTAGAATTTACTTTTTGGATTGTAGATACATTCATAAAAACGCACAATTTCAATAAGTTTTTCTATTCATTATAAAAACAATACAAAACACCACTACGTGCCAGTATATTTGTAAAAAAATACAACTGACTGCAAGTTACGCGCGTAGGGCTACGCACAGCAAAGGTACGTGCGTGTACACGCACGTACCTTTGCTGCTCGGTGTGACGTCCAATAAGGCGCGCCATTGAATATAACGTCAACATGCAAGGTTGCCGCTCTGCTCTGCGTAAGGTACGGCGTAGGTCACGCAGTCAGTTTGTGCCTTGGGAGCTGCATTGCGTAGGGCTACGCATTACGTCTACGCGCACGTCTACGTTACGCAAGCGGTGTTTCCTGTCTTATACGGTTCCATACATTACAACTCAGCGGTACGTGCACGTCTACGCTTACGTCTACGCATACGCATCCGGTGTGCTCAAGGCATTAACGATTAGCAAATTTATGTATGCCCACGCTTCTTTTAGCAGAATTATTGTTAAGCTGATTATTATAATGACACAAAACGTTTGGGACATTTATTATTTGGTACTACAAAACTATTAAACGAATGACGTTTTGTCAGTGTATTTGTTTCCTTTTCATACATTGATATACTGATAAAAAATAAATTAATTGTTACATACATTTTTTTATTTATGTATCTCAAAAATAACATTATACCTACCTTTAAATTGGCAGCAATGCACAGCAATTAGGTTACGATAAGTTGGTTAGGTTCGGTTAGAGTATGACAAACAACGCAGCGCCGCCGGTGCGAATGCGTAAATTCATTTCCCCCGGACAACAAACAAAAGGTTAGAACACATTAAAGATAAAGTAAAATTATTTAATTTATTTATTAATACATGGAAGACAGCTGTTCAATCTTAAATATATTACAAGTGTAGTTAACTGAAAGCCAATTTAATAACAATAACTACCTGTATATAATTTGTCACAAATAGAAATGGAAATAATTTATTCATTTTTAACATCATACAATTTGAACATTTGCTTTGACATCCAAACTAGGCATAGCCTGAATCGTGGATATCAATTAAACACGATTAACCCAGCCTAGAATTAAACTTAAAACTAAAACAATACCAAGAAACGAAAATGAATGAAATGAAAATAGCTTTCTAGATTTGGTAAACAATAAACAGCTAAATGAATATTACGCCAACTTAAACATTCTGCTACTTGAAAGTTAGCATTTTAAAAGGTGTCATTATGAAAAACAGACCAAACGTACAGTTGGTAACAGTGATTTTGGGAAATAAAACAAAATTATATTAAAAGTTGGAAAATTATTAGTCGGCGAAATAAAATTCTACAAAACGTTAGTTGGCAAGTGCAAATCTGGCAAACAATTTTCGGCGAATATGCAGAGAACCTTAATTCAGATTCTAATAAATAAAACTAAAATCTAAAATTAAATTTAAGCAAGTGACTGACTGGGAGTAAACTAAAACAGGGTTTTTCTATGACTGCTTAGAAAGTTGATTCTATGGAATCACCATTATTTAAGTATTAGTCCACTATATGCTTAAGGTTTAAATATAAACCCTTATTATTGTAATATATTCATTGTTAAATCATCACACTTTCTCACAACATAATTTTAAATTTGAATATTTTTTTGAAATCTATTTTTAAAATTGTATCACACTGATATTATGTTGATGCCATGTTTGTAAATGTATAATTTGTTAAGAGTGAGTTCGGCGATATTGTTATCGTGTTTGAGTCTAGGTAAATTGTATATTATTCTTAATGATGTAATAAGACCACTTTCCATTGTTGTGTTATGTATACCCACAATATTTAGCCAGTTTAATTAAGTCTGTTTTGGTCGCTATGGTTCCAAGTTCATCTTTAATATATTGTGTACCTGTACTACAAATGTGTTATTATTTCAGACATTTAAAGGCGACGAGCCGACGTGGAGTTGGCATTGCACCAAATAATGACAAATTATATTTATTTTTATATCTTTTTAATTTATCATCTACAGATACTGACATATATCTCTAAAGCTGTTTATTGAGTTTGTGTATATGCTACGGGGTTCTACGCACTACGGCACGGTACCATGAACCTTACATGCCTTCGAAGACTATATAATATGCGCAGTCTTTGGCCATTTTAGGAGCGATTTCCTCGTTTGCGTATATAAATGCAAAAAAAATTGTTGGATTTGATTTTAACTGGAGCTAAAATATGTATGTATGTAATTCACGAATAGTTTCGAAGTTACCGCGTCGCTTCATATCGCGAAAGTTCTTTTAGTTGTTCTCGATTTTTCATAAGGAAAAGTTCAAGAAAAATACTTTCTTAATAACTATACCATATTCATATTGAATCTTATAAAAATATTTTAGCACAAAAATATATGTAGTTAAAAGCTCGAAGAAGCATTTAGTTTAACTTTTTAAACTGAACTATCTCGTCATTAGAGACAATTTAAGTTGTGAATCGATTAAAATGTTACTATCCAACACAACCGCAAAATAGTAGCTGTTGGATAGTTTAAAATAAAAATAATAAAATTTATTTCAAGGTAACGAAAGAGTTACAAAATAATTGCTTATATAAACAATACTTTCTTAAACTATTTTCTTTAAATAATATCTAATTATAATTATTTATCTCTAAAACATTTTAAATATTATATATTCACAAAAAGAAAAGGTACAGAAAGGTCAAATTATTAAAAGAAATTGCAGCTTCCCTGAACTAGGTTGAACCTGTGCTTTAGACAATCGCTCTACTGTGCACACTAATTATTAACGACGAAAGATTCTAATAAAAACTACTTATCAATAATATATTTAGTAAATAAATATACGTATGTATTGTTAGATCATATTTTTATATATGTATGTATAAATAAATGAGATATTCCCTTATTCCTATCATTTTAAAATTTGTAATATATTTTCTGTGTCTGCGTAATTGAGCTGTTCTAGGTATTTCGATATACTACTTTAACATTTTTTATAACATAGACTATGAACACTTAACAACTTATTAAACTTATTATACAAATATAGTCCTAGGAAAATATAAAACCTGTTTACAAATGCATGATTTAATTTAGGCTTAATGCAAACAAAGTCTTTCCTTCTCTTGTCTGTAGGTGCAGGGTTAAAAGGAAGTTCGGTTTGCTGTTTAAGTAGGACATGTAATATAAATAACTGATGAACCGTTAGTACATTAGTTGCCATGTAAAGCTGGTGTGTGGGAAACATAAACGGGCGAAAAGTGGCTACCTTTAAAATTGCTCTTTGAGCTCGCTCTAGAGGGAGTAAAATTGATTTTGAGGCACCGCCCCATGCAGTTATGCAATAGGTTAAAATGGACTGACACAAAGCAAAATAGACCTGTTTAATTAATTTATATTCAGCAATGTTTCTTCATTTATTGAAATAATGATAAAACTGTGACGTCACCTGTCCCTTATTAATGATTCAAATTACTTCAATTCATTTGTTAATTTCATTTTGCTCAATTGCCGTGTGATTTCCAGCTTATTAGAGATCACCTCATGTCTTCCCATGGGTGTCTTCAGAGGCGACTAAGCCACATACAGCAGATGGATGGGCAGCAGCATCTATCAGCTACATTATATTTGTTACTGATGTAAATACTGTTTGTTGTTTTATTTGTATTTGTGTTTTAACTTTTCACAATATTTAATACAAATATGATGTATGATAAAATGTAATTACATTTTTAATAATCTAATTGCAGTATTCACCAAGGCCGTCCAACCCCAGGCCGCCATGCCAAACTGGTCCGCCAAGGCATTCAAATTTGACCATTATTCTTCCTTGAATATCATTTTTTCTAGATAATTTTTAATAGTTACCTCTAAAATTAGGGGCTCCACGCCACTTCCGGACGCTCATCTAGAAAACTCTTGGCCTTGGTGCAGATTGATTTTTAAAGGACCATGTGCTTATATATAAGAACTAATTAGTAAACTTGTAGATAATGATTGTTAAGATAATAAAATATGTTATAACCTCTCCGGATAATGAAAGAAATCTTGAAAATCAGCACTCAATCAGCATATTACGCAGTGTGGTAATCTAAAGCGGGCCCCTCAAAGTATTTTGTAAACTAATACTTTGATTGGTTCGGTTAGATAACACACTGTTTGAGAAACAAAGACTTTCTGCGAACTAAGCATTCAAGCAACTTCAAGAATGAACAAACGGAAACACATACCCAGTCTTCGGTCATTTACTATCAAATTCTATGTTTACTTAGTTAAAATGCAAACGTTGATTTTGGTGCCAAATGACTACATACATTTTCTCTACGGAAATCGAATGAGGATATCATCAATTCAAGCTCGACCGCTATGAACCGGAAAACCGGATTTCTCCGGATGTGAAATCAAAGAACGAAATCGATTATACTTTGTTAAATCCAGTAACAAATTTTGTCAAAATACATTAAAAACTCAATACCCACACAAAAATCTATTAGGTATGAGATAGTAGTCACATTATTACTATATTATATCTATGAAATAGTATTTTACTCTCTCACACATTTATTGTATTCTTATTATTACATTTTTCAAATAATATTCATTTATTTCTTTCATAATAATTCTCATCATATTTATTACTTCACATCATCGCTTTTATTTCTCTTTGTTTATTAATTTAATAATCAAGTACCTATTTTATTTCAGCATTACATTTTTTCTGTAACCACATTACCAGCAACATTTCGGCAATATTCGATTAATCAGGTCGACTGCTACTGAAAATATTTAAGACGCTAAACCTTAGCACACTTTTTAACTCAAGATTATAGTGACATTCTGAAAAAAGTAAGCAAAAATTAGCACGAAAATGATACGCTTACATAAAAGGTGCATTCCAATTGGTAACTCAGTCGCGAATCCGACACCATATTTTTACAATGAACTGCGATGAAGTAATCTGCTAAATATAAATGTCACTATGTTTTATGCCACCGTACACTGTATATTTTTATATACGAATATTAAACAGGTATTAATGTAAAAAAATATCGTATATTACTCGATTGGGGTCAAGAGTTAGCCCATAATAAGTTAAAAAAAATATATATACATATATATTACGCTCCTTTCTTACATAAATCATGGTCATTTTTTCACGCGTTGTAAACTATACACAACAACCTTTGTTGTGCTTATTTTGTTTTTCAAATCACTCTTGAACAATTATTGGCAGATGTAGATTCGGAAAAAAAGTTAAAAATAAAAATATAATCTTATTTCACCATCTTTTGTATGTAATGAAAAAGTACGCAGTTCAATTTTAACAATATACTTTTGCCGGTTAATCTCAGTAATGTCGGTAAAGTTTAGGTACCAACATGTATAACGACTGGCATTGCCCAGTCGTAATGTTTCTATATATCCGCGTCAACATAAAATGTATGCTTAACTTTGATAGAGATCAGTCATAGTATTCGTTATATAAATAATAAAACAAAGATGTGTCGAGCTAAAGGGTAATTCGCAGTGGCATTGGGTCGCTGGAAACACAATAAAATATTCAACATTCCGACCTAGTCTGCATTTGGATTTTATTTTAACTGGAGCTAAAATATGTATGTACTTCACGAATAGTGACAGCGTCGCTTTCTAATCGCGCATGTTCTTTTAGTTGTTCTCGATTTGTCATAAGGAAAAGTTTGAAAAAAAAACTTTATTAATTACTATGTTTGTTATACCATATTCATATTGAATCTTATTAAACTATTTTAGCAAAAAAATATTTGCAGTTAGAAGCTTGAAGAAGCCTTTAGTTTAACTTTTTTAAAGTGATTTTTCGTTAAGTTTCGAAACGATTAAAATATTACTATCCAACACAACCTGTCGTATAGTTTCCACATTTATTGAAGTAATGATAACACTGTGACGTCACCTTGCCCTTACTAACGATTCAAATTACTTCAATTCATTTGTTAATTTTATTTCGCTCAATTGCCGTATGATGTCCAACTTATGAGAAGAAATCACGCCATGTCTTCACATGAGTGTCGTCTGAGGCGTTTTTAAAGTTTTCTTCTTATTTTATTTGAATTTGGGTTTTGTTTATGGTCATATTGTGTGAACTAAAAATACATGAATTGGTTGCTACCTCGATCATTAGGGTTTTATTCATTATTATTAGTAAAAAAATATTTAATACAAATATGGTGTATGAAAAAAATTAATTACATTTATAATAATTTAATTACAGTCAGCCAAACCCAGGCCATGCCAATAAGTGGCCCGCTTAGGCTTTCGAACGCGACTATTTTTCTTCGTCTTTCGTGTTTGAATTTTTTTAATTTTTATTCGTTACGTCTAAATTCCAACAAAATTTTCCAACTAAATCTTTAAAAAGAAAAATATTTTGATCTTAATATGTTCCATGTATTTATAGTTTTTCAGTGTGTTTAGTTAATAAGCCGCATTATTAAACAATAATTGTTTTCTCTCATATTAATTAATTTATTTGCCACTTTTTAGGTCAATATCGAATAACTGGTAAATGGTTAAACAAATGTTCCGTCGCTGAGTAGGTAACTACTCAGCGACGGAAAATTTGTTTTTCTCGTATAAGTGCATTTAATGTCAAGCCAGTAATAACTACTACAATGATGAAGCATGGCGTCGGGATGTGTCTGGTTAGTCCAGTAAAATGAGTCATTTAAGTGGAGAGCTGATAGTCAGTGGTGACTTTAAGTTTACCTAAATTGATTTTTTTTTACGATTTACTCTAATTGTGTTCAATATTCAAGAAATGTTAGTCGACAAGGAAACGCGATCTTTTCTTTACAACTTATTACGTATCTGTTTTTATTGTTGTTACCTTAATAGCTTCCTATCCATGGATACTGATGAACAATTCGAAAACTGTATATAAGTGAGTACTATATTAAGGCATACGAACAAAGTACGTGTGCTTCCACATAGAACACTACTAGCTCAACCATCTCCTATGGCACCATAAATCTTAGCGGAGTATGAAGATCAAAAAAAAAATATGCCTCAGTATATATTCTTCAAGTATTGTAGAAGTAAAGGAATATATTAGCATCATAATGCTGCATATGATTTGATACGCAACGAGAGGAGATTCTGTTATAACCAGGTATGCTACTTTGGGTACAACACAACGATTTCAGTCTTTCTACTTTAAATATTTCAATAGCTGCCTGTGTCCGAATTTTTTCTAGATAATTTTTAATAGTTACCTCTAAAATTATGATTTTTAAAGGACTTATTAGTAAACTTGTGCTTATATATAAGAACTTATTAGTAAACTTGAAGATAATGATTGCTAAGATAATAAAATATGTTATAACCTCTCCAGATAATGAAAGAAATCTTGAAAATCAGCGCTCAATCAGCATATTACGCAGTGTGGTAATCTAAAGCGGGCCCCTCAAAGTATTTTGTAAACTAATACTTTGATTGGTTCGGTTAGATAACACACTGTTTGAGAAACAAAGACTTTCTGCGAACTAAGCATTCAAGCAACTTCAAGAATGAACAAACGGAAACACATACCCAGTCTTCGGTCATTTTCTATCAAATTCTATGTTTACTTAGTTAAAATGCAAACGTTGATTTTGGTGCCAAATGACTACAGACATTTTCTCTACGGAAATCGAATGAGGACCTCATCAATTCAAGCTCGACCGCTATGAACCTACTTCTTCAAGAACAACGTCGAGGGACTGGATTCAACATTAGCATTGCAACTAATAATAACAAATTGTACTAACTTTTATTGTTGTATCTTTAATAACTTATCACCAACGCATATTGCTGAATAATTCGAAACTGTATATTAAGTGTAGAGTGCTGCTTGGAATCGCTGGAATAGGTTTTTTATTAATACTTTATTAGTTTACACGAAATAATAAAGATGACATGAACTATTCATATAATAAAATTATGAATGGCGTCGAGATGTGACGATCCCATCGCCCACTGGTCCTTTCAGTGCGATCAGTCATTCAAGTCAGCCAAGAGAAATTTGTTGCTTCACCGGGCATAAAGACGGTAACTTGACCTAAGCTACTGCTATGTCCCGATGTATCAATGTTTAAGGATTCATAGATCTGCTACGGGTCGAATTTCAAAATCAAGAGATATGCAAAGTCAGTGATCTATTTGATCCCTATTTAACTACATTTTCTAATGGTAGGTATTGGATCAATAATTAAGTTAACTATAATACATACTAACATTAGCGCGTTCTAGCAAACAAACAAACTATTTAGCTTTATATATTAGTATTACAGCTGAGTTATAGGCATGGTTACTGTTGACATGGCGTTTTAATGCTGTTTTTGTTTTGTGTCCGCAGTGTTTATTATCTAATGTGAAGGTTTGGTACGAGAGAGATGAATGTTTGTGTTACTCCGCCTCACAATGTTAAATGAAAATTTTATTTAATTTTGTGATGCCGGTCCTAAGCCTGGATAAAGGAGGAAGGTACAAACATATATTTTTATAATTATTATTATAAT
The DNA here is from genome assembly GCA_947037095.2 of Nycteola revayana. Taxonomy (NCBI): domain Eukaryota; kingdom Metazoa; phylum Arthropoda; class Insecta; order Lepidoptera; family Nolidae; genus Nycteola; species Nycteola revayana. The sequence continues at coordinate 11,585,210 of OX344842.1, read as the reverse complement.
AAAAATATATAATCATATTCAAGTTTCTCGTACGAACGAGTGGCAGTGGCCGCCGGGCATACTACCTGACCCGGTAAAGAACTGCTAATTAATTCAGCATCTGTTAATTGTGTTTGTAATTTTTAATGTCATTTACTAGGAAAATGATGAAATCTTTATACAAAAATGAATTTAAAACCTAAGTACAAGTCCTGTATGGATACAAATGGATGAGAAAACCTGATTTCACCGAAATCGATTATTCTTTGTTAAATCCAGTAACATATTTTGTCAAAATACATTAAAAACTCAATACCCACACAAAAATCTATTAGGTATGAGATAGTAGTCACATTTTTACTATATTATATCTATGGAATAGTATTTTACTCTCTCACACATTTATTGTATTCTTATTATTACATTTTTCAAATAATATTCATTTATTTCTTTCATAATAATTCTCATCATATTTATTACTTCACATCATCGCTTTTATTTCTCTTTGTTTATTAATTTAATAAACAAGTACCTATTTTATTTCAGCATTACCTACATTTTTTCTGTAACCACATTACCAGCAACATTTCGGCAATATTCGATTAATCAGGTCGACTACTACTGAAAATATTTAAGAGATAAACCTTAGCACACTTTTTGACTCAATATTATAGTGACATTCTGAAAAAAGTAAGCAAAATTATCGCGAAAATGATACGCTTACATAAAAGGTGCATCCCAATTGGTACCTCAGTCGCGAATCCGACACCATATTTTTACAATGAACTGCGATGAAGTAATCTGCTAAATATAAATGTCACTATGTTTTATGCCACCGTACACTGTATATTTTTATATACGAATATTAAACAGGTATTAATGTAAAAAAATATCGTATATTACTCGATTGGGGTCAAGAGTTAGCCCATAATAAGTTAAAAAAAATATATATACATATATATTACGCTCCTTTCTTACATAAATCATGGTCATTTTTTCACGCGTTGTAAACTATACACAACAACCTTTGTTGGGCTTATTTTGTTTTTCAAATCACTCTTGAACAATTATTGGCAGATGTAGATTCGGAAAAAAGTAAAAAATAAAAATATAATCTTATTTCATCATCTTTTGTATGTAATGAAAAAGTACGCAGTTCAATTTTAACAATATACTTTTGCCGGTATATCTCGGTAAACTCGGTAAAATTTAGGTACCTACATGTATTACGACTGGCATTGGTCAGTAGTTATGTTTCTACATATCCGCGTCATAAAATGTATGCTTAACTTTGATAGAGATCAGTCATAGTATTCGTTATATAAATAATAAAACAAAGAAGTGTCGAGCTAAAGGGTAATTCGCAGTGGCACTGGGTCGCTGGTAACACAATAAAATATTCAACATTCCGACCTAGTCTGCATTTGGATTTTATTTTAACTGGAGCTAAAATATGTATGTACTTCACGAATAGTGACAGCGTCGCTTCCTAATCGCGCATGTTCTTTTAGTTGTTCTCGATTTGTCATAACGAAAAGTTTGAAAAAAAACTTTATTAATTACTTTGTTTGTTATACCATATTCATATTGCATCTTTTTAAACTATTTTAGCAAAAAAATATTTGTAGTTAGAAGCTTGAAAAAGCCTTTAGTTTAACTTTTTTAAAGTGATTTTTCGTTAAGTTTCTAAACGATTAAAATATTACTATCCAACACAACCTGTCGTATAGTTTCCACATTTATTGAAGTAATGATAACACTGTGACGTCACCTAGCCCTTACTAACGATTCAAATTACTTCAATTCATTTGTTAATTTTATTTCGCTCAATTGCCGTATGATTTCCAACTTATGAGAGGAAATCACCCCATGTCTTACCATGAGTGTCGTCTGAGGCGTTTTTAAAGTTTTCTTCTTATTTTATTTGAATTTGGGTTTTGTTTATGGTCATATTGTGTGAACTAAAAATACATGAATTGGTTGCTACCTCGATCATTAGGGTTTTATTCATTATTATTAGTAAAAAAATATTTAATACAAATATGGTGAATGAAAAAAATTAATTACATTTATAATAATTTAATTACAGTCTTCACCAAGGCCAAACCCAGGCCATGCCAATAAGTGGCCCGCTTAGGCATTCGAACGCGACTATTTTTCTTCGTATTTCGTGTTTGAATTTATTTTTATTTTTAATTGTTACCTCCGTACTTAAAGGTCCCACACCAGCTCAGGCTTAAATTTAATTGCTCATCTAGAAAACCCTTGGCCTTGGCGTAGATTGATTTTTTAAGGACCATGTGCTCATATTTAAGCGCTTATTTGTAAACTTAATAGCCCACTGTCTGGTCAACGATGACTTGCGAAGAACTTACAACACGCGCGAGACCAAACATGTGACCGTGTCATAAGCGGCCGTAGCCCAATGGTCCTAGGACGTATAGGGACGTAGCACTTGTGATCTTGTAGCTGCCGCCGCGCCGCGCCGGTTCGATCCCCACTAGGGATGAGATATACCTGCAACATTCTATACCCGGCCTCAAAGGTATGGGTATGGCCATATACCCAGTATCAAAATACCTACGGGTATGTATGTTCGGACCTAGCTTTAGCGGTCGCCTGTTGGAGACTCGATCGAACGACCATTGGAACATTTGGATGACTTTTTTGAATGAACGTGAACCTTCCGAAGTTTTTTGATTTTGAGTTACGTTTCGTATTTATTTAGTATGAAATGAAATCTTTCCTTCCTACTTTACCAGGCTTAGGACTGTCAACTAAGAGTTTTTTTTTTTTATAAATCTTATGGCACCACTTTATTTTATAAAATAATATGCATTTTAATAATATACTCCTAGCCCGCAAATTACTCCATGTATTTCCGCGGGACTTTTTCGTTGAACGGACTCTATAAATGAACTACTGCGCCGCCGCACCCGCCGCACTGGGTATGACGTCATACCCGATGCAGCCGTACCGTCATACGATTTAGATCGGCGCGTAGCTCGACATTATACCTATCGGGTACGAACCGGGTCTCTGCTGAACATACCAGGTCTGCGTACTGGTAAACTCATACTGGGTTTTTATACCTGTACCAGTATATACGCATCATCCCTAATCCCCACCCATTGCACAACATTCTACGCCCCAGGATTATATGAAGAAACTAATCAATATTAAAAATACAAGATAGAATTTTAATTAAGATAGATAGAACTTAAGTTTAATTATTTTAATTTCTCGAATGTTTTTAAAAGCATCATACCTATGTATATAACTAAACTATTTATTTTTCAAACTAAATCTTTAAAAAGCAAAATATTTTGATCACAATATGTTCCATGTATTTATAGTTTTTCAGTGTGTTTGGTTAATAAGCCGCATTATTAAACGATAATTGTTTTCTGTCATATTAATTAATTTATTTGCCACTTTTTAGGTCAATATCGAATAACTGGTAAATGGTTAAACAAATTTTGAAAAAATTGTTTTTCTCATATAAGTGCATTTAATGTCAAGCCAGTAATAACTAATACAATGATGAAGCATGGCATCGGGATGTGTCTGGTTTGTCCAGTAAAATGAGTCATTTAAGTGGAGAGCAGATAGTCAGTGGTGACTTTAAGTGTACCTAAATTGATTATATTTTTTTTTACGATTTACTCTAATTGTGTTCAATATTCAAGAAATTTTAGTCGACAAGGAAACGCGATCTTTTCATAACAACTTATTACGTATCTGTTTTTATTGTTGTTACCTTAATAGCTTCCTATCCATGGATACTGATGAACAATACGAAAACTGTATATAAGTGTGTACTATATTAAGGCATACGAACAAAGTTCGTGTGCTTCCACATAGAACTCTACTAGCTCAACCATCTCCTATGGCACCATAAATCGTAGCGGAGTATGAAGATCAAAAAAAAATATGCCTCAGTATACACCGTGAAATTTTAATGGTTGTTTTCCCGAAGCAGAACAACTTGCCGTCGGTAGTACTATCGAAACATATTTTTTTTTTTTTTTTTTAGACCTGTTTTGGATTTAAAATTATTAAAAAAAAATATTAGACAACTCGAAAGCGTTGAGCTCTTATTTTGCTTTAAACGTTTATGGATCGTTCTTTACTTTGTCAGCAGCGCGTGCGATTCGAGTAGTACCTACAAGGTCCGTCTAGTGTTACTACTGTTTATCACGCTTTCGAGTTGTCTAATATTTTTTTTAATAATTTTAAATCCAAAACATGTCTAAAAAAAAAAAAAAAATGTTTCGATAGTACTACCGACGGCAAGTTGTTCTGCTTCGGGAAAACAACCATTAAAATTTCACGGTGTATATTCTTCAAGTATTGTAGAAGTAAAGGAATATATCAGCATTATAATGCTGCATATGATATGATACGCAACGAGAGGAGATTCTGTTATAACCAGGTATGCTACTTTGGGTACAGCACAACGATTTCAGTCTTTCTACTTTAAATATTTCAATAGCTGTCTGTGTCCGACATCACCCGTCAAAAATGATATGTTCGTTGTAAAGTGATACATACATTTTGGCGATTATTTTTTTCTTTTTATCAGATATGATATAATATTGGCTATCGTCTTTTAAGATATTAAAGTAAAGTAATATAACTTTATTTATAAAAGTAGCATTTTAAATAAAAACCTAGATAAGATACTGTTTTTATTTTTTATTTTACTAGCAGAGATTTTACACACTTTCTTGTTAATCCCTCGTGATCGCAAGTTTGACGCCCTATTGATTAGTCTACGGCAAGCTTTGTAATTATATTATTTATTATTAAATTTCAAAAAAATATAAAATTAAATTATAAATGTAGGTATTACTCAAATATTCATTTAAAATAATTATAACTATTAGATATCGGAAATGCATATATGACACTTCACAACTTAAAGAAGAAGAAAGAAGATATTTTGTAAGCAAATATTTTCATTGCTTGGGCTAGTGTATATTATGCACTATTTGTCTATCGACATCACATCACTTTACACACATGATTGTATTACCTTATCAACCACAGATGGCACACAAGACAGATGGTGTGTTGTCTGAATGGTAGCTTTTTAATTATTTGGATTTCATAAAAAATGTTAATTAGGTACCTTTAAGATAACAGACACAGTAATCCACAGTATAGCTGCAGGATTTTAGGTAAGTAAAACCTTTTCAACATCATCATCCTTTGATTAGCTTTATAATTTATTCTTGACATCATTTAAAAGTGTCAAAATATGATTCGATTAAATGATGTATTGTTCTATTCAGGCACTTACTTTTAACACACTTTTATTTTTTCAGTGTGTTTAGTTATCTAATAAGCCCTAAAATGGGTATTTTATGCCCCTATTTATAACCCTTTCTCTCTGAGCTTAATGTTTATGCCACTTTGAGGTCAGCAGCGTATAATAAGTAACTCGGCGACGCAAAATTCATTTTTCTCGTAGGTATTTAACGACAAAGATATTAATAACTACTACAATGATGAAGCCTGGCGTCGGGATGTGACGACCCCATCGCCCACTGGTTGTTTCAGTGCAATCAGTCGTAAAGTGGAGAGTTAATGGTCAGAGGTAACATCACAGACCCAACTCTCGAAAATAACTTAAATCCCCACTAAGCACAGAAATACAGAGGCTGAAGGACGTTGGTTGCGTAATCATATTATTGTTGCTATAAAATATAACAACACCGTAACTAAAATTAAAACGCGTGATTGATGAATGTGTAATGTAAACGGATTTTTTCAAAAAGTTGTTAGAATTTTTTTCCTTCTAATTCATATGCGGTGAAAATTCAATCATAATATTAACTCCTGTTACTTATTATTGTTTCCACCGACTTCTACTGAAAACGGTAATTAATTCAGATTCTAATTAATAATACTGAAAAATTCAATGAAATTTAGGTGGGCTCCTGGGAAAACAGGTTTTTTTATCTATATATATATAAAACAAAGACGGGTTGGTTACAACACTTATAACTCGAGATCGGCTGGATCAATTTTCATGGTTTTTGTTTCGTTGGATTTGTCCCCTGGACGCCCTGAATAGCAGAATACATTTTCAAAGAAAGTCGTGTTAGTTACACTATTTATAACTCAAGAACGGCTGAACCGATTTGGCTGAAAATTGGTAGGGAGGTAGCTAAGAACTGGGAGAAGGACATAGGATACTTTTGGGTAGGGGTAGGGTAGGGTAGGGTAGGCTAGGGGTAGGGTTGGGGTAGGGTAGGGTAGGGGTAGGGTAGGGTAGGGGTAGGGTAGGGGTAGGGTAGGGGTAGGGTAGGGGTAGGGTAGGGGTAGGGTAGGGGTAGGGTATGGGTAGGGTAGGGGTAGGGTAGGGGTAGGGTAGGGGTAGGGTAGGGGTAGGGTAGGGGTAGGGTAGGGGTAGGGTAGGGGTAGGGTAGGGGTAGGGTAGGGGTAGGGTAGGGGTAGGGTAGGGGTAGGGTAGGGGTAGGGTAGGGGTAGGGTAGGGGTAGGGTAGGGGTAGGGTAGGGGTAGGGTAGGGGTAGGGTAGGGGTAGGGTAGGGGTAGGGTAGGGGTAGGGTAGGGGTAGGGTAGGGGTAGGGTAGGGGTAGGGTAGGGGTAGGGTAGGGGTAGGGTAGGGGTAGGGTAGGGGTAGGGTAGGGGTAGGGTAGGGGTAGGGTAGGGGTAGGGTAGGGGTAGGGTAGGGGTAGGGTAGGGGTAGGGTAGGGGTAGGGTAGGGGTAGGGTAGGGGTAGGGTAGGGGTAGGGTAGGGGTAGGGTAGGGGTAGGGTAGGGGTAGGGTAGGGGTAGGGTAGGGGTAGGGTAGGGGTAGGGTAGGGGTAGGGTAGGGGTAGGGTAGGGGTAGGGTAGGGGTAGGGTAGGGGTAGGGTAGGGGTAGGGTAGGGGTAGGGTAGGGGTAGGGTAGGGGTAGGGTAGGGGTAGGGTAGGGGTAGGGTAGGGGTAGGGTAGGGGTAGGGTAGGGGTAGGGTAGGGGTAGGGTAGGGGTAGGGTAGGGGTAGGGTAGGGGTAGGGTAGGGGTAGGGTAGGGGTAGGGTAGGGGTAGGGTAGGGGTAGGGTAGGGGTAGGGTAGGGGTAGGGTAGGGGTAGGGTAGGGGTAGGGTAGGGGTAGGGTAGGGGTAGGGTAGGGGTAGGGTAGGGGTAGGGTAGGGGTAGGGTAGGGGTAGGGTAGGGGTAGGGTAGGGGTAGGGTAGGGGTAGGGTAGGGGTAGGGTAGGGGTAGGGTAGGGGTAGGGTAGGGGTAGGGTAGGGGTAGGGTAGGGGTAGGGTAGGGGTAGGGTAGGGGTAGGGTAGGGGTAGGGTAGGGGTAGGGTAGGGGTAGGGTAGGGGTAGGGTAGGGGTAGGGTAGGGGTAGGGTAGGGGTAGGGTAGGGGTAGGGTAGGGGTAGGGTAGGGGTAGGGTAGGGGTAGGGTAGGGGTAGGGTAGGGGTAGGGTAGGGGTAGGGTAGGGGTATGGTAGGGGTAGGGTAGGGTAGGGGTAGGGGTAGGGTAGGGGTAGGGTAGGGGTAGGGTAGGGCAGGGGTAGGGTATAAAAGTCCACCCGTGCGAAGCCGGGGCGGGCCGCTAGTTACTACATAAAAAGCTGATTCTATGGAATCACCTTTAAGTATAGTGCTTTAGTTTCAAATATCCAAGTCCAAGGAGCTACACGGATACCAGACGGTGACTCGCATACAGCCTATTGCTTGCACCTTCTGCTGACAACTGATCCAGACCGCTACTCAGTGTACTTCACCTTTAGGTAGTTCCCACCACTGTCTGGTGAAATCTGTATCTGTCTACTCCCCGCCCGATCCCTGCCCAAAAGGCACTCGGCGGATGTGGTGATACAAGTCAGCAGATTGGGATGAGATGCGGTCCTTCTTTGCATCTTATCCTTAGCAACCTGTCTGCTTCTCTTCTGGTGATCCTACCACCTGCGCCAATGCTGTGACCGATGTGCTACGATTAGCGATGGAATATTTTATTCCGTTCACTGACGTACCGTCGTCTGGCAGAGATCGCCCATGGTTCGGGGCTGAATTTGGACGGGCTGAGGCGCGCAAACATCAGGCATACCTGGCTTGAGTCGATGCTCGTAGGCGCAAGGCAAAGGATATACACGCAAAGAAGAGAATTTTTAACAAGGCTGCCTAGTCCTGCAAAAAGGCTCTACAGAAGGCTCGCTTTGACCATATTAGCCGAATAGGGAACAAACTGGCTTCGTACCCCGCGGGTAGTAAAGCGTTTTGGTCCCTAGCTAAATCAGTCGAAGCAAACTTCTGCCGCCCCTCACTGCCTCCACTGCAGAAGCCTGATGGAACACTGGCTCACACTGCTGAAGAGAAAGCCAACTTGTTTGCTTCTCTGTTTGCGACCTCTTCACGACTAGATGCTGGAAGCGCGATTCCTCCTAACGTTCCAGGAAGCGAGATAGTCATGAATGACATTCACATTCGCCAAAAGGAAGTTCGCAATACGCTTCGTAATCTTGACGTGAATAAAGCCAGTGGCCGTGATGGTATATCTGCCATTATGTTGAGGACATGTGCACCCGAGTTGACTCCTGTCTTAACACGCCTCTTTCGCCTCTCTCTAGAGACTGGACTGGTGCCAAAGTCTTGGAAGCTAGCAAATGTGCAACCCGTGCCCAAAAAAGGTAGTCGTGCTGACCCTTCAAACTACAGGCCTATCTCCATCACCTCCATACTCTGCAAGAGCATGGAGCGTGTTATCAACACCAGGCTTTTAGCGTTCCTAGAAGCTAACAACCACCTCAGCGATCGACAGTACGGTTGCCGTCCGGAAACCGGTTCACTGGGGATCTTCTAGCGTACGCTACCTACATCTGGAGTGAGGCCATCGAGAGACACGGGGAAGCGCTTGCCGTTTCTCTGGACCTCCATACTCTGCAAGAGCATACGGTCTACCTGCTGCATTTTGCGCTTGGATTTCGGATTTCCTGAGGGATCGGTCATTACGAGTGGTCATTGACGGCTGCTCGTCTGAGCAAATGGCTGTCAATGCCGGTGTTCCCCAGGGGTCGTCTCTCTGCGACGCTTTTCCTGCTGAATCAACGATCTGCTGAAGCCCGGTACCTATGGGTATGCAGACGACAGCACGGTCGTGGAGAGCTACACTTCCAATGCGCGGGCCAGTGGGCCGGATATAGAGTTGCTCAGAGAGGCCATGGTTGAACGCTTAAACTTGTCCCTTAAGGCAGTCTCCGATTGGGGCGATGCCAACCTGGTTCAGTTTAACGCTAGTAAAACCCAGGCGTGTTTGTTCTCCGCAAAGAAGAAGCCGTTTCGACTGTCTCCTTCTTTCCGAGATGTATCCGTGCAGTTAACTGACAAGCTTGAGCTGTTAGGCGCTGCTCTTTCATCGACTCTAAATTTTGGTTCATATATATGAGTCGAAGGCCCAAATAGCCTCCAAAAAGCTTGGCATCCTCTCGAAGGTGAGAAAGTACTTCACACCTAATCAGCTGCTTACATTATACAAAGCCCAAGTTAGAGCATGTATGGAGTACTGTTCTCATCTTTGGGATGGTTCCGCCAAGTATCAACTAGAGGCACTGGAGTCGATTGAGAGGCGCGCCAAAAAGTTAATAGGCAACGTAGCCGAGTCTCAGCTGCAAAGCCTTGCGCACCGACGAAGGGTTGCCAGTTTGTCGGTATTTTATCGGATACATTTCGGAGAGTGTGCTAAGGAACTGAACAACTTAGTTCTGCCTTCCCCTTTCTTCTATCGGACAACAAGACACTCGGAGAGGCGCCATCAGTACATGGTCGATATTCCCAAAATACGTACGAAGCGCTTCGAGTCCACGTTTTTTGTACGTACTGCGAAGATGTGGAACTCCTTGCCGGGGTCTATATTTCCCGATAAGTACTATATGGCACAAATATGTGATGGATACTAAAAATAATAATTATTTTTTCAGAAATAGTGCCAATTTTTTTTAACATAAGTTGATTTTTTTTAAATTGTTTGTTAGTTTTGCTTTGAGCCTTTATATCAGAGACGCAGACAAAAATTGGGACATTTTTGAGTGAGTTATTTTAAAACCACTAAGATCGTTTTAGAAACGACGTTGAATGAAGAAATGTTCTTCCTGCAGCCATTTAATATATTATTTAAATAAATTGCAATTACTTTATATCATATTTGTCTGTCAAAGTCATTGTACGGTGTGTCAATTGTAATCGAGTTTGAGTGTACATTGTTACTTTTTGTAATGAAGTATGTTACCAATGTGACACGATTACTACATAACTGTGCACTTCACAACATAGTATAAAACAAAGTCGCTTTCTCCGTCCCTATCCCTATGTATGCTTAAATCTTTAAAACTATGCAACGGATTTTGATGCGGTTTTTTTCATAGATAGATAAATTCAAGAGGAAGGTTTTAATGTATAAAACATCAGCATTGTACCTATGCGGAGCCGGGGATTTCCCATTGTTACTTTTCATTCATGAAACTCCTGATTTAGCCAGTTCAATTGAGTAGTTTTTAGTTTATTATGGTTGTAAGTTATATATTGGTGATAATCCTAAATCTTCGTGCCTGTTTGGTGACTCCAAATGTGTTTAATATAAAACAAATTAAGTCGACGAATAACGACGAATAATTTCCAACGTATTTGCTTTTATTTTTGTAACCTTAATAAATTCTCACCCACAGATACTGATGAAGGATTCAAATGCTGTATTAAAGTGTTTTGTACTATCTTAAAGCACAGACAAAAGTTTTTTTTTAAATTAAAACTTGTGCCTGTGCTTCTTTATTGTACACAACTTGCTCAACCATCTCCTATGGCACCATGAATCTTAGCCGAGAATAAAGATCTATAAAATAAAATATGCCGCGCAATTTTTGCTATTTATATTATTTACGTGTTGTAGAAGAAAATGATTATATTAGCAGTATAATGCTGCATATGATAAGCCACGCGCCACAACTACGCAACGAGAGGAGATTCTGTTGTAACCAGGTATGCTACTTTGGGTACGACACAACGATTTCAGTCTTTCTACTTTACATATTTCAATAGCTGTCTGTGTCCGACATCACCCGTCAAAAATGATATGTTCGTTGTAAAGTGATACATACATTTTGGCGATTATTTTTTTCTTTTTATCAGATATGATATAATATTGGCTATCGTCTTTTAAGATATTAAAGTAAAGTAATCTAGCTTTATTTATAAAAGTAGCATTTTAAATAAAAACATATAAATAAGATACTGTTTTTATATTTTTTATTTTACTAGCAGAGATTTTACACAATTTTTCACACATTCTTGTTAATCCCTCGTGATCGCAAGTTTGACGCCCTATTGATTAGTCTATGGCAAGCTTCTTAGTTATAATATTTATTATTAAATTTCAAAAAAATATAAAATTAAATTATAAATGTAGGTATTACTCAAATATTCATTTAAAATAATTATAACTATTAGATATCGGAAATGCATATATGACACTTCACAACTTAAAGAAGAAGAAAGAAGATATTTTGTAGATATTTTGTAAGTAAATATTTTCATTGCTTGGGCTAGTGTATATTATGCACTATTTGTCTATCGACACCACATCACTTTACACACATGATTGTATTACCTTATCAACCACAGATGGCGCACAAGACAGATGGTGTGTTGTCTAAATGGTACCTTTTTAATAATTTGGATTTCATAAAAATTGTTAATTAGGTACCATTAGGATAACGGACACAGTAATCCACAGTATAGCTCCAGGATTTTAGGTAAGTAAAACCTTTTCAACATCATCATCCTTTGATTAGCTTTATTATTTATTCTTGACATCATTTAAAAATGTCAAAATATGATTCGATCAAATGATGTATTGTTCTATTCAGGCACTTACTTTTAACGCACTTTTATTTTTTCAGTGTGTTTAGTTATCTAATAAGCCCTAAAATGCGTATTTTATACCCCTATTTATAACCCTTTCTCTCTGAGCTTAATGTTTATGCCACTTTGAGGTCAGCAGCGTATAATAAGTAACTCGGCGACGCAAAATTCATTTTTCTCGTAGGTATTTAACGACAAAGATATTAATAACTACTACAATGATGAAGCCTGGCGTCGGGATGTGACGACCCCATCGCCCACTGGTTGTTTCAGTGCAATCAGTCGTAAAGTGGAGAGCTGATGGTCAGTGGTAACATCACAGACCCAACTCTCGAAACTAACTTAAATTCCCACTAAGCACAGAAATACAGAGGCTGAAGGACGTTGGTTGCGTAGTCATATTATTGTTGCTATAGAATATAACAACACCGTATCTAAAATTAAAACGCGTGATTGATGAATATGTAATGTAAACGGATTTTTTCAAAAAGTTGTTAGAATTTTTTTCCTTCAAATTCATATGCGGTGAACATTCAATCATAATATAACTCCTGTTACTTATTATTGTTTCCACCGACTTCTACTGAAAACGGTAACTAATTCAGATTCTAATGAATAATACTGAAAAATTAAATGAAATTTAGGTGGGCTCCTGGGAATCACTAGAACAGGTTTTTTTATTACTACTTAAAAAGCTGATTCTATGGAATCACCTTTAAGTATAGTGCTTTAGTTTTAAATATAAAATTCTTATTATTTTCATATCTGAATTGTAATAGTTTGTTTGTTTGTTGAAATATTGTTTCTCCCAACAATATTTCAAATTTGAATAATTATTTTAAATTTATTTTTAAATTTGTATCACACTGATATTATATTGATGCCATGTTTGTAAGTCTAGGTACATTGTATATTATTTTAATTATGAATGTATCCTATGTAATAAGATTGAATTGAAAGAATAATGACAGCGTCGCTTTCTTATTGCGCATATTCTTTTAGTTGTTCTCGATTTGTCATAAGGAAAAGTTTGAAAAAAAAAACTTAATTAATGACTTTGTTTGTTATATATTATTATCTTATTAAACTATTTTATCAAAAAAATATTTGTAGTTAGAAGCTTGAAGAAGCCTTTAGTTTAACTTTTTTAAAGAGATTTTTCGTTAAATTTCGAAACGATTAAAATATTACTATCCAACACAACCTGTCGTATAGTTTCCACATTTATTGAAGTAATGATAACACTGTGACGTCACCTAGCCCTTACTAACGATTCAAATTTCTTCAATTCATTTGTTAATTTTATTTCGTTCAATTGCCGTATGATTTCCAACTTATGACAGGAAATCACCCCATGTCTTCCCATGAGTGTCGTCAGAGGCGACTAAGCCATATACCTACAGCAGATGGATGGGCAGCAGCATCTATCAGCTACATTATATTTGTTACTGATGTAAATACTGTTCGTTTTTTAAGTTTTCTTCTTATTTTATTTGAATTTGGGTTTTGTTTATGGTCATATTGTGTTAACTAAAAATACATTAATTGGTTGCTACCTCGATCATTAGGGTTTTATTCATTATTATTAGTAAAAAAAATTAATACAAATATTGTTTTTGAAAAAAAATAACTACATTTATAATAATTTTATTACAGTCAGCCAAACCCAGGCCATGCCAATAAGTGGCCCGCTCATGCATTCGAACGCGACTATTTTTCTTCGTCTTTCGTGTTTGATTTTTTCTTACTTTTAATCGTTACGTCTGTACTTAAAGGTCCCACAACAGTTCAGGCTTAAATTTAATTGCTCATATAGGAAACCCTTGGCCTTGGCGTAGATTGATTTTTTAAGGACCATGTGCTTATATTTAAGCGCTTATTTGTAAACTTAATAGCCCACTGTCTGGTAAACGATGACTTGCGAAGAACTTCAAATGAACAGAAGAAAAAACGTTCAACACGCGCGAGACCAAACATGTGACCGTGTCATAAGCGGCCGTAGCCCAATGGTTCTAGGGACATAGCACTTGTGATCTTGTAGCCGCCGCCAGTTCGATCCCCACCCATTGCACAACATTCTACGCCCCAGGATTATATGAAGAAACTAATCAATATTAAAAATACAAGATAGAATTTTAATTAAGATAGATAGAACTTAAGTTTAATTATTTTAATTTCTCGAATGTTTTTAAAAGCTCATACCTATGTATAACTATAGAGTAAGTGCACCAATTATGGACTGGTTCCGTAATATGGACTACCCGCGTTTCTCAAAAACCGTCCATCACATTAAGCCATCGTTCGCCGCACGCTAAGCTCCATCCCTCCTGCGGCTCGCTTGCTGCTTGCCGGTCAACAGAGAGCACGCACATATTCACGGCACCCATTTTTCGTTTTTATCAACGCGCGATTTAATTTTTTACCTATCTTCGTAAGCTCATAATTTCAGCAAATATTACTGTTTGGGAAAGTGGATTAGACTAGAGGAAAGATGAGTTATTATGATTATTAATATTAAAATGCAATATCCAATAGTTTTTATAATTGTCTTAGCAACAATATTAACCTATAAATGTATGTGTATTTAAATCATTTGAACCCAATTTACACTGAGGTCCATATTTAAAACCATGTGGTCCATATTTTGTACACTTTTTGCAAAGGTACAAAAACGACTTATTTTAGAAAAAGTTGATTATTTCTAAGATGTTCATGTTTCTTAAGAATTGTAATAATCGTTTTTGATACCAAATAACTATCAAACTGTTCAAAATATATAAAACTGTTTAAGCTCAAAAATTCTGAGTTTTATTTCGCAAAATCCTTATGGTGGTCCATAATTGGTGCACTTACTCTACTATTTATTTTTCCAACTAAATCTTTAAAAGAAAAATATTTTGATCATAATATGTTCCATGTATTTATAGTTTTTCAGTGTGTTTGGTTAATAAACCGCATTATTAAACGATAATTGTTTTCTCTCATATTAATTAATTTATTTGCCACTTTTTAGGTCAATATCGAATAACTGGTAAATGGTTAAACAAATTTTCCGGAAAAAAACGGAAAATTTGTTTTTCTCGTATAATTGCATTTAATGTCAAGCCAGTAATAACTACTACAATGATGAAGCATGGCGTCGGGATGTGTCGACCCCATCGCCCACTGGTTAGTCCAGTAAAATGAGTCATTTAAGTTGAGAGCTGATAGTCAGTGGTGATTTCTAAAAGCCTTAACAGTTGTCTGTCAAAGTCAATGTACGTTGTTATTGTAATCGACTTTAAGTGTACCTAAATTGATTAATTTTTTTTACGATTTACTCTAATTGTGTTCAACATTCAAGAAATTTTAGTCGACAAGGAAACGCGATCTTTTCTTTACAACTTATTAGGTACGTATCTGTTTTTATTGTTGTTACCTTAATAGCTTCCTATCCATGGATACTGATGAACAATTCGAAAATTGTATATAAGTGTGTACTATATTAAGGCATACGAACAAAGTACGTGTGCTTCCACATAGAACACTACTAGCTCAACCATCTCCTATGGCACCATAAATCTTAGCGGAGTATGAAGATCAAAAAAAAATATGCCTCAAATATATATTCTTCAAGTATTGTAGAAGTAAAGGAATATATCAGCATTATAATGCTGCATATGATAAGCCACGCGCCACAACTACGCAACGAGAGGAGATTCTGTTGTAACCAGGTATGATACTTTGGGTACGACACAACGAGTTCAGTCTTTCTACTTTACATATTTCAATAGCTGTCTGTGTCCGACATCACCCGTCAAAAATGATATGTTCGTTGTAAAGTAATACATACATTTTGGCGATTATTTTTTTCTTTTTATCAGATATGATATAATATTGGCTATCGTCTTTTAAGATATTAAAGTAAAGTAATATAGCTCTATTTATAAAAGTAGCATTTTATATAAAAACCTAGATAAGATACTGTTTTTTATATTTTTTATTTTACTAGCAGAGATTTTACACAATTTTGCACACATTCTTGTTAATCCCTCGTGATCGCAAGTTTGACGCCCTATTGATTAGTCTACGGCAAGCTTTGTAATTATAATATTTATTATTAAATTTCAAAAAAATATAAAATTAAATTATAAATGTAGGTATTACTCAAATATTCATTTAAAATAATTATAACTATTAGATATCGGAAATGCATATATGACACTTCACAATTTGAAAAAGAAGAAAGAAGATATTTTGTAAGTAAATATTTTCATTGCTTGGGCTAGTGTATATTATGCACTATTTGTCTATCGACACCACATCACTTTACACACATGATTAATATTAAGGTAATACACCTTATCAACCACAGATGGCGCACAAGACAGATGGTGTGTTGTCTAAATGGTACCTTTTTAATTATTTGGATTTCATAAAAATTGTTAATTAGGTACCATTAGGATAACAGACATAGTAATCCACAGTATAGCTCCAGGATTTTAGGAAAGTAAAACCTTTTCAACATCATCATCCTTTGATTAGCTTTATTATTTATTCTTGACATCATTTAAAAATGTCAAAATATGATTCGATCAAATGATGTAGGTATTGTTCTATTCAGGCTCTTACTTTTTACGCACTTTTATTTTTTCAGTGTGTTTATTTATCTAATAAGCCCTAAAATGTGTATTTTATACCCCTATTTATAACCCTTTCTCTCTGAGCTTAATGTTTATGCCACATTGAGGTCAGCAGCGTATAATAAGTAACTCGGCGACGCAAAATTCATTTTTCTCGTAGGTATGCGCGTATTTAACGACAAAGATATTAATAACTACTACAATGATGAAGCCTGGCGTCGGGATGTGACGACCCCATCGCCCACTGGTTGTTTCAGTGCAATCAGTCGTAAAGTGGAGAGCTGATGGTCAGTGGTAACATCACAGACCCAACTCTCGAAACTAACTTAAATCCACACTAAGCACAGAAATACAGAGGCTGAAGGATGTTGGTTGCGTAGTCATATTATTGTTGCTATAAAATATAACAACACCGTATCTAAAATTAAAACGCGTGATTGATGAATATGTAATGTAAACGGATTTTTTCAAAAAGTTGTTAGAATTTTTTTCCTTCAAATTCATATGCGGTGAACATTCAATCATAATATAACTCCTGTTACTTATTATTGTTTCCACCGACTTCTACTGAAAACGGTAACTAATTCAGATTCTAATGAATAATACTGAAAAATTAAATGAAATTTAGGTGGGCTCCTGGGAATCACTAGAACAGGTTTTTTAATTACTACTTAAAAAGCTGATTCTATGGAATCACCTTTAAGTATAGTGCTTTAGTTTTAAATATAAAATCCTTATTTTTTTCATATCTTTTATTATACATCACATTATTTGGGGGATAATGCTGTTCGCGTCCGTGGGCTTTAGCTCTAGTCACCCACACGTGTCCCCTGGGTAGCGCCAAATGAACAGCACATCTAGTGGTAGGTTTCGACCGCGGTTTGTCACCACCCTCAAGGCAAAGCCATGCCGCCAAGTGACTTTCTTCGCGTTCCGGCATGTTGCCTTGAGTAGCCATCGTGGAAGGGGAGTCTGGGCAGTTGTGTGGCTTTGCGAACCGGTTCCGGTGCTGCGTGGTGTCTGTGCTGGGTGACTGTTCGTGGAGGGTAGCGGGATCCTAAGCACGGTCTTCCGCTGGCCGACCGCAGGTAGTAGGGGGCCCAATTAGTAGGAAAACCACCTATGAAAGGCTGCCCCGCCAACTAGCGAAAAATCCCAGGATGCGTCACCGTGCCGGTTGGCGACCGGATGCGAGGGCCCGGTGAACATCTCTGGGGGGGGTTAGGGCGTCCCCGCGTGCTCCAGATCAGTCTCCCGTCGGTGCAGCATCATGTGTGTATTGCGTGGTACTCGTTTATGTTACGCCTCGCCCAACTGTCCCTTTTCTACTTGTCTGTTCGTCATCAAAAATAAATGAAAATAAAAAACAATAGGAAACTGGTAAAACAGCGGTTGCACTCCCTCGCACTAAAAGTGCACTTTTATAACATCCGAGGTCTGCACTCCAATCTCATCCCGGTCCATCACCACCTTGAGACCGAAAAACCACATTTGCTGTTCCTCACGGAGACGCAAATCAGATGTCGAGCCGACGCAGCATACTTGCACTACCCAGGGTACACCCTGGAGCACAATTTCAGGCCACGCGCTGGCACCTGCGTGTATGCTCGTGATGACATCTGCTGTCGACGTCTCCGTAACATTGAGGATTCCAGTTTCTCTGTATTGTGGGTTCTGGTGGACACTGGCTTGGAGCAGATACTCTATGCCAGTGTCTATCGGTCGCACACCGATAACATGGAGACAACCAGGTTGTTTCAGTATCTTTCTGACTCAGCTGAATTAGCTCAGCTCAGGTACCCATCGGCGCAGCTAGTTGTTCTGGGGGACTTCAACGCCCACCACCAGGAGTGGCTGTACCCATACCAGAACACCGACCTTGCGGGGAGACTAGCGTATGCATCTGCTCTGACGCTTGGTCTCTGCCAACTGGTAACTGGGCCGACACGGGTGCCCGACATTGATGGCCATACGGCCAATTGCTTAGACCCCTTCTGTTGACAACCGATCCAGACCGATATCAAGTCGCGGTTTCCTCACCGTTAGGTAGCTCCGACCACTGTCTGGTGAAATCTGTGTCTGTCTACTCGCCACCCGATCCCGATCTCAAGGGGACTAGGCGTGTATGGCGATACAAGTCAGCAGATTGGGATGAGATGCGGCATTTCTTCGCGTCTTACCCTTGGCTGCGCTTATGCTTCTCTTCAGACGACCCGGCTCGCTGCGTGGAGGCCGTTTCTGGAGTGATATGCCAGGCAATGAAGTATTTCATTCCGTTTTCTGATGTCTCACTCCAAGACAAAGCCCGCCCATGTTTCAACGCTGAGTGTGATAGTGCTGAGGCACATAAGCACTCTGCTTACCAAGCGTGGGCGGATGCTCGAGCCCGCAAAGCGCCAAATATTCGGAAACTGAAGAAAGCCTACAATAGTGCTGCCAAGTCTTGCAAACGTACCCTACGCAAGGCCCGCTTTGACCATATTGGCCGCATTGGAGCCAGACTAGCATCTTACCCATCCCATATACCCAGGAAGTGGTGGCTATGGTAAATACCCTCCCTCGGGAGGAGGCCCATATTCAGCAGTGGATGTTATACGGGCAAAATGTTTTTCTTTTTAATAAACTAATGATGTTTATTTACCTTTTTCAGTAATTGCTGCGATGTAAGAGTGGATCTTGGTCGGAGATTGGCGTTTCAATACAGAAAAAAGAAAATGATTCCCATAAATAAAGCAATGCTATGGATAACTATACGATTTAGATTTATCTATTTAAGTAGCGGGGAAGCAAAGAAGTTTGGGTTTCGTCGTGGTAGGAAAAAATGTTTTTTGGATCATCGTCTGCTTTCGTCATACAAGTAGCACATAGTAACCCTTTGATATAAAAAAATCATTATGATTTCCATGACGTAAAGAGTCTATTTTCTAGCAGTCATTTTTTTTTTTCTGGGGATTTCGGTAATTTACGAAAATATGTATATTTGATTCTGCAAGACGATTTCCATTATTTAAAGTTAAATGAATATCACTTTCTGCCGATGCATAAGTTCTTTTAAGTCCTTAAAGGATAGTATTGAATCTTAGTGGATATTTTGATTTGTTCGAATTCTGAAATTGCTTGACATAGGTAATTAATATATTTTTATTTTAGTATAAGTAGCGTTGATTTTTTTCTCTTAGGATAAATTTTCACGTACCTAATGGAATTTTATTTAATCTTAGCCTCTTATTCTGATTGCAAATTTTAATGGCACTCAGTATTTTTAAATTTTGTTAAAAATATTAAGAGGGCTTTATTTCAGTTATATGCTCGAGTGTATTGCAAGATAATTTTATTTGTTAGCTTGGATTAAAACAATTAGGCCGGATCTTAGCTAGTATTAGGAACGGTAGCGTTGGGGCCCTGTGGAAATACTTTTTGTATGTTTTTTTGCTAGTCCCTTGACCCGATGCTCTTATTATATAATAATACAATTAGTGCAGTCATTGAAGCGAAAAATAAGGTCTTGCCTCCGATTTTTTTACTGTGAACCGATTTGCATGAAATTTTGTAATTAGGCTCATCTTACCCTTAACTTCAAAAGTGAAAATGATCTGAGCTCCGCATATTATTTTTAAGGGGTGTAAACAACCCCTTAATGGAAAAATTGACATTACGCCATTTTATCGTTAGAATACGATTAGTTTTTGGACCATAACTCCTTCAACTCTGATAGCATCACAACTTATAAATAACCATTTTAAAGGTAATTAAAAGAGCTACAACTTTAGATTACAATATTATGAGAATAACCTTTTGTTTGAAAACGGTGAAGAGTCAAAGGGCTCGAGAGAGACGGTGATTGCGCTGCCGCGCGCTCTTTAAACAATCATATCTCCGTCAATTTTTGTGCGGCAGAAAAACTAAAAACAATGAAAATTTTGTCAGAAAAAGACCTACATTTTTATTATTATACTTTTATACGTCTCATTCATCATTTTTCGGATATTATGAAAAGAAGGTGGTTTTTGTAAAAAAATGAATTTTTTTTTTTCTAAAATCGTGATTTATTTGAAAAATATGTGTCCTGCTGCTAGAATCCATCAAACTCTTTATATTGAAGTTAATTCTAGACGGAATACGATTAATTTTAATTTTGGTGGAAATGGCACTTATGAAACCTATTGATTTTAAAGAAAAAACTATTAGTCTAGTCAACAAGTTCAAAAACATGTTAAATAGAAATAAAGCTCCTATAAATATGTGCCATAGCTCATTCGATTCGGAATGACGTCTAGAAAAATGCTTTTTAAGGGTATATTAGCACATAAACAAATGCGATTGTTATCAACAAAATAAGATAAAAAAGGTATTTAGATTTTCGTTTTTAACTTTTAAAATAATGATACTTAAGGAATTTTCAGAAAAGATCCTGAAAGAAGAGGAAATTTCCTTAAATTATAACTTATTTGCATTACAGCTCACTCATTTTACATGCAAAAGACTTTTAACAGTGCTCATTTCAAGAACTACAAAACCCAATTTCATTAGAATGCATAAAATGTATCTGCTCGCCACTAGAGGGAGAGGGAAATTTAATCGATGTATTCAATACATTGATAAAATTTCAGACAAAATAAAAAACGGCTTTGATCTTTAATATTTAATTCAATATTGCACTTAGAACACTTTATAAAAACCCGATTTGTTCAGTTTTTTACCTGCTACATTTTGTATAGGTATCATGAAATTTTCGTAAAAATGCATATTTTTGGAGATATTTGCAAAAAAACCGATGAAAAACGTGAAAAAATTCCGAATTTTTAAGTACCAATAACTTGAAAAGTATTGGGTATTTTGAAAAGCAAAATTACACCACCGAGAACAGGCGGACTTAAGGTCATTTTCACTTTTGAAGTTAAGGGTAAGATGAGCCTAATTCCAAAATGTCATGCAAATCGGTTCACGGTAAAAAAAATCGGAGAAATAACGCTTCAAAAATTCACTAAATGTATTTGATATTTTTTCTACACGAGTCAGGTAATTGTCAAGTTAGGTATGGAAGGATTTTGGACCAGCCCTCACCGGTTGCTCAAAATTTTCCTTGGAGGAGTAATATAGTGGGGTTGAAGTTTTAACCCCTCACTACATTGACCGTGATGACGTATCTACGATCTATTTTTATATTTGAAAAAATTACCAAAATGGACTTCAAGAATGATGTTGATATGAATCAGATGTAATAATAATTATTAATTTAATTAAAAGTCGAACAATACTGATAGATAGTATAATCGAATGTGAGAAGTGTTGGTGTTAAGTGTGTATTCGATAATATACGATAACAAAGTGTGCCATCTTTTATTTATATCCATTTGATAGTGATCGTACCCTCACACACCCTCTTGGAGGATTGCAGGCATTGCAGTAGATACTAATCACATTTAGCATAATTATTATAAACAGGTAATTCAGAGTCATCTGGCTAGATGACAATGAATAACCTTTTTATAGTATGTCATAGTGTGGTGTTACAAGATTATGATAGTTATCAAGCGGCAACGGGAATAACGCGGGTAAAGCTGCGCGCGGGAATCTAGTCAGATTATCATGTTTTATTTATTTCACACAACAAGTTTCACCCGCGTATCTCCCGTCCCCGTAGGAACTTCATAATTAAATAGGGTGAAAAAGAAGACAAGAACAGATATTTTTAAATCGGACCAGAAATAACAATAAAACAAACATACTTACACTATTCAGCTATAAATAACAGTATAGATATAGCGACAACCGCCGTGGCGTAGCGGTAGGTATTTGGCTCGCTTTAAATCTCGGAGGTCGTGGGTTCGATGCCCACGCCGGAAAAGAAAATCTTTGTGTAGATTCTAAGATTTCTTTCTAGGTATGGTTGACTGAGGACTAACCTCCGTGCCTCGGAAAGCACGTTAAGCCGTTGGTCCCGATTGTTATAACATCATCTATAAAAATCGTATACCGAAACGGGGAGCAGCGTTTCCTTGTGTATTACAACATAATACTGCGGTCACCAATCCGCCTGCCAGGCGTGGTGTCTATGGCAAAAACTGTCCCTCAGTAGGAGGCCCTTGTTCAGCAGTGGACGTTATACGGGCTGATGATGATTAAGATGATGATAGATATAACTATTTTGTATCCAAATGTTTCCTTGTTTGATAATTACTACATAGTATAAAACACTACTACTACTTATGCTATGATCTTATACAATTCTTATCTATCTATAGAGTTATTCAAGAGGAAGGTTTATAAAATTCGCTGCTTTAATGTGAAAATGACCCAAAATAAGGTTATGATTCAATACAAATTGATCTGTAATATCATGTGACTAAAACACATTATCGTAAACTTGCACATTTGGCTTTGTGTCACTATCACTCTCAAGCGATAGATATGTATAGGTTGCACAGTCATTTATAAAATCAGAAGAAGTTAAGTATGAGACATTTAAGGCATCGCAGCGTTATAAAATGGCAATGATTTCTTTATACTTATTTAGATATTCATTATCATCAGCCTGTTGTAGTCCACTGCTGAACATAGGCCTCCCCCATCGATTTCCAGCGGGATCGCTAGCGGCCTGCATCCACCGACTCCACGCGACCTTTATGAGGTCGTCGGTCCATCGTGCGGTCGTCCTACGCTGCGCTTGCCAGTTCGTGATCTTCACTCGAGAACCTTTTTGCTCCATCCGCCGTCAATTCTTCAAACTATGCGTCCTACCCATTGCCACTTCAGCTTGCTAATCCGTTGAGCTATGTGAGTGACCTCCGTCATCCTGCGGATCTCTTCATTTCTGATTCGATCACACTGGGAAACTCCGAGCATAGCTCTTTCTTAGTAAGATATTGATCAGCTATTTTGTCTTATTCATATATTTGTGGGTTCATAATCTTTACATTGCAAAAGAGTCACAACTCTCAATTAGCTTATCAACAGATCGTTTAGATATTGTGATTTTTCTTTTTCAGTTCATTGTTAATATGGTGCATAAGATCTACCTAATAGGAATTAAGACTAAAAAATATAATTAGTCCGTCAGTTAGATTACCAAAGAATATTGGACACGTATTTTATTTCGTTCCTCAAACTAAAAATTACGAAGATACAACGCGTTGAAGTTTCATGTGACGTCACTTCTATGTACTATTTTACCTAGTAGTGACGTCACAAGCCCTTATCTCTTGGACTTTATAGTTTGTTGTTGCTCTGTATCTTGGTCAATTTTAATTGATTTGTTAAATAAAAAATACGTGTCCAATTATTTTTCTAGTCTAATCTCTAATCTAACTAACGGACTAATAATATTTTTTTAGTCTTCCTGCCTATTATGTACCTTCTACATACTATCTTATTGTTATCTTCGGCTCTTCTAGGCTCTAGGTTTGTATATATAGCCATTGCTATCCTGAATGAAGAGCTAAATTTGTAATGAAATCTAGTCTATGTCTAAAGGACGTGTTTTATAAAAATTTGAAAAGAGGCTCAGGCTCGAAAGTGTAAGAAACAATCCAAAAAGAGTATTTCTAAACGGTGAACGCATATTTAAAATAGCTTGTGTATTTTGTGAACCTATTAAATCTTATCTCTTTACAATAATAGTATAGTTTTTCACAACTATTAATAAAATTATTAATAAAACAGGACTCAAACCTGCATCTTAGGTTAAGCCCCTAATGCCTTAACCAATTATTCTACGGTGGAATCCTAACGGTCATTGAAATGTATCGATCTCTTTTATAACACGTCTCTAGGGGGACATTAGTGCCATCTATCGGCAATGATTCGCATTTTATTAATCTCAATTTTGAAACAAACTTTTCCGTTAAGTATTTAAAAATATTTAAAAATTAGTATAGTTAATATGTTGTGTTCATATTATTATGAATATGAATTCATTGATATTTATTCAGCACTTAGGTGTTTACATACACTTGTACTTGTTAGGTATTACGTAACTACACACGGATTCTGCTAAGTTAGATTACGATAAACACCACCACGGCTACGTAATTTATTTAATTCAACTGTTAGGTATTACGTAACTTGTTCTACAGTTATATTAATATGTTATTATTAAATACTAGATTTTGCGTAGATGTCGCGTAGGTACTCCATATTAACTTAAATGCCCATTTTCCGGTTCTTAGGAATAAAAACTCGATAAAAAGTCACACACTTATAGTTTATATTAGAAAAAGAGTGCAGAATGCTAATATATATAATTTTTTAATTATGATCGAATTCCAATTAATATATTTAGCAGTAACAACTTCTATTTAATGTTGGTTCGTTAAAATATTAATAACCAGCTGACCCGACAGACGCTGTCTTAACTAAAAGTCTAAATTAAATTGAACTTTCTGAACTAACCGTGATGTGCTAAGAGCAGCACGCATTCTGTCAATGTTATGCCAAACGCCATAAAATTTCAATAAAAAAGTTTATATTGACTTTATGAAGATTAATAACGCTAAGGTTACATTAGCAAATTTTATATGGTGGTAACATATTCTTAATTTTTCAAATTATTCGCGCAATTTTCTTATTTTTTTCATTCATAAGAATCGTCTCCATACATAACAAACACAACACAAAAGAATTTGCCAATCGACCCCGCCGTCGTTAACGCGTGATGCCGTGACAAAAGGAAATAGAGATTCATAGACTACAGGCCTTACGCGGTTTCAAACGTAGATCCCGTTTCCATGGGAACGTTGTTTTAAAATATAGCCTAAGAGTAACCCTATATGGGTTAGTTTTAGGCTATCCATACTTACTTTATAAGTATATAATATTTCAAAGGTTTATAGTGTGTTACAACGTAATACTGCGGTCACCAACCCGCCTGCCAAGCGTGGTATGGCAAATAACCTCCCATGAGAGGAAACCCATGTTCAGCAGTGGACGATGATGATGATGATGATTAGCACACTCACTTACCTCGTATATCATACCACTAACATACGTAGATGCAGACTTTAATGATGATCAGCTGAAAACATTATCATACCACGGTAACACTTTAAGACGTAAACTAAAATGAAAATAAAAATATATTTGATAGAGGTATCAAACAGGCTTTTATTTCATTTTAAGGCGTTAGCTGTAAATACTATTCTCCAATATTTAGTAAAGCGTAAAAGTGAAGTTTTTTTTTTTTCTCCAATTTCACGTATTCCATTCTAAAATATATTTTCCTATTTGCTCTAAATATATAGGTATTCATATGAACGTATTTTAATAACAGTACACACTTTATTGTTCATGTATAAATATCTACTATAATCCAGCACTAGTTTTATAATAATCTAAAATAATAACTCGTATACCAATTATTTGTTGCTGTTAAATATTACTATAATGCTATATTTTCACTCATTACCCTATCTAAGCATATAGTAGTTACTCCCACCACGTTAAACTAATGAATGAATACACTTTACGCACACTCACAGAAGCAGAGCTGTTGTAGTAAATTTCCACCCTCGATACACACATAAAACAAGAGCCTATACGAGCCGGTGCATCGATAGATTTATGAAACGTAGTATATCCCAGTCGCGCGAATATCTACCTCAACTAACGAAATACATGGTTGAATTTCCAATGCAGCTGTGCTAGACAGTCGTTTATATATAAATGCGACAGAGAATGTATATCAAGGGCGCTCGTTCAATGCGCAGCATCAAATGCAATGCTGGAGCCGCCGTGGACGGACATATCAGTCACGGAGCTTCTTAGTAAATCACGGCCGCCTCTCGTGCTCCCCGGTCACGCTCACGTAAGATGAAATCATTTTACCCCACCCATGCTTTATCCTTAAATAAAAAACTACATTAGATCTAAATGCTTGTATTTTATCTCTGTAATTCAATATTTCCTTTGACCTTGAACTTTTGATCTATATTCTACTTAGCTATCTTTATCTTTGGTGTCTGTTCTATCACAGTTTGGGATAGTTTGTAACGGGCGTCGCTCGGGCGACGTTCATTTGTCGTTTCAGGGTCGGGGGCGCCGTCTGCGCCCTCGAACGCTCTTTTTGAGACTGAACGAGACTTATTACTATACACAGCTAGGTTTAGATTGGGACTGTTGCGCGGCGTGTGCTGTGTGGCACAGGCGCGAAGCTCGTCCTCAGCGATCGATACGGGCGACGACCTTGCGCGGTGGAACAACATCGTCAACCCCCCATCCTTATCTCCCCACAAAAATTTTGGGATAACCCTAAGAAAACTTGAAACGCGGCCAAAATACCCAAAAATATGCTGACTCTACTGTACTCACTGCTCTGTAACTATATATCTAGCAGAGTGCACCACAGCTCTCACAAACCAGCTCTAATACAGCTTCACCTTCAATAGTTATAAAAGCATCGCATCGGAAAATGTACAATGTTCATAACCAACGCTTCTATAAAACGCATTTCCTCGAAAATGCCACCGAGCAACCAGAAACTTTTGCAGCCTGTGAAATGTAGAGAGAATTCGAGCAAAATTAAATTTTCAATAGCAGCGAGACTCGTGGCTCCACTGTGAGCGTTGTACATAGTAGGAATAATAAATATTTTCACTTCGTGTTTAAGTGTTATTGCCGTGTCAAGTAATAATGAATATAGTAATTGACGTGTACATGTTTTTTTTTTTTTTTTTTAATATTAAAATATTAATGTTTTTTTTTTACCTTTATATTATATTTAGGTATATTGATGGAATAATAAAAATGATTGCCACGGCATGATTTTATCACTATATAAGCTCATCAAAGTTAGCATTGAATAAAAGTGAGTTTCAAGAATACATTTCCGACTAAAACCCATACTCTTGAAACTCACTTTTATTTAATGCTAACTTTGGTGTAGTTTGGTGTTTCTAAGGTAATAAAACATGAAGATTATTTTATATAACATTAGTAAGGATTATGTTTGCGCCTACCTATATATTAAAAAAAGAATAACGCTTTTGTATTTCGAAAAAAAGAATAACGTTTAAACTAGAATAGTTTAAAAGTAAAATCACAATAACACTAATAGTACTTTAAATATGAACTGATTCAAAAAAAAGTGAAAAATAATGGTTTAATGGAGAAACAAGGTTCGATGTAATCACGTGCTCCGTAACTGAGTTACACTACAAAACTGACGATAATTGGATAAATTGAGGCGCTACGGTGGCCGGTACCGAGGATTGCGTCTGTGCCGTTCGACTGTGTGCTCGTACTATCGATTCGCTTCCAACTGCCTACGTAAGGGGATTAGTGGAAAGTCAGTTGGCGTATTCATTAATTTGCGATACTCAGAATGTGGTTACACTTTAACATAATGTATGTTGTTCACTTAACTGTTCGGTGAAGTTGATAGTTTTGAATAAGCGAAAGATATTTATTTATTTGATTTTTTGTTACGAATGCTAAACTTTTTTGCGAAAAAAGAAAAATAGAAGTGTCAGGAAAGAAACGAAAATCAGAACCTATGTATATTACTTTTAAATCTATACAAATAGCTGAACAGTTTGCTGGTTTGCTTGAATGCGCTAATCTTGAAAAAATATTTTAGAGATACCATATATTCAATTATGTAGTTCCTTCGGGAACGGGAGTTACGCGGGTGAGACCCGCGTAAGGCAAGTATATTATGAATTTTGTTTTTTTTTTTGGACACGGAATACCAATAAAAAAATATTCATTAATTGGTTCCTACATTTTTTATTATTATCCATTAAAACAAGCGAATCCAAACCAAGCAAACCGCTGTCTGTCTGTACCTATATATGCTTAAATCTTTAAAACTACGCAAACGGATTTTGATGCGGTTTTTTCTAATAGATAGATAGATTCAAGAGGAAGGTTTATATTATTATGTATAATAAATGCATAAAAGTCCAAGTGACGGGGCGGGCCGCTAGTGATTTTATAAAACAACTACATTCACACATTTAAAACTTTTAGTAGAACCAGTCTAATGGGAATAGACATTGGCTTCTTTTTCACTCGAAACTTACGGTTCCCGTGAGATAGAATCTAACAGATGAAAACACAAGACTAATAAGCAATTTATTTAACGAGTAACTTTAAAAAAGCAGCTAAAGTATACGTAACTTCGCAAGCAAGTCTCTGGTTTGTATAAGCCCGTTGAAGACAACTAATGAAACAAAAAATTAAAAAAATGGTCATGAGCCTCCTCTTTACCTAACTTGTTGCCAAGGTATGTAAAGAGGAGACAGGGTCGTTGAGGGATATTTCTATAATCACGATTGGTAGACGGATTGGTGATCACAATTAGATGGTGAGTATCCTTTAGCTTTGATAGATGCTGCTGCCCATCCATCAGCTGTATGTCTTTAGCCGCCTCTTACGACACCCATGGACCAAGACATGGGGTGCTTTATCCAAGCCGGATACCACACAGCTAAGCGAGGTATAGAAGTTGGTACATTTATGTATTTGGATATTTGTCGAAGTAATGTTGATCGGTACCGATAGATGACAATAACGTTCCGCCTAGAGACGTGTTAAAAGAAATTGATGAATTTCGATGATCGGTTGATTACTTTTTTTTTCGGATGGACAAATATAGTTAGCCCTGAGGCTTTTACTATTTCACCGGGCATAATTGGGGCCTTCCGTAGCCGAATTGGTTGAGGCAATAGGGACTATACCTAAGATGCAGGTTCGAGTCCTACCGGTGTTCCTAATTTATTAATCTCAATTTTGAAATAAGGTAAATTTAACCCGGTACACAGGGGTTATTTTAACGGTTGATTGCCTGCGGCGGAATTGTAACAACAAAATTTTCACTCCGCAGGAATTTAAAAGTTAATTAATTATGACAGCTATAGCGTGAAGTTGATTTCAGCAGCCGTTAACGTGCATGCTGCCATTTTTGAGTCGGCCCACACGACTACCAAAACTATAGTTGCGTAGACTTGTAATAGTTAGTATATTATAAGTTGGTTTTAGTTTCTATTGGCTACTTTTAGTTGTAAATATGTATTATATTACCTTTAAATCTAATTATATAAGGAATATTAAATGGAACTTTTATTCCGACTTTAATATTAATATATAATATAGGTACTCATCTCATTCTTATATATTGTACTATATTGTGCGTTGTGCTAATTAAAATGTATTTTCTTCTTTTTCTTTTAACCATAATAACACTAAATCCATTATACGGTCGGGTGTTTAATTTTGTGTAGAAAATTTGTGGCAGAATTCACACGTACCTACCACATTTTGCAGCAATTGTTAACCACACCGCGAAGTAGCAGGCGACCCTATCACAGACACAACGTTGCGTCAGCGCAACCATCACCACGTTTAGTCCGAGCTACAACGCACCTACAAAAAGCTATTAACATAAAATATAACAATTAATTTACATTTTCCACCATGTGATTTCCGGCTTAGAATAGACTTCCCATGTCCATGTCTTTCCATGTTTGACATAAAAAGCGAATAAGGGACATACAGCTGATAGAGCCTATCCATTAGCAGCATCTATCAACACAAAGATACCCACCATTTTAGTGCAATCAACAATCCGCCGGCCAAACACAGGAATTATAGCAAAACCACAAAAAAAAAACCCCTATAAGTCGACCAACACGTACCACAGTGTTGTTTGACCCATAGACCAATAATTACATTCATCTCACAACAACCTCGTTTGGTACGATTTATTGTAAAAGGTTGTATGGAAAATATTGAAAACCGATATCCTCTATTATTTATGTGACATACACGTTAACTGTTAACTGAATAGTTCAGTTCTATCCATGCCAATCTATACTAATATTATAAAGCTGCAGAGTTTGTTTGTTTGTTTGTTTGAACGCGCTAATCTCAGGGACTACTGGTCCGATTTAAAAAATTCTTTCAGTGTTGGATAGTCCATTTATCGAGGAAGGTTATAGGCTATATTTTATTTTCAAAAAAGTTGGGGATCCGTAAGAAAATTGCGTTTTTGTAACCCAAGGTGTAAAAGCGAAAACCTATTTATGCGTGCGCTGCAAAAACTATTGACAATAGAACAAAATGATGTACTACGGGTTTGTAGGTCTTATTAAGATCTACAAAAAAGTCCGCGAGAGCATATATCTAACTATCATAGTTTAGTCACAATAACCGCTTTTATGTTCATAAAAAAATATTAAATCGTCTGAAGAAAGAAACTACGTTAAATGTATATCGTTATATTAATCATTATCCAAATTAAGCATAATGTTATTAAGGGTATTTATGTAGAAGTAAAATACTTTTTGTTTTATTCCAATCGGACATTTCGTTGAGAAATTATCACGAGTATAAAAACGCAAGGAATTGGTTCCTAATAAAGAGTTATTTGCCGTAATAGATAAAGCTGAAGAGTTTGTTTGCTTGAACGCGCTAATCTCAGCAACTAATGGTCCGATTTGAAAAAATCTTTTGATGTTAGATAGCCCATTTGTCGAGGCTATATTTTATTATAAAGTTTTTATGGGAACGGGAGTAACGCGGGTGAAACCGCGCGCGGTAAGCTAGTATATTTATAAAATAAAAATCAAGCACCAGTTGAAGTTTGTGTTGATTGAAATATTTCAGTGACGTGTTAATTTTTTTGATTTACCGAATAGAAATGAACTGAATTTTTATTTTTTAGATTTGATTGCCGATACACAAACTATTATTGGTTTTTGTTCAGTATAATATGCTATACCAATAATAAATAACCACTTTTTTTGGTCCGGGTTACCTCCGAAACAATTTCACTTAGAGATACTTAATGTTAAAAGTAATCATATCATCATCTTGTTCGTCATAATATATAGTGTTAAGTTTTATGCTTTATAGAATTTAGTATGCACTAATACAGCTCAAACTTTACTCCAATCCAATCCGGTAGTAATTAGTATAAAATTACGTCCGTCCATCTGTCCGTCCGGCGTTACAAAGGGTAAAAATGAAGTGGTTCATTTTCAGAATTTTTCACCATTAGATACGATTAAGCTCGACCAGCTCAGATTGTCCCCGGCATAAGGTCAATTTAAAGGAAAAGGAAACGTGAATATAGAAAATACAGTTCATATTTCTATACCGGCCGTCGGCCGTTGAGTCATCACGGAATATGAATGTAATGAGAAATATAAATTGCAATTCCTGTAGACAAGTCTCAATTTCCTTTACCGCATTGTAACATGTGAGACATGTCTGTCATCCGGCTCGAGCTTTTGCAAGCTGGTCGATCTGAGTTAATCTCTATCTATACCTACTAATCCTTCCTTACTATATAATATTATAAATGTGAAAGTAACTCTGTCTGTCTGTATGTTACGCAATCACGCCTTAACTACTGAAGCGATTTCAATGAAATTTGGTACAGATATAGTCTAGAGCCTGAGAAAGAACATAGGCTATATTTTATTATGAATTTCCCACGGGAACGGGAGCTACGCGGGTGAAACCGCGCGCGGGAAGCTAGTATATTATAAAGGTAAAGAGTTTGTTTGAAAAAATATTTAAATTTTAGGTAGCCCATTTATTAAGAAAGGATATCATAGGCTTTATTTGAATTACGAAGTTCCCACTGGATCGGGGGTTACGGGGGTTAGATACCCGAAGTAACTGAGCGACTGATTGACATAGATCGCAACAGTACAGTCTAACGGTTTCGGCTTTGGTACCCGGTTCCACGAAATGCAGTAAGTTTCACTTGGTTAGGGGGTGAATTTTGAAACACCTTACCAATAAAGGAGTAAAAAGAGGATCCTATTTGTAAAACTTTTCAAAAAAAAAATTTTTTTTTATTTGCAAGGTTAATTGTAAATTCTGTGTAAGTAGTAGTGATATATAATTTTTAAGAATAACATCTGTACATACACCACCTTTTTGCAAATAAGGATTTATGATTTAGTCAATCAATAAAAATAAAATTTGGAAGATAAAAAATATATATAATTATCTATCTATCTAATTCACTTGGAATCTACGAAGTCACGTCACGTCGTCCCGCACTTAATTCAAACACATGTCGTTGTATGACTGTTTTTAAGAAAAAGAGATTTTTCATAAGTTTTTCTTTAAATTTCCCCTCCACTCTTCACGTCTCGCATCTTTATAAACGACATCGTAAATTGCCATATGATGAGATGGAAAGCGGGTGCTTTGCACTCCACCGCACCGTAGCTACAGTAAACAGAAAAACGTGCGACGCCCGGCTCTGCGTCTCCATAAATGAAGCCTTACTCAAACATTCCAAATGAAGCCGATCGACTCAATGTTCTCAGCAAAATAAACTCCCGTGCAAAGTTTACAAGTACGGTTTTCGCTATTGTAAATTTACATACCTGTTTTGATTTCTATGGAGAATAGCTAAATACAACCTGTGTAAGGAGCTTTAACTTTATTGTACATTACTCGTAGTCATATTTACCTTTTAATATAAAAGGAATGTGACTTGTTATCGGAGTACGAAAATGAATAATGAAAAATGTTCCGTTTTGCGTTCGGACGGATGGACAAATAGACGGAAATTATAAATTATAAGGGTTTTCAAGCATTTTTTGGTACCTACTTTCAACGAAATATTTACTTAAAATTTGTACCTAACTAGAGTTTATTTACAGTAGCGAAGTCTGGAAGTTGGTGGAGTGTCACCCGTGCATCGGAGAGAACATTAACCTGTCGTCTAATCTCTCACCAGTGGTGTTGGTTGGTAGAAACGTCCCACCGGACATTCAGCTTGAAGAAATAAAGAGAGAGTTTGCACAGACATTGTATTATAATATGTCCTACAAAGATGGCTTATCTTCTTAGAGTTGACCGCCTTGTTTTTTTTTCGAACGGACATTATGTATTTAGCCAGGAGGCTTCTTCACCGAACATAAAAGCAGGCAGAGCACCAGCCTCAATAAATGGTTTAAATACTGCAAACTAAGCAACCTGCGCAAGGCGGCGCACCTTGAGGGACTTGGACCTCGGCTTAGGGCGGTCGCTGGCGGGGGGATTGAGGAATAATGACTTTAGATTTTTAGGGAAATTTTGTGCAATTGTACTACTTTACAGTTCGCGGGCCGCTCGGCCTTCGGGTATACGAGGGAATCGGAAAGTTTAGAGTTGACCCTTAGCCGCATTTGATCGGAATGTTATTACTACCATACAATTCATGGCATAGGTTAAGTCATCGCCAGAGCTTATATCTGGTTACATACAACACTTCAATCTTATCTTAAGATAAGAACCAAAGATTCAAACGTTCTGATGACGATTCCTTTTATGTCAATCCTGATCCATCTATCAATATCCTGATTATATAATGGTACAATATTTAATTAATATATTTTTGATATTGCTATTCAAGGCGCCAATGCTATCAGATTCTGGAAACGCTATCCTATAGGATCATCTCGTAAAGTTTTTAAAGAACAAGTTAGTTTTGGTTGAAGGTAGGTACGTGTTATACTTAGATATTTAATTTGTGACTAATAGTTACAGTGGCGGGAGTGTGACAAGCACACTTCCGCAACTGTAACTCCTATAAACCAAAATTCGCTGCTAATTCTGGTTACAGGATTTACAGTGGCACACACGGAAGGTGCTCTAAGTTGTTTAGGTCAGGCTAGTTCCAGACATCTAAATGTCTTAGAACTTCATCCTTTACCTTGTTGTTTTATATTATTCATATACCTATATATTATTATTTTTTTAAGATTAACTAGCAGACTTTTTCCGTTTACAAGTATTCTTGTTGATAGCTTAATAAAAAATTCGGTCATTGAAGCAAATAATGTTGATTCCAAAATAAAATTTACATCGTCCTTAATGGTGACCTTCCTGCACGGTTTAGCTTATTCTACTAAATTCGAACGCTGAGCCCATATTAGGAGTACGCGTCCTTTGAGTGTCCGTGCTCGGTGTGCGCGCCGATCGATCGCGCTGTGAATTTCCGCGCGCCTTGTGGCGCCCACACCCAAAGTGAGGCCAGCCTAAATTAATACCTAATTTATATACCTAAATTAAAAAACCTTACCTTTCTGATTTTTCAGTAACATATTTCATATAACGTACTTACCTGAAAACAAAAAAAAATCTATTGAAATTATAATAATAATAATAATAAAATCTTTATTGCCAAAAAAATACAATTTTACAGTGAAAACCAACCAGTTAATACTATGTTATTTATTTGCTTGGGAAATTGTATTCGACACAGATATAGATACCACTGACACCCAACTAAAGATTGAACTTGTGTTGTGGGTGTCAGGAGTCTCTCTCTCTCATAGTAACCTTAGTACAGTACAATTGTAACAATTTAGTTTAATCTCGTACATAGTGTTTATTAATTTCAATGACTTATATACTTTTTTTATTTCTCATTTATTTTGAAAAATATGTATGATTAATATCTATAATAAAAATATGAAAATATCCAAAAATTGCGCGTTTGTGTGTGTGTATGTGTGTGTGTGTGTGTGTGTGTTGTGTGTGTGCGTGTGTTTGTATGGGTGTGTGTACTTGTGATTGTATTTTTGAAAATGTTAGACAGAAATTGACAGGAATTTTTCTACTTCTTCGTAGGTGAGCACCATGAGCCACTCTGATATTTTCTTTTTACATGTATAACTATTTACCCCATATATACTACAGTGTTTGTTAATAATGTTGTATAGTTTACTTCCTAAAATGGAGAAATGTCTTTTAGCCAATTATTATTAACAAAGTTAAAACTAATACAATAATCAATTAGGTTCACTCAAATTTGCAAATTCTCGTTATTCTTCTTTAATTTACAATCTAAGATGAATGATTGGTCTCGCGCGATCGTCTAGATACCGCGTACCGTCTTAAGTTGATCAACTTGCCAGTTAGGTAATAAACTTTGTAGTTAGTTGATTAGCTAACAAGGTTTCGGGTGGTTAAAGAAAAATAACCCAAAACTGGGCTAGTGGAAGGGTCCAGCTGAAAATCAGTGCCTATAGTTTCAGCGTATACTGAGCTGGAACCCTTGTCACACATTAAAATGTATCGTCAATATTGTTACTGTTGTGAGGTTAAGGTTTTAATTCCTCACTACATGACGTACTGACCGTAATCGAATTAAGAACTATTTTTATATTAAAATAAAATTGAAAAAATTAAGTCTTCAAGAATTATGGCGTGGTAAGTCAGATGTATGAATTATTGTTAATCTAATAAAAAGTTTAAAAATATACTATTATAAACATAGATATAAGCAAACACTTATAATTATCTATGATTGTAAAGTATGCCGTCTTTCATTTTAAAAGAGTGCTAAGTAATAGCACTCTTTTAAAATGAAAGACGGCATCGGACCTTACCCCTCACACACCCTCTTCGAGAAGTAACAGCAGTGAGCCCTGCTGAGCTACGCACCCTCAAGCATTACATGGTGTAGGCGCCAAAACCGGTGCAAACGGTTACTGAATACTACGAAGGAGAAGGAAAATGGAATTGATTATATGTATTTACTCCACGTGAAGACCAAAATAGAATCAATGAAAATAAATAAGTTTAATGGGTTAAGACAAGATGTCACTGAATTTTTTTTAAATTTTATTGCGTATGTATATTGAAGCGATACACAGCAGCGGAAAAAGTTTTGATTTTGCTTTATTATTTGGAAGGGCCCGCTCTGATATTTTATAAAAGTCTAGAAAGTGAAACATTGGATTTCACTGCGATTGAATTATTATTTCGAGAAAAGTTTCCTTTCAATACGGACTATGCGGAAAGATTTTATGAGGCGAGACAGGAAGAAAATGAGTGTATAATAAGTTATTACTATAGACTGAATGAGATTGCTGTCAAAGCCGGTATATCTGATGAGAGATTTATAAGAAAATTTATAAAATCGGTGGTGCCTTTCTTTCAATTCAAGCTGGGGTTGTGTTTGATTGAAAACAAGGCCCATTTGAGCAGCAAAGTTTTATATCAATTGATAGGTATATACGAGATATCAAAATCTCAAGAAAATGCAAATGTCAGTGTCCGGTTATCAACAAGATAATCTTGGTGCTGATAAAAAAATTGCCTATATTCGCATCGAGCAACAGTGTGACTCGATGCGAATACTTTTCTCAACCAGTCACAGTGTGATAGGATGCTGTGTGACTAGTTGCGAATATACCGAGAAAAAAGAAAAGGCCATAAATAAATGGTTGGTTAAAATATTGAGTTGTCGCATTAGCGGAGCTGTGATTTTAAGCGAGCGCGGTACATTTATCTAAGTATACAACACTCTACAGTCCATTTTATTGTATAAATACAAGTCGGTTATTATTTTCATAAAATAAACGTACTTCTAAATACGACAATGCTAACTCAAAGCGTAGTTCAAATGTTTACATTGCCAACGTCAACAAGTCAACAGC
This sequence comes from Nycteola revayana, assembly GCA_947037095.2. Lineage (NCBI taxonomy): Eukaryota > Metazoa > Arthropoda > Insecta > Lepidoptera > Nolidae > Nycteola > Nycteola revayana. The sequence goes on along the minus strand of OX344842.1, from coordinate 11,548,346 downwards.
AAATATGTCCAGAAAACAGCTTCATAAAAATATATTGCGAATAGTTCTACGGATTTTTCCTTTTCTTTTACCATTGCTCAGTGTAAATGAGACAAAGGCGGAAACATATTGTTAAAACGCGACGCGTCCTCCGAGTCGAATCAAATCAAATCACATTATGAACATCCAACGTGACACGACGCGACGTGTTCATAATGTGATTCTGATTTATAGAACACAATACATTTGATTAGACTCAACACGCATTGCGTTTCATCAGGTCGCGTCGCGTTTTAACAATATGTTTCCGCCTTAAATCGTAACGTTTGCATAATCAAGTTATTGATGAATAGCTTCCCGCGCACGGTTCACTCGCGTATTTTTCATACCCGTATTCATATACTTCTTAATTAAATATAGCCTATCTCAGGAACTTCTGGTCCGATTTGAAATATTCTTTCAGTGTTAAAAAGCTCATTTATCGAGGTAATATTCCCACGGAACGGGAGTTACGAGGGTAAAACCACGCGTGGAAAGCTGGTACCTTATAAAATTAACTATCAACCAATGCAAATCCCGTCAAAATCAGTACAGCCGTTACTGAGATTTTTTTAAATTGTGATTTTGTGATCATCCTCCGCCGCGGGCACCGGCGTAAGAATGATGCCCCCCATCTCCTCCCGTGGGCGCCGTAGGACCCGGCCAAGGGAAATACACCAGAAGATGGGCAGCAGCGTCTTCTTGGATTATAACACGTAAGACTGCGCTCGCCAACCCGCCTGCCAAGCGTGGCGAGTATTGGCAAACTCCCCTCATGGAAAATTTAAATAACACTCGGCCCCGAGTCCCCGGCGGCCCCGCTAGGCCTGGCTACGGTAGCGGTCATGGTATCGGCGGGGCTAGGGGTGCTAAGAATCCCCGGGAGACGAGTGGCTACCAATCTTACAGGCAAACACTGGCCCTGGCAACACATAACGTGCGCACTCTACGGACCGAGGAAAAGATTGTTGAGCTGGAAGAAGAATTGAGCAGGCTCAGATGGGATATTCTAGGGTTGTCTGAAGTCCGTAGAGAGGGACAGGACACGATAACCCTGAAATCTGGCAACCTGCTCTTCTACCGGGAGGGCGACCAACAGTCCCAAGGTGGTGTCGGGTTTCTCGTTCACAAGTCCCTCGTTAACAACATAATTACCATCGACAGTGTGTCTAGCAGGGTGGCATACCTAACACTCAGAGTATCTAAAAGATACTTGCTGAAGGTCGTTCAGGTCTATGCACCGACCTCGGCACACCCAGATGAAGAAGTTGAGTGTATGTATGAGGACATTAGTAGGGCCATACATACTCATAAAACTCACTTCAATGTTGTTATGGGGGATTTCAATGCGAAACTGGGCAAGAGAAACGATAATGAGTTGATAGTAGGGAACTTCGGTTATGGGCAACGGAACCTTAGCGGACAGAGGCTGGCTGATTTTCTGGAGAAAGAAGGATTCTATATGATGAATTCTTTCTTCCAGAAGCCGCCTCACAGGAAATGGACCTGGCTGAGTCCCAATGGTTCCACGAGAAATGAGATCGACTTCATCATGACCGACAAGAAACGGATTTTCAATGATGTCTCTGTGATTCACAGGGTGAAAACCGGTAGTGATCATTTAATAGTACGAGGCACATTGAATATAAACGTTAAACTTGAACGGTCCCTTTTGATGAAGTCTACGCTCCGACCTACTCGCGCCCAGATCGATAACCCCGAGATCTTTCAACTCGAGCTCTCAAATCGATTCGATTGTCTAGATGAAGACGCATCAGTGGACGAGATCAACAACAGGCTCGTAGAGACTGTCCATACGGTAGGGTCTCAATTCTTCAAGGCTCGCCGTACCAGTAGAACTCAGAAACTTTCTGAAGACACCCTTAACCTAATGGTTGAACGACGCTTGCTAGGAATGCAATCTCCCGATGATGCTAAGTCACTTAGGCAGCTTAATGGACGAATTAAAAAATCCTTGCGACACCATACCCGTAGCTTTAATACGTCCCGTATTAAAGATACGATAGAGCGGAACCAGGGCTCCAAAGTGTTTGCAAGAGATATTTCTATAGGGCAAAGCCAGATGACAAAGCTGAAGAGGGATGATGGAAGTCTTGCGTCGACAAAAGCGGAAGTGTTAAGGGAAGTCGAAAAGTTCTACGGGCAGCTCTAAGCTTCAGTCACCAAGCCTGTTTTCAGTGCGGCTATAGACCCAAGAGCCAAACTGACCCGACACTATACCGAGGATATCCCGGACATCAGCCTATACGAGATAAGCATGGCCCTGAAACAGCTAAAGAACAACAAGGCGCCGGGTGAGGACGGAATCACATCAGAGCTCCTGAAAGCGGGTGGATCACCGGTACTTAAAGTCCTTCAGAAGCTCTTCAATTCCACTTTGCTCGGAGGCACCACGCCTAAAGCATGGAATAAGAGCGAGGTGGTGTTGTTCTTTAAGAAAGGGGATAACACCTTACTAAAGAACTACAGGCCCATCTCGCTTTTGAGCCATGTCTATAAGCTGTTCTCCAGGGTTATTGCGAATCGTCTCGAACGAAGGCTTGATGACTTTCAGCCTCCCGAACAAGCCGGATTTCGAAAAGGTTATAGTACCGTAGACCACATACATACGCTGCGGCAAGTAATACAGAAGACCGAAGAGTATAACTTGCCTCTCTGTTTAGCGTTTGTGGACTACGAGAAAGCCTTTGATTCGGTCGAAACATGGGCCGTACTTGAGTCTCTCCAGCGATGCCGTATTGACTATATTGGTATATCGAAGTGTTGAAATGTTTGTATAGAAACGCCACTATGTCGGTCCGAGTACAAGAACAGAGTACGAAGGCAATTCCACTAAAAAGGGGCGTAAGACAGGGAGACGTTATTTCTCCGAAACTGTTTACGACCACTTTGGAAGACACCTTCAAACTTCTGAATTGGAAAGGACTAGGCATCAACATCAACGGTGAATACATCACTCACCTTCGATTCGCTGATGATATCGTGGTCATGGCAAAGTCGATGGAAGAACTCAGTACAATGCTCGAAGACCTCAACCGAGTCTCCCAGCGGGTAGGTCTTAAAATGAACATGGACAAGACAAAAATCATGTCTAATGTCCATGTTGTGCCTACCCCTATTATGGTTGAGAATACGGTTCTTGAAGTTGTTGACGCGTATGTATACCTAGGACAAACAGTCCAATTAGGTAGGTCCAACTTCGAGAAGGAGGTCAATCGCCGAATCCAACTCGGATGGGCAGCGTTCGGGAAACTTCGCAACGTTTTTTCCTCTAAAATACCTCAGTGCCTGAAGACGAAAGTCTTTAACCAGTGTGTGTTGCCAGTGATGACCTATGGATCTGAAACGTGGTCCTTCACTATAGGCCGTATGAACAGGCTCAGAATCGCTCAACGAGCTATGGAGAGGGCTATGCTCGGGGTTTCTCTACGAGATCAAATCAGAAATGAGGAGATACGTAGAAGAACGCGGGTTACCGACATAGCCCAACGGATTAGTTCGTTGAAGTGGCAATGGGCAGGCCATATAGCACGGAGAACAGATGGCCGTTGGGGCCGAAAAGTTCTCGAATGGAGACCGCGGATCGGAAAGCGTAGCGTAGGACGTCCACCTACTAGATGGACGGATGATCTGGTTAAGGCCGCGGGATCACGGTGGATGCAGGCCGCTTCTAACCGTAACAACTGGAGATCTATGAGGGAGGCCTATGTCCAGCAGTGGACGTCCTACGGCTGAAATGATGATGAATGATGATCATCCTCATAATCAGTCCGTATAACGTCCACTTCTGTACATGGGCCGCCTCCAAGGGGAGGGTATTTGCCCATAGTCACCACGCTCGGCAGGCGGATTGATGATCGCAGTATTATGTTGTACCACACAAGGAAAAGCTGCTGCTCGTTCCTTTATATACGATTATTATAGATGATGTTATAACAATGGGGACTAATGGCTTAACGTGCTTGCCGTAGCACGGAGGGTAGTCCCTCAACCAACGAGACCCGGAAAGAAAGCTTAGAATTTACACAAAGATTTACTGTGCGGCGCGGGGATCGAAGCCCGGAGGTATTTGGCTCGTTTTAAATCTCGGAGGTCGTCCGAGATTTAATGCGAACCAAATACTTTTATGCTACAGAGCTTGCATTAAGTAAAAACCTTTTATTCTTCTATTACAAACATAAGCTTCAATTTTATTTATTTGTAAGTAAGAACGTTCAAGGGAGTAATAGCATATAGAAGTCGAAAATAAAACTATTATTGCTAGTGGAAGTAAATTGGACGTAGCAGAGAAACTTGGAAAATAATTCACAAGTGTAAACGTCTCAGCAAAATTGCATCGAGCCATTATAGAAGCTCTTGGGATAGAATATCGGAAAAAAAGTAGTTTTTAACGATATTTATTTATAAGTTCAGCAAAAACTACTGTACTGTGGTGGACTTAATGACTTAGGCATTATCTGCCAGTTGACCTTAGGTGCGACAGTTGCAAAATACTCCACATAATAATATTCTAAAAGTCATAATCCCTCAATCTCGTCGCCAGCGACCGCCCTGAGCCAAGTCCAAGTCCCAGAGGGGACACCCTCTTGCGCAGGTTGGTTAGTTTGTAGTTTTTAAACAATTTATTAAGGCTGGAGCTGTGCTCGCTTTTGCTATATGTAGGTACGTCCAAAGAAAAACGACCTTTGGGTGGTAACAAAAATTGTGTTTTTTTTTTTAAGATTACTAGCAGAGTTTTGCAGTCTAATAGTATTCTTGTGACGAGTGGGTTCACGTCGGTAGTGCAATGGGTGGGTTTTGAACCGGCGACCTCAAGTCCGACGCCCTAGCCATTGGGCTACGGCCGCTTCGATTGTATCCAAAAACAGTATATGTCCTTTAACGTCACGGGCGGGGTCTAAGCAGACCCCACGCGTTGTTTTTTAACGATATTTTTTTTAATTAGCAAGACACAAACGCGCGCTTTCGGCTTATCTCAGTTCGCCGCAGCAGCTCTCAACAGACAGAAGTACATCGCGCTTACGCTAAGGTAAACACAATTTTTACTTATGTGGGGATACCTGTGGACCCCACCCGTGATTTTACGTAGAATCTTTTTCACATAATACATAATTTTAATTTATTTCTTTTTCAGAATTAATGTTATTTCATTACAATTATAAGTCACCAACTATCAGAGGACGCCATTCTACAGCATTTTAGTGACTGTAAGCGAAAGATATAAGAGCAATCATGTGCAAGTTGATAGACAAAGAGCAACCTTTACCTAGTACGGATGAAGCTGGTCCTAGTGCCCCAAAAATGAAGCGAAGGTGGTTTTATTGTTCTATATCCAAGGATAAAAAGAGTACTATTGTCTGTACATCTTGAAATAAGACAATTTGTAGGCCTTATTTAGTAGCAATTACTTGTTGTTCATCATGCCAAGATAAAGCATAAATTTTTTCGTTAGGGCACAAGGATAACATTGAGGCGTTGTCATTTTTTTTATTTTTTCGGTTATTGTAATTTTTATTTATATTTTATTAGAAATGTATGTAAAATTAAATTAAATAATTATTGTAAAATTTTAGTACATTAGTTATGGAAGTATAAGAAAACTATATACGCGATGTTCCTTCTTCAAAAGTTTCTAATTGATAGACATACTGATTATTGTACGAATAATAAATATGTATCTTAAGTAATAACATGTCTTTTATTAAAATCTTAATTATTATTTAAAATGAATCAAAAATTCTGAGTATAAATTCATATTTTTATATGGGGTACTTCCGGACCCCACGCGTGATGAAACGTTACCTTATAGTACGCGTGTACTTAAAGGATATATTAGTAGGTACCTTATATATATTAGTATTTAGATCCTTACTAATATTATTAACGCGAAAGTTTGGGAGTATGTGGGATGGATGTTTGTTACTCTTTCACGCAAAAACTAAAGAACGGATTTGGCTGAAAGTTCACACCGGAATAGTTTATAGGTAAGCTGCAAAACATCATACTTTGACCCACTGGAGCAGAGTAACAGCTAATAATTCGTATATATTAGGGGCATTCCACAAAATCCTGAGCTAAAGTGAACCATATTATGAACGACTTTATATTTTGTTAATTACTACCACAATTGTTGCTCTTTTAGAATAGTTATTCTTGATAAACTAAAATGCTTGGGTTACAACTAGTGGTAGTGCAATTGGTGGGGACCGAACCAGTGGAACCGAACCACATGATCGCATTTCCAATGCTCCAGCCATTGGGCTAGGGCCGCTTCTAATTATAGTTATTAAAATAAATCAAATTTACGATCACCATTACGCTTTTCAATATTAAATACGGACAGCATTAATATCACTCGATCATTTATTGGTGCATCATAATCAAATGATCGAGTGAAACATCACAAAGCGCTTAAGTTGTGCATACAATATTCATAACATAAGCCTATTATTTCATTTAGTATTTGATACAGCAATATCCATAACGGATATATTATAAAGGACTAGCTTTATATACCTATAATTAAATATCGCCCATTTTTCAAATCGGACTAAGAGATAAGCGCGTTCCAGCAAACAAACTCTTTAACTTTATATAATTATTAGTAAAGATAACGATTGTGATACTATAATACCGCTAAAGTGACAGTTGGTAATAAGGTGTAATTTCATTTGATATGAAATATTTCTTTATAATGTTTTAAAGGGCAAAAATCAATTTGTTACATTTGATTTTCAACCTTATTAGCTATTGATATCGATATCGATAAGTATAGGTAACAGTGCTAATTGCGTGATTACCTAAGTGTTACTTAGTGTTATTATTATTGTTATTTTAAGCACTATTACGCCACAGTTCGTTATGCTAAATAAATAAAGCGAAATATCAGTTAAGTCATCATGATCATCAACATCATCAGCCCGTATAAGGTCCACTGCTGAACATGGGCCTCCTCCCAAGGGAGGGTATTTGCCATAGTCATCACGCTTTGCGGGTTGGTGACCGCAGTATTATGTTGTAACACAGAAGGAAACGCTGCTTCCCGTTCCCTAGTAGGTATACAATTGTAATAGACGATGTTATAACAATCAAGACCAACGTGCTTTACGAGACACGGAGGGTAGTCCCTCACCCAACCAGACCCGGAAAGAAATCTTAGAATCTACACAAAGACTTCTTGTCCGGCGTGGGGATCGAACCAACGACCTCTAAGATTTTAAGCGAGCTTGGGTTAAAAACTCCGTTCAAGTTAAGCACGCCTCTATTACTTTATTTAAACAACCCACGACTTCGTCTGCGTAAGAAACCGATTATAAACAAACAGACTGACAAAATAAAAAGCCCATATCATACATTGTAAAATTTGCACCAGTTAAGATCCCGTTAAAATCGGTCCAGCCAGATAAGTCAGGATAAGGAACATACAAACAGATAAAAATAAATGATGATTCTGTTATACCCCATATACCTAAATTCACATGCATTCAATAAAGTCAGCGACCGAGTCGGGATCGTCTTCTTGCGCAGGTTGCTTAGTTTGTAGTGTTTAAACCATTGATCTAGGCTGGAGCTCTGCTCGCCTTTATGCCTGGTAAAGTAACAAAAGACTAGGGGCTAAATACCAAATTGATAAGTTGAAATTTAAATCGTAAATTCTATTTTTCCATTTCCCTGGTTATTTTTTAAAGACTTCAGTATTTTAGAAGCATAGTTTATGCATATGAAATAAGCTATTTTCAAATAAAATATATTATTTCATCTATACTTACATTCATTTATTCATCATGCTGCTGAACATGGGCCTCCTATCGAGGGAGGGGTTTGCCATAATCACCTCGCTTGGCAGGCGGATTGGTGACCGCAGTATTATGTTGTAATAGATAGGGAAACGCTGCTGCCCGTTCCGTGATATACGCTTGTTATATATGATGTTACAACAATCGGAACCAACGGCTTTACGTGCTTTCCGAGGCACGGATGGTAGTTCACTAGTTCCGCAACCATTCTTGTCCGGCGTTGGGATCGAACCCATAACCTCCGAGACTTAAAGCGAGCCAAATACTGCTACGCTACGGAGGTGGTCATGGCATGATCAAATTAACGAAATTGGATATCCAAAAATATGAAGTAGACCGTTGCTTGTAAGAACCAATAGACCAATAGTCGCTGTTGATTAAATTCGATTGAAAAGTACTAGCGAATAGCTAATAGGATGGACAAAACTGGTTATACGTTGAATGTACAAATGAAACAGTTTGATAAGAACTTTTAGTCGCTCGTCCAATTGGAAACTGATTTTGCATCAATGAAATTCGGATTTTCGTTTCGATTTCAGTCGTAGATATTCGTTCAGCTAACATTTTAAATTGGAGCTTCTTTTTTGTATGAAAAGAAAATTTTAAAGGATTCTAGAGCTCAGAAGCATAATGTCTGATGTGTGTCAGAAACATTCGTCGTATGTGCCTTTATCGTTAACTGGCACTTACGACCAAATGCTTCTGAACGACTTGGTCCGCGTATATTCTGATTGTACCATACATAGGACTTAAGTTTTATCCCTTTAGGGGAAATTTCTTAAAAACCTTGTCTTAGCGGACCTACCTTACTAACCTGCGTCTTAATAATTATGATCTACTAGCTTCGGTTTCATTGGCGTAATTCTCATTCCCGTGGGAACTTCATAATGAAATAAGTTTTTTTTTTCGGACGGACATATGTAATTTGGCTTTTGCTACTTCATCGGGCATACATTAAATACGTTATCCGGGGAAAGTGTACAGTTCAATGGTGAATAATTTTTTCAAATCGGGCTATTATTGTCGGAGCCAAACAAACAATCAAATATTTCTTCTTTATTATTAGTTTTAGTACATATATTAGTATTTATAATATTAGTAACAGAAACAGATTTTAGTGCAAAAATATAAAGATAAGAGGAGCACTGGGCTAAAATAACCACTCTATGGAGCCCAACTGGCAGGAAACGTCAACGCGGCAGGCCCAGAAGAAGGTGACTAGATGAGCTGGACTCATTTTAAAAGGATTAGCCTACAATCGCATTACATCGCGAGATATGGAAGGAGGGAAGGGAGGCCTTTTCCCTGCAGTGGGACAACGTAGGCTCATAATAAATAAATAATATAAATTAAAATAAAATAAAAATAATATAAATATAAATATAAATATAATTGAAGACATTTTGAAACCACAATATCAACTAATGATGTTAATACTTTTAATAAAACATCTTTGACGAAACTACTTGACGGATTTGAAAAATTCACCGTTGGGAACCTATACTATCTCCGATGAACATAGGCTATATGTGATTATAAAGTTTCCACGGGAACGGGAGCTACGCGGCTGAAACCGCGCGCGCGGTGGGTCTTTACTTCATCATCATCAGCATTTCAGCCGTAGGACGTCCACAGCTGGACATAGGCTTCCCTTATAGATCTCCAGTTGTTGCGGTTAGAAGCGACCTGCATCCACCGTGATCCCGCAGCCTTAACTAGATCATCCGTCCATCTACATAGTAGGTGGACGTCCTTTCGGCCTTTAGAACTTTTCGGCCCCAACGGCCATCTGTTCTCCGTGCTATATGGACTACGTTTCCATTTCGGATCTTTACTTAGTACTAGTGTACTAACCAAAGATGATATGTACCGATTTTCAATATTCACTATTCTTATTACAACATATTGCTTCTCAGACGTAACATTAATTCCAAAGAAGGACAACGGATATTTTATCGGGAAGCTCGTTACAACCGATAAAATGCAAGTCAGAATCCATTATTATTGACACCGAAGACCAAAGACTGGAAAAACGCGATACCTTTTTATAAAAATGTTCACTTTGAAATGTAACTTTATCACTTTATCGCAATAAAACGCTTATCTGCATTTTCATAGAGAAGAAATAATGTTGTGTACTAAAACATACAATTTGTGAAGCGTTTACGTGAATTTTTAATGTGATCAATTTATTTAAAGTAAATTTGTTTGATGAAATATTGCAAAAATGGTTTGTAATACAACGAAGAAGAGAAATTGAATATATCATATCACGGTTATTTTACCATAAAGGCTACTACTTCACACAGTGCCGGTGGCAGGGCCGCCGGGCAAGCCGCCGTGCACCCGGCGGCATTCAAAGCCCCCGGCTTTGCCACACAAAGGAGCCGCCGGCATGGCTACACATACAAATACATAGCTTGTATTGCCGGCGGCATAGCCGCTCGGCATGTGTGTAGTAGCCTTAATACAGACAAATCAACGTTGGCTCAGTGGTGGCTTCATAGACTTGACTTGCTTGTTTTGAGTTCGATCCGCACTCGGTACAATTATTTGTGTGAACCACGAAATAATTGTAAAGCTCGAATGGAAATTCGTTACACCTGAAATGTATGTCACCAGTTATTCGTCGAGTTTGTGATTATACGCAATTCCCGAATATTTAAGTTTGATAAAGGCTCCTACACACAGTGCCGGCGGCAGGGCCGCCGGGCAAGCCGCCGTGCACCCGGCGGCATTCAAAGCCGCCGGCTTTGCCACACAAAGGATGGCTACACACACAAATACATGGCTTGTATTGCCGGCGGCATAAACCCGACGGCATTGCCGCCGGCACTGTGTGTATTAGCCTTAATAAGCTGATATTAGATACACAGAAAAACTATGGATAGGTATAAAATATATTTAATTTATCATTACATTTGTAGATATTGTGAATGAAATTGATATAGATTAAAATTCGCACGTCAGCTAAAGAGATATTTATTAGATACTATGTAAAATGTAGTTAAGTATATATAGGTTATAGATGAAACTGATAGTATGATTGTAATAGACTCAATGATCTCACAGTTAAACTGCGTAAGCCGTTTTGTGGGGCAATGTAATTAGTTTTAAGAAATTTTAAGTGAAATAAAGCGTTCATTCATTCATTCAGATTTAAATACGACAACAAAAATGGAAGTATTAATGCTAGATAACTTCTCAAAAAAAAATTAAAATTCGCTTAACCTATATCTACTACTATACTTTTCCTCTAGAGCGACAGTTGCACAAAACTCCCTTAAACAACCAAACTTCATAATCCCTTAATCCCTTCGTCAGCGGCCGCCATGAGCCAAGGACCAAGTCCCATAAGGGGCGCCCTCTTGCGCAGGTTGCTTACTTTGTATTTTATAATCCATTAACATCCTACGCGCGGTTTCAGTGGCGTAGCGCCTTTCCCCGTGGGAACTTTATAATTAAATATAGTCTATGGCCTTCGTTGATAATTGGGCTATCTGACTCTGAAAGATTTTTTAAATTGGATCATAGTTCCTGAGATTAGCATGTTTAAGCAAACAAACAAATTCTTCTGCTTAAATAATAGTGGAGCTTCTTTGGCCTTTATGCCCAGTGAAAAAGCATAAATTTGTCCGAAAAAAAACCAAACATTCACCTATACACTTTTTTCTAAACGAATCCGTTCTACAATTTTACTATTACGGCTCCTAACCAGAACATTAATTCCATCAACAGTAGCCAGCAGTTAAACTATTTATAACTCCAACAAAAGTTGTTCTGTGGGAAAGCGCTTTACAAATGTGAGCTGCCCCGAAAGGATGTATAATTAGGTAATTTCATTTCACGTTCGAAACAACTTTTATCATTCAAGGGTTAAATTTTAACGAGACGCCAACACAATGCTCTTTGTAATTTTAATGAAGAGTGAGTTTGGAATTGATTTAAGGATGCATTCGGTGTAAACAGCATAATATATTTTACAGCAAAACAATTTTTTTATCGGACCTTAATATATGCTTTTGAAATGCATAATTTAGGTATTTTAATATCAAATGCTTATTTGAAACGATTAATTTAGGTCAAGGCTTTTGGGAAATAATACCCAATATAGTAGAAAAAGGCTCGAGCCTATCAAAATGAGATATAAAAATGCCAATTTTTATTTTGCTGGAATAGGGAATATGCATTAAATTTATTATTTTTTAAGTTTACATTTACATCTTTGTTACATAAAAAAATATATAAATGGGCTTGAAAAAGGCAAATTATTTTTTAAAGTACAAATTAAAATTTTAAATAAATTTGAGCCGTTTAATCGCCACCATTTTTCCCGCCAGGTTTGTTTTGCTATCGCGTTTTAGTTTTAATTGCTATACTAATCTTGACAGAAGTTAAAAAACATTCTTACAAGTATTATATGGTACCGAAGTGCAAAGACATTACTATTAGTACACCCGATAAAGTGTTTTAACGTATTCCACGCGATTCGAAACTACGAAAACATTTGTGTAAGATGATGAGAACGGAAAATTCATCTCTATTATCATAATTGAGTGAGATTCAATACTATTAGGTATAAATAAAAAAAATATAGACGTAAATTATAATTTTAGAACAATTTAAAGGAACAAATGGTTGTTTATAGGTTAAGTATGTTTTGTTGCCAGTACCTACCTATAAGGTAGATACCTATTTGAAAACTAACGAATTAAAATCTATGTAATAGATAAAAATATACCGTTTTACACATATGCCGACATCATAAATGCATTTTAATTTTAAGGGTTGTATGGGAGAAAGAGGTAAGATGGGGTAGCGGGTAAGACGGGATACCCAGCGAAATTCACAGTTCAAATTGACCAATCACGCTAGTTCATCCATCGTTCGAAGCGCCACTGTGATACTAACCAGTCGCCTGGTGTTTAGAAGTAAACAAGTGCGCAGTGTCGAAAAAAAATAAAAAAAAGTGTATTACTGCAAATTGCTTACCATCATTTCTTTTGGTTTGACACGTGACTGTGGTTTGTTAAATAATGTGATTGATGAGTGATTGCGCTTAAAGTAACCTATATAATAAGTTAAGCAATGTGTTTCCTTAATATTGTAGGCTGTTTTTTTTTTGTTTTTTTTTTATTAAAATGGCTCTGCAGGCGAGATGGGGTAACGGTAGAAATCGGAACAAAAAAGAGAAGAAAACTGCTACAAAAGCTTAAAATCAAAAATGAATAGCCGATGAGCGAAAACAGCAAAACGACGAGGATTTTCATCATCTGGAGATGAAAGTGAAGAACAGGAGGACACACCATGTTTGTATTGTGACGAAGTATATTCCTTTTCCATTGAAGGGTGGATATCATGCTCAGTATGTGGAAGATGGGCTCATAATAGTTGAGCAGGAATAGATGATGATTATGATGGTGACGAAACCATCCATGCTTGAGTGAGTTCTGATGAGTTCTGCCATCCAAAATAATCATCTTTCTCTGTGATCATTCTCATCACCCCATCTTACCTCAGGGGGGTACCCCATCTTACCAGCACCATGGAGCAAGACGGGGCAAAACACCTTTTGTTTATTTTAATTTTTTTTCTCTTAAATATGTTACCAAAAGTTCCTAACGACACCAAATATTAGAATAATAATAATTAGCTTTTAATTAAAAAATAAATATGATTGTTTCACTATGTAATTTTTTATATTACATACATTCATACATACAATCACGCCTTTCTCCCATGGGGGTAGGCAGAAACTACAGAACGCCACCTGCTACGATCCTTACACACTCCCTTTGCCTAGTCCACGTTCATACATTTGGTCATACACGCACGCCGGTTGCGAATACTACGCACCTGACCTTTCTGAAGAACATCACCTATGAGGTCAGTGTATGTCCTTCTAGGGCGTCCCCTCGCGGCGTTTCCACTCAAATCTGCCTTGTAAATACCTTTTTTTACTCGCCTTTCATTCATCCTTTCCACATGACCAAACCACCTAAGCATACTCTTTTCAATTTTTGTCACTACATCTTCTATTAAATCGCAACGTTGTCTTATTATATAATTCCTCAATCTATCATTTAGAGTTACACCACATATTCCGCCACTTCGTAAAGAACGCATCTCTACAGCATTTATCCTACTTTCATGTCTTTTTTGCCACACCCAACATTCACATTAAATTTTTTATATTATTGACCTTTAAAGCTTAAGTACCCCATCTTGCCACCCTCTCCCCTATTACTGATACCCGTTACAACGTTGTAGCTTTTAAACTTTTTGAACCGTGTTCAAACCGTGGCAACACAGAAAATGCGTTTCGGTATATCGTAACTGAGTTTGTAGTTAATGAAGTTATGTGTGGCGCGATATATTACTAAAGACATTATTCCGGATCCGGGACGTAAACGTCGTCTTATCCATACTAAGATTTTGACCTGCCCCCAATATATCCGATCACTGCTACTAAAACCAACAAAAAGAAAAATTACAATTACACGTAATATAAACATATTTAATTTTATTTTATCTTACATCACCCAAAATGGTCGACTGGTAGAAAATGACCTAGCCATTAAAATTACAAACGTACAAATTTAAATGTTATTAAATATAAATAAAGGGAGAGAAATAACCCCGGCAATATGAAAGTTCGAAAAAAAAACATCGTCCGACGCTTACACAAAGAGCTTATAATTATATACCTATTATATTAATAAATAAATATAAGTATAGCTAACTAAAAGTCGCAGTAAGCCGGTTCCAATGTCGTTATTCTAAATCCCAAAGGTAATCAACCATGTGGATAGAGATTTGAAATCAGATTAGTTGCGGGGAATCCTAACTAGCTTAACTATTGGTAGCTTACTTCAGACTGCGTTGGTCGCTGTAACACAAGTTTAAGCTTCACAAGATTGTGTATCTTCTAAGGCTTAGACTTCTGCTGCGACTAATTGGACAGTATTATGTAATCCCTAAATGCGATAGTAACTTCTCTCGTCCCCAATCCAGATACAAATTCGAATATAACGGAGATTCGATAGCCCATTCACCTCTTCTGAAATCCACCAGCTTGTCGCGGGGCTATTTAAAGTCCTCTGTTGAACCGCCTTGCTACCCCAAGCTGGGCGTTGCAGGGTGACAGCAAGTGAAGTCTGTGACCAGTTCGTATAAGTCATACGTCATGACCCTCATAGTCATAGAATGACATCAGGTTGCATTACACGTTGCCATTGCAACATCCGTATCCACGTGGGTCTATAAAGGATTTTCGCCCTAGGTGGTAACCTTTTGGGGTACACATTTTTTGTATCCTTGCTTTTGGCCACCCTAGGGGCTGAGTTTCTCCCAGAAAAAAATATCAAGGAACGGGAGGCAGGGTTGCACATATAGCTGGATTAAAAATATAGGCTTAAAAAAACACAATAAATAAATATTTTAAAGCAATATACGAAGAACCAAGAACTTAATTGAGACAGATTCAGATGTATTTAGTTTCCGGTTTCAACAACATTAGCCGTAGCCGTAGCAGAAGCGTGTAACTTCCACTGCCGAACATGGCAAATTTATATAATTAGTCTTGTCAAATAGACCAAAAAATAAGAGTGGAGGTACATACATTCCAAACAAGCTGAATGTGAGTTAAATGCTTCCACCATTTTTTTACCATATACCAAACATACTTATGTTTTGAAATGGTTCAAAATATAATTAAAAACAACATTTCAAAATTCCCAATCGTTCCGGTACATGGAAAAAATAATTGAGTTCAAATGTCAAATAAATGGCTTCGCGATTTTCTTTAAAACGGTAAGTTTTATCACAAAAATTACTTAGTTAAAAATTGTAGACCATAAAATAGTTAATGAATAAAGAAATGATGAATGATCATAAAGTAGTTAATGAAGTTATGTGTTGCGCGATATTTCTAATTTGAATTACTAAAGATATTTTCCTTAAATACTGCTATCAGTGTGCTCGTCATGCTCCCATTGCTTGAGGTGGCGATGTGAGTCGGGTCGCCTCCGTCCCTCTTATATGGCGAGGGAGGCGGTGGCTGTGTGCTCACACGTTATACTCGTGAACGGGTTCTGCTCATGGTTACTGGTCAGCTACCTATCTGATGGATATGTTTGAGGTAGTAGTACATTATTGTGAGCTTTACGGCAATAATCTTCGTGTAGCTAGTTCCGTGGAAATGTGCGTTGATGTTCCCTCCGTTTTCAAAGTGTAAAAGGTTTCTGTTCTGATATGTCTGCTTGAGGATTTTAAGTCAGTATTTAACAATATTTGTGAAAACGTCTAGAGCGTGCCTTAGCTTATATGAAATAAAATATTGTAAACGAATGTTATTAAAAAAAAAAGATACATATACTGTGATACAAAAGATGACGAAAAAGAAAAAGCACGGAGTTTTTTTCTTCTACGGGTCGTCCACCTAAGAGCTAGTGAAAGGTTGCAGGTAAGCTAGGGTAGGATTCTCGCCGGCGCGGCGAGGACCGCGGTCACAATACTTGCGCCATTCAGGGTCTCCGCCAAAGCCGCTGCAGCGCCTGCATAACCCGAAGTATATGGAAGATGGGTAGGAGCCAAGGTGTCGACGCATGTGGCGTCCCAGACCAAGGGTCTACCTATCTTCCACGGCAGCAGTGACATCCCGTCAGGCCTCTTCCCATCGTCGCGTGTCAGGCCATTGGGTTCCAGTATTGCAGGAACACCGGCAGCGGAAAGGGACCGACGGATAATATCGTTAATGCTGCCGTGACGCAGAATTCTACCAGCACTCCTGCAGCACGAAAGGCCATGGTGTCCCAACCGGTCGACGGCCGCCCCACATAGACATCGGTGCGGAGCAACACACGGTACACCTAATCGGAGACAAGCAGCATTACGGAAGGAGCCGTCATCCAGCATGGTGCCGACGTTGAAAGACGGCAACGCCTGGAGATAAAGTCCGGATTATTTTGGTTCTATTCTTAGTTTTAATTATTTTTACTAGTTTTAAATATACATTGTATTAATTAAATAAAGAACATTAATTTTTATTATTGTTGCGGGATATTTATTTCCATAAAAGTATAGTTCAAACAGAAATTCTCTATTTGTGTACTGTCTGTGTTTGCCGATACCTTATTTACAATACATTTTACAGTTTTAATGAAAATAGTGACTCCTCGGTTGATATTTATTTACGTCGCGTCGGCTTGTCACCAAAATAAACAGATGGTATAAAAATACAAATAGTTAGAACCCATCTCGCTTAACCCTTTATATTATGTATAGTGGACCGATGATTTGCAAAATAAAACTGTTATAGAAAAATCATAATGGACATAAAGACTATTAAAAAATATATTAATTGCGTCAGTTGGATTTCTAAATAATTCACCATTCAAACAAAAAAAACAAAATCATAATCGGTTCATCCGTCCGGGAGCTACGATGCCACAGACAGACACACACACACACAGGCACGTCAAATTTATAACACCCCGTCGTTTTTACGTCGGAGGTAAAAACACAGGACACGTATTTTTAAATTTATCAAATTAATAAAAATGTACAACGATACAGAGCAAAAATAAACTACAAAGTTCAGAATAGGGGGGATGGTGACATCACTATTAGGTAAAATTGTACCTCGTCGACGTCGTCGGGTCGTTTTTCGTTTATAGAATGAAAACAAAAACGTGTCTAATATTTTTTGGTAATTTAACTGACTGACTAAATAGATTTTTTTGCTCATTGGCATGAAGACTAAAAAAATCTAACTAATGAGTTAGGCACTCCATAAAAAATAATCAGACAAATTAATAAATGTAACACAAGCAATTTTGCTTAGAACAAGGGGTTAATAAGACTACTAGTAGTGTGCAAAAACTCTGCTACTAATCTTATAAAAAACAAAAAAAATACTTGTAGCATTGTGCAAAACGTTCTTCATCTCTAATGTAGACTTTGTTCCTTACGTCGTTACCAAACAGCATAATTTTTCACTCATCAGAAAAGAGGTCTTTGTTCCACTGGAGGTTTGACCAATTTAGGTGGTCACGTTAGGTGCTCACGCAAAGGGGCGCTCCTCGATGGTCTGCAGTTAATTTCGGCCCATTTGCTGGCTTGTGCGGTACCAGTCCACGTTCCTTCAACTTTCTGCTAATTGCATAGTCACTTACAGCCACCCTACGTACAAAACGAAGCTGTTGATGCAGAAATTGTAAAAATAAATTGTTCATCTAGCTCAGAAGTTACCCGATTTCTGCCAGATCCTGAACTCTTGATAGCGTTTGTAAACTCTATGAATAGACGACAGAATGCTTAGATCCAATCTTTCAGCCACAACACGCTGACTAAGTCCAGTACGCAGCAATGCTACCACTTGGGCGGCGTATGCGGGCGAGTATCCATGTTTTGGAAAAAAATCTTTTTCTGACGTCCAAAAGTCAAACAATACACACACAATATACAGAAGACAGAACAAATAGTTTTAAGAGCGCTAATTTTTAGTTTTCAAAGGACGAGAAATGTACTCCAACTCTAAACACACATTTAATATTATTGTCTCAAAACAGTCAATGATCTCATTTATAGGATAAACAAATGTGATGCAATTCTAATTTTGAATTTAAAATTTTCGCTTATTACTGTAATGACCAAACTTCCAGCTATACAATCATGTAATTTTTTTCATGGAATGAAAACTCTTTAGTGGTAAATTAGGACAGAAACCATAAAAACGGAAGTCTTTAGATTATTCTGATGAGAAGTGTATTAAAAATCGTTATCCCGTAAAATATCTGCTAGTGACCGCTTTGAATCCAAGCCACACAGCGCAAGTTACTTGGTAAGTGATTTTTAAACTATTATGTTACTATAATAAAACAAATATTACTATTAGTTCATAGAAAAAAATATGATTGGAAACTCAGTAGCAGTTTTATTTATGTAAAAATAAAATTAATTGACATTACAGCCGCAGTGAAGATTTAAATCAGAATTGTTTGCGGTTGTATTCCCAAATCAAAGCTGATGCGCTTGTCTAATGCGGGTGGACAGTAAACCTCCTGACTGGGTCTAGGCGGCGTCAGCAGACCCACGGCTCGCCTTTGACGTGCGGAATGTTTTGTGCTCAGCGTCATGAGTAAACATCCGTAAAAACAAACTAATATAAAAACATGTCGGTGGCCGCACTCCAGGAACGACAAGAGAAATTGATTTGTTACCGTATAAGTGTGACCTCGCCCTAGCGTTGCGTTTGTTACAATTTAATCACGTTTATATTTTACGGGGTTTATGTTGTTGGTTCGACAGCAACATTTTATTTCGTAAGCTTGTTATGTAGCGGCGGACTGTATCTTTACTTCTATAATTATATCAAAAGCTGAAGAGTTTGTTTGTTTGCTAGAACGCGCTAATGTAAGATACTGTATTGGCCGATTTGATTTTTTTTTCAGTATGATATTCCTATTTAACGAGGAAGGCTTAAAAAGTTCCTACAGTAACGGGAGCTACGCTGTTGAAACCGCGCGCAGAATCTAGTTATTAATAAATAGGAATGCCTTATGAATATAATAATGAAGTATATTTTTATGTTAAGAAATAATATCGACGACCTGACAACACTAGAATGGAAATGACAAACAAAAAATACATATTAAAGAGAAAAAAGGAATTGAGACAAGAATAATACTCGCGAAGAAAAGACTCTCGGACGGAGAGTTCCGTACTATTTTTACGTGCCTAGCTTTTGACGTTATTGACATCGAGCAAAAAAGGACAAATAAAAAGTTTGGAAACCCCCTTAAAAAAATATTTTATTTTATTATTAGTATTTGTTGTTATAGCGGCAATGGAAATACATCATCTGTGAAAATTTCAACTGTCTAGCTATCGCGGTTCTTGAGATACAGCCTGGTGATAGACAGACAGACAGACTGTCTTAGTAATAGGGTCCTGTTGTTACCCTTTGGGTACGGAACCCTAAAAAATATATAGTTTATAGAAAAGCAGGTTACGACAGAATCAGAAAATAAGGAACACATAATCTAAACGTAACGTAGTCCAAACGCAATAAAGTGTTTAGATAATTTTAAGCTAGTATTTCTCTACCCGAATCGGATGAATAAGCCCGAATAACAACTAGTTTGCCAAGTTTTTTAAACAGTATGAGGCGGCGGCATGATGGTTTAAAATAAATTAAATTAAATTAAAAAAGTTTTTATTTACGTAAACCAGCCATTTGCAAATAGTCAAAACATACTTTGGTTTATTAATATAGTATATTAAAATAATAATAAGTAGTTTGTATAGCTTTAGCATAAAAGCTGACAGGTATGAAAATACAATTTTATTTTTTATCTATGATTTAATAGTCTAAAGTTCTGTCCTTTGAGTATATTATTATTTAGATGGACCATAAGTATATACTTATGGTAAATACTAATGGCAACGGACGCGATTTTATGCTAACACAGATGTAATACCTATGCCTATAGGCATATATATATATATATATATATATATATATTTATATATATCTATGCCCGGTGAAATAGCAAAAGCGTGATGGCTAACAAAATAATATGTATGTCAGAAAAAAGAAATGATGTTTTATTATAAACTGGCAACTAAGTGAAAGGAAAAGATTGAGACCCTATTTAAGCCGTGGCCTGAACAAATGGTAAACGTTCGTTCAGGCTACAGCTTAAGCATATTTAATATTTATAAGAAAAACTGCATTAAGTATTGCGATGTGGCTCAGTTGATTTGAAGTGGTCTTAACGGGTTTGAATTGATATCCGGGATATCAAATATATTTTGTTTCCATCCAGCTCATTTATTACGTTAAAGTTTCATGTTAAACAGTTCAGCCGTTATTGACATTTATAATATTAGGGTCAATTAAATGTTATCGAAACTGTAGGTATTTGAATTTATGCAGATTCTTGGAACATAAAATAAACCGAACCAAATCGAAGAGTGACCGGGTTTTGTCTGTTCAATTATTAACGTGATAGGGTGGAAATAAATGTTCATAGGTCAAGAATAAATAAATAATGTTCACTCGCCAGACAACCTAGAAACCAGAGATTATTGTTCAACAATAACTCCGAACTTATTTTAGGTTTACGTTTACTTAATTTAATTAGTGATAGGTAGTAGTTTGCCTTTTTTTATTAAATTAAATAAGCAATCCAATTTTTCCCATTATCAATAATATAAGAAAAAATTTAATATTTTGATATAAACAATACTGTCCATCGTCCACCGGCTTGAGAGGTCCCACTCTAAATAGCAGAGAAAATTAAAAGCGAATTGCATATTGTCACAACAATATATTATACAACAAAATTTAAATTACTAGACGCGAAAATAATGCGAATTATGAACAGTTATATTAATAACTAAACCTAAATATAATAATAATGATGCGTTTAAAAAATAAAAGGGCATAATAATGCGAATGCTAGTTAAATAAACTTAAAACTAAAATATTATAATTAAAGTGAAACACCAAATTTAAGCATTGGTAGAGGGCACACTGCTGCACTCTACAATATATTATGCTTTTTGAAAATGTCCTAAGAATGAATTCCGAAATGTGTAAAGGTTTGTCAGCAATTCCAACAAGGGAACGCGGACATTTAACTATCTATAGACCAAAATCACACCGAGTGACGTGTTCAAAGTGTGATTCTGGTCTACAGAAAACAATACATTTGATTCGACTCAACACGCGTCGCGTTTCATCAGGTCACGTAGCGTTTTAACAATATGTTTCCGCCTTTAATAAAATTGTACTTAATATCCAAATAATCAATATTATTAGACGTTTAACAAGTGATGCGAATTAAGTCTTAGCGGAAAAAAAACATATTTTGTAAAAAAATAAAACAAAAGAATGTCATGCGATAAATTAATTAACCAATAACCATTTGAACTAAGGGCTTTAGTTGTGTTTTTTAATGCAATTTCTAAAAGGGGCGGAGTATAATAATAAGCAAGCGCCTCCATAATTTCTTTGTTTTGTTAATAAATTATTAGACCATATTTAAATATTTGTTTTCTTTTTAAACATAAAATAAGGAATATTGCATGAATGAGAAAGATTTAATTAAAAAAAACCAGTATCGGGGCTTTTCCCATGAGGAGATATCCGAAAACACTATTGATAGCATCGGGACATCCTGGAACGGACTGGTCACGTGTCCTGGTTTTAATAATTTAGCGAACAATACACGGCACACCCCAAGTATCATCAGCCAATGAACGAACATTAATATTATTTAATTTTGTGGTATCAATTGGATGTAACGGAAGCTGCTCCGTTATTGTATTTAATACAAATGCGTTTTGCAATTCGTAATTAAACCACGAACTAAATTGTATATCAACCGAACCCAGTGTAAATTGCGATATATTTCCAATTCCCTGTAATGTGATAAGTGAATTCTAATGGATACGAAGCCCATCAACGTACGGTGATATGATTTTTCTGAGACCTTCTCCAGAAGACAGCAAACGATAACTTCTTTCACGTTTAAATCGGTAACTAACCTAATACGTATTCCATACGTCTATATATCACACCGTACCATACTTAAATTATTCGGGACTTGTCTTCCTCGAAATTATATTTCTCGCTTTCAGAACAGGGAATAATTATGAAGCAGATATTTCGTATTTAAATTATCGTTTGAAACAAAGCGGAATTTTGCGTTAATTTGTATCAGGATTTGTTCGGAATAATAGTCGGACGTAGCGTCAGAGTGCTTAATGAACATAATTGAACACGCAACGTGTGTGTGCCGCACCTTCCAGTGTCGAGATACGTACCTACATACCTATATCTCGACTATACGAAAGTTAATTGCCTACTTATATGTATATTTAGAATATGTTTTCTCTTATTTACTTCATAATTATTGAATAGAGCTCATAGCCTCGGTTTAAACCACTTTTGACTGCAAAAATCAGGCAAAAGTAGTTTTGACGGGTCCATATTGGCTCACATAAAATTCCAGAAACGAGATGCTCAGGTTGAAGGTTAAAAAAACATTAGGATTCCAACGTATGTAGGTTAGAACTGTGACCACAACGCACGAGCCGAGCGAGCGAAGCGATCGTGCGATTCTCTCTTCATTTGTTTTTTCTTATTTTATTTTTAATTTTCGTTTCGCCCGCTTTTCGTTTGGCTCCATGGTTAGTGTTTCTTTTTAAAATGTGTTTTATAACTTTTTAAATGTGTAATGGTTTTTGCATTAACAGTTTGAAATAGCAATAGGCTTGGGGCCTACTACATATAAATGTCCGTCCTACATCGTTACATAGTTTTTACATAGGAAATACCTAGTTACTGCAACGCTCTTTCATTTTGAATTTCTTTATAAAATATGTCTGGTACTTTCAGGGAAACCTAACTATACCATAATATTCAATGAAATCCATTATATATTCTTCGTTATTGTATACACAATAACGATGAATATATAATGCCGCCTGACTTGCATCGTTTCGTACACACGTACGAAACGATGCAAGTCAGGCGGCTTATCCTTTGGCGAAACTACCCGGCATTCAAATGCTAAGGCACGGTATGTCACGTAGTTTTAAGACTTGTACAGTGTGTGATATTCAATATTTATACAATAAAAGCTTATACATACGTTGGCGGGCGTAGGTACATATATATTTAGAACCCACGGTAGGAAAATATTTGTCTGAATTTATATTTCCAATTAGAGCAACTATCAACTCCCGCACTAGGGAATTAATTAAATTTTAAATTTAACTTGGTGGTTTCTGAACGTATGAGAACAGGTGTTTACATAACATAAAATGTTGTCTAATGATAATGTGTCTAGTTGGGAAACAAATTGTGTTACTAGAAATTTTATACTTAGAACTACGAATAGAACAATACCCAAAATCAGAGCAGGTTCATTTGTTGCAATATGATGCTATTCATCGACTAAAATGTTGCCTTGACGGCAAGTGGTCGGTAATGATTGGTTTACATGGCAAAATTAGCTTCTTGGGATAAAAGATTGTACAAGTTTAACATAGCTTTGAAGTAATGTTAGTCTGTAATTTTTGATACAATTAAAATATATATATAAATACATAAACCGTTTTGATGAGCAGCTATTAAAAATTTCGGTATATAATTGTTAGTGATCAAAACTTTTTAAAATAATTATTTATTATTTATTAATCGTGAGTCAAAGCTTTTGTTGTTAAATCCGAAAGCACGATTTGTTAATTTGATTTGATATGTGTCATTTACGTGGAAAGAATGGATGAAGAAATATTGACAAAACAGGTATACATGGCAAGTGTGAGTGGCACTGTCGGAAGGATAAGACCTCGACGAACGTTCTCAGAACAAATCGGAGACATCCTCGCAAAAAAAATGTGACGTGCTTGTATGAAGAATGTTATGAGAGTGAATGAAGCGAAAGATGTGTGTAGGGATCGCAGCAAGTGAAGGTCCATTGTATCTGCCTACCCCGCTGGGAAACAGGCGTGAGCTTATGTATGTATGTGTCATTACATCCATCTTAATACCTTTTTCATTTATTTATCTTTATTTCAATAAGCTAAGCCCCACAAAACCGTTGCAATGGTTTGACTGTGGGGTCGATGAGTCTCTAGACATATCTAAATGTAATTTAAACTAAACACACACTTATATTAATCTTAAAATTTCTATACATGTTTCACCGATTTTAATATGACAGCTATTTTAGTTGATAGTGGTTTTAATTGTAGCTTTAAAGTACCCCATTCCTTTTAAAAAATCTTTTTATCATTAGAAAGAAGTTAAACATGTATAATCATTTAAATGTACTTAGTATTTTCGTTAAGAATTAAAGTTTCGATGCACCAGCTGCACCATGCACCAGCAGATGTTTTTTTAAAACTTTTATTAGAAACTTTATATGTTATCAACCATCAGACCTAGTGTTCAAGGTTCAATTCTCACCCCGAAAAATGATTTGTGCGAACCACAGATAGTTATTCTGAGTCTGGGCATTATGTCCGTGAATTGAGCGTTCGTTAAATCCCCAGCCACGCAGTGCTTCTATATATATCTGCTCATCAAAACGGTTTAGGTTTGGTATTACAAGCGATCTATGTATTTATATATATATTTTAATTGTATTAAAAAGTACAGACTAACATTACTTCAAAGCTATGTTAAACTTGTACAATCTTTTATCCCAAGAAGCTAATTTTGCCATGTAAACCAATCATTACCGACCAATTGCCGTCAAGGCAACATTTTAGTCGATGAATAGCATCATATTGCAACAAATGAACCTGCTCTGATTTTGGGTATTGTTCTATTCGTAGTTCTAAGTATAAAATTTCTAGTAACACAATTTGTTTCCCAACTAGACACATTATCATTAGACAATATTTTATGTTATGTAAACACCCGTTTCTCATACGTTCAGAAACCACCAAGTTAAATTTAAAATTTAATTAATTCCGCAATAAGGCGTACGCTTAGGAACGTTATCAATACAGCCAGCTGTGGGCACCCTTCCAAGAGTCGTATGTAATATTGGTACATTTACTCGTACTGGTTTATCTATAGCTTTGCATTCAGGAAGCTTACGCGAAAACTGAACGTGGAAAATCTATTTAAATCTTTAACAGTTTGTTACATCTAACTTAAATAAGATGTCATATTTTATAAACATCGATTTTTTAAATTAATATAGGTAAGAACGAGAAAAGGAAAATACATATAGTTCAGGACAACCCACAAGATATTATACAGCAAACATTTCGTTAAATATTTAGACAATAATACGCTTTGCATATTCTGCCGAAAAGTTGTCCACCTCAGCATATGCTAGATTTTCAGTTGGCAACCCAAGCTGTAGTGACCCACGGATCAGGGACACTTAAGCAGAATATGTATATACAGCTTCAAGTCATTGGAAAATAAATAGATTAAGATTTGTCCTTATAAATAATAGCTAATCATAAATACATAATAGGTAGGTAGACGTTTATTGTAATGTGTTTCGCGGAAGGGCTAAAACTCACGCACGGATAAACATAATTACATGGATTGGCTCAAACTGATAATAGTCTTGAAAATCTTTTAGCCATGATCCAACCCGAAATCGAAAATCTTACAGAAATAAAATGTTTTCTGTTGCAGTGTCACGACTTATAATAATATTTTGTTAAGATTTTCAATTTTAAACTAGTAATATCTTTGAATGCAATGGCTAATTTTAATCATTTAAAAAGTAACTTACAGGTACTAAAACAGTCTAAAATAAGAATATTTTTTTTGGGGTAAGGAATAATACGAAGACATGAATAGCGTGGTCTGGCTTTTGTTAATGTTTTTTTTTAGACTAATGGTACCGCGAAGTTTATTATAGATATGTTCTATTGAATTTGTAGAACTATTTTTTTTTTCATGCCTTGGTTTACTTATGTTATTAAAATTGTTGTAGGGATCCCTATTTATTTTCTAGTAATAAATATAGCCTATGTTATTTAGGGATAATGTATTATCTAATGGTGAAAGAATTATTGAAATCCCTTCAGTAGTTTTTCAGTGTATTCGAAATAAACATACAAAAACACAAACTTTTCCTCTTTATAACATTTGTATAGATAGAGGTATAGATGCCTTATACTAATATAACTGCATATTCCAATACGACACAATAAGAAGGTTATAACAATTAAGTACTTACCTACGGTTGCTTCCGGTGCAACTGTAAGCGTGACGTATGGGTGAATTGCCAATAGGCATGAGGCAAGATTTTGAAATCCTCTTGCGTAACGTGGGTAGTAATTTTCTAAGTACAAAAACACAATATTTCGGTAATAAATTAAAATTTAACGAAGTTTAAGCCATATTTCTATTAAATTTTAAATAGCGCGCGAAAAAAGGCCTCAAATGTCATGGCGTCGGCTATGACGTCACGCTATTGTAAACAATGTCATTGAGTCCGCCAAACCTAACGTAGTGGTTAAATTCTCTTTGATGGTTACAATATCGTGACGTCATGCGCCGTGATTGGTGTTTCAGTCAAAATGGCCGATTGCAGTATTTTAATCTTTTATTTTATTAAAAATCACATTAATCTCAAGGTTATATATAAAAATAAATAAGTGTAATAATTTCTTTTTATATGTACTTTCCCCTAAAAACATTAAATCTTTAATTTTTTGATACTGTCGTCACGCCTATTTAGTTCATTGTTCCATCATTGAATTTATTTTAGAAATAAAAGATTTAATGAAACCTCAAATGAATCATTATTGGATATCCTGTGGTAGCGAAGATGCAATTCAAATCATTCAAAGTAAAATAAAACTAAAGTGATGTTCCGGCAAAGTGCCTACACAATTATCGTAGTAACGTCACGGCTCATATATTGTCAATTTCTTAGTCAAGGCGCCGTCAATTAATAGCAATAATTTTATTTCATACCGCCCACATTTCATTTTTAGGGTTCCGTAACCGAAGGGTAAAAACGGGACAGGCTGTATCTCAAGAACCGCGTTCAAGTACAGTTGAAATTGGCACAAAAGATGTATATCTGATGCATAGCAGTAGGTAGACAAAGCATTTAAGCTTAGCACGGAAGGTTACCAGGAATACTAGTAGAATGCAAAACCACAGATTAATAAATAGTTACTACGTGTAAAACACAGTTAGTAACGTTTTACAAACAAAATACCTAAGAACCCGGCACCCGTTTGTTTGTACAAGCTAAATTATGCAAAAAAAACTCTATTGTATGGCAGTCCTCCTTAAATATTTATTTTATTTTATTTTTATTATAGCGGCTATAGAAATACAACTCAATCTATGAAAATTTCAAATATCTAGGTACCGCGGTTCTTCAGATACAGCATGGTGACAGACAGACAGCGAAGTCTTATTAATAGGTTCCCGTTTTTACCCTTATAAAAATTGCAAACTACCTACGTTTAAATACTACTCATATCATAGGACCTATGATATTAGCAGCCGTAGCCCAATGGGCGTCGGACTTGGGATATTGTGGTCGCTGGTTCGATCCCCACCCATTGCAATACCGACGTGAACCTACTCGTAACATCAAGCATTTTAGCTTAGAACGGGGGTTAAAAAAATACTACTAGTTACCCCGTTAACTGCAAAACTCTGTTAGTAATCTTTAAAAATAAATAAATTACTGGAACGAACAGTAAACGATTACAAGAATAATCTACTTACAAATACACAATAAACACTCCTAATGAACATTAATTGTGGCGAACCTTTAATGAATGGTTTAATGAATAAACGAGCGAAACTCGCTGTATATATTTTATGTGGAAACATAGAGATGCTAATTTTGAGCGATATGCACTATTATAATAATGACAAAACCAGCCAAGTGCAAGTCGAACTCGCACTTGGACGGCCCACATTTTTTTTAAGAAATTTAAAATAAATAAATGAATTTCGATGATCCGTAGGGTTCCATCGTAGCCTAATTGGTTGAGGCATTAGGGGCTATACCTAAAATGTAGGTTTGAGTCCTGCCAGTGGTCTATATTTATTAATCTCAATTTTGCAATTTAATCATCTTATCTTGATCGGATTTAGGTACTGTCGTACAGACACTTTGACTTGGTTTTGGATCTTTCGTGCCATTCCCGGTTCTATTATTATTATCCATAGATGTCAGCACTTGTCGTTCGTATTTAAAAACTTTGCGTATTGTATAGCGAGTTTTTCAAAGACCTGTGCCACCGGATACGCCAGCCCTCGATAGTTCATTCTTGTCCGTGGCAGCACACACTTTGCGAAACACTGCTCTATTTTGCTTTAGCTTTGTTTAGCTTATAGTCTCAAAATTTACAGTTTAACCCGTAAGAGTAAAGCAAAAACAGTTAACGGGGCGTTAACACAAACTATTACACTGTCAATTTATACATATTCCACTCACAGAGCTACCTCAAACCCAGTATCAGGTTAAAATGAAACCGAATCAAATGTTTACAAAGGGTTCAAATGATGGGACGGACGTTTCATTAACATTCAATAGGTGCATACGCGTAGTACAGTAGCGGAACAATTTTAGGTTTACATTATGGTAAGAAATACGACTAAAGGAATATAGTCGCATAAAAGGAAAGGGAATGCTCTGTGCCTTCTTATTCTCTGACATTCTGGGAGTATTCAAACGATAACGACATGACATGACGAGATGAAATTGATAAATAATAATATTTATTGTAAATTTAGACACATATTTTACGAACAGCGCAACCAATCGATGTGATACAGACATCCTTTAGGTTCTCCTCTTAAACCTTATTATACCTATACCTTACCGGCAAAACCCGAACGAACAAACTATAGTACCCCAGCCAAACTAGTTAAGCCTAAGACAATCTAGGTTAGCCTTAAAGGCTTAAACTCAATTTCGCAAATTAAGACTTGAAACTTTCAAACTAAATGTATGAAGTAAGTTGGCTTTAGTAATAATTTTATATAAATTAATGCTTGACTAGCCCAACAGAAGATACGATAGAAATTTGAAGGAATATAACTTCAGTAATTAATAATAATACTTGGAAACAACTAACAATTTACAACAGTTCCTTCCAACAGTTGCAAGTCTGCAGTTAATAGTTCCCGATCCAGCAGCACCCAAAATATCTAATATTTCAACATTTCATTCACCATATAATCAATCGTTTTTGCTAAAATGTTTACAATATTATTTTTTTCGATTGCCTTTATTCTTCATCAATTTGGCATACTTTCAGATTTTGTGTCAGAATGCTTAAAATGTAAAAAATATACGACATATTTCATTTCCTCTTCTTAAATATTAAAAAGATTTGACTTAACTGTAATGCATTTTATTTTATGCGCAAATATCGTCAAGTAAAATGAGGTGAGTGACTTTCAAGTTACCGACGCCATGCGAGACACTGATTTGCATTATCGATGCATTATTCCCAAGAGCTGCCATCTTGGAAATAATAATACTGAAGCGGGGCGGAGATGGAAGATTCCGTCAATTGTGATAAGTGTTTAAAACCCTGGCTCCTCGACGTCGGGTTAATGACGCTATGTTTTAGTATGAAAAACAGAAAAGAACGCTCTGAATACGTAGACCGTGTATCATAGTTGTGTAAGCTTAATTTTTTTATATAATACCTCAGGAAATAAAAAAGAACTGTATTGATCGTTATAAAATAATATTCACCCCTTTCACTATTGACGTGAAACATGCGTTTAACAAGCAATAATAGCCCTCGGGGCCGAAACTAATCAAATGATAGCAAACCACTAGACCACGCAAGCCTAGGCGTCAGAAATCCCTGTACATGCCGTAGCACCTAATTGGAAAATGGAATAGAGCAAATTGTTTGAACGATGAAGCTTCTGGATAGTTTAAATATTTTGTGTATGCCAAATAAACAAAACTATGGTGTTATCGGTTAAAATAACTTTTGGGTATTGTGTTATTTTCTTTTTAATTGTAACATTATTGTTTGTTTTTTTGATGTCTTTTGGTTTGGTTATAAAATATTGTACTTTTTACTATGTTTATCATTTTGGACGATGTTAATTTATCAATATAATAGTATCATGATCAGAGCGACGGTCCGCCATCTAGTGGAAAATAAACGGAAATAAAACAATAGGTGACCGGATTAAAAGCAAAAATATTAGATGACTTTGCCAAAAAGTTACGGGTGATGTTTTGACAATGGACATCAGTAAATAGAAAAAAAAATGTAAGTACCTACTCAGATTCTTATATAAAATAGATCTTTATAAAACTTAAGATAAGTATTCTTTTAAGACAACACAAGGACCTAAAATAATAAAACACCAGGGCTTTTATTATTTTACTATTTGGCCCCACCACTAGAGCAGTAAAAACTATAAGTTTTGTTTTTCTTGGTGAATTTTGATGTCTACTAGTATTCTTGTTAACCCCTCGTGTTAAGCTAAAATGCTTGTGTTACGAGTGGGTTCACGTCGGTAGTGCAATGGGTGGGGTTCGAATCGGCGACCTCAAGATCACAAGTCCGACGCCCATTGGGTTACGTTTTTTATGAAGAAAGGTTTATTTCTTTTGGAGTAGTTTATTATAGTACAGGACAGGAAAATTAGGAAGGTGTTTTACATATATACCAACTTAAACAAGTCTTAGCCACGTTTGGTGGTAAACATACTACGCAATGCATAATTGCTTATCCACTGCGTAATACCATCAAATATATCAACACCACCAGCTATGTAATTAGTATTTTAATCTACGTAGGCACACATAACGAGTGTAGCATCTCGATATTACTCATGATGAAAATGCATTCCGGTTGCAGTTGACCTATTTGTGTCACGATTAATACCTCAATGCCTCAGTGTAGTCATCTAAAACCCTTTCACGTGCCTGCCTAGCTCGGAGATCACCATTTATTAATTAAGATTGTGTTCCAGAAACAAAAAATATATTGCCTGATTGTACACTGATAAAGTTTATTAAAACATCATGTTTAAATTATGAATCTGCGCTTTTCATCAGGAAGGCTTGAATAGAGTAATAACCCTTAATAAAACTACTGCCTGCAGTGCCAATTAACCCGATAACTCTAAATAAAACATTAACACATCGCATATACGTGTTTGCGACGACGCGACGTATTCTGTAGGTATTACGTACATTAATAGGCATGAAGATTAAAAAAATATAAAAAATGACAAAGATACAGAGCAACAACAAAATATTAAGTTCAGAAGAGGGGACTTTTGACGTCACTACTAGGTTAAATCGTACCTAAAAGTGACGTCACATAAAATTTTGACCCGCTGTATTTTCGTCATTTTTTGATTGATTAACGAAAAAAAAATACGTGTCCTATATTTTTTGGTAATCTAACTGACGGACTAAATAGATTTTTTTTTGTCTTAATGCCTATTACAATCGCTTTTGATTCTTTATTATTAAAAAAATCATTTAATACGGATTCTCACCTTCGTCCTAGAAATTATGGAATTTGATAGAGAGCAAAACGATTACTCCGTAGCGTAGTAATTTGCTGTTATACAAAAATAAATGACATGCTTCTTTCTTCGAACGGACATTATGTAGTTAGCCAGGATGCTTTTGCTATTTCGCCGGGCATAAAGGCAGAGCAGAGCTTCAGCCTAAATAAATGGTTTAAAAACTACAAACTAATCAACCTGCACAAGAGGGCGTCCCTTGTGGGACTTGGACCTCGGATCAGGGCAGTCGCTGGCGGGACATGACATGCTAATCGTTTATACGATGCATTAAAATACAGGCTGTAAAAATCCAAGCTCCACAGCAACACGCTGTAGCGACGTAGCAATCAATCACGAGTAAAACCGCGAAGCCACAACCCAGCTTAGCTAGCTAGTATCCGTACAGGTTTTGGACACAAAATGGCAATCCAGGAACAAATAAAAAAGGGAACAAAAAGTTGTGTGGAACATGTCCCTTTTTTTTTTTTTTTTTTTTTTTTTTTTTTTTTTTTTTTTTTTTTTTTTTTTACATTCCGTTGTCTATGGTTGAAAAACGCGGTAAACAGATTTTGATTAAATATAAATAAAATTGTAAAAACGAGTAAAGTGCACAGTAAATGTGTGTTATAGTGTTTAAATTTCGTTCGCAGAAGTGATCGAACGAACGGTTTACTGTGACATTAAAACTAAAATGATTATTAGTGATGGATGACATTACCCAGTTTTCGGGAACGGCGGAAGAAGTTTATGAGGACCATACGCACTTTGAGGAATCAATACATATAGATAATCAGACCATGGACGTGGAGGAGGAAAGCAGGAAAAGAGGAATACAAGAGGAATGGATAACTACAAAGCGTAAAAAAAAAGGAAGTATCGGAAATACACAGGAAATAATTGAATCATTAGAGGATAAAATACAAGTTGTTGTGACGAGTAAGACAATCTTACCTAAACAGTTCGAGTTGGGTAGACTATTTAAACAAAATAATATATGTAATACAACTTGCGTTAAATACGTTAATCCTTATAAAATTATACTTACTTTTTTGAGCGATGAAGATTCTGAAAAGTTTATCAATAATACCTATTTTAAAAGTTTGGAGTGGAGGATGCAGAGAACTTCAGATGTTGGATTCACATATGGGCTCATTAAAAATGTAGAAATAAACGTATCAGAAGAAGATTTGATAAATAATATTGATAGTAACATTGAATTAGTATCAGTTAAACGATTAAACCGGAGGGATATAGATTCGGAAGATATTCAAAATAAATGGACAGCTAGTGAAACTATACGCCTATGTTTCAAGGGATCCACACGTCCACCTCATGTAATTATGCATTCAATCAGAGTAAAAGTAGATCCTTATGTATTTCCAGTTACCCAGTGTGCTAAGTGCTGGAAGTTTGGCCATAGTGTACGAATGTGTCCGACTAAAAATAAGGTTTGTCCCAAGTGTGGTGAGAAACATGATAATTGTTTGACGGAATCTTTTACGTGCGTAAATTGTAAGGGAAAACATATGGCTTTAGATAAAAGTTGTCCTAAATATGTTAAAGAAAAAAAGATTCGAGAACTTATGTCCGAGTTTAATTGTACATATAGAAAAGCTTTGATGCTGTATGTTCCACCGTCTCCAAACGTTAATGACTTAAAATCTTTTCCCACGCTTAATTCAAGGTACAAATCAACACATACACAGCCCCTAATGACACCACCGAATAGTTTTAGTATGCTAGAATTTACGTACATGGATGCGTTGCAACCGAGAAATAATATGCAGGATGTGAGTCAAAAAACAAATGGAGACGTCAAACCATCGCAGATACCACTAAAGTCGAAACGGTCCAAACATCGAGTCAATACCGCCGCCGTCGCCGTTGCTCCCACCAATATACCGGCCGCCCATTCATCTACCGCGCCAACGCCGGTCATATCTACCTCAGAGCAAAACATCGGGGACTACGACGACGAGAATGATTGTAGCAGTAAGTCACAGTGTTCAGACATGAGTTATATACAAGAGGAAGAAAGTACTAAAACAAAACAAAATAGAAACCGTAAAGATATAACTTTTATGCAATTACTTACAAAAATCAAAACAATTATTTTTAATGGTCAACCTATTGTTCTTAAAATTAAACGTATAGTTGGTTTACTCATGAAATGGATAATATCGTTGTTGTTTCGAAATATAACGGATTGGTCTTTTATTAATAGGTTCAATTTGTTTAATGGCTGATTATTCTAGTAAATTAAGTAGTTTAAATATTATACAATGGAATTGTCAAAGCTTACGCCCGAAACTATCTTTATTTCAATCACTTATCATACAAGAAAAAATTCATATAATTGTGTTAAGTGAGACGTGGCTCGAGCCCGATAGTCAATTAAAACTGAGCGGCTATAACGTGTTCCGTTCAGATAGACAGGACGGCTATGGTGGGGTGGCTGTTATAACACATCGGTCAATTAAGGCGCAGCTATGCCCGATCAACAGTATTAATTCTGGTATCGAAGTAGTACATATTAAAATTTTTAATTGTCAGCATATTGAGAACATTATTTCGGTTTATTGTCCTTCGTTTGTATCAACACAACAAAGCGATTGGGATTTCATATTTTCACTGTCTAATGTTAAAACTTTATTATTGGGTGATTTTAATGGGCACAACAATGTATGGTCCTATAAAACAGATCAAAGAGGTATTCAGTTATTTGACACAATGTTGGAACATGATTTTATAGTATTAAATGATGGAAGTCCGACGCGAATAAGATTAGCTGATAATGTACTACAACAATCATCGCCTGATATTTCTTTTATTTCATCGGACTTGGCTTTAACATTTACCTGGAAAGTTATGAATGAATCACTTGGTAGTGATCACTTAGTAATAAAATTAGGTTGCAGTATAATTAAAACAAATAAAATAATTAAAAAGAGGATTTTTAAAAATAGCGACTGGACTTCTTATTCTTCATTTATTGAAAATATATTTAATAATTACACTATGTCTACGAATAACCAAGAATTGTATGACTTTTTCTTAGATACTATTCAAAAGGCGGCAGATTTATTTATTCCATGTACAAAAATTCCACAAAATTTAGACCCCAAATTTATTCCCAAACCATACTGGAATGCAAATATATCTAAATCTGTTGCGGAACGGAGACTGGCTCTGGCAAATTTTCGTCGAAATCCCAGTCCCACAAATTATGATATGCTAAAGAAAAAGATTGCTGATTCGCAAAGATTAATTCGTGCTGAAAAAAATAAAAATTGGCAAAGTTTCTGTTCTTCTATTAGTTACACAACAAATTGCAGTGAAATGTGGCATAAAATGAGATGGGTAAAAGCCCAACGTATTATTGCATCACAGTACGTTGACAAGGAATCCGCGGAGAATTTACTTAAAAAAATTGCTCCCGATTTTGTATGTCCCCCTACGCCCTTTTTTCAGTCAGTAAATTTAAAATTACAATCCCCAATTACTGAGGAAGAATTAAAAAATAGCATTAAAAAGAAAGATACAGCTCCGGGATGTGATCAAATATCTTTCAGTATGATTAATTATCTTCCTTATAACGCAAAGCTGTGTCTATTAGAAATTTATAACAGGTGTCTTACTGACGGATTTGTACCTCACCAATGGCGTGAAATACGTATATTTCCAATACCTAAACCAGGAAGAGACTTACAATTAAATGGTTTACGGCCTATTTCTTTACTATCTTGCGTTTGTAAAATTTATCACTCTATATTAAATAAAAGACTCGAATGGTATTTAGAAAAAAATAATACATTTTCCGAAGACATGACTGGTTTTAGGAAGTCCCGGTCATGCTTAGATAACTTATCCCGATTAGTTACTAAAATTCAATTAGGTTTTTCTTGTAATCAATTCACTCTTGGTTGTTTTGTAGATATCGATAACGCTTATAATAATATTGACATTGTTAGTTTAGTAAATATTTTAGATCAATTAAAAGTTGGCTCCAAAATTTGTAACTATTTATGGAATTATCTTAAAGAAAGATTACTCATAATTAATTTTGAAAATGAGGATGTGAATAGGTATACTGGTAGAGGAATTCCTCAGGGTGATCCTCTTTCTCCATTATTATTTAATGTTGCGACATTCACAATCTGTCAAAGTATTCGAGATGTCGACGTTTCTCAATATGCTGATGACTTTGTATTATACAAATCTTGCGATAGTATTTCAGTTGGAGTGCAGGCGGTGCAATCAGCATTAAATGAATTTAGCTTGTTAATGAATCAATTAGGGCTCGATATTTCTCCATCCAAAAGCAAAATCTGTATTTTTAGAAAAAGGGGATTTAGGAGTAATGATTTGAGTGTAAGTCTTACCATAAACGAATCTTCACTTGAAGTTGTAAGTTGTATAAAATATTTAGGTTTATGGTTAGACCAGTCATTGAGATGGGGCAGGCACATAAACGAAACAGTACAAAAAGTTCTGAAAATGATAAACATTTTTAAAATTTTAGCTGGGTCGAGCTGGGGTGTCCATCAAGTATATTTAAGAAGGCTATATATCGCGCTTTTGCGTAGTCGAATGGATTATGCAAGTTTTTTGATTGACGACAGCTGTAAATCAAACTTATTTAAACTTGATAAGCTTCAGAACCAAGCATTACGTGTAATAGGAGGTTATATTCGAAGTACTCCTATCCATGTAATGGAGACCGATTTGTGTTTGCCTCCTCTTGATATTCGTAGAAGGTATTTGGCTAGTAAGTTTTGGTTAAAATCAAAATCTTTGTATAATAATAAAACGATTCAGCTTATACAAGAATTATCTAATAGATTGCAAAATGTTAGATGGCGATATAGGAAAATCCCTTTATTGATTAATATACATAACTGTTATAATAATGAAATAAATGTTCATTCCAGTGAACAATTAGAAATGTTCTCATTGAACACATGGGTCAGTGGTATCAAAGTGGCTAGTGTTTTGATTGATAGTATACCATCTATAACTAAATCCAAAAGTCAATATGACATCGAACATTTAAAAAACTTGTGCTATCAACATATTAATGACTGCTATCAAGGTTATTATCGTATATTTACAGATGCATCAAAAGACCGATTAGGAAGTGGTGCAGCGTTTCTAGATTTCGAATCTGGAAATTCAGTCCAATTTAAAATTGATAGTGATTTGTCAATAATGACATTAGAACTTACTGCGATTGCTGAGGCTTTATCTTACCTTAAGACAGTAGATCACGATAAATTGGTAATTTTTTCAGATTCGAAAAGTGCTATTCAACATTTGGCTCGATGTACCACGTCCGTGCGAGGCTTCCCGATCGCCTATTCCATAATTAGGTTAATCCTTGAGCTACAGTCAATGTCAAAAAATGTGGTAATACAATGGATACCATCTCACATTCAAATTGAAGGAAATGAGAGAGTGGACTTGCTGGCCAAACAGGCCTGTATCGATGGTATAAGTTTCGCCGTGGTGCCCGCTTACTCAGAGTGTATTAAATTTGTAAAAAAAAAATGTGCCGAGATCTGGAATGAATATTTTGATGAGCGTTCCAAGGAGAAAGGCATTTGGTTTAAAACAATACAACCTCAACCCTTACATTATCCTTGGATTGATTTTTGTAAATTTTCAAGACGGGAATTGGTAGTTGCTTTGAGATCGCGTTCTGGACACATTCCATCAAAACATTTTGCATGGTTAATGAAAAAATCTGCGAGCCCGAACTGTGTTGATTGTGGTGTTATTGAAGATCTGCAACATGTTTTGATGGAGTGTGTCCGAAACAGGAGAAGTCGTAATGAAGTCTTGGATGGTCATAATATTGGTATGTGTAACACGATATTGGCATCTCCTTTAAGTAATAAAGCAAGGATATTGTATAAGCTAGTTTTAGAAGGTTTAAGTGGTTAAAATTTGTAAATGTAAATAATATGTATTTTGTTACTTAAAAGGGTGACATTATCGCTGTGCGATAAAACCCTTAAAAATAAAGAAAAAAAAAAAAAAAAAATGTCCCTTTTTAGGGTTCCGTAGCCAAGTGGCAAAAACGGAACCCTTATAGATTCGACATGTCTGTCTGTCTGTCTGTCTGTCCGTCCGCATGTCACAGCCACTTTTTTCCGAAACTATAAGAA
The DNA here is from genome assembly GCA_947037095.2 of Nycteola revayana. Classification (NCBI taxonomy): domain Eukaryota; kingdom Metazoa; phylum Arthropoda; class Insecta; order Lepidoptera; family Nolidae; genus Nycteola; species Nycteola revayana. Next base: position 11,510,322 of record OX344842.1, on the reverse strand, counting down.
CTATAATGTTGTAACTTGGCAAGTAGATGTATGTTGTGAACCGCATTAAGAAAAGAAAGAAAGAAAATACATTTAATTCAGCACAACACACAACATATTACATATAACATGTAATTATGTTTTCACACAAAAATATTTTTGATTTGCTAAACTGAATAGTTTGCGCGAGAGACACTTCCAAAGTGGTAAATGTGTCCCCCCCCCCCCTGTAACTTCTAAAATAAGAGAATGATAAAACTAAAAATAAATATATGATGTACATAACCATGCAAACTTCCACCGAAAATTGGTTTGAACGAGATCAAGTAAGTAGTTTTTTTTAATACGTCATAAACTGTAAACCGCAATTTACGTTTCATTCAATCAACTATTATTAACATCGATCAAAGTTACAACGAACTACAAGAACTTTTATACTAAGTTACTTGTTGTATTCTTGATATCAAAAATAGGTAGGCACTTGCAACTAGTACGGAACCCTTCGTGCGAGAGTCCGACTCGCACTTGGCCGGTTTTTTTTTTCATGGATGAAGTATGCTTCAATTACATCGAATTCTTTTTAAAATATCGGCCAAAATTAAGCCTCCTGACTATTGGGATCCTCAGGGATTATAACTTGAAAGTGATTCGTGTAAAGAAATGTAACTTTTAAAAACAGTATTTTTAAGGTAGGTAAGTTAAAAATGGAAAAGGTTTTATTCATACACCTTAAAGTTTCTTTGTATATAAACATATTATTTAAAAGGGATTAAATACATCGTATTTGATATATTATTATTTCAATTCAGGAGGCTAATTACTATGACTTTTATTAACATGTATTCGTTATTCATATTTAAAAAAATATTTTGAGTAAGTCAATTTATTGAGTTAATGTAGTTTCAATAATAGTTACGAGATAACATAGGAAATGCATAGCAATAACCCTCTAGCAATGAAGACATAACTTCATACTATAAATCAAAGTCGCTTCCCGCTGTCTGTCTGTGGAACTATTGGTGCGATTTAAAATATAGTTCACTGTTAGATAGCCCATTTATCGAGGAAGGCTATTTAATTCGACAGCACGGTGACTCAGTGGCTACGGTAGTTGCTTCTGAGATCTGGTGTTCTGGGTTCGATTGCCACCCGGGACAATTTTTTTTGTGAGAACCACTGTTGTTAGTTCTCATTCTAGGTGAGCTTTGTGTCCATGAATTGAGTGCTTGTAAAATTCCCAGCGGAAAGGTGATATTATAAACACTTCTTCATACAATCTTCTTTTTTTGCAACAACACAATCTTTGGTAAATAAAAAATGGTATATTCTAAAGCGTAAAGTAAGTTGCGGCTAACAGTTCAAGATAGTAACAGGACCAGAACGCAACATGTACGAATGGCTTTAATTAATTTTCACTCTTACGGGACTATTTGGAGCGATGACGTTAGTATTAATAGAGTGATCATTTAATACATATCATTCTAACTAGTATTTATTGTAGATAATTGTTAGATTGCCTTGGTAATTATAGAATGAATTGATAGCTCCTGCTATAGTCTAAGCGAATAGTCGTAGAGTTCTATCCGCTCCGGGAAATTTCGATCGGGATGTCGAAACATCTATGGCATCTTAATAGCCTAATACTAGAAATGCTATTTGTCAATTTTAAGTTCAAGGGTCAGAATTTTCATAACGCATTTTTGAGGTTTCCCTTGTTATGTTCTTGTGACATTGGGGCTATCATCGAATACAATATCGAAAAATAAGCTGATTTATTTGATATGCAATAGGTGTATGGAATATGAAAATGCCATTTTCTTTGCTTACAACTAACTGCTGTTAGCTGTCCCACGCAGTTACAGAGCGCACACCCATTTTCGAGCTCGTGCCAACGCCATTCCTTCGCCTCTTAAAGTTTTGTACTCTATGTAATAAAGTAGTTCTCTAATGGTCAGAGAATTTTAGAAGTCGGTCTTCTGTATAGTTTTATGTATTTATGTAATATTAGTTAAGATAACCTTTAAAATAAACCGCGATACTCGCAACCTATATATAAACTTCGTATAAATTTCCGCTTCATAAATGCTTAAATTGAAAAGTTCACTTCATATCCAAGTTATTGCATGTTAACTTGTCTATGCATTGGACATATGGTACTACATGTCACTTGTAGGTACGTAGGGTTGCTATCTATCGGCTGCCTAGTTTAATAGGCTTCCACGGCAAGTTTTCAATAGAAGTCCTGGTTTAAAAGTTTTGAAAACACTGGTGTTGACGCGCATTATAACTAAACAAATAATTAAAATGAAATTCTCTTCCAACACACTTTCCTCCATCGTAATGGGGTCCTTCGAGGCGTGAAGAAGTATCTTCTGGGCCGGCTGGATGAGGGTGCCTAATGCTGTCCAAATATAAGAACAGCTACTGCAAGAAGTACTGCAGAAGGTATTTGCAATACCTAGCTGTCGTTTACATCAGGTGGAAAGGTTTCATTAGCCAGCTCTTAGATAAAAACAAAATGATATTTTACTGAGAAATGGTTAAAAAACGGTTAAATATCCGGGTTGTAAATAGGTTCCAAAAATCAATGCAACACATGTTGTACTGGATGCCAGATTTTAGTAATGGCAACCCTATTATACTGCTATTCAATTCCCTTCTGACATCAATAATACCGCCACCGGCCACTAGATATTCTGCGAAATTCGTGAACTATTTGATCGACCATGTATCAAACACTGTGGGGGCAAGCTAGCGAACTTCACTTACCTACTCTCTGCCTATTATAAAATAGCGAGAGATTGAAATTGGGGCATAGGTTCCCAACTTTAGTTCCCTTGGGCAGGTTTTCGTGGGGGTCGATAACAGGTGCATAGTATTGTCTTGCAATTGTTTATAAATATATTTTTTTGTTAACAACACTCTGTTTAGTATTTGGGCGTCAGCCACGACATGTTTGAATATTTCATAAAATGAACAAATAACAATTTATCAAACAATTAATATAATAACAAATTAATGTGATAACATTTAGTTGTAAACCACACAACACTTAAATTAAAAATACCATAAAATAATTGCAATTGATAATATATTTGCGATTGAAAATTCAGTTTAATTTGTGGTTTTAAAATAAAAGCAATAAGAATTGGTATAATCAACTATCATCTAAGGTTGGAGCCACTGACTTACGTTTCGATACTTCGAAGATCTTATTCAGAAGCATATATCGAGGTTTCAAATTCAAAATATCATAGGCAAAACGTCCAACTATTGACACTTAAAGCGAAATCGGTAAATGAAATATTGTTTGTAAAAATTAATACGCATTTTTTGTAAAAAGTAACAAAAGGAATATTTTTCACATTATTTTGTTCGAAAAATTAAAACATTATTCATATTCATTTATTTTGGTAAAGTTATTTTACAGGTCAAAGTTATAAGTAGGTAAACATTTTAAATTAATTGTATTTTAAATAAATCTAAAATCATCACTAATGCTAAATGTCAGTATTGAAATGTAAACAGTATTGAAATGGCAACATTAACTGTACAAATAAAAAATAACAATTTTCTCCAATACATACATACATATAGTCACGCCTGTCTCCCATGGGGGTAGGCAGAAACTACAGAACGCCACCTGCTACGATCCTTACACACTCTCTTTGCCTCGTCCACGTTCATACATTATCTGGTCATACACGCACGCCGGTTGCGAGTATTTATGAGTTTGACCAAATTATTGCCATTTAAATATCGCTAGCGCTGACATTTGAAAAAGAATAACCATAGAATAATCTTTAGATTTTGTAAATAAAGTTGATAGTTGTGTGTTCTTGTTTTTTTTACATTTAATAAAGCTATTATGCCAATAATTTTATTGGTGAGGTGCCGAGGATTAGGAATAGAAAGTAACTATTCTATCAAATGTATTTAAACTACTCACGGAACAGAAACGATATCCGCTTGGTCTCTTTCTTTATTCACTCATACGTAGTATTAACACTATTATATACTACGTATGAATGAATTAAGAAATATTGACATATTCACCTGGGAGTTTCTATAAAAAAATACACATTGAAAACTAGATCAGATCCCGTAGTAATTTAAAAATTAAATATAGTAGGCTATATTTAATTTTTAAATTAAATATAGCCTAGGAGCTGTAGCGTTCCTCGATAAATGGGCCATCTAACACTTAAATACATTTTCAATCCGGTTCCTGAGATAGGCGCGTTCACGCAAACATACTCTTCAGCTTTTATATATTATACATTAATACCCTACTTCGATCAAAAATGTTACTTAAGAAATTTTAAATTTCCGATATCAGTCTACCAATTTTCACTAACAGAAGTATTATATAAGACTTGTGTTAGTGCAAATTGGTACATGGTATTAGCATTGGCTTTTTAATACATACTTCTTTATCATTAAAAACGTATTATTATTATCAGCTCCACAATATTTATATCATGTATGACGAATAAGCTTTAACATTGGTGAACTACAAAACATCAACACAGAGTTGACCCAACTTGCATCTGATATTTTGTTGTTAGCATAACAAGAAAACTTTTTACATTTCAAGCTGACCCCGATGTGGTTAGTATACCTACACAGTTCGTAACACATATCATTTTTAGAACAAACGTACAAAATAGATTTTTAAGAGACTATCATTTTACAACAGTTAATAAATGTGAATAGAATCTAGTAATATCCGGTGCAATTTATATTGTAGCTTGTAAATTAAATTTTATCTGTTCTTGCACTATAAAATGGCTACGTTACCTAATTTACGAGTATAGCTCTTGCTACACCCCGCAGCTTAAAGTTATAGTTCTAATTGTACAAGAAGCTCTTACGTTACATCGTTTCATTATTATTTACTAGGTTCCCGCGCGCGGTTTCACTCGCGTAACTCCTGTTCCCGTGGGGACTTCATAATTAAATATAGCCTATGTCATTTCGGGTTTGAGAAGAATTTTTGAAATCGGCACATTTGTTTTTGAGTTTTTTCATTACAAACATACACACTAAAAATACAAATCTTTTCTATTTCTAATATTATTTTAGATATATTACATTGTCATACTATAGATATAAAAGAGTAAACGGTATAAAAAGTGACTGCGAAGAGGTAGGATAAAATATTGTTTTACTAGAAATTTTCTGAAAGTAATATCTAAGCATGTACAGTCAGCATCAAAAGTTGATGACCACATTTAGATTTCCAAAACCGCTGAGCCCCGTATTATACCTAAATCGCTCAACATGACAAGCGCCAGAAATGAATGATTATCATAAAAGGCCATAAGTAGGTGACCATCACTTTTCAAAAGTCGCTTAACAAAATTATAGTTAGTAAAAATAGCATAACATTCTTCGTCTCTAAAGTCTCTGAACAACTTTTTGACAAAAATAGCATACCATCGTTTATCTCATAAGTCCCTGAACAAAATGAAAAAAAAATTGGGTTTAATATGTGTGTGTATTTTACAAGCTTTTATTTAACTTGCAATGTATGTATGTAATTTGTTCGGGTGGAATCTTGCAAGCATATGTATATTGCGTGACAATGCAATAATATGGTACCTTGAGCTTATCTGATGATGGAGTCGGAAGGTGGTCATAGGAACTCACTTCTGTACTGAATAAAATAGTCCAGTTTGGGATCGTTTGTTTTGTGTTTATGAGTACCTACTTTCCATTGCATATGATGACCGGATGGCATCGACCGTGCGTGACCCGCTGTAAATAGGGTTACAAGCTTAAGTCTAAAAAGTCAAAAATTAAATAATAATTAAAAAAATATTTTTTAAAACAGGCTTTTATTAAAAAATAATGTGTACTCAAAGTACAATTTCAAATATCAAAATATATAAATTGTAATAGCTTGAGGCACTGAAATATAGTAATGAACGCCTCAAGCTTTTATAATTTATATATATCTATACATATAACAGTAACAGTGAAAAACTGTGTCGATACATTGAATATATAAAAATAAAAAAATTGAGGGGGGTTTAGAAAAAGTAATTGAGCAGGAATCCAAAAAAAAACTATCTGTTTGTCTGTTTGTTTGTACACGCTAATCTTCGGAACTACTCGACGGATTTGAATGATTTTTTTGTTGTATAGGTATTAATTCTGGGTAACATATAGGCTATAATTTATCTTGGAAACTTGAACACCTGATGCAGAACCGCAACTGACCAGCCAAACTATAAGAGATACAAAAATGCTGAGACAATAAATTTGAAGATCTGGAACACCTGATGTGGAACTCCAAGAGTCCAGCTACACTATAACATATATAGTAATGACGTCTTTGCAAGAGTTGTTCAGACTGATGAGCACTCTCTGTTGACGTATTAAAATTGAAGATCTGGAACACTTGCTGTGGAACTCCAAGAGCCCAGCTACACTATAACATATATAGGAATGACGTCTTAGCAAGTTGTTCAGCATTTTTTTTTTGTTATCCATTGGAAGTGCATTTACGCATATACATATACACATACACTATAAAACATATAGGAATGACGTCTTAGCAAAAGTTTTTCGGTCTGATGGGCATTTCCTGTTGACTTATAAAAATCGAAGATCAAAAACATCTGATTTGGAAATCACAGCTATCACTAATTTCACTATATAATTATAAAATAACATAAGCTGGGTGTACGTCCACGCGGTGACAGATTAGGACTAATTTTCGATGAAAATGAATCAATGAAAACTATACTGGTCAAAACTCCCATTTTTTTTTTATCGAATAAATATGCCTTCGGACTTATGTGTTTAATTTCCTTTTCCATTTATCTTAGTGACACGCACATCTTAGTAAAGCACTTAACATCAGTCAACTACATTGTCTTCTAAATTCACGCAGCAAACTTTCACATGATAACAAGGTTAAGATTTACACCACGTGTGTACGACCGATTACGACGTACGCAAGCACCAGTGATAAAGTGCCTGGTCCTCATTAGACCCCCCTCATCATGTGCAATGGACAATACTCACTAACACAAATCAAACGATCCTGAACTCGACTATCTTAGCGCTTGCATTAAGGGTGTACCAGTGGTAATGTTCCTGCTTCTCATCAGACCCTCGTCATCATGTGCAATGGAAAGTACTCGTAAACACAAAACAAACGAGCCCGAACTCGACTATCTTAGTGCTTGCATTAAGTGCGTACCAGTGGTGATGTTCCTGCTCCTCATCAAACCCCCGTCATCAAGTGCAATGGAAAATACTTACTAACTCAAAACAAACGAGCCCAAACTCGAACATCTTAGCGCTTGCATTAAGGGCGTACCAGTGGTAATGTTCCTGCTCCTCATCAGACCCTCGTCATCATGTGCAATGGAAAGTGCTCATAAACCCAAAACAAACGAGCCCAAACTCGACTGTCTTATTCAGTAGGTACAGGAGTTCCTATGGCCACCTTCCAACTCCATCATCAGATCAGCTCCATGGTACTATTGCATTGTCACGCGATATACATATGCTTGCAAAATTTCAGCTCAATCGGTTGAGGGTATGTGCTTCAAAATTTAGTTGCAAGATTCCACCCGAACAAATTACATACAAAGCAAGTTAAATAAAAAAGTTGAGTAACTTTTGTTATTTTAATATGTTAAGTTATTTTTGGACATTGCCGTGATTATACTAGATAACTAAAACAAGCGTTTTATATTGTTCAGTGACTTTTGTAAAACTGAATTTTATGATATTTTCGGGTATTATAACGATCAGCGATTTTTGACAAAATGGTATTCAGTGACTTTTGACGAGTAGTGTTCAGTTAATTTTGAACTTTAATGATGTTCATTCAATACTGGCGCCTATTTCGTTCAGCGATTTATGGGTGTAAAGTGTTCAGCGGTTTTGGAAATCTAAATGTGGTCATTAACTTTTGATGCTGACTGTACCAGGACTGTAAATTTGGTGATGTTTTACATGTGCCTCGAAGAGCACGTTAAGTAGGCTATCGGTCCTGCGGCTAACCTGTGACAGGTCGTAGCGGTAAAACAGTTCCACCGGATTTTGACACGAATGGAAAAAATGATAATATGTACCTGTGCTTGCACATACACTTGAACACGACTTTGAAATCATGTACACTGTATGCAGCAAAATTATTTAGGTAGTTTTGGGAGTACAAACGATCTATGTATATACATTTTAATAGCACATAAAATTACAAATAAAAATGACTTCGAAACTTTGTTAGAGGCTCGTACAACCACTTGGACAAAGGCAATAGAGTTAATTTTGCAATCTTCAATTAATCATTAAGCAAGTACCTCCTATATCTTTGAGGGTAATATGTTTAAAAAACAAAAGGGTTCGGTAGTAATACTGTTGGCGAATGGTCCTTCAAATTATTAGCAAAGATAAAACAATCACGGTGTATATGGCAGCTGGCCAATCTTCTTCAAGTTTGACCTCGCCATAGCCGACGTCGTTTGGAAGTACAATAGTAAGACATGCGTGTCCAAGTGGTCGACTACTGTGCATAACAAAACTGACGGGTCACCGACCAAAAGATATAAAAATATACGCACATTTTTTCGGGACACTAATAGAAAATAATTCTACAAACGTAATTATGAGGAGCGCAGAAGCGATGCACAAACACGTTATCACCAAATTATATTACAGACCAGTAAAGGGCTGCCTGTTGGATGTTTAAACCAATTATCTCGGTTGCGTATTGTACAAATGGGTTCAGGGTTACGCGACAACCGTGCGTCGCGTATGCAGTATGTACAATTGTACAATAAAGGTGCATGCTCACAAAATGTTGTCTAGTTACTTTATCAGTTTAGACACCCTATGTCGAAACCGTTTTACAATTTATTCAGTCGGAGGTAAAACCATAGGGCGGGTAAAATGGCCCAGGCCCAGGCCCAATGTATTACATACATTAACATCTATATTAAACTGTTATCGCGTAGAATAGGATCATTATGCAAGCCATCCGAAGCAACGTGCATCAGCTTATCGTCGTTAAAGTAAACTCGTCTTTATACTGCAGTATGACCTAGTTACAAAGTATCTGATATGTAAATGCAAGCTCATTTTTATGCAGATTGCGCTTTAGGCACTAATAAACAATAACGAGACAAGATACAGCTTTTTTTGATCTTTTCAAAAACTCGCTAGTTTTTTGTAAGGCCGCCCCGGTTTCCCACGAGTATTATACATTATATATACCTTCCTCTTGAAATATTCTATCTATTGAAAAAGCCGCATCAAAATAAGTTGCGTACTAAAAAAATATCAAAGCATAGGTACATAGGTACAGACAGACAGCGGAAATTGACTTTGTTTTATACTATGTAGTGAATGAAACAGAATTAAATAGTGTTCTTGTAGAATCACATTCAAGAAAAGATCACAATGAAACAACAGGATTACTCTATTTTATTGCTGCCGAACTTTTTACTATACATAGATTCATATTCATTTATTGCACACTATATGTATGAATAAGTTGTTACAAAGATAAAACCAGTACAAAGTATGGACACAAGCAAAACAGTAACGGTCAAGCTACGGCTATTGAGATTCTAGAGGTCGCCACATAAGTATTTTTATTTCAAACTAACTTGTGTTTTTTTTGTTTTAGCGGACGATTACCAGGAGACTTTTGCTGCTTCACCGATCATAAAGGTCAACAAGCATCGGAAAGCGAACAGCATCCTGCACAAAAGGAAGCCCCCTTTGTGCTTTGTACTTCAGCTTAAGTCAGTCGCTGCCAAGGCTAAGCTACCTACTTTATTTACACGAGAAATTGTGATAACATTTTTATAAGTACCAGCGTTTTACTATATTAAGCAAGGTGTCTACTTTAAAATTGCCGGGAAAATTTCCAATTTATGAAGACAATGTTAAGCTTATCTATTTTAATAAAAGAAATTTTGCGGAAAACTCTTGAACATTTTTTAATTAAACTGTTGTCCAGAAAAACAACTATTTTTATTTACATTCCAGCAGTGATATTGTATACAAATAAAATGGTCTGTCAGTTTTGTTTTTGGGGAATGTAAATGTATGTAAACATTCGCGGTACAACAACAAAAAAAACGATTGTTTGTTCCGGGTAATCTTTCATCCAATTTTCCAATTTAAGCTAAATTTTATTTTAGAAATTTATTTGTTGAGCACAAAGCAATCAAAACTGGGACAGCTAGTAGCATATAAAGGTAAATTTACAATGCTCAACTGTGTCGAATTATAGTCACCAGTCTGACAAATTCAGTCAGACGTATGGCCGTATTTCGAGCTCCAAAGTTACCTAAAACTCATACATAAGGCATCTGCAGCAGACGGTGCATTCTAGACGATAACAGACAAAGCCTGCTTTAATTGCTCTGTATAACTTTTGGCTCTATTAATGCACTGTTGAACTCCTGTTTAGTACAATACACATAATTCGCCAATTCTATAATAATTAAGCTTGTTAGAATACCTTTAACATTATCAGGCGTGCTTTGTGGGTCTTGTAACGTTTCACACCACAATAATACACTTTCGTACAAGGCAATCATTGTGAACGAAATCGCGCAAAAGCTCACAAGTACAAATACCTTCTAGCAACCACCTTATTGAACAGATAAGACTCCAGCCTCTTTCTTTTTTCTCTTTCTTTTTCCTAAGCTCAAATTACCACTTAGTGGCAGCCGTTTTCATTGTTTTCAGTCGAAGAATTCTCGGCAAGAACTAAACTTTAATTCCGGAAATAGCGTTTAAATGTTTTGATGTGGTTATTCGTTGGTGTAAGTATAAAGTTTTTTAAGAAGCGTATTTTAGAGGCGATAAAATAAATTTGGATGAATAAGTATCATTTTGTGTATTATTTACCCACCAAAAACATAAATGTAAAAAAGGAGAGCCAAGTCGCAAAAAGAATGGAGATCTGAATGAGTGCCAAGTTCTATGCAAAATCGAAATATGTATTTATAGGAACAAAATAACATTATGAACAAGTATTAAACTCTATTTCTTTGCTTTATTGGATACCTATAACAATTGGTGTTATTTAAAAATGTGAGATCTTAAAGTAGATTAGATTTGACTTGGCGGTTACCCGCCTCGGAAAGCACGTTAAGCCGTTAGTCCCGATCGTTATAACATCTTCTATAATAATTATAATCGTATATCAAGGAACGGACAGCAGCGTTTCCTTGTTTGGTATTACATTATACTGCGGTCACCAACCCGCCTGCCAAGCGTGGTGACTATAGCAAATACTCTCCCTCGGGAGGAGGCCCATGTTCAGCAGTGGACGTTATACGGGCTGATGATGTTGATGATGATTATGATTGAATAAGATGGTTTATTAGTTAAAGTAAATCGTTAAATTACCTTCTTTAGTCTTTGTTACAGTTAATAATGGCTTCTCCATTTGATATAGTAGGTAATTATATGATTTTCCAGGCAATTTTAACCAATATGAACCCCGCCGTGCCCAAACGAGGACACTTCTAAAAGTACCCTCATTTTTTTATATTTCTGTTTCTACTTGCCTTTACTGTTGGTGTTTACTAACTGTTAATGTATTTTTGTAATTCTAGACTTAAATAGTGGTAAACATATACTTTTAAGTGATTCATCGTACTTATTCCCGAGCTGTTTTATATATCAGTAATCACTCAAAGTAAGTAATATTTTTTTCTAACTTTTGCTTCAGAATTGTTTATTTTTTTTATGTAAAAATGTTAAATATATTATAACTTATAAAATAAAAATATATAAAATTATATAATTAGATTATTGATTCGAATAGGGGTTGTTTTACATTAGTGTCCCCAATTGGGGCCAATGGGAACATAAGAGATAATTTATTCATTCTTTTGTCGACAAGTTGGTTGGGTATAAATAATGGTTCAAAGGATATTTATCAGTCGCAATGAATATCATGGGCTTCAGGAAGCACTTGACGCTGTGATGGATGAAGAAGACGATGCTGCAGAGATAGATTAAGTTGCACTTCCTCCAGAACCAAGTGTGCTTACCGATGAAGAAGAAGGAGATGACGAAAATTTACAAAGCAATGATATACCGCGAGACATACCAGGCCGAGTCGAAGTGTTTACGCATGCAGATGAAGAGGATTGGGACAGTAGCGATGAAGATTCATCATGATTTATCCATTGACGAATCTTTGGTGAAGTACTTTGGACGACATCAAAACAATTTATAAGGCGCAAGCCAGTTCGTGTCGGTTACGAAAATGGGATGGTTGCAAGTTCTGATGCATATTGTTACGCATTCGATTCGTCCTGTGGCAAACCTCCAGGTCCCTTCCTACAGAGCCGTTGGGAACAAGGGTAGTCAAGCTGCTTTTCCAAAAACTAGACACCAGTCCTAAAGACCATGTCGTATATTTTGATAATTTCTTTACCATCTTTGCATTATTCCGAGATCTAAGACAAGCTGGTTATCGCGCTACTGGTATTGTTCGCGAAGGTAGGACTAAGAAGTGTCCTCTCACAACCGTAAAGGATATGAAGAAGAAAAACCGTGCTTAATTTGACAACCGCTTTGATCAAGTCAATCAGATTTTGTTCGTCCGTTGGCTGGACAATAGTGTTAGCACTATAGGATCAAACTATGACAGCGTTTTCCCTCTTGGAAAAGTAAAGAGTTGGAGTGCTGTTGACACGAAGAAGGTGGACGTTGGGATGCCGCATGTTTTTCAAAGCTATAACAGAGGTATGGGTGGGGTAGATCAAGCTGATCAGTCGATTTTCTTGTACTGCCCTGCTACGTGGCAAATAATGGTGGCGGGTCCTGTTCACGTACATGCTGGATTTAGCTGTAGCAAATGCATGGCGTCTGCACCATCTGACCAATGAAACTAACATGGATCAGCTTCAATTTCAGCGGTATATTGCTCGTCACTAGTTGAGACCCAAAACCAGTGTAAGTTTGCGTCTAGCAGCTTCGGTGGTGCCAAGCCTGCAGCATGATGGAGTCAGTCACTACCCTGGAAAACTATCTCAACAATTGCGATGTGCAGTGTGTCATAAAAAATCTCGCTGGCAATGCAAAAAGTGCTTAAAAACACTGTGCATGGAAAACATATGTTTTGAAAATTTCCATACCGCATAAGCCCAGTGGCCCCATATGAGGACGGCATTTTTTTATATATAACATTTAAAAAATATATAGTTTTTTTTATAATTTTCTGTTTATAATATAGTTTTCTACCGATTAATTAAGAAATTTCATTTTTTCTACGGCGGAGTTTCATTTGGGTCTAAATGGGTTAAAGGAACAACGTCATTATATAAAATGATTAATCACCATTTCACACAACCTACTACATAATGTGGCAGCCAGGGTCATGGCACAATGCACATATAATTTAATTTTAAAATTAATAATGGTAGTCATGTGGTCGGCCTTTTGTCACATTTGATATTCATTGATAAAAAATATCGTGACAATAGTTCATATTATAAATTCAAAAATTGCAACCGCAAACATTGGGCAAAGGTAGTTTTGGCCGATGCTAGTTCAATCACAATCATATACATACATAGCATAGATTCAGGCATTTCCGCAAGGGTTTCCCGCGGATTAAGAGCTGTGTACCTTTATGAGCGCTTAATACTGCAGAAATATCTACCTAAACTATCTAGACGTGTGCTCACGTAATACATTTGCACTAGTTCAACGTATCTTTATTAAACTGCAGCTCTAGAATAATAGAGCCAGTGAACACGTCAACAAGAGAGCTTAGCACACACATGCGGGGGTGAGATACTTGATTTGCATTTTAAATGTCTCATTGAATAGTTAAATAACCTGACATCTCCTTCCTTGTCTTATTAGAACTTTCTGATTACAAGCGCTGTTGTGGCTGTTCGACGTATAGGTAAAGATTAAGCTTGTTAGGTATTCTAATTGCATAGATTACGAATGCTTTGCAAATTCTCCTGAAACTTTTGTGGTCTGTGTTTCGGTACAAATCCAAACAGAATTTCATGTTTAGTAATTAACATCGGCGAACTCACTAGTTAATTGGCATGTAGAACAAGCAGTATGTATCCAGCTTTACTCGTCAAAAAAAATCGCGTACACAGATTTTGGCTATTCATTTTTATTAATGAGTGAATAAATGTATTATTATTATCGAGCGTGTTCTTTTTCTCAGCTCGTAGGCTTTAGCTACATTTACGGGCCAAAGCCAAGTAAATGCAGTGTGTATTTAGGATGAGTGTGTATTTTCTTCCTCTAATGAATGAATGAATTTTCTAACTATTCTACATGTGTTTAAGATGGCTGCTTTGCTTTTTTTTGTATTATTATTATTATTTATACAGGGTGTCCCAAAAGGTTACGTAGCTAGGAAGAGGAGTGATAGGGGTGGTCACAAGGGTCACCAGAAAAATAAATAAAAAAATCGTCTCTGGGAATTAAAAGAATAAAAGGCATTTTTTTTTAAACTAAAAATTTTACACCTTTTGGGGCGACTTTGCTCCCGATGATCTACAAATATTGGTATAATTAAAAAAAAATGGTGTTATGTTATCGTCAATAACCCTTTTTCAAATTGAAACAAAAAAAACAATACATATCTAAGCAATATTTTAAAGAAAATTAAGTTCTTGTCCAGTCAAGGACTTAGTAATTACGATTTCACTCAACTTCCTCCAAGTGTACTGAAAAAAAAAAGTACTATGCAACTCCGGCGAGTAACTTAAAAACATAGGTAATTTTATTGCGATTCCAAAATGGTATAACACTTACTTGAAAAATTCTTACTAGGATATGTAAAAATAATTTTCGGGAACAATACCCCTGCAGAACAAAACATACCAATAAAACAATAGTTTCAAATTCGTACGCGAATACATTTTTAAATGTTTATTCTGTTTCTTTAAACTTAAAAAGATAGGTAATTTTATTGCAATGGTTTTAAATGAAACTCAAAAATAAAAAAAAATTGTAATTATTAATTTAAATAAAATGCTCGAAATGTCTACCACCAACATAAATACACGCCCTACATCGTTTTAAAAATGAGCGGGAGATATGGCGAGCAAATCTTCTATTGTTGATTGATTCCGCGGCCTCTGTGATCCTCGCCCTCAAGTCAGCCAAGTCCGTGATGGGTTTTCCATAAACTTTTTCTTTTATAGCACCCCAGTAAAAGAAGTCTAACGGGTTTAAATCCGGTGAACGAGCTGGCCACGCTATAGCACCGGCCCTTCCCATCCACCTACCAGGGTATTCTTCGTCTAGGAAATCCCTTACAGGACGTGCATAATGTGCTGGGCACCCATCATGCTGGAACCACATATTCCTCATTGTTTCTAGCGGCACATCTTCCAATAGATTTGGTAAATCGTTTTGTAAGAAGTTTAAGTACGCCGCGCCAGTCAGTGCTTCAGGTAGCTCAAAGGGTCCTATTACTTTACCATTTAGTATTCCGGTTTAAACGATACTGGGACCGATCTTCTCTAAGTAGGTGGGGATTTTCTACGTGCCACT
The DNA here is from genome assembly GCA_947037095.2 of Nycteola revayana. Classification (NCBI taxonomy): domain Eukaryota; kingdom Metazoa; phylum Arthropoda; class Insecta; order Lepidoptera; family Nolidae; genus Nycteola; species Nycteola revayana. The sequence continues at coordinate 11,494,815 of OX344842.1, read as the reverse complement.
CGTGTAAATTGTGTAGATTCATGTATCCGTCCTTTTTAAAAGTAGACTCGTCGGACCACAATATTTTATTAAAAAATTGAGGGTCCTCCCTATGCATGCGCAACATCCTACGACAAAATGCCAGTCTCGCAGGATAATCGCGTGGTAACAGACCCTGTACGCGTTGCACGTGGTACGGCTGACTTGAGGGCGAGGATCACAGAGGCCGCGGAATCAATCAACAATAGAAGATTTGCTCGCCATATCTCCCGCTCATTTTTAAAACGATGTAGGGCGTGTATTTATGTTGGTGGTAGACATTTCGAGCATTTTATTTAAATTAATAATTACAATTTTTTTTTATTTTTGAGTTTCATTTAAAACCATTGCAATAAAATTACCTTATCTTTTTAAGTTTTAAGAAACAGAATAAACATTTAAAAATGTATTCGCGTACGAATTTGAGGCTATTGTTTTATTGGTATATTTTGTTCTGCAGGGGTATTGTTCCCGAAAATTATTTTTACATATCCTAGTAAGAATTTTTCAAGTAAGTGTTATACCATTTTGGAATCGTAATAAAATTACCTATGTTTTTAAGTTACTCGCCGGAGTTGCATAGTACTTTTTTTTTCAGTACACTTGGAGGAAGTTGAGTGAAATCGTAATTACTAAGTCCTTGACTGGACAAGAACTTAATTTTCTTTAAAATATTGCTTAGATATGTATTGTTTTTTTTGTTTCAATTTGAAAAAGGGTTATTGACGATGACAACAGCATTTTTTTTTAATTATACCAATATTTGTAGATCATCGGGAGCAAAGTCGCCCCAAAAGGTGTAAAATTTTTAGTTTTTAAAAAAATGCCTTTTATTCTTTTAATTCCCAGAGGGGATTTTTTTATTTATTTTTCTGGTGACCCTTGTGACCACCCCTATCACCCCTCTTCCTAGCTACGTAACCTTTTGGGACACCCTGTATAGAAGATGTATAAATAGACAACACAACTTTCTCAAAAGGTTTCATAACTTTTTGAGTTTCGGATTAGGATTCCAAACCTCTAAAAGGATTAAGTGAACACAAATGTGTTTATGAAATTATGATATGATTAACCTACGAGCTCAGACCCAATAAAAAGTAAAGACGAAGCGCTGACAAACAATGCACTGAAGCCATTTTTTTGTGCATTAGTGTAGGTAGGTAAAATTGTTCCTATGATTTTTCACAGTACCCCAATGTTATAAAAATAACGTTGGACTTTGATTTGTACACCATTTCATGACATAATTGGTAATTTTTGTTAACAAATAATGAAGTTTGTTATGATATTGATATCATTACAAACATCATGATTTGGTGTGCACCTTTTAATTTTTATGTTGTTCGGGGTGAAAAGCTTTTACGCATTCCCACCGCCCCCGCAGCAAATTAGCGTGCTGGCGGTGGGATATGTGGGACTCGCCATCTCCATACCGTGGTATGCTAAATCATACCACGAGGAGACGACCCTACACAACTAAACCCCTGGACACTCCTTCGATTCGCCGTTGGCGGGGGCCGGGCACATATAGGTAAGCAATCCAGCCCATTTGGTGTGCACCAAACCCTGCGATAAAATGACATGTCGACTATACCACGTATGTACATTGCCAGGCACTAAACACAAATAAAAGTGCCTATTAGTGTCTCTTTTATGTATACTATACTATAAGCTATACAATTCTGAAAATATACACTCAAAAGATAGGCACTTCCCAACTAAATCCCCTCTACCCGCATGGCCTTCAATAACATCACAATTACATTCACATACCTGCTCCATTTAGTGTTCAACGTTCGGTTCGAGTGAATATATCTTGTGGGTGAAGATGTTGATTTGTTGATACTACTTAATTCTATTTTTGCAATTGCATAAAAGGCTGCAGTGGCAAATGTGGCTGCAAAAAAGTAGGATTACCTACTGTGTTTTCCAGCATGTACCGATTGCCGAGGTTCAGTCTTGCTCAAATGTCCAATTAAATACGACAGAGGAAGATTCATATGATTCTGCCCTGCGTGCCCCAACACCTGTACACGCGAGGACCTGTGCAATGCCACTGATAATGCTGTGTCAGTGGCCGAGTACTGGTCTTCTCAAATTTGAACGCGAGGTCGACACTAAAAGAAGAAGAATTCAGATGCCGCGCCACGCACTAACCCGTCGCCGAAGTCTATTCAATGAATATGAAAGTATTAAAAATAACAAATACAACATCATAAGCGGAATTCAGAATATACATTAACTCATTTGTTACCTTTAATTAGGGTTGCCACCCGTACTATATTATATAGTATCGTACTATAGTTCAGTCAAATTTACTATATCTAATATATAAAATTCTCGTGTCAAGGTGTTTGTAATTAAACTCCTCCGAAATGGCTCGACCGATTTTCGTGAAATTTTGTGTGCATATCGGGTAGGTCTGCGAACCGGCCAACATCTAATTTTCATCCCCCTAAATGTGTGGTGGTCCACACCTAAATTTATTTTTTTATTATACATATATACTGCATACAAAAATACATACAACCCTTAACTTTCATCCCTCTACGATCAGCCCCTATTTTTATTTGTTAATCAAAATTTAATTTTTTTGGCAAGATTTATATTTTTATTTGGTCATGACTTAGAATTAAAAAAACGGCCAAGTGCGAGTCGGACTCTCGCATGAAGGGTTCCGTACTAGTTGCACGTGCCTACCTATTTTTGATATCAAGAATACAACAAGTAACATAGTATAAAAGTTCTTGTAGTTCGTTGTAACTTTGATCGATGTTAATAATAGTTGAATGAATAAAAGGTAAATTGCGTTTTACGGTTTATGACGTATTAAAAAAAAAAACTTACTTGATCTCGTTCAAACCAATTTTCGGTGGAAGTTTGCATGGTTATGTACATCATATATTTTTTTTAGTTTTATCATTCTCTTATTTTAGAAGTAACAGGGGAGCTGGGGACACACATTTTACCACTTTGGAAGTGTCTCTCGCGCAAACTATTCAGTTGAGGAAAAAATTACATTAGAAACCTCAATATCATTTTTGAAGACCTATCCATAGATACCCACACGAATGGGTTCGATGAAAAAAATTTTTTTGAGTTTCTAAGTATGGGGAGCCCCATTTCTTTTGTTTTTTTTTTCTATCAAAATGTGAAAATCTTAACGCGGTTCACAACATACATCTACTTCTGCCAAGTTTCAACATTATAGTTCTTATAGTTTCGGAAAAAAGTGACATACGGACGGACAGACAGACAGACACACAGACATGACTAATCTTTGAAGCTCTCAATTTCCTTTCATTATGATTTTTGATCTCCCGCACTCGCCGGTCGATAACTGATTAACTATCAATCGATTAGTTATCCCCGCCAGGTGTCTACCGTTGTTACCACTCATCCAGCACACATCACGAAGTAGGGGTGGGTACGAGAAGCGCACTTCTAGCACCTGGTGCCCGAGTCCCCAAGTCGGCATGCGGTCTTCAAAGGCTGCTGCCCAAGCTCTTGGGACCTCGGGATAAAATACGCCGCCTCTATGTTGGCGTGATTCGTTCGATGGCCCTTTACGGGGCGCCCGTCTGGTCTAATCGCCTGACGGCTGCCTCGCGTTGCAGAGCACTTCTAAATTTTCTGCAGCGCCAGATGGCCATTCCAATAGCTAAGGACTATCAGACGATTTCTTCTGAGGTACGATATCCCCGCGGACATAGACACACGGGTCTACGACCAGATCCTCTATTTGTTTTATATTTAGCAAAATATAAAACAAATAAAAAGGTGGCACCGTTAATGCACCGTTTTGTTTCACAAGGCTACTGTGTTTCTAAAGATACTGGTATCATTGTATCTCTTTCAGGGTTTTATTTTCATTTTGCGCGTAGCATTTGTTATTTGTTGGACACATCTTTTGGGCGGAGAGCTGACAACCGAAAAGGCAAGGTAATTTGATCATTCATAAAAATGATTTATCAGCTTACCTGGAGCATTCTAAGCATAAAGACGTCGACCTGGCAGGATTCGCGTGGTGGATGTGAGAGTTATGGGGTGGGAAAAAAATAAAAAAAAAGGTAATGTGATCAGGATTACTTTTTATGCCAAATGGTTTGCCCACCTCCCCCCCCGGTTGTCAGCTCTTAGTCCATTTCATTTAATTCTATTTTCCCATTTTTTAGACCTGGGCCATTGGTTTGGATAAGTTAGTACGAGTACATTCGTGACCCGAAGTATCGTTTGTAACAAGGATTTTTAATGGCATTATCTAATGTACCTATGTGGTTTTAATAATTTTGATTAATAAACAATTTCAATCTGGCAAGCATCATAATTTCGCGCATAATTGGATATTGACCAAGTTGTCGTGGTTTATGATAATTGATAAGTCACCGGTGAATGAACTAAATCGTCATGAAAAGGATAAATAACGATCATTCACCAGCTATGTTGGTGACAACCTCCGTGGCGTAGCGACATAAGTCTCGCTTTGAGTCTAGGTGGGTTCGATCCCCACACCGGACAAGAAATCTTTGTGAATATTCTAACATTTCTACCCGGGTCTATTTGGTTGAGGGACTATCATCCGTGCCTCGGAAAGCACGTTAAGCCGTTGGTCTAGACTGTTATAACAAGCGTATACCAGGGAACGGGCAGCAGCATTTCCCTGTGTATTACAACATAATACTGCGGTCACAAACCCGTCTGTAAAGACTATGGCATAAACCCTCCCTCGGGACGAGGCCCATGTTGAGCAGTGGACGTTATACGAGCTGATGATGGTGATGACCAGCTATCTTGGTGGATAAGCATCTAAACTTCTGATTTTAACATACACTAATATCGGAAATTCACAGTAAAATATATACAAATTGAAACGAGAAATTTCTTGTAAATATAATTATGAATATAAGCAATATCGCTTGAGCGTTATAACGTTCGCCTTCAATCTCGGAGGTGGCGGAAATAAATCAATGATTTATTTCCGTTTGAGTATTTAAGGAACAACCTTCAGTTCCTTCAAAAGTACTTCAAGCCGATTGCTAACTCATTTCTTTACTATTTGAGTTAATGAATTTTAATATTTTTTCATGTATTTTAGAATAAAGGAATTAATTATTAATAGCGTAATATTTCAGCATGTTAGCGCATTAACTCGATTGCTTAGAAAGTGATCATAGCTATGTGTATGTACTCTGTGCTCTGAGTTTTAAACTTTTGGCGATCCCTTTTTTTGTGAAGATTAAGAACATTTAAAGCTTTAATTCAAGCCAAAATATAAAAAAGGTGTAACTAAAACATCGATTAGAAAAGCACATAGCTCAGCATTAAAGCATCATACGAAATAAAAACTGGGTGTATACTATACATCCACGTCTACTAGAAGTAGATATAACTGACCAGAGTATAACAAAATTCACGACCTCCTTTTTTATGGCCCTGGACTATAGTCCAGGGCCAAAAAAAAATATAGGACTTTACTTTCTCCGGAAATCGAGATAAACCGTTTTTTACCATTAACCCCACTTCCCGATCACCGAACATCCGTCAATTATTTTTCCTATCATTTTTGTTATATTGTCTTCTTTTTCTAATGGGTTTCATCCAACTATCTCTTTATTTTTTGTATCAAAAATTATCGACCCTGGTCTATATGACAAATATATTTCCTCTGTTATTTACGGAGTCAATTCACTGGTTTTTGAAAACCTCAAAACTTAACGGAATTCACTGTTCCGTGTCGCTACATCGCCCATACATAATATGTGCGTCATATTTAAATATTATGCAACGAACAATTTGCATTTTTCACGCCGAAGTATTAAAAATTCAGATTTGTCTGATTGGATATGTGTCCATTTATTGTTGACCTATATTTGATTACTTCCCGTATGTTGATGAAATAATCTATCATTATTATCATCATTAGCCCGTATAATTTCCACTGCTGAACAAGGGCCTCGTCCCGAAAAAAGGTTTTGCCATAGTCACCGCATTGGAAACGCTGCAGCCCGTTCCCTTGTATACGATTGAAATAGATGATACTACGAGACACGGAGGGTAGCCCCTCAGCTAACTAGACCCGGAAAGAAATCTTAGAATTTACACAAAAATTTCTTGCCCGACGTGGGATCGAATCCACGATCTCCGAGATTTAAAGCGAGCCAAATACAGCTACGCTACGGTGGTTGTCTTTACATAGTTAATCAATTAAGAACATAATGAAATAAATTACCGGCCGAAATTTAAAGCCTTTGTGTGAATCAAGGTTATCAAATATAAGGTATACCTATAGGAATTTCGCTCTCATACCACCAAATAACGACCTTCTTTGATGGAATTAGAGCATGACATTTAAACACACAGAGTATTCATCAAAGTTATCGCGTAGTCATCTACTTAAGTTGAGAAAACTAACTACCTACACAATTTAAAAGCCAATTTTCAACAGCATCTAAAATATGCAAAGTTTATACGGGTTATCTGTTAACGCCAAACTGTAGCTGTTTCATTTTAAACTTGCGTTGTTCGTAAACTTTTACTATTTAAACGAATAAATTTAATAGTTGATGTTAGAAGTTAAGCTAAGTTACACATGTTCATTACTAGCATGCTTATATGCCACTATTGACCAATTGCTACTTAGTAGCATGTGTGTCGAACCGTAGCTAACTATGAGCATTCTTATTTCGAGCATACTCAAAAATCGACAGCCGTGCGATTTTTGGGCATGCTACCGGCCGCGCGGGTGGACCTCTGAACAGGTTTGCTTATTGAGCACGTTAGTATCGATCAGTCGTGCAGCTTATTAAAAAGTACCAATGCTAAAAAAAAGCAAGCTAAAAAAGAAATGGGTTAGTTTAAAGGGCATACTAATAAGCATGTCATTTTAGGAGCATGTGTAACTGTTCCTGTAAGTAACCACAAGCCTAGGTATCATGTCACAACAATAGTGTTGAGATCTGAGGCCGGAGTCTGCGGTTTGAGTGAAGTGGAAGATTGTTTACCCTAAGTACTTAAGTCACGTAAGTATGACAAGTTGACGACACGTTGAAATAGATAAAGTTTGTTCAGGTGTTACTTAGCGCTGCGTCACTGTAAAATAACAATATAAAAGCTACTTGCGCCAGCATGTCTTGATTAAGTTTTTATTAGGCACAAAAACATTTCCACTTTAATAAAAGCCATATACAGAGACACCTAGTTAAAATAGTACTGTAAATTTCTTTGTTAAGTTAATATCGTGCATATTCTTAAAATGGTAAAGTAGAGCGACAGTTGCACAAAACTCCCTTAAACTAAAAGCCATAATCCCTCAATCACCCCGTCAGCGACCGCCCTGAGCCGAGGTCCAAGTCCCACAGGGGACGCCGTCTTGCGCAGGTTGCTTAGTTTGTAGTGTTTAAACCATTTATCAAGGCTGGAGCTCTGCTCGCCTACTACATAGGTCCGTCCGAAAAAAAAAGAAACTTAAAATCCCTATATAAATTTTCACTCGTGTTGAGATAGTTCAACTTTAATTTTCTTTTTATTACTCGGTTATCTTTCATTTGGAAGTGTTTTTTTTAAGTTACGAATTTAAGCAGCAACGTAAACATTGCCATAGTTATTATAGTGGTGGCTATTGCAATTTGGTGGCTATTTATTTTTTCTTTTTTTTAAGTGTTTTAAGCGATAATGTCACCCTATTAAGTAACGAAATACATATTATTTATATTACATTTAAACCTTCTAAAACTAGCTTATACAATATCCTTGCTTCATTGCTTAAAGGAGATGCTAATATTGTGTTACACATACCAATATTATAAGCATCCAAGACATCATTCCGACATCATACTATTCAACACAATTCGAACTCGCAGATTTTTTATTAGCCATGCAATTTAGGCTTGGGTAAAAAATATCGATATATTAAAATATCGATATTTTTTCAAATAATATTCGATATATATCGGCGATTTTTTTTTTATTCGATATATCGATTTTCGAGATTTTTTTTTCGGATATCAAAAATGATATTATTTCGCTTCAAATTTTCGTTGAATATGTTCGGTCGCCTCGGACACAATAAATAAAACCCGTTAGTAGTCTGTGCAATGGAGCCAACTAAAGCTCTGGATATGTCCCCAATGAACTTAAGCAGTATTTGGACCAACCACTTCTTGAGAGGAAGTCAGATCCAATTAAGTTTTAGGTCAAATGCCGACATTTCAGGCCGGTTCTTTTGGAAATCGCTCTGAAATATTTAAAATGTCAAGCTTCCTCGGTATCAACCGAAAGGAGTGACGGATAATAGAAGCAGATTGATAGGTGAGCACATTAAAGAAAGAGTGCTGCTAATGTTGGTTTCAGTTATGGTTAATTTTAATCAATATAATATGTAATATTACATTGATTAAAATCATATGTATTTTCTTTTTTTATTATCTAATTTTTGATAGTGATATATAGGTAACCTTCCCTTGAGCAAAAAATATCGATATATCGATATTTCGATATATCGATATTTTTTATATTAGAAATTATATATCGATATATTTGAAAAATATCGATACGATATATATCAATATATTTTATCCATTTGCCCATCCCTAATGCAATTTTTTTTATGGATTGTGTCCAGAATGCTTTCTCAAAGCATCTACCAATTCTTGTCTTGAAAATAAACAAAAATCAATCCAAGGATAATGTAAGGGTTGAGGTTGTATAGTTTTAAAACAAATGCCTTTCTCCTTAGAACCCTCATCAAAATATTTATTCATGAGGTAGACAGAGTTTGCTTCACGTATTGTATTTATAGATTATACAGTTATACATATAAAATTGTATACTTTGCCTACTCAAAAAAAAAACGACTCGGCCAATTGTCTAGCCATTATAATTCTGAGCACTCCAATGAAGAAGAAAATAATAAAATCAGAACGGTGCGGCATAAAGTAATAGTGCAGGAGGATTGGCTGCTATATCCGTAGGGATTTATTATGTTTAATGAAACAGACGAAAGTAGAAGTGGGGGGAGTCTAGCAAAGTAAAAAAAGTTATAAGTGCTCTATTATTTCGCCGTTGCCGGATGGGCAACCAATCTCTCTCTCAATAAGTTGTTGAGCACGATAATGAAATATGCAATCGTACTTGCGAAGATTGAAAATAAAAAGAGTGCTGTTATTCAAAAGTCGGTCCAATTTATTGAATTGAATTTCTAATGTTTCGCTCAACTTTATTATTTTTTTCTTTGATATGAACCTTCTGCCGGCAATAATATACACAACAACAAATAAGTATTAGCGAAATTTATCTATCTGTTCACGCGTGATACGATGACCAAGGGATATAGAGATTATTTTTTATTAATATATATACTATACTACTACTATACAACTCTATATACTTACGACTGACTAATAAAGAACAAAAATATATTTGTTTTTTTTTTTTCTTCAAAAGTTTTGTTCATTTTACTAGATATACTGTAGTATATCTAGTAAAATGAACAAAACTTTATATATAGATTACAATTAATTACAATTAGATAATGTCTATAATATTAGAATAAATAACCTTTAATTGTATTTCGTAGGATTTAAAAATTAACAAACATGAATAAAATACAAACTAAAAGTAACTAATTAAAAATAAAACTAACTTATATACTACTATTCTAAATCTATTCTACTTGGCAAGCTTCCCAAAATGCTGGCAGCATTACCACGTTGAATGGCAATGCTTACCTGCTGTGCAAAGTAGAAACCAGCACTCGGAGAACGTGCCGTACTTAAGAGGGCCGCTGCGAGGTATTTATAAATTAATTTGGCTCCCGGTCCCCACGGCCCCAATATTTCGACACCAAAAGGCACAAAAAACTAGATACTGTAACATTTCCAACACTGTGACATTAGGAAATATACGGCTGCTTGAGGTGGCTGACCATTAATTAAAATAGAAGAAGATGACTGACTTATAATACTGATGCTGGCTTTAATATATCCCGTATTCGACTTTGGTGATGAATAAAAGACTAATTGAGTTATACGACAACATGGGCGAAATGATTAACATGTATTATATATTTTATGTAATCCCTTCATAAAGTACGAAATTCAATATCGCTCATGGTGTCACTAAGCCAAATTATCGTTTTATTTATAGATATGTTCGTTGCTTAAGCAATCATCATCTAAATCAATTATGGGAAATATTAATGTCTGCACCAGCATTTCCTTTGTGTTTTCTAAGAAAGTTTCTCAATCGATACAAAGTTTGCAAGATGCTTGTTAGTTAGATACAAGCCATTTACTTTTGCCAGCTTAGTGAGGAATCGATGAACAAGCCGTGATTTTCCACTACGTATTACGGTCTTGTTAAAGTGGATTTGATGGCAAAGAATTCACGTCCACTCTGGATAGAATTTTTAGAGAATTTGTAGCTAAGGAGTCTTTAGCTACAAAACGTTTTGAAGCAATCATCCAAGCAATATGAAATCATATTGCTTGGATGATTGCTTGGTGTAAAATAGGCTTATTTCACCGTTAGATAGCTACACTATCCCCCGAATGACATAGGCTATATTTAATTATGCAGTTCCCACGGGAACGGGATCAATGTGTGTAAAACCGTGCTAGTAGATAATAAAAAATAAAGAAATCAATGTTATAGGCATTAAATAATTCGTTCATATATTACTTCAAAAAAATGTTATATTACAATAAATTTTACCAAAATATGAAACCTGTTTGAAGTAAATTATTAAACAGGACTTACTTGTTTAATGTTTATTGCCCGGATCCCTGTTATTACCGCAGCAAATACATACCATTTCATATTATCTTTAATGAACTAGGTAGATTAAATACATAAATGGGTCTAGGTCTACTTTGACGTGAGAAACTACGGATGAGTGACAAGTTTTATTCTGCACAGATACGCCATATAGAGCATTAAAAATTTAATGATGAAACTTAATGACCAGTAATTAGGTTCTCACAAGAACTTTCAACAGTAATTTTATTTTATTTTTATTTATTTACTTATATATAGATACAATCAAATATAAGTTGAAGCTATATGATACCATTATTAAAGTTAGTTCGTATTTATGGCGTTATAAAATAACCTTTTTTCATCGGTTATGACCAACCAGCGAAAAATTACTGTATCACGCATCATAGGTACAAAAAGTAAAATATAATTAGATATCTATTCCAATGGACAGGGGAATTCACTTTGTATATAATATGATATCTATATATATAAAGTGAATCCCTATGTCCATTGGTCACGGTATCATAGGCGAACTGCTGGACTTTGACTTTAATTATTTTTTTTGAGTTTGTTATTGTCAGGAAAAGGTTCTTATGAAAGAAAAATTTAATAAATTGCGCAGAAAATTAGAAAATTCAAGAATACTTAACTAAATTCTTCATTAAATTGTTTAGTGTAACTTTAGCGCTTTTAACAATATCAACTTTTTAAAGGTAATCTTATGGCGTTTGACATGCTGCTCTAAGTGCACATCACGGTATGTTCAGAGTTATCACGCATAATACATATTAAAAGGTTAACTTAATATAGAGTTTTACATACATACATACATATAATCACGCATTTCTTCCATGGGGGTAGGCAGAAACTACAGAACGCCACCTGCTACGATCCTTACACACTCCCTTTGCCTCGTCCACGTTCATATATCTGGTCATACATGCACGCCGGTTGCGAGTACTACGCACCTGACCTTTCTGAAGAACATCACCTATGAGGTCAGTGTATGTCCTTCTAGGGCGTCCCCTCTCGGCGTTTCTACTCACATCTGCCTTGTAAATACCTTTTGTTACTCGTCTTTCGTATAGAGTTTTAGTTAAGACAGAACAACGTCGCCGCGTCGTCGGTCGGGTTAGCTAGTAGGCAACACAAATATAATTTATGTGCATATATATTATATATTTTTATGTATGTATTTTATATTTTTAAACAACATTTAAAGGCTTGCTATGCCTCAGTATAGGTTAAATGAAATTTATTGAAAAAATTTAGTTAAAATCAAATAAGCACCTAGGTGATTAACTAACTTCATGTATCCCATGACCCTGTCGGTCAATTTATAAAAATTGTGACGATAATTGTGCAGCCTAATAGCAAAACTTTAAAAACGTCTTATTGACATAGAAGTGATGCCAGTGGCGTATTTACCAGCAGGCTAAGTAGGCTGGAGCAAGCTGCTGGAGCCTAAGGAGACAAATGCGCCCACATTTTTTTCTAACACATAAAAGAATCCTGTGTAAAATGTTCAGTAGTTGAATAATAGAATGCCTACTGGCGGTATTTGTGTAAGTCCACCACTGAGTGAAGCAGTTAATGTATGTCCCCTTATCTTTATCAAAGCGTATTGTGTCAGACGGAGGAGTAAAATCCTTTATCTATCAGTTAAATTAAACGATCCGCAAGTGACTATTCTGGGTCCTTTTATGTTTTTTATTACAGATCGTATTGTATATACGCATTAAAGGCACATAAAGGCTAACTTTGTAAGTTTTAGTATGTATGTATTATTGTATTTTATTCAATGTTGAATTTAAGTATATATTTACACACAACAGAAATAAAAGAGAAAACCAAACGTATCGGTACTAGAAGATATTGTGCAATGATACTGCTTATTTTATTAATGGAAGATAAATAACTTGAATAACAAAATGAAAATGCTTTATTCTAAAATCTAAATTTAAACTAAATTTAAATTAGCGGGGGCACAGGGCAAGTTACGTAAAAAAGGCTTGTTACTACTTGCCCCTGCTACAACTATCCCCCCGTTCGCCTGTTGCTCAATATACAAATATTTTGTGACAAAATAAAAGAAATACAGATTATGATAATAATAAATATCTTTATTGTACATACAAATACAGATTAGGAAAATAAAAAAAATTAAACGACAGTACAATAGGCGGTCTTATCGCATAAAGCGATTACTTCCAGACAAATTTTGGATGGATAAGTAACAATTAAACCATAGTAAATTTATGGTTACGGTTATATATAAATTAATATACGAAAAATATATAAATTTGTATATACAAAAATTTATAAAATAGAATAAAAATGAATAAATAATGATAAATCAAAATAATTAATAAATACCATATACCTACACAGAAATATAATAACCTGTATACATTTATACCTAAATAAATACATGTACATACCTCATAAAAAGTATTGTGAACAATAATAATTACATAACCACGACAAAATAAATTTAATAAATAACGTACTTAAGACGATCATTTTTCAAGACCCTCGTTTGTTTTATAAGTAAGTATACCAAAAGTTTTCCAATTATTTTTACGGTATCCTCCAACAGTTATATAATAATGTAAGTATAGTACTTTGTTTCACGTTTCCCAGAAATAAACAAGGTAAATTTACCTTTTATTAAACCTAAGGCATATCCCCGTTTCCCCGAAAACTTAATAATTAAATACAGCTTTTGTTTACTACTGAATAAAGTAGCATTTCAACTGTGAAAGAATTTTTGAAATTCGTCCCGTAGTTCCGGGGCCTATTCAATGTAAACAAAAAATCAAATCTTTCCTCTTTATAATATTAGCATTTTAGCGTAGATTTGGTGATTTCTTTATTACTTTGTGTTATAAACCAATACCTAAACGTGGTTAAACACGTCTTTAAGATGTCTGCAACCATACTTTCAATTTGTTTTATTACTTATTCCGGGATATGAACGTAGTCTTTGAAAACTTGCAACAGAATCAGTATCACTCATCCTATAACACAGCGAAAGTAAGAAAACAATTCTTAATCGTAAGGACGAAAGGTGCAGATTGCGACACAGCTATTTTACGTTCAAATCAGAAAATGTTGATAATTTTTGTGATAAAAAGTAAAAAAAAAATCAATTTTGTTCGAGAAGGATTTAAATATATGACGGCTCGGCGTGATTAATTCACGCCGAGCCGTCATATATTTCAATCCTAGCCATCTAGGGACACGAGCCGACAGTAAGATGCACCTTAAACGTCATTTATATTAAAACGTTCTTCTCATGGAAACAAATCACACTATTGATAAAAGATGGCGGTGTTATTATTATAACTAGCCTGTACTGTCCCACTGCTGGGCAAAGGCCTCCCTCCATTCCTTCCATTTCTCGCGATTTTGCGCTACGTCTTGCCAATTCTCGAGGAAGCCCACCAAGTCATCCCGCCATCTCCTTCTTGGTCTGCCGCGTCCCCGTCTGGCCGTTTCGGGACACCAATCTTGGGCTCTACGGGCCCATAGATTGTTCGTCATGCGGCAGACGTGTCCAGCCCAATCCCATTTTAGCTGGGCAGCCTTTTGAGCCACGTCGATGATCTGTGTTTTGGAGCGCAGGGTGGTGTTTCGAACGCGATCTGTTAGTTTAACGCCAAGTATGCTGCGCTCCATAGCACGTTGACAAACCTTGAGTTTGGACTTTTGGATGTTAGTCAAAGACCAAGTTTGTGCACCGTAGGTCAAGATGGGGAGAAAACACATGTCCATAAGCTTGCGCTTAAGTGACAAAGGTAAAGTACCTTTGAATTGTTCTTTCATGGACCAGTAGCTCTTCCAGGCATTTTCTATACGGCGTGTGATTTCCTTTTCCTGCCTTGCCTGAAAAGAGACTACTGGGCCCAAGTATAGATATTCCTGGACATATTGTATATTCTCCCCTCCTACGTGTATGTGTCTTGTGGCACTGTTGATCATGAGCTTAGTCTTTGACATGTTCATCTTTAGTCCAACCTCAAGGCTTGCACTACTGAGATATTGTAGCATCTTCTCTAGTCCTGTGGCTGAGTGGGAAAAGAGGACGATATCATCGGCGAAACGTAGGTTGGTTAGTCTCGTTTCGCCGATAACAATGCCACTTTCCTCCCATTTGGCTCACAGCGTCTTGAAGACTTCTTCCAGGGTGCTGGTGAACAATTTTGGAAACAACGGGTTGCCCTGTTTGACTCCCTTGAGAATATCAAACTTTGGACCTAACCTGTCTAACTTGATGGCGGCTCTACTATGAGTATAAATCGTTTGTAATAATTGTATATAAGTCGGTTTTATATGTTGTTTTGTGAGTGCGTTAAATATTGCGGTATGTGTGATGCTGTCAAAGGCTTTGGAGTAGTCGACAAATGCGAGATACCGTGGGACTTTGTATTCATTATATTTTTCAATTATTTGGTTGATGGTGTGTAAGTGGTCGGTAGTGGAAAGTCCTCGACGAAAACCAGCTTGTTCCGGAGGTTGCATTTCATCTAATTGGTTAGCTATTCGTTTTTAAATAACTTTGATAAAAGTTTTGTAAATATGAGAAATCAAACTAATAAATACGCGCGGTGTAAATTAATTAATTAAATAAATAATAAAAGTTACAAAATCTGTCGCTAACACATCCTTTGCCAGACCTTAATGGCCTTTAGATCTCTTTCGATGACGCAGGAACACAACGTTAGTCATTTAGGTATGTTTATCTTCCACATACAACGAGATTCATGTACAGTGAAGAACCAAAAGCCTTTTGGCTAAATAGGTATATAATGTGCGTCCGAAAAAAAACGAAACATGCACATGCTGAGTGCACTCTAAAAAACGACCAATCACGCCTGACAGTTGGCGAGTGTTGGCTTTTATGCTGCACTATCTCTGGACTTTTCCAATTTAGTTACTAAACTAATAGGTATTATATCAATCATTTATTTCAATACTTAATTTGGCGTTTACGTCTATTTAGAATAGGAATGGAACTACTTTTTGTTTTGTGGAAAAACGTTTGAAATTCTAAAAATTATTGGTAGGTACTATTATAGGTACCTTAATTTTATAATAATAATATGTAGTTTCTTAAAAAATGTAATGTTTTCAAATTTATGTAAAATTTGATATTGCGTGCAACCATTGGGTCCGAGCCCATTCGTCCCCTAAGATTCGCACCCTGTGCCCACTCTCCCCCTGGAACTTTTGAGGGGCCCATTCGTCCCCTGAAAAATATTTATTTTTATTCATTCTTCTAATATAAGTACATCTATATATGTATACTGCAGCTCGGTAGTCCTGGTACAGTCGCGCAGAAAAGGCTAAAATAAAAAATATAGTAATTCGGTAGATATCATGTCTATTTCAAATAAGATTAACACATACAAAATCACAATGTCCTAGAAACTAACAAAATACAACTCTTTTACAAAAATCAGCCTTGATTGACCATCATATAAATCAACATTAAATATAAAATATGCAAAAAAAATAGAACACATATCAACAGTAAATAATCACTTCTTATTTTTTTGTATATTTACCAACTACATACATGCAAAATCATAATAACTTAAATCTACAAAATTATAACAGGACAAAAAAAATACTAAAATCACAGTAATTATTGAAGACTATATATATAAGAAATTATGTAAGTGCATACACAGTAGCATACTAAAAACCTATGTTTTACCTTAAAATAAAGTATTTAATAGTAACTATTAAAAAGTAGCAGCAGTTGAATTTTTTATTTCTGTGTCATCGTTCCAATTATATACATGTAAGTCTTTTGAAATAGGGATGTATAGGTAAATAGTAGAACTTACGTATTTTTCCTTCACGTACACGCACTGATCACTTCACTCACTAATTAAATTTAATAAGTAATCCTACAGGATACGCTAATGAGTAAACTTTCACTCGAGACAGTATAAAAATCAGTACGCTTGGATTTGCAACTATAAGTAAACTAAATGTAGTAACACATTCCTGGAATAAATACGCCGAAGTTGTCTAGTACTGGTGTTAGCCTGTCATCGAGCGTCTATTGTTTTGGGCTACGCCTTTGTTATTTGCTCGTGCGCAGATACTCCGCCTAAGATTACCCCTCCCGCTTCGGCATTCCACACCCCGCGCACATCTGGAGAGTACTTACCAATTTTAAACACCTTATCTATTATTTGTAACCCGTTTTTTTAACAAGCCATTCGTAGTGAGACAATTTTACATCGTAAGCCTATCGACAGGTTATATTATTATCATGACGGATTATCATTCATCAAAGCTCTTTTTTCAATGATCTGTTATGATTTATTAAATTAATTCCGTTAATAAACTGTTCACAAGTGTACTATGTTAACCGTTTCTTATGTAAAATATAGTTAATAAAGTTAAAGATTCGGCACCTGAATAGGTGCCGAATCTTTAACTTATATTGTATATATATTAGAGGGGACGAAAGGGTACCTTAAAAATAATACCAATACCAGGAGACCAATGGGCACCTATATAGGGGCCGAATCTACAACTTTTATGCTGGGGGACGAATTTTAGGAGACGAATGGGCTCTGACCCCAACCATTGTTTATGAAGTTTCAGTAAATGACTGCGACAGAAACATTCATTCATTAGTTAGGAAATTTATTTATTTATTAATATTTGATAATGAGGTTAAATGAAACATAAAACGGCAATGAATTGACATACGTAGGTCGCCACGAGGCTTTTGCTACTTCACCGGGCATATACCGAGCAAAGCTCCAGCCTTAATAGATGGTTTAAAAACTGCAAACTAAGCAACCTGCGCAAGAGGGTGCCCCCTATGGGGCTTGGAACTCGGCTCAGGACAGTAGCTGGCGATGAGATTGAGGCATAATGACTTTTAGTATTTTAAGGGAGTTTTGTCTGTCAACTCTCGCTCTACGTTCGCGGGCCTCTCGAGACTTCGGGTCTGCGAGGGCATCGGATGGTTCCTTGCAAACTAAGGGTCAGGAGGACGAGGGGGGAGGTAAACAATATTCCATAGCATTATTTCTTATGGAGTTCTACTTTGACTAAAATCGGCCGATATCCTAAACATAATAATATTTATCTTACAAAAATGGGTAATATGATCTATTTATCAGCTAAGTTTCAGATCCTCTTTAAAAGGTGTGTATTTAAGGATATAAATATAATAACGGTGACTTCTTAATACATTTATGAAAATATAATGCATGTTAGACATTGCTGACCCTACTGCTGCGAGTGTGGCGGCAATGAGACCCAACTCGGTCACCACGGCCTGTGTTGTAACAAACGTGTTGGACGTCTGTCCCGTCATGCCACTATTAATTATATGATCCGTGGAGCCTTCAGCTCGGCAAAACTGCCAGCCGTTTTAGAGCCTAATGGCGTTATGCGCGACGACGGTAAGAGACCCGACGGAATGACTCTGGTGCCCTGGAGGATGGGACGGCCTTTGGTGTGGGACGCTACGTGCGTCGATGCCCTCGCGCCGTCTCATCTTTCTGGGACTCTTAGAGTAGGGCTGGCATGGCGGCTGAATCCGCGAAGAATCTCAAGAGGCGCATAAATGTTAGATGAAATTTAAATTCATATATTCAAATAAACATAAATTGTGTGCTGAATACCACCGGTTACAGCGATTTCATTCTTCTTATGTTGGGCTTCTTAGTGTGCGTATGTTTAATAAGATCCCAATGTATGTGCATGATTTACCTCTAAATAAAGTAATCTAATTACCATTAGGGTATATTTTCATTAGGGTATTCTTTACCCTAATGAAAAAGAGTTATTACACAATCAATTACTATATTAATGATAAAACTGCATGGTGCAAGCGGTAAAACTAAGTCAATGTCACAATAAGTACGTATCGGCAGCTTAACTTACCTTAACCCTACCGGTCGTCGAATTTTATCAATCTCTTTTTACAACACATCTTTAAGAGGGATGTTAGTGCCATCTATCGGTAATGATCCGCATTTCTCGACTTATGTCTCCAAAGTTGCATTTGGTATAAAACGATGACACCGCCCGTATATTACATTTTTAAATGTTTTTGAATACTTTACTGAAAAGTTTACCATATACTGTGTTACAAAATTAAAATTAATATAATTCGACCACCGGCAGGACTCGAACCTGCATCTTAAGTTAAGCCCCTAATGCCTTAACCAATTAGACGTTGGCCATACCATCTATCGGTAATGATCCGCATTATGTACTTCGACTAATATCTCCAAAGTTGCATTTGGTTGGCATTAAATATTATACGATGACACCGCCCGTATATCAAATTTTTAAATGTTTGAAATACAGGTTCGAATCCTGCCGGTGGTCAAATTTTAATAATCTTAATTTTGAAACATAGTATATGATAAACTTGTCCGTAAACTATTCAAAAACATAAAAAAGTACGTGTCTATTTTGTAAGTATTAAAAAAAGGATTATATATTTTAATTTGTATAAATTTACTTGTATTGGAATATGCTATGCTGAGTAAAAGTTCAGATATTTTTAATATTAATGACTCCACAAATACTACTGTCAGTAAGTTCATCATGCTCCCTTTGATTGTTATTGCATTGTTATTACGGTAGCGATGTGAGTCGGGTCGCCTCCTTTCCTCTAATATGGCGAAGGAAGCAATGGCTGTGTGCTCGCACGTCATACTCGTGAACAGGTGTTGCTTGCGGTGGCTGGTCGTCTTGCTGATGGATGTGTTTGAGGTCGTAGATTTTATGTCCTCCATACCTCGAGTAGTTTGTTCCTTAAAAATGTGCGTGGATGTTTCCTCCGTTTTCATGTGCAAGTGGTTGTTTTTGTTTTGCTTGAGAATATTAAATAATGCTTAGCCTAAACCGATGAAAACGTTTCAGAGCGTACATCAGAGCACATGGTATAATTGCAATGAACTCAATGAAATTTTGTAAATAAGTTTGTTAAAAAAAAGAAGAGACTAAAACACAACAAAAGAAGACGAAAAGGAACAACCCCCGAGTTTCTTTCTTCCTTTTTTCTCCGGAGCGTCCACTTAGGTAACAAGTGATAGGTCGTAGGTTAGCTAGGGTAGGATTCTCGCCGGCGGAGACCGCGTTGCGTTCTCCCCTATGATTGAGCGCCTGTAGGCGGTGCCACGGATCACATCATCTTTAGGTATCTGCCTTTTTTACTTCAGTGGCACCCTGGGTTGTGGTCCTGAACCCCATAAGGGTGCCCTCAGGTGAATGTCACTTAGATAATATAGTGTGACCACTTGCAATTTTGCTGTGGTTTTAATTTCTTCTTATAATAATTAGATTACAGAAATAATTGTCACAGGGCAGACGGACTATGTATACTGTAGATTTGTAAGATTTGATATTGCATATTTCTGTTAGTTACCTAGTTGGATATTTCAGAGTAAGAATTGAGTGTTAGTCTTATAACATTGTAATCCAGAAAAGTACAAGTGTATGTGAGTACCTAAGTGCTGAATAAAATTCATTATTTCATAATTATTTCAAACGGGCCTTTTGAGGTCCACCTGGTAGTAAGCGGTTAATCAAGGAGTGACTGATGCCGATTGCTATAATCGGCATCAGTCACTGTTGACGATTCGCTGTTAACCGCTTACTACCAGGTGGACCTCTAAAGGCCGTTTGTTACTCTTTCACGCAAAAACTACTAAATGGATTTGGCTTAAACTTTGCACGGGGATAGTTAATAAGCTCGATTAACATATAGGCTACAAAAAATCACGCTCCGACCCACTGGAGTAGAGTAACGCGGGTAAAACCGCGGGGCGCAGCTAGTTTACCATAAAGCTAATAAAATTCATTTTTATTTACGTAAGGAGTTCACTAAGAAAGGATTTTTGAAAATTCAATCCTTAAGAGGGTGAAAGTAGTTTGTACAAATAAATTGAAATCTACGCAGACGAAGTAGCGGGGAACAACTTGTTTTCAATAATATTTAAACTTTTCTTTATTATTCAACTAGGTATAGGTCCAATAGCTTGTTCTGTTAAAATTAGGCCGTGTTTAAAACAAACTGACTGTCAGCCGCCGAAAGTGAGCGAACGTTACGCAGTTTATTGTATTTCCATACATACTTACTTTTTCGTGCACATCTAACCGACGATACGTTATTACGTTAGCGAAGACGCTTAATATAGCGTGTCACTACGCTCCGCGTATGCTGATTAGATGGACGGACGTAAACAATAGCGTATTGTCAGAATACTGTAAACGAAAAATACCGTTTATTTTCACATTTACACTGGGGCTCACAGTGAGCCTGCTCACATTCGGCGGCTGACAGTCAGTTTGGTTTGAACACGGCCTTATCATTATTTGGGCGGACCATGAGTATATAACGACGGACGCGCTTTAATGCTACCACCGGATCCAATACACCCCAACTGAGAAGACCCGGCAAAAAGAAGTCAGCTAGTTATTCTACTGCCGGTTTTAACACGACCCAAATGAGACGGTCCGCAGAACGTAGCATCCACCGGCGTCAACCGTAAGCGGTAAGCTATATAAAATGTATGAAAACTATAGGAAATATGCCAGTGGCTGCGATTGGTGGTTGCGATCAGTCGCCCGTGTGCGAGGACCGCGTTGAGATTGTAGCGATTAAAAATGTTATAAATTCGGGAGCCGTGTTCGTCTTTTTACCTTTTATCTATCCAATCGAATAATTTTGCGTTAATCTTTATTTTAATCTAAAAAAACGAAGATGCGCGACTTTGTTTTATTTATTTAGATATGAAATAGGCTTGCAACGAATAGTATATTCGGCAGTATACCGAATACTGAATATTCGGCGAGCATCCTGACCGAATAGCCGAATATTAGGCAAAAGTATTCGGCCGGATTTTAGCGCCAAAACTCGTACAGACGTGATTGTTTCGCGCTCGTTTGATCTAATGTACTCACCGCATATTGCTAGCGCACTGTATGTTTAGACAAGTTTATTTCGTGGATATCGTATAAAGTTAAGTACAGTTTATCGTGCTCTCTCAGACGTGTATTGTTTGTAAGTGGATTGTTATATAAGTTTGTAATAATGTAAAATTTAATAAATAAACAATTTTCTATTACAGAAGATGATTATGAAGGTACCTGTGTTATGTACCAATGACTACTTAAATGTTTATAGGAGAAATGAAAATATGAATAATATACGTAATGAATCTTTTTTTTTTTCATTTTACCAATTATTTCCATAAAAAAACATATATTACTTAAGTATTCGGTATCGGCCGAATAATATGTAGATATTCGGTATTCGGTATTCGGAATACCGAATAGTAACCGAATATTCGTTGCAAGCCTAATATGAAATGATCGATTTGACAAGTTTTAGTAGATGCCATGTTAAAAATATCAACATAGTAAAATTTTTCTACATAAAAATATAAAATAACATCATTCATCATCATCATTCTAGCCGTAGGTCGTCCACTGCTGGACATAGGCCTCCCTCATAGATCTCCAGTTGTTACGGTTTGAAGAGGCCTGCATCCACCGTGATACCGCGGCCTTAACCAGATCATCCGTCCATCTAGTAGGTCGACGTCCTACGCTACGCTTGCCGATCCGCGGTCTCCATTCGAGAACTTTTTGGCCCCAACGGCCATCCGTTCTCCGTGCTATATGGCCTGCCCATTGCCACTTCAACGAACTTATCCGTTGGGCTATGTCGGTAACCCGCGTTC
This sequence comes from Nycteola revayana, assembly GCA_947037095.2. Classification (NCBI taxonomy): domain Eukaryota; kingdom Metazoa; phylum Arthropoda; class Insecta; order Lepidoptera; family Nolidae; genus Nycteola; species Nycteola revayana. Next base: position 11,472,304 of record OX344842.1, on the reverse strand, counting down.
TTCTACGTATCTCCTCATTTCTGATTCGATCTCGTAGAGAAACCCCGAGCATAGCCCTCTCCATAGCTCGTTGAGAGACTGTGAGCCTGTTCATAAGGCCTATAATAAAGGACCACGTTTCAGATTCATATGTCATCACTGGCAACACAAACTGGTTAAAGACTTTCGTCTTCAGACACTGAGGTATTTTGGAGGAAAAGACGTTGCGTTGCGAAGTTTTCCGAACGCTGCCCATCCGAGTTGGATTCGGCGATTGAACTCCTTCTCGAAGTTGGATCTACCTAATTGGACTGTCTGTCCTAGGTATACATACGCGTCAACAACTTCAAGAACCGTATTCTCAACCATAATAGGGGTAGGCACAACATGGGCATTAGACATGATTTTCGTCTTGTCCATTTTAAGACCTACCCGTTGGGAGACTCGGTTGAGGTCTTCGAGTATTGTACTGAGTTCTTCCATCAACTTTACCATGACCACGATATCATCAGCGAATCGAAGGTGAGTGATGTATTCGCCGTTGATGTTGATGCCTAGTCCTTTCCAATGCAGAAGTTTGAAGGTGTCTTCCAAAGTGGTCGTAAACAGTTTCGGAGAAATAACGTCTCCTTGTCTTACGCCGCTTTTTAGTGGAATCGCCTTCGTACTCTGTTCTTGTACTCGGACCGACATTCTGGCGTTTCTATACAAATATTTCAACACTTCGATATACCGATAGTCAATACGGCATCGCTAGAGAGACTCAAGTACGGCCCATGTTTCGACCGAATCAAAGGCTTTCTCGTAGTCCACAAACGCTAAACAGAACGCCAAGTTATACTCTTCGGTCTTCTGTATTACTTGCCGCAGCGTATGAATGTGGTCTACGGTACCTTTTCGGAATCCGGCTTGTTCGGGAGGCTGAAAGTCATCAAGCCTTCGTTTGAGACGATTCGCAATAACCCTGGAGAACAGCTTATAGACATGACTCAAAAGCGAGATGGGCCTGTAGTTCCTTAGTAAGGTATTATCGCCTCTCTTAAAGAACAACACCACCTCGCTTTTGTTCCATGCTTTAGGCGTGGTGCCTCCGAGCAAGGCGGAATTGAAGAGCTTCTGAAGGACTTTAAGTACCGATAATCCACTCGCTTTCAGGAGCTCTGATGTGATTCCGTCCTCACCCGGCGCCTTGTTGTTCTTTAGCTGTTTCAGGGCCATGCTTATCTCGTACAGGCTGATGTCCGGGATATCCTCGGTATAGTGTCGGGTCAGTTTAGCTCTTGGGTCTGTAGCCGCACTAAAATCAGACTTGATGATAGAAGCGAGCTGCCCGTAGAACTTTTCGACTTCCCTTAATACTTCCGCTTTTGTCAACGCAAGACTTCCATCATCCCTCTTCAGCTTTGTCATCTGGCTTTGCCCTATAGAAATATCTCTTGCAAACACTTTGGAGCCCTGGTTCCGCTCTATCGTATCTTTAATACGGGACGTATTAAAGCTACGGGTATGGTGTCGCAAGGATTTTTTAATTCGTCCATTAAGCTGCCTAAGTGACTTAGCATCATCGGGAGATTGCAGTCTTAGCGAGCGTCGTTCAACGCTGTTTAAGTTAAGGGTGTCTTTATAAAGTTTCTGAGTTCTACAGGTACGGCGAGCCTTGAAGAACTGAGACCCTACCGTATGGACTGATGCGTCTTCAGCTAGACAATCGAATCGATTTGAGAGCTCGAGTTGAAAGCTCTCGGGGTTATCGATATGAGCGCGAGTAGGTCGGAGCGTAGACTTCATCAAACGGGACCGTTCAAGTTTAACATTTATATTCAATGTGCCTCTTATTATCAAATGATCACTACCGGTTTTCACCCTGTGAATCACAGAGACATAATTGAAAATCCGTTTCTTGTCGGTCATGATGAAGTAGATCTCATTTCTCGTAGAACCATTGAGACTCTGCCAGGTTCATTTCCCGTGAGGCGGCTTTTGGAAGAAAGAATTCATCATATAGAATCCTTCTTTCTCCAGAAAATCGGCCAGCCTCTGTCCCCTAAAGTTCCGTTGCCCATAACCGAAGTTCCCCACTATCATCTCGTCCTCACTGATTCTCTTCTCCAGTTTCACATTAAAATCCCCCATAACAACATTTAAGTGAGTTTTATGAGTATGTATGGCCCTACTGATGTCCTCATCCATACACTCAACTTCTTCATCTAAGTGTGCTGAGGTCGGTGCATAGACCTGAACGACCTTCAGCAAGTATCTTTTAAATACTCTGAGCGTTAGGTATACCACCCTGCTAGACACACTGTCGATGATAATTATGTTGTTAACGAGGGACTTGTGAACGAGAAACCCGAAACCACCTTGGGACTGCTGGTCGCCCTCCCAATAGAAGAGTAGGTTACCAGATTTCAGGGTCATCGTGTCCTGTCCCTCTACGGACTTCAGACAACACCAGAATATCCCATCTGAGCCTGCTCAATTCTTCTTCCAGCTCAACAATCTTTTCCTCAGTCCGTAGAGTGCGCACGTTATGTGTTGCCAGGGCCAGTGTTCGCCTGTGAGATTGGTAGCCACTCGTCTCCCGGGGATTCTTAGCACCCCTAGCCCCGCCGATACCATGACCGCTACCGTAGCCAGACCTAGCGGGGCCGCCGGGGACTCGGGGCCGTGTGTTTTTTGTATTATCCATTGAGGGGGATTCGCCAATACTCGCCACGCTTGGCAGGCGGGTTGGCGAGTGCAGCTTTAGGTATTATAATCCAAGAAGACGCTGCTGCCATCTTCTGGTGTATTTCCCTAAGCCGGGTCCTACGGCGCCCACGGGAGGAGATTGGGGGCCTCATTCTTATGCCGGTGCCCGCGGCATATGCCGGTGCCCGCAGCAATAAAATAACATGACCTATGCATAATAAAATATATTTTTTTTACAACTTTTTAAGATGTTTATTTTTTACATATCCTTTATCTGATTTCGGGCGCAGAAATATCCAAATAAGTAATCAAAGGTCATTGAATTCAGATCAGCCCTTCCCGATTACAAATAGTTTATCTAACCTGTTTATTAAACATATTCCTTGCTTAAAACCTAAACAGCCACAAACAAATCAAAAATTTAAAATCATCACCAACACTGGTCCTTCGAGCCGGATCAGTGTTGGTTCTAAGATGAAATAAAGTGGACTGTATTACAATATTGACTGGTTTATTACATTTAAACGTTAAATTAATTACAATGATAAAAATCCCGACATCTATGGCGTAAAAGGTGCGCGGGCGTCTTACTCGGGCGCGCTAGGGCAAGTGAACGAGGAGCGCGGGCTGTGAGCCGTGGCTCGCGAAGCGATGACGGCGGGGGCGTGCGGTGCGAGGGAGGTGCGGGTGTTCGCCAGGGCCGGCGACTGCGCGTATACACCAATTGTACCAGCATTGATACTATTTTTGTATTTAATTTCCTTTCCATTTGTTGCTCTTTTGTATTTAAGCAACAATATAGAAAGAGGAAATTATCTGCTTCGAAAATCTGCTTGTGCAGAAGTGCGAAAGTAAATTGTGTATTAGACACAATTTAATCTCGCACTTCTGCATACACTGCAAACTGTTCATGTTCATATTCAACTGTCGTTGCAGGATAGATACAGGTAAGGTGCTTAAGAAATATATGCCATACCTATCACAAATGAAATCATTTGTAGTGATTAGGTTAGTAAAGATTTTTTTAATAAAGTTTTTATTTCCGTTCCAAAAATAAAATGTTAATGAAATACACATTTCCAGCGAATTAAGTCAGCCAAATTCATAATATTTATTTAGGTATTCTGGCCGCATCTCCCGCTGTATCGTGGAGTGAGAGGGGCCCATCTCACGCTTGTAGGTAGGTATCTGTTGTTATTTCAATTTTATTGTAAAAAAAACACGTAAGTAACGTATATAGCTCCTGCTTGCGGTTTCACTCGCGTAGCTCCACTTCCCGTGGAGCATCATAATTAAATATAGCCTATTTTGTGGTAAACTTTGTAATGGTAAAAAAACGGTCCCGTAGATCCGGAGCCTATTATTCAACAAGCTAACAATCAAATCTTCGTCTTTATAATACCAGTATAGACTTACTACTATTCTAAATCTAAACTAATCGGCAAGGTTCCCAGGATTCTGTCAACATTAATTATCAACTGTTAAAAGTATGGCATATAACTGGAAACTACCTTACCTACATAGTAAACTTACTATACAATTGTGAAAATGTTAGCGCAGTCACAAGAATTTTACAAGCAAAAAGAGGATCGAGTTCCAATTTAATTGCAAGTTGTAGATATCGCGAATCGCAACTGTCGCTTAATTCAATTAAAAGTTGTGCTTCAAAACTTAAAGCGAGGATGCTCCACTAGCTCGCTTAAAACTTTCAACGAAAAGCAGTCACCAGGGTTTGCACGTCGATGTGAATAGTTTGACAGATTCCACTCCAACTTTTTAATAATGAACTTTGTGAAACAACTCTTTTTATCGTTTCAATTAAGTTGCGAAATAATCCGATTATCCGAACTTTACTTAGAATACGAATTAAACTTCTAGCTTCGATAGTGGGTTGTATTTAGCATCGTTATGTTAATTGAATTGCTTTTAACAGATTTACGAGTAAATCAAATTTTCCTGACCATTTCGCATTACGCAAAACAAGATATTATAATTTTAACTTAGTCCATAGATGTATACTAGTTCGGACTATTTTATTCTTATCTATACTAATATAAAAAGATTAAGAGTTTGTTTGTTTGCTAGATCTCAGGAACTAATGGTCTGATTTTTTTTTCACTGTTAGATAGTCTATTTATCGAGGAAGGCTATAATTAATTATAAATTATAAGTCCCTACGGGAACAGGGGGTCTACTCTCTAAGCACGAAATCGTAGTTACGGCCGTAATTACGGAACGTTTCCTACTACGGATCACCTACGTACATATGTTTCGTTCGGGGTCCGAACTAAGAATGAATGACCAAATGATATGACAGTTCATCCTACTCCTGATGTTTTTTCGCCCGTCCGAAAAATTGAATTTGACACTTGTTTTGACGGAACGTTATGTCAGTTTTCGCGACAGCAAAGTTGTTATCGTTCTCGTTCACGAAAATTGTCTATGATTCCGTTCGAAACTATTCTAAGTTTCGAGCTACTTTCAGACGGGCCCGTACTTTCGTTGACGGACTTAGAGAGTAGACCCCCAGGAGTCATGCGGGTAAAACCGCAACCGAAACTAAATATACAGACAATGTAAGTCCATAAATGTAATCATTTCTTATCATAAATAAGTGGAACCCTAATTTCTACTGTCGCAGCTTATGGACGATAGTTACCATGAAATTTCAGCTGGAATATTTATTCTTAAGAGTTATGGTAAGCCTCCTTACTTGTAAAGAGATAAACCGAATGGTACTTCAAAGTCTATTATAGGAAGCATAGTTTAATTCATAGATTAATAATAATTAACATTGTGATTTTGACAAGGACAAGAGTATATTAATACCTAAATGCAGAATGAATTCATTATTTTACTTAAACAGATAAATGTTAGTGCTATGCTTGAATCATTTTGAAATAATGTTATTTTATTTATTAATTTAAAATAGTTTTCATTTTGTATAATTATAGTCCTCAATTGTTATATTTTAGAATAATAAATTTTCAATAAATCAACAAAGAATATTTTGAACAAAAATTAAGAGAGCGTTTCTTTTGATATAACTCATATAAAGATAATAATATGATTATTACTTTGTGGGTACGATCCTCGTGCTGGACAATATTTTTAGTGCAAAATCTATCATTTCCTTCCGGGAATGGTTGGTTGAGGAACTACCCTCCGTGCCTCGGAAAGCAAATTTAGCCGTTGGTCCCGATTGTTATAAAATCTAAAACCTAAATTTAGCAGCACTTACAGGTGCTGCTAAATTAAGGAAATAACAGACAATGTGCTCCGTCCGGCCCTTTGTCATTAATTCCTCTACTCATATATTTATATTAAGTAATTATTATAGGTATATATTGATCATTTGATAATAGCATACTGTTAAGTGACACACATAATTAAAGATAGATCAATAACGTTAGATATAAACGACAATCTGGTATCAGACAAGGATACGGTTGTCAATTTCTTTGCCAAATTTTTTACTGATATTCCGATTGAAACTACCAAGTATCTTTCATCATCCCCGAAAGATGCTGAAGAACTCCTTAAAGCAAATATTAATTTAAATGTTCCCAAATTCAGTTACCAACTAGTCAATGATATAGATATCGTAAAGGCGTTTCGGACTATTAAAATAAAAGGTACTGAAGACTTGTGGGGACTCTCAGTAAAAGTTATTGATACCGTTATACAAAATATTGCTCCAATTCTAGCGGCTATCTTCAATAAGTCTATAACTGATGGTGTTTTTCCTGACCTAATGAAATTAAGCAAAATTGTTCCTATATTTAAGTCAGGTTGCTCTAATAATGCGACTAATTATAGGCCTATTTCAATACTACCAACATTAAGCAAAATCTTTGAAAAAATAATGCTTGGCCAAATGTTGACTCATTTTAATGTGAATGGGATATTGCACGACAAGCAGTTTGGATTCACGAAGGGTCGTTCAACTCAAGACGCGGGAAGTACTTTGATTAAATCAATATTGGAGGCTTGGGAGGGTTCGCAGGATGCTCTGGGAGTCTTTTGTGACCTCTCCAAGGCATTCGATTGTGTAAATCACGAAACGCTCGTGCTAAAGTTGAAATATTATGGTGTTTGTGATAAATCACTTGATCTTGTAATACCCTATTTATCAGATAGGAAACAAATAGTATCTATAGACGGCGTGAATTCTGAAGGGCATTTTGTTAAAATGGGGGTGCCCCAGGGATCAATCTTAGGTCCTTTTCTTTTTCTAGTTTATATAAATGATCTCCCATACCTAATTAATGAATTATCAGACATTGTTCTGTTTGCCGATGACACATCATTGATTTTTAAAGTTAAAAGAAAAAATACTGATCTAATTGAACATAATCGAACACTCGGTTTAATTGCAAACTGGTTTTCCGCAAATAATCTTTTGCTTAATGCAGGAAAAACCAAATGTGTCAAATTCGTTCTACCAAATGTAATCAATTCCATCCCAGTAGTTTCATTGAATGGAGAAACATTAGATTTGGTCACTTCAACCATATTTTTAGGAATTACCTTAGATTCTAAACTACAATGGGGCCCTCATATTGAAAAACTCGCTGGTAGATTAAGTTCAGCTTCGTATGCTGTGTGGAAAATCAGACAGTTGTCCGATTTAGCCACGGCTAGGCTAGTGTATTTCGCGTATTTTCATAGCATTATGTCTTATGGAATTCTGCTGTGGGGGTCAGCCGCCGATGTAAATACTATATTCGTATTACAAAAACGAGCGGTTAGGGCCATGTATGGATTAGGTAGTCGCGACTCCCTACGTAACCTTTTTAAAAATATTAATATACTTACCGTGCCCTCTGAGTATATATACCAAAATATTCTTTTTATTAGAAAAAATATTGATAAATATAGTAAAAAAAGTGACATTCATAATATTAATACTAGAAATAAACATAAACTTGCTGTCCCAGGATTTAGAGTTAGCAAAACGAATAAATCATTTATGGGAAATTGTATTAGGTTCTATAATAAACTCCCTAATTATATTACAGACTTGCCTGATACAAGATTTAAATCACATGTCAAAACTGTTCTCATGTCAAAAGGTTACTATAGTATTCAGAACTATATTGAAGATAAAGACGTTTGGGTTTCGGTACCATCTTTGCACCTACCTCACTGAAGACCATAATACAATAGTTGTGACTAGAACTGTGTATTATCCTGTGAACTGTCTGTAATTGACTTCTTTACATACCTTAACTATTAATTAACGCTAGTTCTGTCTCAATATCATTCAATCTTATTGAGCAAAAATAAACAAATAATAACAAGACAACCGTTAGGGCAATAAATGTGTGTGCCTACTAAAATATAAATTAAATAACTGGACCTAAACCCCGCGTAATTGCCCATTTGAGTATGTTTCGCCGGACCGCCTCATGTGGGCCGTGTTGAAACCGGTGGTAGAGTAACCCACTGAGTTTGTTTCGCCGGATCTTCTCAGTTGGGGCGCATTGGATCCGGTGGTAGCATTAAAGCGCGTCCGTCGTTATATGCTCATGGTCCACCCAAATAATGACAATTGTTTTGGCATAATATAGACAGAACAAGCATTTTGCCTCCTAGCGACAATATACATTAATTATAATAATTAATTTAATTATAAATAAGTAATTTGAATAGGTTTATAAATAAACAGCAAATGTAATTTAACATAAATAATAATTAATTTTCAAATAATGTTTGACGATTTACAAGTGCCTGTAATTGGTTTACGTAAATAAAAATGATTTTTATTTTATTTTATTTTATTTTATTTTACATCTGGGGGCACCCTTAAGGGGTTAGGATCACAACCTAGAGGTGCCTCAGTGGAATTAGCACTAGGTATTTTGTGTTTTTAATTTAGATAAGTATAGATTTCCGCAACTTTTTGTAATTCAATATTTATTTCAGTATTTAACCGTGAGCTAATGTACCTATTAAGGTATATACTTTCATTGCAGCCGCGTGACTCCTGTTCCCGAATGATCTTCATAATTAAATAGCCCATAGCGTTCCTGGATAGATCGGATATCTAACAGTGAATTAATTTTTCAAATCGTACCAGCAGTTTTTGAAATTAACGCGTTCAAGCACACAACATACCTACTTTTCGGTACGTGCACGATATAACTATATATTTTTAATCAGTCGGATAGTCATTAGTATATTCGTGTATAACAAAAAAACAAAAATATTTTCTCTCCATAATAACGTTTGCAGCTCAAAATAATGCCAAAATGTGTCTGGAATATCAGAATAAAGCAATAATCCTAACTATCTGCCACAGTAACCGCGCTACGCCACGCCACGTTGATGCTAGGCCATTTTAAGCGAATGCCAGTTATTGTGTTGGCAGACGGCAGACGCCGACATTCAGTGCCTAGTGTGAAATAGGATTGTTCGAATTGCTCACTTTTAGAACGGGATTTCGTGATATGTTTTGAAACCACACTATTGTTAAATCATGCGATTGCCATGTCCAGATATTGATGGTTTTAGGCTAATATTATATTTGTTTTTTTTAATAAATTCTGAGCTTTGTAGCCCAATGGCTAGAGCGTCAGAATTGCGATCATGTGGTTGCCGTTTCAATCCCCACCCATTGCACTACCGACGTGAACCCACTCGTAAAACAAGCATTTTAGTTTAGATCGTGGGGTTAATAAGAACCCTAGTAGTGTTTATTTAAAAAAGGACAGCCTAATGGTGGGTGATATCAAAATTAAAAACCATGAATGGCTTTCAGCAAGACTCAGCGCCAGGTCATAAAGCTCGATCCAGTCAATCTTGATTTGAAACGAACGTTCCGGACTTCATTAGAGCTTTAGACTGGCCGTCATCTAGTCCCGGTCTTAATCCGCTGGATTGTGATTTATGGTGTATTGATAGGCTTGCTCTAAGCGCCATGAAAATTTGGAGTCCCTAAAACAATCCATACCTACGATTGGCAGTGAGGAATTTTCCCGTGGAAAGATTGTGTGCTTCTATTGATAACTGGCCTCAACGTTCAAAGGACTGTATTTCAGCCAATGGAGACCACTTCGAATAACCTTTATATATTTTTAATGATTTTATAATAATGTGCAATTTTCGCTTCTCAAATACCAATGTATAGCAATTTTGTATTTCTATTAAGTCTTAAATAAACGTCAATAATATTGCGTCAACATTTTTGCAGTTCTTTTTTTATTAATAAAATTACATGTCTTTCATGTTTCCTTGCAAAAAACACAACATATAAAACTTGCAACAATGTTATTTAATCGTTCATAAAAGCTTAAAGGAAAACATGCTAGCAATTTTGTATTTAATCTAACTAAAACAATAAACTCATACTAGAGCGGTTGACTTACGCTTTCACCGTGCAACGTGTACACAAATGCTGTATAAATTTCAATTTTAATAGACGTTTTACCTCAGTTGTTTTATTTTGTTTTCGTATTTATTTATATATATATTAAAAGATAAAGCTGAAGAGTTTGTTTGTTTGCTTGAACGCGCTAATTTTAAGAACTAGTGGTCCGATTTGGAAAAGATCGTTGAGATCAGAAGTAGTTAGATAGCCCATTTATCGAGGTAGACTATAGCCTATTAATACTATTATAATTATTATAATAATTTCCATTATCAGCCTTGATGTATCAAGGCTGATAATGGAAGTTCCAACAACAACGGGAGTTACGCGTTACGAGTTACGTATTACTTAAATGACAGAGAGGTTAATTACAAATACACACGTAATATTTTAATCTCCCACTTATCTTACCTCTTACTTCCAATAACTTCACACTAATCATAATAAAAATCTTCGATCTTCTCGCAACCGTCTGCTTCAATTGGACATTGAAGCAGACGGGCTCTTCGTAGTGGTTTTATGCACTTTTTCTTCTTCATACAATCTATCCTTTTTTGGAACTCTGAAATTAGGACGGTAAGCAATCGTTATACTTTCAAAAAAAAGGTCGAGAATATTTGTATTCATCGTAGACAGAATCAGGTTAGTCAGCACTTAGGTATTAACATACACTTGTTCTTGTCAGATTCACAATGTTCAGATTATTCTTATTCTATGAATTAAACTAAGCAGATACTTAACTAACGGGTAGCAAATTGTAGGATATTACAGACAAAGTAGTCCGTCCGTCAGCTTGTCATTAATACCTATACTCATAATAAGTTAAAGTTCACATTAATTTTTAAAGGTTTTAGTGGATCAATATAGAAGATTGGTAAAAACATACAATTAAGTGACTTACACCTTTTTTTTTTGTCCGGGTGGAAATTCATTGACTCATTCCCACCGCCGCCGCCGCTGCAGCGTAATCGCGCGCTGGCGGTGGGATATGTGGGACTCGCCCTCTCCATAGCGTGGTATGCTAAACGCATACCACGAGGAGAGGACCCTACACCACTAAAACCCCCCGGACACTCCCTCGATCGCATAAGTCACCAGTGACCCATTTGCCCAATTATAGGGACGCCTGGAGTGTAGAGGCGTTCCTATTCCTCATAGGTCAGCCTCGAAGGGAGCGGGGCTCATGTGCCCCACTCCGCGAAGCCGATGGGGGCACCCTTAAGGGGTTAGGACCACGACCCAGTTGTACCACTGATTTACTTAGTATTATATTATACTAGCGGCCCGCCCCGGCTTCGCACGGGTGGACTTTTATACCCTACCCTTGCCCTACCCTACCCCTACCCTAACCCTACCCTACCCCTACCCTACCCCTACCCTACCCTACCCTTACCCCTACCCCTACCCTACCCCTACCCTACCCCTACCCTACCCTACCCCTACCCCTACCCTACCCCTACTCTACCCCTACCCTACCCTACCTCTACCCTACCCCTACCCCTACCCTACCCTACCCCTACCCTACCCCTACCCTACCCTACCCTACCCTACCCTACCCTACCCTACCCCTACCCAAAAGTATCCTATGTCCTTCTCCCAGTTCTTAGCTACCTCCCTACCAATTTTCAGCCAAATCGGTTCAGCCGTTCTTGAGTTATAAATAGTGTAACTAACACGACTTTCTTTTGTTTTTAAATTGTATTCTGCTATTCAGGGCGGAGACAAATCCAACGAAACAAAAACCATGAAAATTGATCCAGCCGATCTCGAGTTATAAGTGTTGTAACAAACCCGTCTTTGTTTTATACAGGGTGTCCCAAAAGGTTAAGTAGCTGGGAAAGGGGGTGACAGGGGTGGACACAATGGTCACTAGAAAAATAAAAAAAAAATCCGCTCTGGGTATTTAAAAAAAAAATGGCATTTTTTTAAAAACTTAAAATTTTACACCTTGTTATTTTTGATGTTGATGTTGATGACCTTGTTGTTATTGAAGATTACATAACAGCATTTTTTTTAAATACAGCCATATTTGTAGGTACCGTTAGCACAAGGTGTAAAATTTTTAGTCTTTTAAAAAATGCCATTTATTTTTTTAAACACCCAGAGGGAATTTTTTATATTTTTCTGGTGACCCTTGTGACCATCCCTATCACCCCCCTTCCCAGCTACGTAATCTTTTGGGACACCCTGTATATATAGATACTAGCGGCCCGCCCCGGCTTCGCACGGGTGGAATTTTATACCCCACCCCTGCCCTACCCTACCCCTACCCTATCCTACCTACCTACCTATCCTAATGAAACGAAGACTTTTCAATTGAGAATTTAATTATACAGATAAAAAATAAAATAAAACTTAGTTGAACCACAATATTAATCTCTAAATTAAAAAAAACTAAAGTAGTCATATTTTTCTTAAGATTACATTTTTTTTATGATTGTTTTTTTGCTGTTTTTCATCACTTTCTTCATTTAATACTTTGTATTGCCTCCACGAGCTCTTCTGACAGCTTCCAGGCGATTAGGCATGCTGTTCACCAAATTTCGGAGCCGGTGCTGAGGAATACCTTCCCATTCCTCCACCAGTACTTGTTTGAGCTCGGGCGTGATTGGTGGGGGGTTTCGACCTTTCACGCATCTCTGAAGTTCGTCCCAGGCGTGATCGATGGGGTTTAAGTCCGGGCTTCGCGCTGGCCACTGCATGAGTTCGATACCGAACTCTTCAAGGTAGTCATGTACAATTCTGGCGGTATGGGGACGCGCATTATCATGCATTAATATGCCATGCCGGTCCATCCTGGCCATGAAAGGACCTACATGTTCATTGAGGATCTCTTCCACGTACCTCTCTGCATTTAGAGTTCCATTTTGAATGAGTACCAGCTCGGTGCGGGCCTCAGCAGAAATCCCAGCCCAAACTTGTACGGAGCCTCCACCGTACGCCACTTTGTCCGTGAACATTACCCTAGACCAATCGTCTAGTGTCCAGTTTAGGTGCTCGCGCACGTATCTCTGTCTTGCAATTCGATGTCCCCGTTCCAGTTTGGGGCCATTTGCGGGCCTCAATGGTTTCAAATTTGCGGTCAGTGGGTAGCCTTAACATTTCAGCAAGACGTCTTCTTACTGTTTGAGCGCTTAAATTGCCACCTCCAAAGCGAATAAAGTGAGTTTTTAGACCAACAGCAGTTTGAAAACGATTTCGGAGCATTGTAGCCACCAGTTGTCTGTCTTCCCTGGCCGTTGTGCATCTTGGTCTGCCATTTCCTGGTCTTCTAAGGTGTGATCCGGTCTCGCTGGTACCGCTGGACTACCCGCTGAACAGTCGACAAAGATACACCAATGTTTCTGGCTGTTTCACGCTGGCTCCGCCCAAGTTCCAAAAAAGTTAGGATTCTGGTACATTGCCATGCTTCACCTCACAGATTAATAATTATGCACGTGGAAGACGTTCACGATATTTTTTTTTGTGAGAGAATAGAAATGGAAAGCATCCATGATGACATGAAACAAAAATATTGTTTTTAAAAATAGTATTTTTTTTTAATTTTGTTTTCCTAATGATGTTTTTTTCATCAACCAGTTTAAATAATATGGTATTAGAAGCGCAACTAAAAAGTCTTTATTCTGTTTTTTATTTCATTGATCTAACTTTTACAGTTCTGGAGGTATTTCAATTTTTGTGACTGATCCGTTATTTTTGGAACCGAGTGTATTAAAAAAACCCATCAAAATCTATTGCGTAGTTTTAAAGATCTAAGCATACATAGGGACGGACAGACAGCGGGAAGCGATAACAAACTATAAAGTACAGGCAAGGGGGGCTTGTGACGTCACTACTAGGTTAAATTGTACCTAAAAGTGACGTCGCATGAAATTTTAATGCACACACATATAATTTTAATTTTATTTTTTTCTTAGTAATTTTTTACGTGTTCAATATTTTGTGGTAAGCTATCTGACAATTAATCTATTTTTTAGTCTTCATGCCTATTAACACGTAGGTACCGATTACTCAAGCTGTCAAGGGGGATATGTCTTGAAGCGCTTGTTTCAATTGCGAGTAGAAGTGTTACTTTTTCTGAAAGATAAATTAAATTCAATGTGTGAATATTTTCGACATGGGTCCGTGGAATTGTGTAAAAAGTTTAACAAACACTGCTATAGGTACAGGCCCTGGTAAATGCATGAGCGAATCCAGTTGCCGCCGGGGCGATAGGTGAACGACGTTTTATTGGTATTCCGCAAAACACCGGCGATTTCCCCACGTAAAAACAAAACAAAGAGGACTGCAAAGGAGAATATTGTTGTAGAATGAACAATTGGACCGATTTCAATAATTATTTCACTATTAACATTAGCCAGGAATAGGCTATATTTAATAAATAGCTTCCGCGTGCGGTTTCATTCACCAGCGCGGCGCGGGGCGCTGGTTTCGATGGAATACTTGTTTATTCTTATACGAAACTAGCTTCCCGCGCGCGGTTTCACCCGTTCCCGTGGGAACTTCATAATAAAATATAGCCTATGTTCACCGGAGACAGTGTAACGTCCCAATAGTGAAAGAATTTTTCAAATCCGTCAAGGCTCCGAAACTACGGAGCCTATTCAATTCAAACAAACCAACAAACCTTTCTATTTATAATATTAGTATAGATATTTTTTACTTTAACCAAAGATATAAGCTATGCAAGCTACAATACCACACACTTATAACCGCTTAAATATGCTACGAGCGTTAAATCACTAGACATACCTACCATTACATAGGTATTGTAGTGTTCACTACTTAGTAGGTTGATAGTGCTACACGCTCGGTGGTCATACTCAGAATGCCCAGCGAGCCGTTGCTCGCTGTGCCTCCACTACTGCCTCAGTCGTATACATATCAATATTTATTATAAGTATACAGGGTGTCCCAAAAGATTACGTAGCTGGGAAGGGGGGTGATAGGGATGGTCACAAGGGTCACCAGAAAAATATAAAAAATTCCATCTGGGTGTTTAAAAAAATAAATGGCATTTTTTAAAAGACTAAAAATTTTACACCTTGTGCTAACTGTACCTACAAATATGGCTGTATTTAAAAAAAATGCTGTTATGTAATCTTCAATAACAACAAGGTCATCAACATCAACATCAAAAATAACAAGGTGTAAAATTTTAAGTTTTAAAAAAAATGCCATTTTTTTTTTAAATACCCAGAGCGGATTTTTTTTTATTTTTCTAGTTACCATTGTGTCCACCCCTGTCACCCCCTTTCCCAGCTACTTAACCTTTTGGGACACCCTGTATATAATACATGCACATTCCAAATACATATGTATATTACAGGCGACTCGTAATTTCAGCTATCTCCTAATTATCTAAATACAGTCAAATCTGGTTGCTAGCTGTGTTCGTACGTGACATGAGCCGTTAATTTTGAAAGATGGCGGAGTTCCAAACTTAATAATAAAAAACCGGCCAAGTGCGAGTCTGACTCGCGCACGAAGGGTTCCGTACCAATTTCAAGTGCCAATTGCCAATAAAAAAGCGTATGTTTATGAAATTAAAAGGTTTTTTTTTAATTGTTATACTTACGATTTATGACGTATTAAAAAAAACTACTTACTAGATCTCGTTCAAACCAATTTTCGGTGAAAGTTTGCATGGTTATGTACATCATATATTTTTTTTAGTTTTATCATTCTCTTATTTTAGAAGTTACAGGGGGGGGACACACATTTTATCACTTTGGAAGTGTCTCTCGCGCAAACTATTCAGTTAAGAAAAAAAATTCATTAGGAACCTCAACATCATTTTTGAAGACCTATCCATAGATACCCACACGTATGGGTTCGATGAAAAAAATATATTTGAGTTTGAGTATGGGGAACCCTAAAATTTCTTGTTTTTTTTTTCTATTTTTGTGTGAAAATCTTAATGCGGTTCACAAAATACATATACTTACCAAGTTTCAACATTATAGTTCTTATTGTTTCGGAAAAAAGTGGCTGTGACATACGGACGGACAGACAGACATGACGAATCTATAAGGGTTCCGTTTTTTGCCATTTGGCTACGGAATCCTAAAAAAGGGAAAGCTTTTCGCGCGTTTTTAACCGCGTTGCTTCCATTACCGTGAAGTGCTCTTAACAATATAGATTTTGTTAGTCCTGGATAAATAACCTAACTATCTAGTTGCAAAAAAATTGTTGAAATCGATCTCGATGTTTCTAAGTTTACTCTTAAGAACAAAAGAAAAGATTTTATTGTTTGCATTAAATAGACTCTGAAACTACTGGACCGAAAATTTTTAAAATTAATACACCATTTGGAAGCTGCATGTTAAAATATGCACGGAAAGCTAGTTCCTATTGTAATAATGATATATCTGTTATCTCTTTTTGATAAACCTAAAAGCACAGATCTAATTTAACTGATTAAAATAGAAAGAGTCTATTTTAATGTAAATTCTGTGTTGTTTTGTCGCCAGGTCAGTAGGTAAATTGCATTACAAGAAACATTAGTACAAAACATTAAACACTCTGTGTAATGTCCCTCTTTGTAGTAAAATAACACAAACAAAGCATTTAAAGTCGGTTTGATTTACAAAGTTGATGTCAGCCAGGCGTGGTCGGCGCCAAATTCCTTGCTTATTTTGTTATGAGAGAACTGTGCATTCTACAAATTCATTGTTATTTACTACGAGTATAATATTGTTACATATCTGGTAAACCATGTTAATATTCGGTGAGTTTACAATCGTTTAAGTAATAAGTTCCTTCCACTCTGATTACTTTAAGAATTTTCAATGTACAATAGATTGAGTAAAATGAGAGACGACATACCTCTACTGATATGATAAATACGCAAGTAACTCTTGTAAGACAAGAGTTACTTGCGTATTTATCATATCAGAGGTACTCGTAGTAAATAACAATGAATATACATATTCGGTTAGACTACTACGAAAATTTTAACGATTTTATGCAAATATATATGTTTATAAGCAGCAACTCGAAGATGGAAAAAGGGGAGGAGTAGCGTGATTATACGCTCGGTACGCATCAGAACGCTACTATAAATAACTAGGTAAATTAGAGCCGGAACTCTGGTAAATTCATAGTACAAACATTCATAGAGCCCCTGTGGTTTTTTATTCAGCCTTACCCAATAAAACTGTATGAAATTAAAATACCGACACGCGGTTTTTAACGTTATAAAACCGAGAAACATACCCGGGCAGCCTCGATGTTGCTATGCTATAAAAATGCTCGGATAGCTGAACCAATAGCCTCGAGATATGGATTAGTTCGACGTAAAATCATATCACTTACCTTTTTGTGGGATGCTTTGAAGTATTCTCTGTATTTCACCGGCTTCTGAACCACTTTCCGATTCGGAGCACAATGAATGGCTTCCACCAGCTAAATTGATAATTCTTTTATTGTTTCCCACTTTTACAATTTTACTGATACCACTAACACTAGTAGTCCGGATAGGGGGGCGAGGTGGCACACGCGATTGCAATTCACAAACTCTGTTGTAATTAGGGTCGCACTCATATTGTGGTTTTAACACCTGATAATCATTAGCTTTGATTTCGTTGTCATTTCGCACTACACTATTAGTCGTAAGTAATTGTTCTTCAAAACTAACACGTTTTGTTTGGCACATATTACGATCTTCTGTAGACATAGTCCCACGTTGATATATTTGCGTCTTTGCAATAAGTTTCTCTGGATGGCGATAAACAATGTCTGGATTACCCGCATTATTACGGCTTTTAATAAATGTGTCAGTGCGCCTTTCTGGGGCACCTCTATTAAATGGTGTAGAAGTTCCGATTGGCGGATTTATACCATAAGTTTGAAAATCAGTTCCCCGTGGCAAACTACAACTCCTCGGTTCCATCATATAAGGTAAAGAATTCACCGAATTTTTATTGGAATTGTCGTAAATATTATTGATTAGTGTGTTTTTTTGTGAGGAATTAAGAGATTGACGAATTAAATATTCGTCTTCTTTTTGTTTCAACTCTTTTAATTTTTGCCAATAAAACGCCTCCACTTTTTGTCGGGTTTTTTCTTTACTAAATGATTTTGCATTTTCTTGTTGTATTGGAGTCGGTGTCGACCTCTGCATATATTCAGGTCTAGGCGAAGACGTCGTTTTATTTCTAAGGCTACTTCTGCTCAAAGAATTTCTTTTCTCTTCCGTTTCCATCATAACTTTCCTTACGTGCTCATACGGCGATACTGTTTTTGGCATATTAGGTATTTTATGATTAACTGGAATAGGTGAAGTTGGGGCCGAATAATTGTATGCCTTTACATTTTGTGACTTAGCACAAGAACTTTTATTACCTTTTACGTCCTTTTCAATTTCTTTGTTGTTATCAAACGATAAACTACGTGCTCTAGTAGGTTGTATTGTTCTCACTTCCGCTTCTTTTTTCGGTGAAATGAGGAATTTAGTACTTACACGTTTTATTTCCGCGCCGACTGACGCTGGATTGGTTTGTGTTTGTGATGCTTTATATATTTCTATTTCGTCGAGTTGCGATATTTTATCAGATAGCTTTTCCAATGAATGATAATATACATCGGGATATTGCATGTTATCACGTTGTTTATTATCTCTCGTTGTTGTTTGTGGTGAATAGACCGAATCATTAAATGGCTTTGGGGGCACTTGTGGTCTCGCTGTGTATAGTGTGTAGGCTATACTTTCTGTGTCAGAACTACCTTCATTAATATACGACTTATTTCTAGCACTCTCCGAGACAAGAGTGCTGCTTGAAGAATGATTACTTGATATTTCATTGCTGTGAGTTTCATTATCGCTTAACGGGTGTGTTGTTAAATTTTCATATATTCGTTCTCTATCGAAAGGACCTTGATTGTGCTTATCAGATCTTATCGATCGAGGTGTCTGATATTGATTACCTTTAGAGGAATCTGGGGCACTTTTTAAATTAGTTTGAGAATCTTTATTTATAGTTTTCTCCTTAGACTTAAAAAATAAGTTCGGAAATAATTTGCGGAAACTTCCTGCACGTTTTTTATTATTTTCTGCCATTATGTTTCAATATTTTCATATGGTTTGGTCATTTAACCTGAAAAGAGGAACATATAAAATAATTAGTCAAAATTAATGTCTAACCACATCATTTTAATCATATAAGTGCTATTATTAAAGAACCGGCCAAGTTCGAGTCGGACACGCACATAACACGGCACGGGTTCCGTGCCATTATCCATACAATGATCACGTTTGTGGTATGGAAGCCCCCCATTTATTTAGTATTTGTTGTTATAGCGGCAATAGAAATACATCATCTGTGAAAATTTCGACTGTCTAGCTATCAGACAGACAGACAGCGAAGTCTTAGTAATAGGGTCCCATTTTTACTCTTCAAATACGGAACCCTAAAAAGTAAAGATTTGATTTGATAGTAAATAAATAGGTTAAATATGGGGCCTAGCATCATTTGAGGAAATGACCTGAAATTACGAGTTATAACTTTAATTTTATAAAATAATTAGGATTTCGCATATATGTATAAAAACAGGGCTTTGACTCGACTCCGTGGCAAAGTTGTATGTAATATAATAATATGACAAACGTGAATACATAAAATTGGTTCCACAATATTGCGTAGACGTTATTCAATAACAACATTACAGACGAACAATGTACCTATGAGTGCAATTCCAAAGTTGCTACAAACATGCGATCGATCGATAAGGGAGGATACTGGGAGATGCAATTTCTCTCCTTACTTGGACGTTTGCCCAAGACAGAAAAGAAAAAGCAAAGATGAGGACTTTAGTTACAAAAGTTTACATAAAGAAACTAACTACAAGATAAATAAATAGTGGTCTACTGGAGAAGTAGGTACCTCAACCTAACAGAATTCTACAGCCAAATAACATTATTAATAGATGTTCTGTTCCTATGCGAGACTAAGGCTGCCAGAGCTCACGGGGCAGGGGGCAAGAACCGGCAGCATAACGGCACTATCTGTGCTTGTTTTTGGAGCAGTATGTCACATATCATCGGGTGAATATGAGTCATAGGCCGGGTCATGAATCATCATCATCATCAACCCGTATAACGTCCACTGCTGAACATGGGCCTTCCCGAGGGAGGGTATTTGCCAGAGTCAAAACCACGCTTAGCAGACGGGTTGGTGACCGCAGTATGTTGTGCCACACAAGGAAACGCTGCTGCCTGTTCCTTGATATACGATTATTAGAAATGATGTTATAATAATCGGGACCAATGGCTTAACGTGCTTTTCGAAGCACGGAGGATAGTTCCTCAAACAACCAGACCCGGAAAGAAATCTAAGAATTTACACACACAAAGATTTCCTGTCCGGAGTAGGGATTGACCCACGATCTCCGAGATTTAAATCGAGCCACATACTGATACGCTACGGAAGTTGTCGGGTCAGGAATAAGGAATATAAATAAGAGCCAGCCACGAAATTACCTACGTTTACTATAAAGGGACAACAAATCGATGTACGTACTTAGTGCTTTTTAAAATATTTCTCGTATAGACAAAATTACCAACGAATTACACTGGCAATATTTTATAAATAGGTTTCCACGACAAAGGCATTAATACGGGCGAAATTAAAAGAGTAACTACTGCTCTGTAAACGGCGTAATCGATTTTACAACCCATTCGCAAGCCCCGCTCTACCGCTGAACGAGTGCCAAACGCGGGGATCTATTCATAAAAAAGTGTAGTGGGCTTATAGGCTTCAGCGGTTCTATAAAGTACGTTTTACCATGCCTTTTTTTCGGGGAGAAGTCTGCGTCTTTTTATGTCTGGCTTATTAGACCACAACAGCACTATTCAAAACCAGTCTAATACTAGGATAAGTTGAGGCCTAATAATAGTATGCCTATCCGTATATACTTAGCAAAAGATTCTTTATTGTTGTTATATCAAACGATATTAAACTACGTGTTCTTGCGTTTATGTGCGTAGAATTTTTCTCACTTCCGCTTCTTTTTTCGGTGAAATGAGGAATTTAGTACTTACACGTTTTATTTCGGCGCCGACTGACTCTAGATTAATTAGTTTTTTTGGTGCTAAGTCAGCACACATTTGTTTTTTTTTATCGTTGCTGGATAATAATTGGCAGGACAATTTTCTATGGAAACGGAAAATTAAAACTTTTGAAATAGACAAACGTGTTTTCACAAAAAAGATGTCCTTAAGGAGACGACCACAAAAATGTACATAGCAAAATGCATTCTAGCGTTTTACAATACGAATGGCGCCACTAACACACGTTTAGACTCATTTTAATTTGTAATTTTTAATGTTATTAAAAATATTTGTACATAGAACGATTGTACTAGCAAAACTAAATTCGCTAAGTATTAGCAACGAATAAAAATGACAGTGCAACATAATATTTATATTTCGTTGAGATAGTGCCATATTCGGTATGTAAGTATTGTATTTTTTTAACTACATCATTATTTTTAAAGACCTCTCTAGTTCCCTTCATTGGTCCTAACCCCTTAAGGGTGACCTCAGGTGGATGTCGCTTAGACCTTGGCAGGATTCTTAGAAGGTAATTTTGCACCTATTACCTCTAAGGCATATGTACATGCGTACATTTCTCATATATCAGTAATATTATAGTGTAAACATTGTTTTTAGCTACTTAAGTAGGTAATAGTTTTGTTAGAGTAATATAACACATTGTAAGTCTACAAGTACATGTAAATACCTAAGAGCTGAATAAAGGATAATGTCTTATGGACAAAATATGTACTCAATTCAATATTTTTGGGTCTTCATACAATCATCTTTAAAATACTCGATGGCATGTCTAAATACTACCTCAAAAGATTTAACACAATCAATACAATGGCACTTTTGAGATATTTACAAAAAAGAAATTACTATTTTGAGGTTATGTTCGACAAAAAATTGGTTGAAAAAAGCTATTTAAAAGGGTCTGAATGGGTTTACGGGTGAGCTTGGGGTGTTTGAAGCATATTTGTGTAGCTCTGTCAGGTGGCTAGGTGAACTAAAAGACTCAACTCGAAGCACAACGTAGGTACCAAAAACAGCAGAAATAACTGTAGGCACCTATAATATTGCAAAAATATATTATTATGCAGAAATATGACAGACGCGCAATAATTGTCAAATAAGGTTGTACCCATATTGACGAAAGATCGATTTCTTTATCGATTTCCGTAAACCAGCCAGTGGTATTTTACGGTTTTACAACCACTGATATTAAAAATACCAGCAAAAACATGTGATTTAGAACTCTGTTATTACTTTACATTAATAGATTGAACAATCAATACAAAATCGATATCATTTTATTTTATGTAGGTTAGGTACGCACATTACCCGCAATAGAAAAAATGGACATCCCTAGCCTAGAATTGACAGCCGATAGTAAAAAATGAAGACGTACGTACGTACGTAACGTCGGAAACATAAAAGTACCTACTAATTATATTTCAAAAAAGTATACCATTTTAAAGATCAATCAGTCTTTTTTTTTAATATATTTTTATTTTAGATATTTCATGCCGTTCAAGGTTTTGAGACACAAGTAATTTATCAAGAGTACTGCTCCTGGGCAATCTCCTTTAATTATTTGAATGCCACTGCTTTCGTTTCGTTTTGCAAGTAAATATTTCATTTCATTTCAATTTATACACGAATCAGATCAAACACATAATTATACAGGGTACTTTTTAAATTTTCTTTCGACTAGCGATCGTCCAGTGATCAAAATTTGACCATAATTAAAAAAGATACTAGATATTATAGATGATACGAGATACTAGCTTGCTGAACTCTAAACTTATATACTGCGTGACTTCTTTTACCGTTGTTGAAAATAATAGGGCGTGATATTTATATGAAATAGATATCTAAGGCATAGTTTTTTTTTTTTTTTTTTACTGACATGGAATAAAAGTCGTTACGATAAAAATACGACCTAATTAGGTAGTTACGTTACTTTAGTTAAAACGCCTATAATACCTAGGCCGCAGTCACATATGAACGAAAAGAGTGAGGCTAAATAGCGTAACTACCTACTTTCCTTTACCGTAACGATTTTCACGCTATGCCAGTAATATAACAAAATACCTATGCCTTAGCCATTTATTTCATGTAAATATCAAGTCCTTTTATTTCCAAGGCGGTATAATTGTCACCCAGTATGTATGCTTAATATTATAAAGCTGCAGAGTTAGTTTGTTTGTTGGTTTGAACACGGTAATCTCAGGAACTACTGGTACGATTTCAAAAATTCTTTCTGTGTTGTATAGTCCATTTATCGTAGAAAGTTATAGGTCATATTTTAATTTTTAAATAGGCTTCCGTAACAAAATTGCGATT
Source organism: Nycteola revayana (assembly GCA_947037095.2). Taxonomy (NCBI): domain Eukaryota; kingdom Metazoa; phylum Arthropoda; class Insecta; order Lepidoptera; family Nolidae; genus Nycteola; species Nycteola revayana. The sequence goes on along the minus strand of OX344842.1, from coordinate 11,448,878 downwards.
TTGTAAGCCCAGGTGTAAAATCGAAAACCTATTTATGCGTCCGCTGCAAAAACTATTGTCAATAGAACAAAATGATGTAGTACGGGTTTGTAGGTCTTATTAAGATCTACAAAAAAGTCCGGGAGAGCACATATCTAACTATTATAGTTTAGTCACAATGACCGCTTTTATATTCATAAAAAATATTAAATCGTCTGGAGAAAGAAACTACGTTAAATGTTTATCGTAATATTAATCCTTATTCAAATTAAGCATCATGTTATCAAAGGTATTTATGTAGAAGTAAAATACTTTTTGTTCTATTCCAATCGGACATTTCGTTGATAAATTATCACGAGTATAAAAACGCAAATAATTGGTACCTAATCTATACTAATATTATAAAGCTGCAGAGTTTGTTTGTTTGTATGTTTGTTTAAACGCGCTAATCTCAAGAAGTACTGGTCCGATTTTAAAAATTCTTTCAGTATTGGATAGTCCATTTATCGAGGAAGGTTATAGGCTATATTTTATTAAGAAGTACCCACGGGCACGGGCGCTACGCGGGTGAAACCGCGCGCGGGAAGCTAGTAATATTATAAAAAGGAAACATTTGTATTTTTGTGTATATGTTTGTAATTAATAAACTCAAAAACTACTGTGCCGATTTCAAAAATTCTTTCACCATTGGAAAGCATGGAGCTATCCTTCACCCTGAGTGATATAGGCTTTATTAAATTATAAAGCTGCCACGGGAACAGGAATTACGCCGGTGAAACCGCGCGCGGGAATCTAGTATACTATAAGTGTGCGAAATGTCATACTCCGTCCGCGCAATTATCATAAAAAGGGGTCTTCAGATACAAAGTTTTTGTTTCACGTATGCACATATTGTATATATATATAGATAACGTCTGTGAAATAAACCACTACGAGCACTCTGAATGGGCATAATTTCTAGTGAGCGTAGTATGTGGTCGGTCTCTTTTAATTTGAAATACATACATCTGGAATTCTCAATTTCTTTGATTAAGTATTCTAAGTACGAATTTATGGGTAGATTTAACGGTTTTTGTTTTTACTTTAAAAGAAGACTACCTATAGGTATATTATTGGCGTCGCGAGACATCAACTTAAATAATATCGTTATTAAAGAAATATAACATTGCTCACGATGTAAACATCTATTATGTTAACATGCTATATTTTACCGCCGTTTTTGAGAAACTTATATCAAGAAATCTCAATATAACTACGTCTGTGTACTGTGGAGGATTGTACATCGAGACGGGTCCTGTTAACTAACAGGGTTAACTGGCGCCACTAAAGCAGTGGAGGAAAGCGCGGGTACTCATTGCTGAATGAATATTGGTTTTCTTGGGTACGTGAGCTTCCTTTTCTATTTGGCTACCACTGACATGCAATGTGAGATTAGCAAATCTAGTAAAGACTTAAACGCAGATTTGAACCAGCACCTCATTCGCATCGCGGTGGTGCTCTGCTCAACATATTTCGTGTCGCATCCGTGAACAAATTATCCACCATATTATGGTATGTATGGAAATTATTCTGGAAATATTGCCACGTAGAATAGATTGAGAATAGTATCTATAAGTTAGTTCTATTTTAAATTAGTTATTTTTAGTTATATATATTTTCATTATTGTAAAACGTTATTTAATAAAAATAAAATATTATTAAGGATAATGCGTTTTTATAAATATTTTATCATATAAGTACATTTAACATAAACCTGTTATTTGGATATTATGTACAAACACACTTCAATTTTAATGTTAATAACTATCCGTTTGTATGTAGGTATGTCTGTTTGCTTGTTTCAGACAAACCTAAGTAGATCCGCTTTGCTAAAGAATATTTTATTAGTTCACCAGGAGTTAAAGCGAGCTGTGCTGCAGCCCTATTCATTGTGTAACGACATCTATAGTAGCCGCACAAAATCCACAATATAACCAGAAGCGTCATTTAGCACCTAACATTCCGACTAACCTGTAAAAACTAAAAAAAAACTGAGCAACTTGCGCACAAGGGCGTCCCCAGTGGAAGTTGAACCTCGGCTGAGGGCAGTCGCTGTCAGGGGGATTGAGCAACTATAACTTTTAGGGGAGTTTTGTTCCATTTTCGTTTTACTTTACAGTTCGCAGCCTCTTGATCGTTTACGAAAACATGAATGTTCTTCGTAAAATAACAGTTTCAATAAATCAATGATTCTTAACACGCCTCACTAACACGAAATGTATGAAAAATCAAGTCCCTATTACTATCGTCGTTAAGTACATAAGAAGAATCCGATATTATATTCCTGACCCGAACCCGGGTCACGTCCGGCCTAGCAGGAAACTGGCGTCGTTGCAGAGAGATATTAAATGTTAATGTGAAAGGAATAGAAAACTTATGGGCCGCGCCCCGTTTTAATCGCGGAAGAAATTAAAAATACCATACCTACTCTTTTGTTAATACCTACTATCTACTACTGGCAAGTTTAATATATAATTAATGATTTAGCCTACATACCTATTCGAAACCACCACCATATTGTACTTCCAAAATACATGCTGTTCCTTCCATTTCTTAGAAAAATAAATTTTAACCTAAGCCCAACTATTTATATTTACCATTTTTTTACATAATAATATAGAAATCTACATCATCAGGTAGTTACCTAATACCTATATACATTTTATAAAGTGGTTTTCAGTGGGTGAAGCCGTGCTAAATACCTAGGTTACAAACCATAATAATATAGATAAAACATGTCCCCTTTCAACCCTTAGTTTGCAAAGAACTTTCCGAAGCCCTCGTAGACCTGTAGTCCAAGAAGCCCGCAAACTGTAACGTAGAGCGACAGGTGCACAAAACTGCCCTTATAAACGAAGAGTCATAATCCATAAGCTGCGCCCTGACACGGAGTAGGGAATAGTACAGAGACCCAGCTTCATAGAACCGTCCGGATCAATTTCACTACTACAAGCACGCGGTGCATGTGTGCGTTACCACTGGCCGCCTGTCACGTACACGGCGAGACTGGATAAAACTGGTTTACGCTCGTACAGCCAGTTGACAAACTCAGGCTTAGCGCGATAAATTATGGTTGATTATTGTACTGTGTGTATGAATAATAATAGAACACGTGAAAATATATCATACACTTACTATCCCAAGGAGTAGGTAATAGTGTTACCGATCGATAGTCCACTATCAATGATTAATCGATAGTCTATCGATGGTCAAACAATCGCAGCATAATCGATAGACCTATCGATACTATCGATAGCTCAGAATGAGGCAATACAATCGAATGAAGGAATACTATCGATACTATCGATAGTATTGTATCTCGCTAAGAATAAACTATCGATAGTATCGATATTATCGATAGCATTATTATTCGCCAAGAATAAACTATCGATAGTATCGTTACATCGATACTATTACTTAACCCCTATAAGCCATTTAAAACTGCTTCGTTTCTTTTTCTTTTTAAACAGTAGCACTAGCACAGCTCGGTAGAATATGTAATGAAAAATATAAGGGCCTATGGCTTTTGTTTAATTATATTACTGTTATAACATACTCAATACTATTGCAAATTCGCAGACTATCGGCACTCTAAAATAATCGATATTCCTTTCGTTTACCAGAAACAATACTATCGATAGTATCTCTACTCTCGATAGTCCTTTGTTTACCAGACACAATACTATCGATATTGTTCCTTATTCGAGTATCAGCTTGTTCTGATCTATCGATTGTACCGATACTATAGATAGTCCAATCGATAGGATGCTGTTTTTCAGATAAAAACTATCGATAGTAAAACAATCGATGGTTCGGCAACACTGAGAGTGCGTCACAAAAAAAAGTAAAGAAGGTACGTAGTCAATTGGGATTTCTTCAAAGACGATTAATACTTAGTAGATACTTAGAGTAATTACTTACAACTGGGCTTTTTAATTATACCTCCTGATAATTTTATCACATTGTTGAATTGTTCGAATAAAAGTTTCGCGAATATTTCGATCTTGAAATAAATATTGTCAAAGTTGGAAGCGAAATACCTAAACGTTCCAACATTAAGTATTAATAATATATGTATTTCGGTATTTAAGATTGTAAACATGATATCCCGTTAAATTATACAGGGTGTTTGGTGCATCGTGTGCCAAATTGAAATGGTCGACAGGTGGGGTCATCTGCTATCCTTTCAGACCCCTAAACACTATTCATGCCCTGTCGATTTTTTTTCATCGACTTTTTATTATTTTATTTAAAAAATACCCAAATTTTACATTCAAATACAAATTTCAAAAAAAGTATAAGTCGTAGACTATGAATTTTAATTTTGTTAAGATGTGTATTGTATGACAGTATTTTTGATATCAAAATTAGTGACATTAGCCATCTAGTTTTTTTTTAATTTACTCGCAAAGTTTCGGACTTCAATTAAAGATGTCCATGTTAGAGCTATTTACATGGCTATAAAAAAAACCAAAAGCGACCGAGATCTTCGAACTCCCTCAAAAATTTTCTAGTCTATTCTCTTGCTAGTGATGTGCCACATGCCATAAAAATCTTTTTACAACTTTGTGAATTCGCTAGAATTGTGTATCGAGTCACAAAATACTACAATTCCAAATTATGATTTAAAAAAATATTCTTGCTTAAATGATACCTGAAATACTTATTAAATCTGTTATCTCACTCTTATAAGGTTAAAATCTGTCTCGTATCACTCTTGGGGGGGGGGGTTAATAGAAATTAAAAAAAAAAGCATTTTTGATATTTATTTATTTTTCACATATTATGCACAAATTGTTGGCCTCTATTGCGAATGCAGGCCCGACATCTATTTCGTATTTCCACAGTTGTTGTACGAAGTTGCATTTCCTCCTTAATTTTATTGAACGCCGTTTCAATGCGTTGAAGTAGTACCTCTCTAGTCAGAACCTCCGTGGCGTATACCAGCTCTCTGGCACGTCCCCAGACATAAAAATCTAGCGGAGTTAGGTCTGGGGAACGTGCCGGCCATGCAATAGGGCCATCGCGACCAATCCACGCATTGGGTAACACATCGTCGAGATACTCCCTCACAGTCAATCTCCAATGCGCGGGACAGCCGTCATGCTGGAAAACTTTGGGCACATTTTCATTAAATACGGGCACCTCAGACAGAAATTCGGGCAGGTCATTTTGAAGGAACTCCAAATAGTTATCGCCATTGAGGTTATCGGGCAGGTAATGCGGTCCAACTACCTGATTCCCAATCACTCCTGCCCAAACGTTTACACTAAACCTCCTTTGAAAAGATTTCTGTTTTTTAACACGTGGGTTTTCCGTTTTGTCCGTCCACAGTATTCTTAAAAAAAATTAGGATCATCCACATCCGTGTGTAACATAAAGCGACAGAATTCCACTTGTCTCTCAAAGTCGCCACTCTCAAGACCTACAAACAAAGAACTCTTAAATTTCTGTTGAGCAGTAAATAATTGCACAACAAGATTTTTAAGGACCGCCTGTATGGGCTAAATGGTTCACTAACTGGAAGTGACGTCATACTATACCCATTACCTGCTAAACAAAGGCATCGTCAAACAAAGCGTGTACGGGTTTAAAGTTAGTTTAAAATTCGTATCTTGCACCGGAGTGCTGAAGAACTTTCCACACTTTCCATATTGAAATATCAAGATGTGCTGCCACATTTCTAATACTTCTTGTAGGGTCTCCCTCAAAAAGTGCCAGTATTCTCTCGTCCACTTCAACATTATGTCGCACAATATGGCCGCTTGGTTCATGAAAAGTGACACTGCCAGTCTCGCGTATGCGTCGGTATGTGTCTTGGAAGACTCTGCGGCCAGGTAATTGTCTACCAGGAAAGCGTTCCTGGTAAAGTCGTTGCGCTGCACGAGCGACACCATGGGCTGCTCCATAAGCCATCATGATGTCAGCATATTCTTCATTAGAAAAGTTGCCATTGCAGCAACAAAAAGTCAAAAAAATTTAACAATAACACCAAAAGTTAAAACGTAACAAAAACCAACAAAACAAAGTAATAAAATAAAAAAAACGCGGAGTACGGTGAAATAAGCACACACGCTAGGTAGCAGAGGCAGTGATGTCTCGACTAAAATAATGACGGATTAACGGCGTCGGCGGCAGTTCGTCGTTTGTTCAAACTAGTTTACGATATGCAAGAAGGAGATAGAAGATAGATTTTACTTTACGAGAGTGAGAAAACAAATTTTACATGTCTCTCAATTAACAATTACGCAAAAAGCCTTTTTTTCTTTAGAATTTGGAATTTAGTATTTTTTGACTCGATTCATAATTCTAGCGAATTCACAAAGTTGTAAAAAGATTTTTATGGCATGTGGCACATCACTAGCAAGAGGAAAGACTAGAGAATTTTTGAGGGAGTTCGAAGATCCCGGTCGCTTTTGGTTTTTTTTTTATAGCCATGTAAATAGATCTTTAATTGAAGTCCGAAACTTTGCGAGTAAATTAAAAAAAAACTAGATGGCTAATGTCACTAATTTTGATATCAAAAATACTGTCAAACAATACACATCTAAACAAAATTAAAATTCAGAGTCTACGACTAATACTTTTTTAAATTTGTATTTGAATGTAAAATTTGGGTATTTAAAAAAAAAAAAAAAAATGTCGATGAAAAAAAAATCGACAAGGCATGAATAGTGTTTAGGGGTCTGAAAGGATAGCAGATGACCCCCCCTATCGACCATTTCAATTTGGCATACGATGCACCAAAAACCCTGTATGTTAGATTAGGTTGAAAAAACTATGTTAGATGCTAGATTCAGAATTAAAAGAAACAAAATAGCAGTGTTTTACCTGAAAATAAAACACATATTAAATACTTACCTTATTTGAAGCTTACTAGATTGAGAGTGGCGCTAGTGCGTTTCCGCTTTATTCTCCATCTCTTTCGCTCTTTCCATTAGATAGTGTATACCTTTCTCTTTCGCATTATGCACCAGGTGGGGGTACTAAATGATGTAAGTCATAGTATGATGTTACCACTCATTGAGTCGAAATCTTCACCAGGTAGAAATTAAGTGTAAGCTTCAAATAAGGTAAGTATTTAATATGTGTTTTATTTTCAGGTAAAACACTGCTATTTAACACTTGACCGTTATTTGAAGCTTACTAGATTGAGACGTGTCTGTTATCACCTGGTGGAAAAAACGACGCCAATGTGATTATTGTTAGTAAACTTATCACAAACACAAGGTGTTTTGTGTTACGGATTAATATTTAGACACTGAGAAAGGTAATGTAAACGAAATAAAAGCTTGGATCACATTCAATAAATTTAATATGAATCAGTTTCGTAGCCAAATAATGAATTTTACATAATTTTACAGCGTGAATAATAATCATTAGATGATAACATAGGTACTATGAAATTGGATTAAACATACTTGATAAATCAAAATTCGAACCCGATGCCATACTAGGCATCACCTCTTTACAGTAGTAACGTTTGAAAGTGTTTTGTGACTTCCAATTACCCCTAGAAAGTATTTCATCGAGAGGACAATTGTTAACCCAGCTTTTAGAAGCTACAGCAGATCTTAAACTGCCAGCCGAACTTGCGACACCTGCTTCTAATAACACAGTTTTAACCCAACTAGCAATAACTGTACGAGAGGCAACTCTAGGTTGGCCTCTAATATTAACAAACAGATTAATAAAACCGCCCAACTGGCGTCTATTTTTCAAAATAGCTATGGAACGTTTAACCCAAAAAACTGGATCTAAGTTTCTATTCGTAGTATTACAGGACAGCCTCCATCCAGACTGCCTATAGTTTGCTGTGTCTGTCTTAGAACCAAATAAAGGCCATAAAATTAGACATTCATTCTCCTCTGTCATAAGCTTTGAATCAACGGCTAACAATGTCAAATCATGTACTCTCCTGCCTGAACAGAGTAGTAATAGATTTGCAGTATGCCTACAAGTAGCAAAAATATTATTTTCATCAACAGTATAATTTTTTAAATATTCTACTAACTTGTCTACATTCCAAACTATAGAGTTTTTAATCAATGGTTTCTTCAACGCTATAGATTTTAATATGTGAGTAACTAAAGCGTGAGAACTTAACTTACCAACATTGTCAGAATTGGATAAGGTGCAAACCACAGACTTGTGTAGTAAAATAGTGTTATAAGCTAGGCCATCTACTATATACAAGTCGGCCAGAAAGCGAGCTAAAACTTCACCTGTCGGCTGTAAAGGGTTTAGTTTATGTGTCTTGGTCCAAGACAGCCACCTGTTCCATGCCACTCGATAGGTTTTTTGAGTAGATGGACGCCAAGAAGATTTTAATAGCTGTACTTGGTTAACATTCCACTCTCCTAAACTGTGAGACCACCCCCACATTTCCATACCTCCAAGGTCATTTCTTGAACTCTCGGCGGCGGGAGTCCCGTCACTGTGTCTATCAGATATAGATGGAGGTTTTGAATTGTGAAGGGCGGTGCTAATGCACGGGCTTTTAAATCCGCTCTCCAGAAAACTCGGTCCCACCTCGGCACCACTAGTAGGAATACCCCTGACGCCGAGTTGAGGTGAGCTAGTACCTTCGGTAACAGATAAGGCGGTGGAAACACCCAAGCTAGGGAGTAATTCCAGATCTGGGAGAATGCATCGTGGTACATTGCGTGAGGATCTGTCTGGTCCAGAGACACATAATTGAATATTACTTTTGCCTGATCTGATGCGAACAGGTCTATTATCGGTACTCCAAACTTCCTGAAAATCTTTTCTGTACACTGGGAGAGGAGATGCCACTCCGGTGGACGACGATGGCGGGAAAGATGATCCGCATGACAATTGTACTTTCCGGGAATATATTGCATCTTTAGCCAGATTTGATATATCTCTAGGACTTGAAAAACCTTTTTCGTTATTTGCATTAACGAAGCGGATCTCGTCCCTCCTTCGTTTCTTAGGAAGGCTACAACAGTTTTGTTGTCGCTCTGTACTAGAACAGTTGATTTGCACATGTGTAGACCACGTTCTTTTAGAGCTTTTAGAATTGCAAGCAACTCTTTTTGATTGCAATGAAGTTATTGCTCTTGGTCTGTCCATGTCCCTGACAGCGCGCAACCGTCGAGTTGAGCTCCCCAAGCTACGTCTGACGCATCCGTCGTTAGATAATGTGCCGTAGGTGGATAATGAATTGGGCAAGACCGATGACAGTTTAGTAACCACCATTTGAGATCTTCCCTTACATCCATGGACAAAACAGTACTGGCAGCGTTTTCTTTGAGGTTTTTGTTTAAGAACCCGAGCGTATCCCGAAAGTGGAGCCTGCCGGTCGGTACTGCAAAACTGGCAAAGTTCAATAGACCCACGAGACTCTGCAGTGCATTTAACGCAACGTTCAATTGGTATAAAAGATGCAATATAAGTTCTTTTATTTTTACGATCTTTTCGTATGGCAGTGACCTCTCGTTGAGCCATGGGTTCCATTGAATACCCAGAAAAACAAGGCTCTTGCACGGTACTATTACAGATTTTTGAAAATTTATTTGCCACCCTAGATATTGAAGGCGGTTTAGAACTATCTGGATATGAACTTTCAGCAATCTCAAATCTTGATGAACCACGAGGAAGTCGTCCAAATAAACCAGTATTCGTATTCCTTCTCGTCTTAATGTCTCTGCTACCCAGTTGGTCAGGGTTGCGAATACCTTGGGCGCTGTGCTGAGCCCGAATGGTAGACAGGTCATTTGTAGCAACCTTCCTTGATACATTAGCCTTACAAACCGTCTGTGAGACTGGGATATTGGCAAGTTGAAGTATGCCTGTGAGAGGTCTACTTTGCAAAGCCAATCGGCCGGCTGAAGGAAATCTGGTACACGAAAAACATTTATAAGTTTGAACGGCTCCGTGTGAATATATTTGTTGAGATTTCTTAAATTGAAAATAGGGCGAGCAGCGCCGTCGGTCTTTGGAACCAGAAATATCGATGATAGAAAACTTGGCGACAGTGGAACTTCCTCTAATACCTTCTGCGTTATCATTTGCGAAATGATAGTCGACATTGCCTTGGACACTTTCGTTTCCAAGGGGCTTGTTGCACCGGGTATCATAACCTTTTATTGTTCGAAGAAGTGTCGTTGGTGCGCCCAACTTGTGCCATCGATCGACATAAAATATTAGCCGGCCTGCTCTGAAGTCCTGAAGGTCAGAACTTTCCTCTTTTTCCTCCAGGATGGTAGTCCGAGGCCGAAGCACGCTTTCGAATATGTTTACTGGGGTCTTTGTTGTGTCTTTGTTGACTTCCCCGTGATCGAAAGGATCCACGAAAGTTGGTATTACACCCACGGGAACCTTTATGAGCACTGTTAGATCCCTGCGAGGGATAATGTTGGTTATGTCCACAGCTCTGCGAGAGCTGACTATGTCCACAGCCCTGCGAGGGCAGGACCGAGCACGGCATAGCGGAACTCCATTGATTGCCACCCTGCGAGGGTGTATTAAAGTAAGCTGACCCCTGCGAGGGGTAGCGAGTAACCTTTTTATTTACTGTTTGCGAAACAGGTTTATAGTTACTGTTTTTATTTGAGGGTAAAAATGCCTTTTTGACTCCTCCAATTTTATCTAAAACCGTCGTCAGTTGCTCGGCGTTAAAAATATGTTGATTGGATGGAGGGACTTTACGTAATGCAGCTTTAACGAGAGGATCCCGAACGCAATTTGTAATTCCATCTCTACGCATTTGAATTGTCTCCGCACGGTGCCCACAAATAAGTTGAAGCATATCCGAAGACACTTTATAATATTCACCGTCAGAAAACAACTGCGTGATCTTATCATGTAACATATCAGATGTTACACTATCTTTGGTACGGGCCCAAGACATAAGCTCGATCATACTATTTTGTAAGGCTTCACTTTGCTTCAATGCGCAAAATGTCATAGCACCATAAGCTTTATCAGCATAGGCTAAATGCCGAAGAGAATCATATGGTTTGATTTCTTCATTAACCTCTAGATCGGTAAACCCAGGGGCAAAGTTATACATTTTCTGCACATCCGAATACCTGACTTCACTCCATTCACTTTAGTTAATCCTTTGAATATTATCTAAAGACTTAAGATATTCATCAGGAGCCTTAGGAACAGACGGTTCCTTTACTTTAACATCTAAATTAAATTTAAATTGACATGAATCATTTGATTTGTCACCTTCTACTTCGTTATTGTATAAAGATCTACAATCTTGTCGATCCCAAATAGAAATCGCATCTTGACTATCTCCATTTATTTCTACTGAACCGCGGGGAGAAACAGCAGAATGAACGTTAGTAAAATTATTATTACAGTAAACTCGATCACGTAACTCATTAACTTCTTGAGAAAGTTTGTGTAACAACTCATTTCTATGTCGATTACGTCTACCCCCCCTTTTTTTGTTATAATGGCGGTGAACACGTTTCTTTTTACGAGGTGATGATGATGAAGATGAAGAACTAGAACTCGTGTGTATCAGAATGGCGGGTGTAATTTCCAGATTTGCCTAAATTTATTACAGTTATTTGGTACCTTCTGTGTACCTTTACGTACCTCTCTTGAAAATCTGTGTACCTACACCCGTATGATGATATTTTAAAAATTAGGCCGCCATCCTGACGTCAGAACCGCGGGTGTACTGCTAACCAATATATGTAGCCAAGCGTACTGTTTATGTAAATTTGGTACCTCTTGTGTACCTGTAGATAAAAGTATTAAATAAACGAAATACTGCAAGGTTGCTGCAAAAATAAAAAATAAAATTTTCTCGTAAAACGTATCTTTTAAAATAACAATCTACGTATTGATAACTTATCTTAAATATTAAAAAAAAACTATATGTATACCTACATAATTGCAAAAACAACATATTGCCCATTTTAGAATTGTGAAGGATTTATAGAATTAGGATGTTTGTCTATCAGTGTTTCCAGAATCAAAATGAAACAAGAGACAGTTTTAAAGGATATATTATTTAATTTTCACGATAACGAAATAAGAAAGGATTAATATATGAATAACGCACTGATTCCATGTGCATTTAACTCGGCCTTATAATTTGTTACAAAACTATAATCAATGTAATAAAAATTGGACTAGTATACAGGGTGGAAAGATAAGTCGGGCGTTGAAGGCAAAGTACCTTAAATCCTTAAGTTAGCTTATTTTACTTAAAGGAAACATTCCTTTATTTTTAAAAAGAAACATAACAGCATTCAAAGATTTTCTAAAAGTTTTTTGCTTAGCCCGGGACTCCAACCAACTAAAATTAAAAAAACAAACACTCGCTATTTTATTATACTAATCGTAAGGATTATTATTCAGGATAAAATTTCTTTAACAAACATTTGGTCTTACTCTCGTCTGTCGTACCACAAATCCCTGAAGAGTACCAATCTAGTACAAAAGTTTGTTAAAGAAATTTTTAATAAAATAAAGTTAATGTTAGATTTTACGATCATTTTTATTTTTAAGACCAAATGTTTCTTAGAGAAATTTTACCTTGACTAATACCTTATCGATTAGTAAAATAAAATAGCGACTTTGTTTTTTTAAATTTTAGTTGGTTCTAGAGTCCCGGGCTGGGCAAGCAACTTTTAGAAAATCTTTGAAGGCGGTTATGTTTCTTTTTAAAAATAAAGGAATGTTTCCTTTAAGTAAAATAAGCTAACTTAAGGATTTAAGGTACTTTGCCTTCAACGCCCGACTTATCTTTCCACCCTGTATACTAGTCCAATTTTTATTACATTGATTATAGTTTTGTAACAAATTATAAGGCCGAGTTAAATGCACATGGAATCAGTGCGTTATTCATATATTAATCCTTTCTTATTTCGTTATCGTGAAAATTAATTAATATATCCTTTAAAACTGTCTCTTGTTTCATTTTGATTCTGGAAACACTGATAGACAAACATCCTAATTCTATAAATCCTTCACAATTCTAAAATGGGCAATATGTTGTTTTTGTAATTATGTATACATATAGTTTTTTTTAATATTTAAGATAAGTTATCAATACGTAGATTGTTATTTTAAAAGATACGTTTTACGAGAAATTTTTATTTTTTATTTTTGCAGCAACCTTGCAGTATTTCGTTTATTTAATACTTTTATCTGCAGGTACACAAGAGGTACCAAATTTACATTAACAGTACGCTTGGCTACATATATTGGTTAGCAGTACACCCGCGGTTCTGACATCAGGATGGCGGGTGTACCTAATTTTTAAAATATCATCATACGGGTGTAGGTACACAGATTTTCAAGAGAGGTACGTAAAGGTACACAGAAGGTACCAAATAACTGTAATAAATTTAGGCAAATCTGGAAATTACACCCGCCATTCTGATACACACTAGAACTCGAGGAACTAGAAGATGATACGCTTTCGCGGCGGTCACGACGCGATATAGACTCTTTTTGTGAACCCGACGGCCCAGGAATTGCATCAACGTTTTGATTATTAGTGCCCTCCATCCTATTAAGAACAAAAATATTGTTTTTTTTTTTTTTAATATGTGTGGGTAGTTTATAACACACTTATTGAAGTATTATCTTAATTACAAAAGACTAAAAGCAAAAGAGAAACAAAAAAGAATATTAAAGGGCAAAGCCGAACGGAAAAACCGTTAGAGAATTATTACTTTACCCACGTTTCTAAAATAAATTAGTGACACGTGTATTTACTCACGATTTTGTAGACAGGAACCACAATCACTTAATATATTTCGAAACACTTACTTTAAAATGTTATTTGAAATGTAAGTTGAAATTTATTTTAAAAATGAACAGTACAGTTGTCTAGATGACGCCTGTACACGGCGGAAATTTAGACGCCAATGAGTGGTAACATCATACTATGACTTACATCATTTAGTACCCCCACCTGGTGCATAATGCGAAAGAGAAAGGTATACACTATCTAATGGAAAGAGCGAAAGAGATGGAGAATAAAGCGGAAACGCACTAGCGCAACTCTCAATCTAGTAAGCTTCAAATAACGGTCAAGTGTTTAATACATTATTAAAAAATAAAAATGATGACAACAAAATTATTAGAGTTAGTAATTTGTTAAGTATCGTACTGAATAATAAAACTATTTAACAAATATTATCTTTAATTTGCCTTAACCTATTGTGACAACCCTACCAAAATAGGTAACAATTCTGCACGTTCTTTAGAAGCTAGCACTCTGCTTCTTAGCGTAAAGTGGGACTTGACCGTGGACCGTGACCTGGGCTCAGAGCCACGGAGTAGGTCCGTGTATTTAATAAGGCTGAAGTCCTGTTCTACGAGCGACCCCTTTTTGTACTAAAGTGATAGGACTACAATGGTGTCGCACTGGACAAACTCTCCTAACTCTAACAAAGTTAAGAGTCCCTCCTTTTGAAAAGATCCTGCTTTCATAATTTGAATAACGTCCCAACTTTGCAGCTCTGCGTGGACTTTTATACAAAGCTGCAAAGTTAGGACCAAGTACAATAGTGACTACGACAGAGGATGCCACGCCAGGATTTCAGACTAGAGATAGCTGTAACTGAAATAACAACAAGACAACTTATTCAATTCTTCTGTAAATGCAATTAAATACACTTATTTACCTATAACGCTGACCACGGGACGCTCGAAGAACATGCACGCGGAATATGCATTCGGCGTGCAAGTAGTCAGCGGGTAGCGGGTTAAGCGGGGGAGGGGCAAGCTCGCTCGCTGTTCACACACGTGGAACGCACACGTTAGAACTCCGTTTATAAATGATACACGAAGACTTCTAATTAGAAGTTTCGTAACTAAAATTCGACTCCGGAAGAAAACACGCTCTGATGACCAGCAAGAAAGATATATTCCCAACGAGTCATACCAAATCGAGTCACAGTATTACTGGTCGGGAATTTTTTTCCCATCCGGTAGCAGTGTGACTGGTTGACACTATATAACATTGTGATTACCAACCAGTCACACCGATCGTTTCACACTGATACTGGTTGTGAAAAAAATGTGTCATCGAGTCACAGGGTGACTGGATGAAACTTTTTATTCCCGTTTGTCAAATTTGGAATTGAAAGACATCAGAGATTTTTATACATACATTTTACAGCCCATATACCATACCCTACTCCATATACCCTACTCCCACAGAAACCTTTAATTTATCCTAGCTGGAACATATACCAGATATAATGTTAGACCTCCAGCAATACAACCGTGAAAACCGCATTTGACAGCAATGCACTCTTCACAAATTCTAATATCCTAGTATATGGCACTTCAGATTGCTAACACAGTCGCTTAATTGAAACCACTTAGAAGATTGGCTTTACCTACAATCTCTTAATAATTTATGTTGCAGGGTACCTCTTCTCAGAAATAGTTAATTTTTATATTTTAATAAAATAATAATCTAAGTTATTTGAACACTTGATGAATTTGCACCCATGAAAATATTACAACTATTTCGGATGATAACAATATTCATCACAAAAGTGCCTATTCCCAGTAGTTCTATTGAACAGTTCTATGATGGAACTAGTGAGACTTTTTTCCCATTAGTTCTATTCAATTCATCAAGCTGTTGTAATGGAACAAACAGAGTCTACACTAGTTCTATCATAGAACTACTGCGAATAAACCAAAATTTTCATCCAGTCACCCTGTTACTCGATGACACATTTTTTTCCCAACCAGTATTAGTGTGATATGATCGGCGTGACTGTTTGGTAATCACAATGTTATATAGTGTCAAAGAGTCACACTGCTACCGGATGGGAAAAAAAATCCCGACCAGTAATACTGTGACTCGATTTGGTATGACTCGTTGGGAATATATCGCAAGAAACATCTATTCATATAGGTAGGTACACGATGTATCGGGTGTGCGATTCTACGAACAAACATATTTCCCTTGTCGTACATGCAGTGCCACCACCGAAATATGCTTATATGAGTAGGTATTTTATGGATAGTAAATATTTTATGGAAATACACAAAAAAAAAATACTGAACTCAATAGAAAATCAAATTCGTATCTTCTTTATCTAAATAATTACTAATTCACTTAAGGATCGGGCACCTGATGATAACACCTATATATTAATTTTTCAGTGTGCCATTTCATGAAAAATACTTCGATAAATTATTGGTATCGCGCGCTCCGACACCAATCATTTATCTTTGTTACAAACGGGATTTATTAAAAAATGCAGTAACGGACATCAAACTGAATTAAATGTCTGATCGGTAAGACAAGAAGCAAATTTTAAAAAGATTGTACCAAACCATAAATCTAACTCCATCCTGAAGATCATAGCGGAGAGGTACGATTCCCCTTTGTTAGGTGATGTGGTTCAAAGATGTATTTTGGACAACAGCCTGGTCTCCAAATAGATACATAAGTTTACTAACATAAATATGCGTTTACCTTTTTGTTTACTAACCCATATGGATGTTGCTTATCCGAAATAAAGATTATTTTATTTTATTTATTTATAAATTGATTGTTATCATAATAAAAAAATATGCCAAAGCAAAGAGTAATAACAAATACACATGGAAAAATAACTTTTTTTTTTACTTTTTCTAAAAAGTTTTATTTAAAAAAAAAAAAAAATTGCCACTCTAGGCTGGCCCCACTGAACTACCACGAGTGCATATCGTTATAATACCTAACTAGTTTGAATGCATACGCAGTCTACGGGCTATCAGTATCTCGATACTGATTGCATTGTTATCTGAGATACGGTTTAGGGAGTGTCGCGATAACTTACCATTAAATTTTGAACGATACGTTTTTTATGTATTTGTTGGAGTTTTTTTTATCAAATCGATCGATTTCTTACATTCTTTAGAGCTTTAAGGTTTTAATGAAACCCATATCTTAATGAGTGTATCTGTTGTGTTCAGTTAACGTATTTTATTAGTATAAGTGAATATTACTGGATTCATGTTTTTAATATTTTATTTAAATTAGGTCATACTGCCTATCCATGGCACCCCTCCAATTATTGGCACAACTACGTTAAATGTAAAAAAAAAACAAAAACTCACAACCATTAACTTTATCTACAAAGTTTATAGATTTTTCTATGGTTATTCTTTTTCAAATGTTAGTAATATTTAAATGGTAGCCAGAGTTTAAATATGCCAAGAGAATATATTTTTTTTTTGTACGAATAATAAAATATTTGTGTCCGACCAGAATAAAGGGAAAAAATATTCCTATCGTTACTTTTTACTATTATTTTCTCTTAAAAAGACGTATATTTTTCACAAACAATTTTTATTTTACCGATGTCGCTTAAATCTAAAAGCATCATTCTTTAAAAGGCATCGAACATTTCAATTTCTTCCCTGTTTATTGTTGTCTTTAGCCATAGGAACTATCTGCGTGCCAAATTTCAGATCAATTTGTTAAGTTTTTGAAATTTGTGTTGTTAAATCAGATCGCTATAATCAGATTGATAAATAGATGTCATTATATTAACAAAGAAGATTATAGAATATTTTAAATTATCATCGTAATTATAAAGAATAGCCAGCCGCGCGGTTTCACTCGCATCGATTTCCCGGGGCAATATCGTCTTAAAAATATAGCCCTCACAATAAGGTGATCAATTTTAAAATCTCAGTGTAAATTCAAATTCTAATATATACCTATATTTCCAGTAAATCCACAAATTAACCCCCACCACCTATAATATATAACAATTACGTTAGTTTCATCAGTTGTAGTATTTTAATCTATATTAATAGTAGGTACAGTATTGATATTACCACGATTATAGTGTTACCATATCTTCCCGGAGGGTATTGCACGGTGGCGGACTGAGGTCCGTCGCCGTGTCCGTCGCACTCCGGAAATGGCAAGAGCGGCTAGAGGCCGCGCCGCCGAGTGGATCGCGGACGGTGTAGGCGATTCGGCCCCTTTTAAAAAAGTGGGCCGGTCACCGTTACGGTGACTACACCTGCCACCACCACTTTGCTCAGGTAGTAGCAGGCCATGGCTGCTTTGGCCACCACCTGTGCAATGTGGTGCAGAGGGTGCCGGACACTCGCTGTCACCACTGTGAAACCACTGTGCCGACCATACGGCGCAGCACGCGGTGGTGGAGTGTCCGGCGTGGGCCAACGCACGGGAGGAGCTCGTTGGCGTGGTGGGAGACGACCTCTCGCTGCCGACCATCATTTCAAAGATGGTACAAAGCGGGAGGCGGCCACCTTCTGTAGACAAGTAATGTCACAGAAGGAGGCCGCGGAGCGAGAGAGGGAAGTAGATTCCTCCGCAGACGGCGTGTTGGCCGTCGGCGACGGGCCGATTCCCGCCGCCTACCGCCCTAGGCTCGGCCTCGCGGAGTTGAACTTATGGGTCCCGTTCCCTTCGAGGTTGACCCATGAGGACTAGGGACGCCTCTACACTCCAGGCGCCCCTATAATTGGGAAAATGGGCCACTGAAAGTGTGGCCCAGGATATCCCGCGGTGCCATATTGGCCGCGGGTGCCGTCGGGGGGTCGGATTGCTTATCCCGATACCCGGCCCCCGCCAACGGCGGATCGAAGGAGTGTCCGGGGGATTTTAGTGGTGTAGGGTCCTTTCCTCGTGGTATGAGTTAGCATACTATGAAATAAATAAAAAAATAAAATGAATAAATGGATTTCACCCAGGAGAAAAAAAAAATAGTATTACCATATCTTAGGATTGCGGTCGGATTTTGCAAATCTCATGAATTCTCAGGATTTTTAGAATTTTCAATAGAATACATCTTACATTTTAAAGATCACTTTAATAAAAAGTTAAACAAAATTAAACTTGATTGCGATGTGCAAAGCGTGAGCTAGATCCGCAGTGTATAAAAACGATAATAAATATTACGACTTTTTTAATTGTTGAGTACGTTTGCGAAAAAATTTACAAACTGTAAAAAATCTCAGGATTTTTCAATGGAAATCAGGCCTTTTCTCCGGACTTTTGATTTTTTCATCTAACCCTACATGAATGCAATCACTGATGCGCAATATTAATTATTCCTCTAGAGTGTTTTCAATTATTGCTTTTAAGCCCATATAAATATTTAACTAGGTATGCAAATGGGCCGATATGTAACCTACTTTATAAGCAAACAATGACGTAATATCCCATACAGATAACGTTGATGAAGATAAAATTGACTTGTTTATCCAGGTGCTTTATGTTGGGGTTAGTCTAGGATTACCATACGTCCCGGTAAGCCGGGACATGTCCGGGTTTCGAGCGTCATGTCCCGGTGTCCCAGCCAACAAGGCAATGGTCCCGGTGAGCGCGCTAACCAAAAAAATAAGATCCCTGCTTCGTTCGCAATACGCGCTCCTAAGTGTCTTTCTTACCCCCTCGGCTCTGTGTGACGTGTTAATGTTTTACCTACCCCAACGAAGAACACTGCATACACTATAATATTATTCTGAGCAAATACGCAAATTCGCGAAAGTATATAGTTACGTACGCATTCATATTCTTTTATGAGCCATCATCATCAGCCCGTACAACGTCCACTACTGAACATTGGCTTCCTCCGAGAGAAGAATTTGCCATAGTCACCACGCTTGGCATGCCGGTTGCTGACCGCAGTATATGTTGTAATACACAAGGAAACGCTGCTGCCCGTTCCCTGGTATACGATTGTTATAGATGACCTTATAACAATCGGCACCTACGGCTTAGCGTGCTTTCCGAGGTACGGAGGGTAGTCCTTCAACCATCCAGTCCCGGAAATAAATCTTAGAATTTACACAAAGAGATCTTGTCCGGCGTGGGGATCGAACCCACGACCGATTTAAAGCGAGCCAAATACCGCTACGCTACTACGGAGGTTGTTTTTGTTTGAGGGTGTTATTAATGAGTACCTTTTCAAAAAAATACTCCTCAACTCAGCTGCGATTTAGTTATGAAGGAGTTTAATTACTAAGTTAATTAGTATTCGTGTAGCCGCGGCACAGTATCATCCGCAAACTTTCCAGTCAAGCAAGTTATTGACAATATATCTCGATGTGACTAGTTCTCCCGGAAATTATTTTAACCGGATATTATCCGTTTTCCCTTCGGCCGCGTCTTCTACTCGTAGTAAGCAACCAAATTACTCGCAGCCGTACGTTGGGTTATTCAACCATTTAACAGGCAGTGGGTAGGTATATTTAGAATTAATTAATTCAGAACTTTATTACAAGGCAATAAAGTTCAAAATAAAATGGAAATCAAAATGTCAGTAGCCCTAAACTAGTAATTGTGTTCTCGCTTATAAAGCAAGAGCTCTGCTCGCCTTTATGCCTTGTGAAGTATCAAAAGCGTTAAGACTAACTTCATAATGGCCCTCTGAAACAAAATCATTTCTAACTTCTTTAAATCCTGGTTCATATCGTGATAGTTGCAATACACCACTATAGGGTAAGACTGTGATGCATAAAATTCCTCAATTAATGAATTGAACATTGCATTACGATCGAAGGTCAACTAAACAGACAACCTCTGTAGCGTAGCTGTGTTTGTATGTATGTATATCAAGAAACGGGCATCCTCCCCCGGGAGGAGGCCCATGTTCAGCAGTAGATGTTATACGGGCTGATTATGATGCAGATAAAATATTTTATTATGCGCAACTGCACTCCATCGTGTCGCTTTCATTACGGATATTGATTCGGCATTACGGCTTAGCTGAGTCTTCTTATAGATAATTAACATCGTTGGTTAATTGCTCTGAGACATCAACGAGTGAGATTTACTCGTAAATCCAATTGGGAAAGTGATATTTGGATGTAAAAGTTAGAGGAGTTCACTCTGCAATTGTTATATGTGTGGGGAACGGAACATAGAGGAATGAATGAGAGGGATGTATTAGTTAGAGTGAGATAGATGAATGGAAGGGATATGGAATTAAGATGGCGAAAGGGGTGTGATATAGTAGATGTACTGTTAAGACGTGTGTTATAATTAAATAAATAGTTTTACTTTTCCATACTGCATTTTACTTTGACCTAATCCCACATATTTTGGGCGCTCGTCCGGGATACGCTCAGAGTATAAACAATAGTAAGAAGACGATCCTAGTGAAAAGTAACCGGTGTGGCAGCGTGGCGTTCCTAACCTAAGACGTGGTGATCGCACGCGGTGCAACGAACGTGCAAGACGGGATCCGAAGACAGGCAAGACTCGCCTACTACGACGACGACTTTCGTATCTGAGGCACGGCACGACGTAAGAGAAAAGATGCCAACGGACGGTTTCAGCAAGGGGGAAAGCAGTGGCATGAGCTCACAAGCGGCGGCCATGTTGTACAGCTACGAGGGAAGTATCGCAAAATTCAGCGGTGATGACAAGACGTATTCCTCATCTAAATGGGCTCAGGATATCGAGGACAACGCCGAGATATTTAACTGGACTCCGCAGCAGCGACTTATTATCGCGCGAAGATCTCTTTGTGGCACGGCTGGCCTCTGGCTGAAGTCTGAAAAGGTTTTTAAAACATACGAAGAACTCAAGACGGCAATTCAAAAAGAATTTCCCGAGGCTTTAAACTCTAAAGAAACTCACGAGTTAATGGCGGCAAGGAAGAAATGCAAGGACGAAAGTTTTTACCAATACATGCTTACGATGAAAGAGTTGGGTAACAGGGCTAAATTCCCTGACTACGTCGCAATACAATATATAATCGATGGTATCGAAGATCAACCAATCAACAAGGCAATTCTCTACGGTGTTACGAGTTACAGCATTCTAAAAGAAAAGTTAGCTTTATACGAAAAATGAAGGAAGATGTAAAGAAGGAAAGACGAGAGGAACCTATCAAGAAAACTACATCAAAATTCATGCGTCGTTGCTTCAACTGTGGTGATAAGGGGCATGTGTCTGCGCATTGTACGAACGGCATTAAGTGTTTTCGTTGTAACGAATATGGCCACTTGGGAACACGCTGTCCTCTCATCGGTGAAGGCAGCGGCGGAAATGGCAGGCGAAACGTGTTGGTAAAACAGTTCTCAAAATCAACGCAAGGGCACACGGTCGCCGGAAGTCGCCCGCAGCCGGTGTCGGTAAAACAGCGGTCGGCTATGTTCGGAACAACTCGGATGTCGTCTATGGACCAACATGGCGGGTGCATTCAGTGCTGCCATGACACCCATGACACTAACAAGAATGTCATCAAAACGTCAATGTCTAATGAAGAATCAGAGGTTATGCAGATTGTAAACAAAGACTTTTGTAATAATAGTGCCGGTAAACCCGTGAAAACTGTAATATTAAATGGGAAACATTCCTCTAGTGCGCTCATAGACTCCGGTAGTGACGTGAACTTAATCTCAGCTGAACTCAGCGCTAAGTGGTTCGAAATTCGACTAAATGGTAGCGGTTTAACATTAACAGGACTTGGTATGTCACAAGTGCGTTCGTTAGGGAAGATTACGACTTCAATTGCGATCGATGGACAGTGTTACAGTAGTGTTACATTCCACATAATACCTAGAGACTGTATGCCTTACGTTATTATTATAGGGCATGATTTTTTGAAAGATGTGAAGATGTTTATGAGTGAAGGATGTGTGACCATATTCAGAGATGGGAGTGAGTGGTTAACAAGGGTGAATTGTATTTCAGGTGCAGATGATTCTTTGACTGAACACATCAGAGACCCTTTGATACGGCAAGAAGTTTATGAATGTGTGCAATCTTACCAGCCAATGCAGGTGAAGAAGGCACCTTTGGAACTGAAGATTGTACTAAAAGACGACATTCCTGTTGCTCAGAGACCTCGAAGATTATCTATTGCTGAACAAGGTATAGTAGAAAATCAAGTATTGTGGTGCAACTTGAGTGAATTCGCAAAAGTTACACTATATGTAATAAGTTATTTAGATTAAGATTTTTTTTTTTTTTTAACTAGATATAAGGTCTAGATTTAGGATTTAGTTAGTAAGGCCACTCTGTCGCATTGGATCATAGATCTGTAATGATAGTGTAGGTAAGATTATTATAAATAAATAAATAAAGAAATAAATAAATAAGTGAAAGAGTGGCTTAACGAAGGGATAATACAGGTAAGTTTTTCGGAATACTCTAGCCCTATGGTATTAGTTAAGAAAAAAGATGGTACGACGAGGGTATGTGTCGACTACAGGCAGCTTAACGCAAAAATAGTGAAAGATGAATATCCACTACCCATAATCGATGATTTGATTGACAAATTATCTGATGCTAAGGTTTTAAGTGTGTTAGATTTGAAAAATGGATTTTTCCATTTGAAAATTTCCAAGGAATCAGTTCAGTATACTTCATTTGTGACTCATCATGGTCAATGGGAGTTCCTAAAAGCTCCATTCGGGCTCACAACCAGCCCTAAATATTTTATGAGGTTTGTCAGTATTATTTCCAGAGACTTATTAGCTCAGAAGGTTATGATGATATTTATTGATGACATAATAATTCCAGCTGACAGTGAGAAAGAAGCACTACAAAGATTACAGCAAGTACTTACAGTTGCTGAGCAATATGGATTGAAAATTAATTGGAAGAAAGCAAAGCTTATTCAAAAAGAGATTGAATATTTGGGTCATTGAATAAGAAATGGAGAGATACAACCTACTTCAGAAAAGACGGACGCTGTTATGAAATTCCCAGAACCTAAAACATGTAAGCATCTCAAAAGTTTTATAGGTTTAACATCATATTTCAGGAAATACATTGAGCACTATGCTGTTATAGCAAAGCCGCTCACCGATCTACTTAAGAAAGGCACTGATTTTGAATTCGGTGAGGAGCAAAGAGAGGCTTTCTTTGCGTTGAAACAAAAGTTATCTATAGGACCAGTGTTAAAGATATTTGATCACAGTTTACAGACAGAACTGCATACTGCCGCCTCATGCATTGCCATATCTGCTGTGCTTTTGCAATACCACCCTAATACTGGCTTGCACCCAGTGCAGTATATGAGAAGAAAAACAAATGATACGCAGAAAAGATATTCTAGTTATGAATTGGAGGTATTAGCAATTATAGAAGGAATTAAGAAGTTTCGTCATTATCTTTTTGGTAAACGGTTCAAATTAATAACAGACTGTAAAGCTTTTCAGCAAACCCTTAAGAAGAAAGAACTCTCAGCAAAGGTAGCAAGATGGGTGATTATGCTGAGTGACTATGACTTTGAAGTTGAGCACATACCAGGCGGAAAAATGAAGCATGTGGATGCTCTCAGCAGAAACCCATATGTAGCTACGATAGTTTCCCTACGAGACCAGATCAAAGACGCTCAAGATCGAGATGACGGTTTCAAAGCAATTAAGGAGATACTGAAAGAAAATACCTACAAAGACTACTTTTTAGATAGTGATGTTCTATATAAAGGACAAGAGAAACTATTGGTTATACCTAAATCATTAGAAAAGGAAATAATAATGAAAATCCATAGTAATGGACATTTTTCTAAGAAAAAAATGAAGTCATTGATTTGTCAAAATTATTATATAAAAGATGTGGATAAAAAAATTGAATAATTTGTAGTTGCATGTATACCATGTTTATTGGCTACTCGAAAATAAGGAAAGCAAGAGGGATTTCTGAATCCTATTCATAAGGAAAATATTCCATTGGATACCCTGCACATAGATCACGTTGGGCCATTGACAGCAACTAAGAAGCAGTATAATTATATACTATCTATAATAAATGCTTTCACTAAGTTTGTTTGGTTATTTCCTACTAAGAGTACCTCCAGTGTTGAGACATTTAACAAATTGCAAATACATCAACAAACATTTGGAAACCCAAGAAGGATCATCAGTGATAGAGGATCAGCATTTACAAGCCATGATTTTGCTGATTACTGCAGGGATGAGAATATCCAACACCTGACTATTACCACAGGCGTGCCGAAAGGAAATGGTCAAGTTGAACGAGTTCACCGCATAATAATTCCTATGTTGACCAAGCTTAGCATTGAAAATGCAGGGGTGTGGTACAAGCATGTAGGTAGAGTTCAAAGGGCACTCAATAGCACCTACCAGAGGAGCATCAACACCATACCTTATTAATTACTGATTGGTGCAAAGATGAGATGTAAAGAAGATGTGGAGATCTTGGAATTATTGGAATCGGAAACTGTTAGCCAGTATGAAAACTCTAGAGAGGAGCTACGTCTTAAAGCAAAAGAGCAAATTCTTGCAGTGCAAGAAGAAAATTGAAAAAGTTTCAATAAGAAAAGGAAGGAAAGTCACCGATATAATCTGGGAGACCTAGTGGCTATAAAGCGCACTCAGTTTGGGCCAGGACTTAAATTGAAACCTAAATACTTAGGACCTTATAAGATCACCAAAATATGTTCAAAGGATCGCTATGATGTGGAGAAAGTTCATAGCTCAAGTGAAGGTCCTCATTGCACCTCTAGTTCTGCCGACCATATGAAGGAGTGGCCAGACGAGGAAAACAAAGGGTGAGTATGAAAGAGTGAAGATAGTATGCAAGAGAGAAGTATGGTATAAAAGGTGGTGGGTTTGTTTATTTATGTGGAATGGATTAAATAGTACTAGATGTTAAGAGATATAGTATACTATAGTACTTTGTTTTTTTTTGTTATAAAGTAATTACTAAAATTCAGATGTGTTATAAAATACTTGTTTTTATTATATAGAATTACAATAATTATTTAAAATGTTAGCTTCGTAGTTTTTCTTATTATGTAAAGTGGCAAAGATTTACCGATGTTAAGGTGTACTATTTTATAATGTGAAATAGCCTAATAATGTCAAAAGGTTACTTAGTTTGTTATGTTTGGTGCTAAGTAAGAGGATGTTTGTTAGTATGAATGTGAGTGTGGTAATAGATTATCTGGGGACAGACAATGAAGCAGGACAGCCGAATGTGGGGAACGGAACATAGAGGAATGAATGAGAGGGATGTATAAGTAAGAGTGAGATAGATGAATGGAAGGGATATGGAATTAAGATGGCGAAAGGGGTGTGATATAGTAGATGTACTGTTAAGACGTGTGTTATAATTAAATAAATAGTTTTACTTTTCCATACTGCATTTTACTTTGAGCTAATCCCACATATGCTAACACTAGATAGATAAACGCACATGCGTGACAACAAACCAGTCATAATCCCTCAATCCCTCCTGGCCTGCAAACTGTAGCGTAGAGCGACAGTTGCACTAAGCTCCCCTAAACAACTACACGTCATTATCTCTTAATTCCTCCATCAGTGACCGCCCTGAGCCGAGGTCTTAGTGCCACAGGGGGCGCCCTTTTGCGTAGGCGCAGTTTGTAGTTTATAAACTATATAATAAGGCTGGAGTTCAGCTCGCCTTTATGCTCGGTGAAGTAGTTAAAGCCTCATGGCTGCGAAAAGTCCCACAGGATGCGCCCTCTTGCAAAGGTTGTTCTAGTTTGTTGTTTATAAACGATTTCATAAAGCATGGAACCTTGCTCGCCTTAATGCACGGTGAAAAAGCAAAAACCTAGCTGACAATAACCGGAAAAAGGCATGTATTGCAGGACGAAAAATAAAACGAATTGTCAATCAATGTACAGCACGTAGTTTGCATGTCATTCGCATCAATCAATACAATTAAACGATCATGCATACATGACAGCACGTAACGCATGTCGTGCTGCATTACCGTCTAGGGACCGCTTAACATCTACAATTGACAATTGACATCTAACTATTACCGAGTGACCAGCAAAATTGACATCGATAAAAATGGATAACTATAAAAAAACATTAACGAATAAATAGTATATATAATCGACCGACTTCGTATGTCTCGGCACCATCCCTGGCTGATCACCATCAATAGAAGCTTAACCCCAAGTTTGTGGGGTTGCCGCCCTTGTCCCCCGGCCGCTATCTTGGAAAAATGGGTGCAAACACCTTTTTCGCGATATCTCGGAAACTATGCGTCCTACAAAAAAATCGTTAAGACATGTCCTAACAATAAAATTGCGTCCTTTAACAAATGCAATATTAGGTCCTTGAATTGTAACATTTCAATGGACTACATTGGAACGGACAGTGTTGCAAGGTGAATGTTTTAATAGCAAAAACATCTGCGAGCAACCAAGAATTATTTCGATTTAGGTGAAAAACAACTGCCAAACTACAAGCTATCGCTTTAAAGGTTACCTATGTTTTGTCATATTATTATGTATACATAATATGTATTTTGTAGGCTTGGCCTCCAAAAATTTGGCAGGGATATGTACACACATAAAATGGTTTCATTTCATTTTATTTATAAAATACATAATATTACATTTGTTGAAAATCTAAATGATAACAAAAATGTTGTTACGAATGTTCAATATAAGTTAATGAAGGTGGGATGTTTTTAGAAACGATGTTATGTTTTTGCCTCCATAGCCATCAATAGGGTTCGTCTTGCAGTATCAATTGCTTCTAAGAACTATTGACAATAATAAAATAATATTTTTAAATTGGTATTTTCATTATTTACGAGCTAACGCAGGTACGAGATAAATGTGTGAAGTTTGGGCAATTATAAAACAACATAAAGTTTATTCATCTCGTAGATAGACTCCAAGCTTTACAATGTTCATTTTTGTTGAATCTCAGCATACAATATAATATTTATACTACAGTCGTTTGGAGGTCGGTCGGTATATACCGCTTGGGAGTTACCTATTGTGCTCTACAACATCGAGATGTTATACACCAGAGTGCATTCTACTTAAAGCCTACTAATATTTTTATACTACGAAAACATCAGTGCGGTCTTAACACCCAAGTGTAGAAGGTCATTTTGATGCTTAGTAGATATTAACATTCTGCTTAGCGATACGCCAAAGACATTACATAACGAGAATAACGTATCAGCCTTGAAGTATAAACCTATAGTTTAGTTTTAGCATAAACAAGGTTTGAATTTTAAGTAGCTTTATGAATAAATGCACTCTTAATAAACTATATTAAACCAATGGTTATGAATGCTTACTTTTACGTTCATATTTTTCTTTCGAACCAAAAGTTTCGTCACACAACTCAGAGTTTAACTATAAAACTTGACGTTAAAATACAAATGTCAACTCAAAGTTGCCTTTCTGTAAATACCTAGTCTGGATATTTGTTCCTCGACGACCCACTGAGTTTTGTCCCACCAAAAAAAAATCCACGATTGTCCCGGACTGTATGCCCCGAGTGTCCCTAAATTTATATTTGTATTTTTTTTTTCCTAGTTTGTCCAGATCGCTATTGCTGCTACGGCCTAGTCTTCATAAGAATAAAATAATTTGCATGTATAGTACATTTTAGTAGAGTTAACCAAAAAAGAGTTATGAAAACTTTAGTAAATACCAATATATTAAATTATTATTACAATGGTACCTCAAATTGCCTTTTTGTATTTTAATGAGGAATATGAAGTTAACATTAAAACAAAACTGTGATAATGATAGGTGTTAATTAATAGTTCCTGTTACGATTATAAAATTCGGAAAAGAGAAAATTTTGAATATTTGTTTTACTTTCTAATTTTATTTTTATTTTTAAATGTGTTGTTTTATTTTAATAACACAGAAGGTGATTAGATAAAGATGTTTTAGGTTTAATAAAAAACGAGTCTATTATTAAGTTATAGGTACTGCAACAATGTTTATTATAAAATATCCTTTTGATGAACATTTTCGCAGTAATAGGTATAATATGAACAACATACAGTTCATGTTATTTTCTTCGAATAGAATGGATTAAAGCAATTTAATATTTGTTATTAGCATAGATGTTTACTGTACTGTGATTATGGTAAGTTAAATGATAGTACTGCGGTTTTTAGATATAATACTAATATTTTATTTCTCATGGTAAATTAACAAAACGACAAAAAAATACCCACAAAAACATACAGTTAAACCCCTAGTACCCTCGTACCCACATAAAAAATAATTGAGTTGAAAAAAAAATATATAACTACAAAATTTTGAACACTATTATTATTGACTGTACATAAACGTGAGTAGTTCGGGACAATCGAGGAATAAACCAGTCTGAAGAGTATCGTAGAAGGTAGTTTAAAAAAAATATTTAGGTAGGTACTTGTCAGTTGTTTATTACTATAAATGTCTTTATTTCCACGATGGCGTGCATTTCTAAAATCCTATATTATGTGGATCCACCTCTTGTATTTAGTGGCTGTTACGTTAC
The DNA here is from genome assembly GCA_947037095.2 of Nycteola revayana. Taxonomy (NCBI): domain Eukaryota; kingdom Metazoa; phylum Arthropoda; class Insecta; order Lepidoptera; family Nolidae; genus Nycteola; species Nycteola revayana. The sequence goes on along the minus strand of OX344842.1, from coordinate 11,419,661 downwards.
ATTAGAAGTTAGGAACCTATCATAGCTTACTGTAAAAGTTTCGTTAACTGTAAGACACACATTAATATGTATGCACTAATACCTAATTACTTTGAAACTCATCTCAGTTGGTAACTCCAACAAGTTGGAAGCTTTGAAGTTAAAGTTTGATATTTTTTTCAAATAGATATTTGATCGGAATTATTACTGGCATGAAGAGTTAACCGATATCTAACAAATTAAGTATAAAGAACGTGTGGAGTAGCTGATCAAGGGCTCTGGGCCAAAAAAAACTGCTGCCCGTAAACTGTTTGGGTTTTATCAATGTATATGTATATTTAAAAAAACAGGATTGCTATTAAGATTGCCTTCCCAGGTTTGGGGGCCCGCGGCACGGTCCCGTACAGTCCTTCGGTAAATACGCCAGTGACCCCGTATTAGCTGGATGTAAGGTTCCTTGAAGACTAGGCTTGTCTTAAAGCAAAGTTTTATACCGCGATTTAGTCAACGAAATCTAATGAACTTAAGTAACGTCACAGTAAGAACTACTAGTTCGAATCGGCGCGCGGCGTAAAAATGCATCGGAAAGACCTTATATAAAAACAAAATCTTTATTAATAAAGCTGCAAAGTAACAATAAATTACTAAGTTTAAACATTTATCGAATAAAAATTAGTATGAAACCTTAAAAATCTTATTAAATTCATTATAATTATGTTTCTTTCGGAGTTTTTATTTGTTACACTTTTAAATACTGTCATATTATTAGCGAATTCCTCAATTATTTAAACTATTTTAAATGGTAATTTTTTATTTTGATTTTTGCGATGATTTATTCAGAATATTGGTTTAATAATAAATGAATAACTGATAAGTGTTATGTATTTAATAAGTACTAAAGTCTAAATTTATAATACCATTTGCATGCTGCGTGCGTAGTCGGCAAAACATGTTGAACTAAAATTATGTAAAAGTTATTACATAATTTTAGTTCAATAATTTAGTTACTTTAGTAGATATCTATAAAACTATATTTGAAAAACTAAGCGAAAAACTAATATTTTGATATTGACTCCGACATAAAGGAGCTCAACGCAGCTCACGTCAAGCGCAGGACCGACAAAGTCGGACGGTTAACATGATTTTATTTTGTTGACGTTATCTTTAAAGAACTATCTCTACATAACAGAATATATACGAGTAACTACGTATATTGTCGAGAAACTAAAAGAACGAAGCAGAAGCAAAGAAACATTTTCTATTATTTCCTTAAAGCAAAGATTAATAGGTAATTAGTTACTACGTAACTTAAAGTTCCTAAATAATTTAAGAGGAGATAAAAGCGATATCGGTATATTTTTTTATATTATATTGTCGCTATATTAACCCGTCCCGCGTATCTTGCCCCTAAAATGAAGCAACATTTTTTCATGCGTTGAACGTATCTTATATCATTTTTGAGGCAACATTCCCTCTTTTGATAAATTCCCTCGTATATCCTCGTGCGACCAAATAAATCACAAACAAAAAATCCAATGGCAACCTTAGTTCTAAGCTACAAGATTCACCTAACTTTTGAAGCAGATCTACCTATAGTTACGGGTATAAAAAATCCCGAAACCGCGCAATCGCTTCTGGTAGCCATTACGCTCAAAAACGTCATCGTCGTCAATGACGAAAACGGTTTTTTTTATAGTATAAAGACAACATATTTTATAATTATATTAAAGCTTAGTATGTGTACTTTTGGCAAATATATTTTAATATGTGTGAATATTTGTTTATTTTTACAAAATTAGTACTTCAATGTCAGCACCTCATGAAAAATGTTAAATGTTCGCTAATAACCTAGATTTCTGGTTCTCGAGTAAAACGGTACAAAAAGATATTAATTAAACAGAATAGCCTATTCAGCTTTATAATGGCATATGAAATTCCCAAATCTAATTAATATATAAGCCACAATTTCTATTTTTATTGACCGAGTCGACGCCCGAAATTGAACTCAAAAATTTGCCAAACGCCCATGGCTTATTTTTATTTTCTAGCCCGATACGCTCGACAGGTTAATCTGACATCTCACATAAACAAGGCATTTATGAAGGTCATACACAATCGCATAGATGGAAAACAGGAATATTTATTTCTGCCAACAAACATTACGTATAAAATACATATATACAACTAAAAGTTGCTAATTTAAAATAAAACTAACTTATGAAATACTGCTATTCTAAATATATTATACTTAGCAAGGTTCCCAGAATGTTGGCAGCATTACCCCGTTGAATGGCAATGCTTAGGTAATTGCTGTGCAAAGTAAAAACCAGCACTCGGAGAAAGTGCCCCGCTGCGAAGTTTTTATAAATTAATTTGGCTTCTGATACCCACGGCCATTGGGGCCGTGGGTACCAAAAGGCACAAATACATAACCACTATCAAGGGTAATATTAACGCCTTTTGAGATTCTGGATAAACATCAGCCTCCAGAACAAGTTGTTGCAAGTCAGGAGGCCCACGTTCAGCAGTGAACGTTGTACGGGCTGATGATGATGATGTGCCCTAGCCTTCATAAATGGATTAAAAACGACTAACTAAGAAACTGTGCAAGAGGGCGCCTCCTGTGGGTCTTGATCCTCGGTTCACGGCGGTCGCTGCCGGCGGGATTGAGAAATTATGACTTTTAGTTTAATTAAAGGGGATCTTTGTGCAACTGTCGCTCTAGCAGTAAACTAACTAATAGCCGTATACGCAATACTTATGGCAGTGAATAAGTGTTGGACTATATTCACTTACATTAGTAAGTAGGTACATAATAATTATACTGGTACTTCTTATATATATATTTATTTATTTATTTTTTAAATAGACAACTCCCGCACTAGGGAAATAAATCCATGTGTCGCGGGGGACTTTACAAACATACATTTCACGGACACAAAGAACACCCAGACTCAGAACAACTATTTGTGGTTCACACAAATAATTGTCCCAGGTGGGAATCGAACCCAGAACACCAGGTCTCAGAGGCAACTATCGTAACCACTGAGCCACCACTTCTGTATGACGCAAACACCCAATTGCGTCATGTACCGATTAAGTTGGGCTTGTTGGACCGAGGCAGTTAAGAATAACTTAACTACGTATTTATATAAAAATAAAATTGAAATTGTTAGAATGAAATAGTGCTTTTCAATACTTTCAATAGAATAATTATATTTATAAAAATAAATCCCTATTCATCTTAGTCACGGCATCACGCGGCTGGATCGATTTCCCTTATTCTTTTTTTGGTGTGTTTGTTATTATCAGAAGAAGGTTCTCTTTTAAAAGAATAAAATTGCGCGGAAAATGAAAATTGTATATCATAAATTATTTATATTTTTAATGCGTCCTTAACGGTTTTGGCAATATAAACTTTTATTTATTTATTTAATAGTTTATGTACACACGGAAGAACAAAAACAAGAAAAAAAAAAAGGAGGATACAATAGCACATAGGTACAGCTTATTTCAAGAGAAATTTCTTCCAGCTGACCCGCGATAGGAAACAGTAAATGAAAGAAAACTAAATCGTGTGTAGTTTATACATAAATAAAGTACACAGATATAAATATATGTATACATACACATATACACTTAGAATATATATAAATACACATATATAATATATATATAATCAAGATAAGGATAAATAGTGTTCTTTTACACGTTTTTTAAACAATGAAACAGTGTTAGATGCGCGTATGTTAGGCGGAAGTGAGTTCCACAACCTTACAGCATGAACTGTGAAGGACTGCGAAACGAATTCTGTCTTGTGGGATGGAAATTTAAGGAGGGACTTGAGATGAGATCTACATGGAGCATCAGGCGTGTGCAAAAAGGAGAAACACTCCCGTAGATATGAGGGATAATAGGGATTGTGGAGGATGTTGAAAAGGAGACATAATATACGAGTATTCCTGCGAAGGCGGATAGGGAGCCACTTGAGATCCTTGCGAAAATTGGAGACGTGGTCATATTTCTTGAGGCCAAAGATGAATCGAATGCACAAGTTTTGCAAGCGCTCAAGCTTATTCAATAGCTCCTCCGTAGCATCCAGGTAGCAGCAGTCAGCAAAGTCCAGAATGGGTTGTATGAGAGTTTGAGCAAGAGAGATTTTCGTATTCAGAGGTAAAAAATTTTGGAGACATTTCAGCGAGTGAAACGTAAAATGGGTCTTTTTGCTTACCTCCGCGACGTGAGCATTCCAAGAGAGATTAGAGTCTAGGGTAACGCCTAAGTTTTTTACAGTGTTACTGTACTCTATGATAACATCGTCTAAGATCAATCTAGGAATGTGTGCAGCGATGAATTGCTTAGTCATATACCTGCTACCTATTATAATGGCCTGTGTTTTGGCAGGATTTAATTTTAAACCATAGGACCTAGCCCAAAGGCTGATTGAACTGAGGTCGTTATTCATATTGGTAATTGCAGAATAAATACTGTCGCAGTGAAAAGATCGATAAAGTTGTAAATCGTCTGCATAAAGATGGAAGTGGGAGGAAATTACTCTAGTAACTGAGTCAATAAAAGCGGAAAAAAGTAGAGGAGAAAGAACGCCACCTTGAGGTGAGGTGACCAAGGTGGCAAATAGTGAACACCAATCAGAGTAAGTCTCGCCATAGTGAACACACTGTGAGCGCCCCCGAAGATAAGAGCTAAACCAGGAGATAGAGGTAGGGGAGCAATTAAGAGAAGATAAGATACCGAGGAGGATGTCAAAGTCAACAGAGTTGAAGGCGCTACTAAAATCTAGAAGCACAAGGAGAGTAAGGGATTTGTTCTCCATAGCCCAACGAACATCATCTGTCACTTTGAGGAGAGCAGTAACTGTGCTATGACCTGTCCGGAAACCAGATTGAAATGGGCTAAGGAGATTATTGATGGATAGGTAGGTTGATAACTGACGATGAACAATATGTTCAAGGACTTTGGACAAATACGGGAGGATTGAAATGGGACGAAATTGGGACAGTGAAGAAGGAGAAGGTACTTTGGGCAAAGGAACAACGTGCGCTCGTTTCCACACAGAGGGGAAGGTAGAAGAGTATAAGGAATAGTTAAAAATATGAGTGAGGACAGGAAGAATGGTGGATAGAATAGGTATAATCATTCTTGAACAAATATTGTCATCGCCGGTAGCTGAAGAGGAGATAGAGAGAAGAGATTTTTTAACATCCTCCTCAGTAACTGCTGATAGATTAAAGACATTACATAGTGGTAAGGGTTGAGAGGAAAGTTCACGTAAGGTTGTAGATTTTGTTTGTGTTCTCATTGATGATAATGGGTCAGCGAAATGAGTGTTAAGAGCACACAAATCAATGTCTTTACAGATAACAGTGGGGGATTTACCAATACCTTGGGATTTAAGAAATTTCCAGACAGTGGAGGAATCGCGATTATCAAGGGACTTGTAGAAGTGACGTTTTTTAGCATCTCGACACAGACGGTTACAACGATTGCGAAGTTGTTTAAAACGAAATAGGTTGCTTTCAGTTGGGTTCAGCTTAAATCTACGCTTCGCTTTATCTCTGCGACTCATGACGTCTTTAATTTCTTGAGTTAACCTAGGGGCAGGGGAGTGCTTGACTTTCACTCGTCGTTTGGGAGCATGACGATCAAACAGGTTAAGACTGGCGTCGTTAAACAGTTTTACCTTATCGTCAATGTGTGAGGCATCATATACAGTTGACCAGTCCACACTCAAGGCGTCGCGCTGCAATGTCTCCAAACAAATACCCCTAAAATTACGAAGGAGAAGAAATTGAGGTTTTCGTTTAGGGGGACGTATATTATAGGAAAGAAAAATCAAATCATGATAGGAAAAAGAAGCAGCTAATTGGCCATGAGATGTAACAAGATCTGGACGAGAGACAATCATAAGGTCTAAAAGAGAAGGGTTGCAATTTGGAGAATGATGGGTAGCCCTTAAAGGAAGAATTTCGAGATTTATGGAAGAGACGAGAGAGAAGTTTAGATGAGCGGTGATCATTCTTGATCAAACAGGTATTAAAGTCACCCATTAGGACTACGTGATTGTAAGTTGGACAGAAATTGTTGAGAAGCAGTTCTAGGGAATCAAAATAATCGATTCGCAGGTTTGGGCTGTAAAACACACCAAGGAGTAAGTTGGAATGACGGACTGTTATTTCAAGGAACAAAAATGTTCCGCGGTGCCAGTGTACGGAGAAGGGGAGGAACTGATTATCTTATAAGGAATATCAGCCCTTAAATAGATGGCCACTCCACCGCCACCTTTGTTGATCCGATCATTGCGAATCAAAATGAAACCTGGAATAGCAAAGTACGATGATATAAGAGAAGGTTTTAAAAAAGATTCAGAGATTAATAAGGCATCAATAGTATTGCTGCAGAAGGATGCTAAGAGATCAGAATAATGACCAGGAATACTCTGTGCATTGATGTGGACAATGTTGAGGTTGTAGGGGTGATTGGACAGGCTAGATGCAATTTGATCTCGCAGGGACTGCGAAGGAACAGACTCATCCGCACTAACAAAACTAGAAGAGGAAGAACACGAGATAAAACTATCGTCAAGATTAATTATAAAATCGTCCATTATGTATAGACAAATCAAAATAAAATATAGACTTAAAGTATATATAGACTTAAACATTGAATTGAATTTAATGTAACATTGAATGCGTGCTGCTTTTAGTGCATATCACGGTTAGATCAGAGCTATCACGCTAGGCCATGTCTGTCGGGTAAGCTAGTAGGTACATTAAAATAACAAAAAAATTAAACCGACTTCAAAGAAAAAACAATTCCAAAACAAATTAATATGCACTAAATTATAAAAAAAAACCATTATCTGAACCTAACCAAACTCTCATCAAACTACCTTCAAAGTAGGTACATTCTTTTGCAATTAAAAAAAGACTTATCGAAATCGTTTGGCTTGATATTAAGTTATTCGTCCATTTGTGGCGCGAATACTTAATGCAAATTTCTCATGGATGCCATTTTCAGAACTAGACCAAATTGAAATGGGACCACACGGGAAGCACTAGCTTCCAAATAAAAAAAACTATCAAAAAGGTTCACTCTGACGAAACATGTGAGGTAACAAACATAAAAAAAAAATTATTAATTACTAGCTTCCCGCGCGCGGTTTCACCCGAGTAACTCCCGTTCCCGTAGAAACTTTATAAAAAATATAGCGTCCTCGATAAATGGGCTATCTAATCTAATTTTTCAAATCGGACCAGTAGTTCCTGAGATTAACGCGTTCAAACAAACAAACAAACAAACTCTGCAGCTTTATAATGTAAGTAGGTATAGATTAATTATCTAAATGTACAAATAAATAAGTAGAGTTCAGTCAATATTTTAACAAACTTACCTTTATGCCTTGGCACCTCAAACTTCAGCAGAATTTAACCGAACGTCATTTTTTAAGAAATTGGTTATCAGAAATATATCTACGTCAGGAATATTATCCGACTTTGCCTTTATAAATCCTTTATCACACATTTTTACCACGAAAATATTTATATTATTGTCAAGTCATGCTATTATATAACAGTTCAGCATTTACGGCAATAAATGCTGTACTGTTATAAAATAGCTTCAAAATTATGACGTCACAACTATGGTGACAAATCTTGGAGCGTTTATAGTCACGTGATGTTTTTTGAAATTTAGTCAATTTTTAATTGCTTATAAATAATTGTGATTTAATTTTTTTAAGTTTTTCGCAATAAATATCAATATAAATATAATAGTTTTAAAATTCATGAAAAAAATAAACATTTTTTTTTTAATTCCCAATTTTCTTAAAAAATGCGAAGAAACTTTTTCCCCAACCTATTATTTAAGGGGGGCTCCCATACAACAAACTTTTTTTTGCCCTTGTTTGCTCGATTTCAATAACGACAATCTCAATAGGTAGGCGCTTTAAAATGGTACGGTGCGCGAGTTCGACTCGCACTTGATCAGTTTTTTTAATACGCCACCAATTTGGTAGACTTATTTGCGCATAGGCCTTATGCCGGCGTCTTCGTTCACACTCATTCAATATACTTCATTCGTAACTCTTCTTTCATTTATCCTTTCTACATGCTCCGATGCCCTCGTAGACCCGAAGTCCGAGAGGCCCGCGAACTGTAAAGTAGAGCGACAGTTGCACAGAACTCCCCTAAAATACTAAAAGTCATAATCTCATCGCCAGCCCTGAGGCGAGGTCCAAGCCCCACAGGGGGCGCCCTCTTGCGCAGGTTGCTTAGTTTGTAGTTTTTAAACCATTTATTAAGGCTGGAGCTCTGCTCGCCTTTATGCCCGGTTAAGAAGCAAAAGCCTCGTAGCCACGTACCTACGTAAGTCAAACCAAAAAACAAAAAAAACCTTTCTACATGCCCCATCGCAACATTTTTCGGACGGAGATACCTACGTAGTTCGCCACGAGGCTTTTGTAACTTCACCGGGCATTAAGGCGAGCAGTGCTCCAGCTTTGTTACTAGTTATGTTGACCGAATCCTAAACTGTCACTTAAACCGTAACCATTCGCGTGGTGTGATAAAATTCTTGACATAATATTATTATTTAATTCAGTTTTTATTATCAGGGCCGGATTTAGAAGTCCAGAGGACCCGGGGCAACAAAAGAGAAGGGGCACTCTGGGCACAAATTAGTTTCCCTCTTCCACAACACCGAAAAACAAATAAAAAAAAGTTATATAGTTTACTCGTTAGAATTGGAAAGATTTTTAATCTCTCTTGTGGGGGCCCCTCTATTGTGGAGGCCCCAGGGCAGTTGCCCTGGATGCCCTCCCTTAAATCCGGCCTTGTTTATTATTACTGTCAATGACGTTATTTGTAATACCATTTCGAAATAAATTAAGGTTCATATTCCATTCATAGCCATTGATGGCACGCAACGCAATATTTTGGGCACGTCACTATGGAGTGCCTTCCTCGAAGCGCTACCATTTTGAGGCACTCCTAATGGGGCGCTCCTGTTTTATTCCTCGGAGCGCTCCTTTTAGTAGCGCCTCCCGATAGTAATTAAACATATTAAAATTGAAGAAAACCTTGAAGCCCACCCACGTTAAAAATAGGGAAGAGCATGAAGTAAACGTAATAAATTATATCGATGATTTTTAAAAACTCATTTGAGCATCATCGTCATCGAAGTTGCTTAACCAAAAGTTAAGCAACTTAGATGATGATGGTGGCTTCAAGGTATAAAATTTTAATATTTTTTATTACTATCGGGAGGCGCTACTAAACGGAGCGCTCCGAGGAATAAAAAAGGAGCGCCTCATTAGGAGCGCCTCAATATGGTAGCGCTTCGAGGAATACCTCCTTATTTTAAGTCATGCTTAAAAATTTAATAATAAATCTAATCAAATATACCTACCTAAGTACTTACTTACTTAAACCTACATCCTTCAAAATCTGTATATATAAAAGAAAGTCGTGTTAGTTACACTATTTATAACTCAAGAACGGCTGAACCGATTTGGCTGAAAATTTGTGGGGAGGTAGCTTCGAACCAGGAGACGGACTTTTAATCCCGTTCCCGTGGGAATAAAACGTGCTATAACAACACGCAACCGACAGCAAAACGAAAAAAATGAAAAAATATCAATAAAAAAATCAGTCAGTCTAGACGTTCATTTGTTAAAATTGGTCTCTCAAATCGCAACTGACAGCTCAACAAGCTATGGTTGAAAAGTGTACAATTTGTAATAATTAATACCAAAATTATAAAGAGGTAAAGTATGTGACTTCGTGACGTTGTATCTCTGGATCTACTGAACCGATTTTGAAAATTCTTTTACCAATAGAAAGCCACGTCATTAGTGAGTGACATTAGTTATATTTTAAGTTAAATTTAACACGGAAATGGGACCCACGCGGGATAGCTAGTATGTACAATAAACTTAGGTACCTACTAACATTAAAACTCACCTTTATAGTTATTGTTCCGTTTCATGAAACTTTAGTCACATTTCCAAGAGCCATACTTTACATTATTTTATCGCAAGATTCGCAAGTAAGTACATTTTATAACAATCATAACCATTGTTAAGCAAATAGTGAGTCATTCATACTCCGTAGAAGTTATTTGTGAAGGCAATAAACACTTGAATTTGGCGCACAAACTGTACCGATAACGTACGTATGGGTTTTATACAACTTTTCACTAATGTAATGATGTAGATATTAGTATTATGAAGCATTCACTCCACGAATAATCCAATATAACTACGTAATACTATTAAAACAACTCTAAACAGTACCGAACACAACAAAATCACAAGTTCGACTAAACTTTAACACACAGAACTTTATAAGAGTTACTCAATAACATTGAAACAGATCAAACTACAAAAAAAATATATAAATTGAATCAACAACCTAAAAACATCTCAAAATAACACAACGGAAGTTAACGTTATGAGTAACAATGTAAAAATATAACCTTATATGCTTAATCTGCATCATAGGTTTAGCATTTTTTTGTAATACCGAAGGCCATTACTGATGTTGGTAGAGTAATCCTTTACTCAACAACATAGAGTTGCTTTTGGTAGTTTTAATATGAGGTCATTTTATTGCGTTCCGTTACACGAAGTTGTATTCCACGATTAAGATAATACTTTATTCATCGTTCAAAACTATTTTTTATGCGCCTCCGGAATGTACACAATATTGTGTAGTGTGTATCTGCGGTTGTATTTATACGGTTTATGGATTAATTTAGATGCTACGTATTTATCCGGCTACGTTCGTACTTGCTAACCAATGATGTTTACCATAACGCAAACTAGATGGCGTGCTATCACCCCAGCTCGGGTCGGGTTGTTACTACCGTTTACTATCATAGCGTATAAAGAAAATGTATGCAAGCCGCAAGCGAACGTTTCCGCTGATAATTGATGAGGAAGACCTAAGTTCAGCTGTGGAGATCTTAAGGCTGATGATGATCGTGACAATCATAGTTTAGATATTACACGTTTTCAGTTTTTTTAAATTATTAAATAATGTGGCAAGTAACAGTAACAAAAGTAGAGTAGATAATTAGTCATTATTGAATATGACAAAACGAGTAAAATCGTTTTATAGGACCTATACTCTAGCTAGCTAACCTTCGAATAAAAATAATTATACCTGACAGATCCATTCGATATAATCCCTTCAGTGCATCACGTACCGGTGAGATGCAACATAGTTGGCGGATTATATCGAGAAAAATTACCAGAAACGTATTAAGTAGTTGCCATTCGCCAAATTTTTTTTTGCCCTCAGGATCTGATATCCAGAATTCTAGATTATTCATACAAACTTCAGAAACTGTCGAAAACCATTATAGCACTCCAGACTCCACCACACATACTGACATGAACCCTAGAAGTTAGACAAATTGGAAGATTGCATTTTTTCTTTTTTAGTCACGAGGCTTTAATGGCCTTAATAAATGGTTTAAAACTACAAACTAAACAACCTGCGCAAGAGGGCGTCCCCGCGCGGTCGCTGGCGATGAGATTGAGGGATTATGAGTTTTGTATTTTAGGGGACTTTTGTGCAACTGTCGCTCTACTTTACAGCTCGCGGGCCTCTCGGACTTCGGGTCTACGAGGGCATCGGAAGATTCTTAGCAAACTAAGGGTCGGGAGAGCGAGGGTGGACGCGGGCGCACTGTTCTCCGGCGGGTCGGATAGAGTGGTCTCTGTGTAACGGTGCTAGTTTCTTGCAGTCTTTTTACTGCTAGTTAGTAAGTTGTTATCTCGTCTTCCGGGACATCGTCAGCGTTCCGATGCCTCTTTCATCCACTGCTTGATGAAAGACAGTTTGAGATCAGAATGTAAGTTACGATTACGAATGAACCATGGTGCCCCGGTGGCCCGTCGAGTAAATCTACTTTGAACAGTTTGTAAGCGGTACAAACTGCTAGACGCGGTATGAGCAAATACGATGCTAGCGTATGTCATAATCGGTCGTATACACGGGGTGTAAATCCTAACCTTATTATCAAGTGATAATTAGCTGCGTGAATTTAGAAGACAGTGTAGTCGACTGTGCCTTAGTAACGCGTGCACGAAAGGTTTCGACATGCGCTCTAAAGTTTAGTTTTCGGTCAAGGATGACGCCTAAGTACTTGGCTTGCCGTTCCCAAGGGATTGGTCCGCGAAACATCTTGACCGGTGAAGGGATGCACAAATTAAACAGTGGCCTTCTAAAAATCAAAGTAGGTAGGTACCTAGGTACCTACTGAATAAGATTTCGTATTGTTCCAATTTTTTAATGAATCATTTTATACTAGAAAACCGATCTTGTATCATTAAAAATAAATCGGCAATATTATATCCGACATAATTATAAAACTATTATGTGCATGTAAAGAAAACATAATGCCTGTGATATATTTTTCACCTGATGAAGAAAGTAAGTATTACCCTAGAATGCCCTAGATGGTGTATAGTAGCGCCATCTAGTCTGCATTGTGGTAAATATATTTCGCTCGTAATAGCAACATAACATTTATCATGATACCATTGATGCTCAAAATATATCAAGGAATTTAAAAGTAGGTATAATTATTGTACTACGTATTTCTGAATGCGTGTAGCAAGCAATCTATTAAATGTTCATATATGATAGGTGGAAAAGCATGTCAAAGCACACGTGGACGAATGACAGGTCGTAACCTAGTGGATTTAAGTGGATCAACAAATCAACAACATAACGAATTTTTATTGGTGTAGAGTTGCCAGCTAAATTGAACTCCTCCTTTTACGGAAAAAATTGTCTGTTGACTGAAATACATCATTAAAGATATTTAACGGGGATTTTATATAAATAAATAAATAAAAAGTCTATAATTTCTTTGAGTAAATTTTTGTTTAAAAAATACATCTAGACATACATCTAAATCTAAATTCATAAATGGAATAAATTTGTGGTCTAAACCACATCAAATTGTCGGTTACATTTAAAGTTGTAATTAACCTTGTGTAAAATTTCAATAGGGTGAGACTATATGTCAGTCTTAATGGTTTATTCAATAGAAGTTAGATTTACACCATAAAGGCCTTCCTCTAATGCATCACAGTTGGCAGGCTGGTTGGTGAACGCAGTATTATCCCAAAATACACTGAGGCGAGGATAGTAAGATAAACAGAGATTGCCAAATGTTTAAATGTTAAATTTTATACCCAGATTTAAGGTGAGCCTCAAACCTCGACACCGCGGATGATGTTTAAAAAAACATTTCTTCATCGAATATTAAATTAAAATTGGGGAATAAAAATTATGTTCTGGTTTTCGCGGTGCCAACTGTCAATGTTAGTCTGTCCAGTGTCTACTGTCTGAGTGTCAGTGACAGTCAGTGTCATTTTAGATTTGTAGTGAATGAACGGTAATTTCGTATAAGCGAATCGCATACTCAGTGATTATTTATTGTCTTACAGTTACTTTATAGATGAAATAAACGCTAATTTTACAAGGTATTTCTAGTAATCCTGGTAACCTATAATTTTCAAGATGGTATGATAGTAAAATCGCTTTATTCATTCAACTATTCAATTTAACAGTTTCTGCGTGGCACAACTACACTAACCATATCGGCAAAATGACGAAAACTCGGAGTGAATTTAAGTTCTTATTTTATGCCGGTGCTATCTTCATATGTTACTTTATATTTGGTATGCTACAAGAGAAGATAACAAGAGGAAAATATGGAGAAAATGATAAATTTACCTGTGCGGTCTCCCTATGCCTGGTACAGTGCATTGTGAATGCATTTTTCGCTCAGCTTTTGGTTGTAAGTGTAACCATGGTTTTATTATTATCTGTGGCTTTAATTTTTTGATATTGTATTATTTACCATTCCTTTAAAACAAATTGAGTCTGTGGAGCATCCAGCTAGAGGTTCATTTATAGTACGGGCTTAATAATTCAAAGTCTCTAGCCGCCCGGGACTTTCACACTGTGCCACATGTTTAAAAACCTATTGACATGTCCGGCTTCTGTGTTAAAATCAGGGGTTTCCATGCATCCAGAGATGGTATTCCTAAAGACAAGTAACTACATTTCAATTACTTTTTTACTTTTACTTTTCAATTTGTAATTTTGTTATTTATACTAATTCCAGATGTCCAGAAAGAAGGAGGTTGATACCACTAGAAAAGTGTACTATTTCTCATCAGCAATGACTTATCTCCTTGCTATGGTGAGCTCAAATATGGCACTACAGTGGATCAACTACCCTACACAGGTAAATTAATTTATATTATTTTGTTATGCCTAAAAAAATGTGTTTCATAAATATCACATACATATTCACATCTCTTTCCTATAGGGGTAGGAAGAGACCACTTCCTTCCAATTACTATGATCTATAAATACTACTTTAGCCTCGTTTATTTATCTCCTACATTCATTTATCTATTCATCCATGGTGTAGCGTATTTTTAACCTGGCCTTTCTTAAAAACATCCACAATTTGATTGTGGTATCTCCACCTTGGTCTTCCCCTTCCAACACTTCACCCTTTAAATTCGACTTGTTGGTCTCCTTTCATTCATTCTCTCTATATGTCCAATGTAGCATAACTTTCTCAATCCTTGTCACTTCATCTACTTTCATACTACAACATTCTCTAATCATTCTGTTCATAGTTCTATCACGCAATTTCACTCCAATCATGCTCCTCAGTGCTCTCATTTCCACAGCATTTATTCTACTTTTGAGCTTCTACTGCCATACCTAGCTCTCACTTCCATACATTAGAAGCACTCCTCTATGCACAGCCTGGCGAGCCATTTAAGACAGGCTTTGGCTGCTCATAAAGTTGTAAAGCACCATTCACCACATTTCCCTTACTTACATTTACCATCTCTTGCACTCCGTCATACTTTCTTCAAATACCATTCATCTTCTTTACATTCATTTTCTTTTAAAAGCATCATGCATCGCTGTTACCATATTCTGCAAATCCTCAACAGAAGAAGCAAGTAGGACTTGTTTGTCAGCATAGAGAAGACATTTGATGGGTAACCCATTAATTCCCAGTCCATATTCAAATAAAATAAAAACAATAATTTTAAATTTCAATATTTGTCTTACACCTTTTTGAATATTAAAACACTCTATATACACCATCTCAATTATGACAAAGGCACTGGGATTTTCATATAGAGACCGCAATGCCCATATCACATTGCCATTCATGCCACGCACGAATTTGGAAAACGCCCATGATAGAGTCGTGGGGATTGCCTCACCACTCTATCATGCGTCTTTTCCAAATTTACCAAAGCGCAGTAGAATTCCTGGACCTGAGAAAATCCTACTGAAGAGGTAGGATTTTCTTGGATATGTAATGCGTAGAAAAAACCTTGTTCATACATCACTCCTTTCTGAATTCTGCCTACACATCCCAGACTCTTATATGTCTCTTTAATAACTTTTTCTTCTTTGGTAAGCTTCGACTTTGTCGACTTCCCTCCAGCAAGCCTTATGGAATTCCAAAACAACATTATGTTAGACTGGAAATCTAATTTATTTCTTTCTATTCACAGCTTTCTTTGTTTTATTTTGTTCTGATATTACAACATTTGTTAGTTAATTTGGTACTTTAATGGTTCAAGAAAGTTTTGTAGATCAGAATAACAAAAGACAATGGACAAAAATGTATGGAACCAAGGACCCCCCAATAGCAATAAGTTGTATGTCATTGGATAGGTTTTTTAATTCGAACAACAAGTATTAAGACAGCTTTATTGTTACTGCTGTCGGAGCAGAGTAATTAACATATTTTTTGTTTTATTAAATATTAAATATTGTTATATTTAAAAAAATAATTACCAAAATGAAGGTAATTATATAGAACAACATTATTGTACATGCTTATCAGGACGAACAATGGGAACATTTGCACACATTATATCCATAATCTGGTATTTAGGGTATGCAATTCACGAAGGATTTACTGCACCAGCAACATTCTTGAATAATGTCATTATAGAAGTAAAAACATCTATTGTCAAAAGTGAACAGAACAGAATAAAGAAACTGTACAGACCTATAATATCTATTGTGACCCAAAATGGACATAGTAATTCTATATAATTTTGTAAATAAAGTATAAATATTAAACATTTCAGGTAGTTGGCAAAGCAGCAAAGCCTATCCCAGTTTTGATACTAGGGGTCCTCATCGGCAACAAATCTTACCCAATGAAGAAATATTTATTCATTCTATTGATAGTAGTGGGTGTTGTCATGTTTATGTATAAAGACAATGGGAAGGTGACTAAGGAAGAATCTCAAAGCTTCGGCATGGGAGAGTTGCTCCTGCTTATGTCATTGACAATGGATGGTCTCAATGGTGCTGTACAGGTAAGGTTCATTATAAAATAGGCTCAAATCTATTGATACAGTGCATGATTTTTTAAATATAGATTTCAAAGTTTGCCATTAAGCGATGATATCACTGCATTTTGTTGTGTCAACTTGTTATTATAAATACTTAGTCTTGCCATTAATAAAAAGAAAAAAAAAACATTTTTTTTAACATTTATTACTATTATACAGTGTGTTAGTTTAATACATTAATATAAAATCATTAAAAATATTTAGGTAAAGGTTATTCGAAGTGATCTCCATTGGTTGCAATACAGTCCTTTAAATGTTGAGGCCAGTTATCAATAGAAGCACGCACTCTTTCCATGGAACAATACTTCGCTGCCAATAAAATGCCATGATAATTTGGTGTCCCTAAAACAATTCATATGTATTGATAGCTAACACCCCACCAAACCATTACTGAAGTCGGATAATGCCCACGTTGTACTCTTTTACTTATTTTTTTTCTTTAGAGCTTTGAGCATAAACACGGCTATGTTGCTTGTTAAAATATTGCTCGATTATTAAAAAAGACTTATCCGTAAACAATTTTTTTCTGTGATCTCCTTTTGCGTACAGCTTAAGTAGGTGTTTCGATTTTACAACCCCATACATTTTTTAAATTATCAGTCGAAATGACTAATGCGTCTCTTATAGCCTGCAAGTCCTAAGTCATCTTTAAAATACGCGACATTCTTCTAGATTAGACTAGACTATCTTTATCTCCCGAGCAGGATTTAGGCAGGATTTCTTCCAATTCTGTCCCTTACTGCTTTGATCGCGTTTTTTTAACGAACACTACGTGGACGGCCAGATCTTTTTCTGTCACAAACAGAGGAGGTTTCATTGTACCTATCAATAGACCGGTACTTAAACTTTTGACTAATACCAAGCCTAAGGATTTTTAAAAATTGTATTTGTCTCTATATCTACTTTATGTAATGCAATCTCACTCTGTTTTAATATCAAATTATTAGACAATGCAATGGCACGAAAATGAGAAAACACAATGAACCATCATATAAAAATGACAGATTTCAAATTCAAATGTAATATTTTGTTTATTTTTAATTGCAATGGTAAATATGGCCAGACTTTGGCCAGACTAAGTATATTTTTGAATGTACTAGTTAGTACAAGTTTCGTAATTGAATCTAATATTCAATTTTCTTGGTGGCTGATGCGAATAGTTGATGTAATCATTACTACATTATAATTTACTTGCCATGGCATGCAAATTTTATAAATGGCACCTACATTAATGGACATTCAACTGTGCCGTATGGTCCAATTATCTCACATCAGCAATTTATTTTTAATGACAATCTGCCAATTCACTCAGCAATTTCTGCCCGTGTCGTGTAATGACTACTCATGGCAGAAGAGAATTGAAAAATAATAGAGATAGTCGCTGGCTTTAAAAATACACTATTAATTGTGGCGATAATTTAAAGCCTGCAACAAACACAAAAAAGGATTATTTTTAAAATAAATATACTTACGAATATTATATAGTACTAGCGGACCCGGCAGACGTTGTCCTGCATGATAATATATTAATATATATATAATTTGTGAATCTAAAACATCCAGACACAAACTTAATAAGGGTACATATAACACTGGTCGACAACGTTTATGCAACAGAAAAAGAAATACATTTATCTGGCATTGTCAATAAATGAGAGTACCATTTAATAATTAAAAATATTCTATCACGTCTAATTTAAATCGTCTAAATTCTAATTAACATTTAAGATTTTGTTGCGGTAATGTTTCTATATGTAAATATTAACATTTTAGTGTCAAAGACAAAAACTCCACACAAAATGACTCTATTAAAATGTATGAGAAAAATATAGTTCAACAAAATATTTAATATCTTTGCATTAGAAAATCATAAAAACTTTAAGTAAATTGGTTTAAAAATATTAGATTTATGACTATCAATTTTATATATAAAATATAATCATAAAAATATTTAACTATTCTAAATACATTTTCAAATATAGCCAAATCAGCATATTGTTTTATGTTTACAAGCAAATATCTCAAAAATGTGACGTGATATATAAATTCTAATTCCTGTTTAGTTTTTAACTTGTACTGAATTACAAAAGAATCAAAATAATATTTCTGTGTCAAAAAAATAAATAAATTTTGTTGACCAGTGTAATCAAGGGATTGAGGAAAGAGATGACAGACATTCACTAGCCTCTGGATTTTTAATTTTGATATGGTATTATCTAATGTGTATGCTTTGTTCCTGTCACAGCTAAGAAAAATAAATTGTTTTAATTACTATAACAATATGCATTGCTTCTAATGCACTCCTCGAGTCGGAGAAGATAACAGTTTTCGAATTAAACTATGAGCTATAATAAATAAACTGCCTCAAGAATAGCAATGCACTCTCCAATAAAAATAGATGCCTCTGGATGATACTGGTATTTTAGAAAAAAAGGGGAATTTTGATAGTACACTGATATACCATTATTACTGTCCTCACATAACCTATCTAGTTCTTTTAACTTTGGCAGAATGTTGTGATTCTAACGAAAATGCGACCTATAGACATATCTGTATGCAAGATACTATCTTCGAAAAAGAAGTGGGGGATCAGCACTCAACAAGAAATGCGTTGATGATAGGGGTAGATCTCATACATCCTAACACAATATAGAGAGACTTGACTGTATGGCCTCGAGTTTAGCCATTGTAACTTAATGGTTCAAGCAGAAAGAACTATAGTCCAACAAACTTCTGATCGTGGCGTTGTACATGAGTTGTAGGGTGGAAAGGGTGAGCACCCCACCAACCACCCGCAAGAGCTTGCAACATATTTATTTTCTTCTCGCACTTTGCCACAACTTTCTGTAAATTTGGAACGCTAGATAATTTTGAGTCTAGAGTAATACCCAGAAATTTACCTTTACTCTCTCTACCTTGATGGGAGATCCTTCAATTTCCAGGTGAACTCGTTTAGAAGAGAACTTTTGGATGGTGACAGACTGAGACCACGGGAAAATAACCACTCACACAGCGAGTTAACGAAAATTTGCATGGAATTCTGAGCTTGCTTAATAAACGCATTAGGGATGCAAACGTCATCCGATTATTGTAATATCTGGCAATCTGGGTTATGACACTCATGGCCATAAATACTGTAAACGGTATAAACTGTGTCAATCTTCGCCATATTTTCCTAGCAGCAGTACTTTCGCCGTCAACATGTAGTCCAACATAATGCAACATCTTTTCCGGAATAATCAGCCGTACCTTACTACTGAGCACAGAATTAAACATTATCGTATGCTGCTGAGATGTCAAGAAAAACTGCCAAGATCGACTCATTTTGGCTTATAGCAATATGTTAGTCAGTCATAAATATGCCAATTTTGTCCATTGTACAAAGCCAAAAGGTTCTGGTTTGCGACAAACCTTTCGAGCCTATTCTTTATTATAATATTTATTATATAATATTAGAGCATGTACTCTAGAATTTTCCTATAACTGGAGAGAGAATAATAAAACGAAATTTATCAGGATTGCATGGGGTTTACCTAGTTTTAATATATGAATTAAAAGTAAGGATTTCCATTCCTCAGGGATATAACCATGCTGAAAACAAAAGTTAAGTAAAATTTATAAGGTATTGCCGGAAATTAAGACCATATATTTTGTAAAAATAATATTATGGAAATCCATATATCCCAGGAGCACAGTCTTAGAGATGTTTCAGAATCCAATATGTTACTGGATGAGTCTACAACATCCATGATGAATGAAGGGCACTCCCCTAGAAGGTGTTAATTTATTTAGGAATGCTCCTGCAAGATCGTGTGCAAAAGAAGGACTTAGAACAGAACATCGGAACACTATACCTCTTAAATTTTTCCCAAATTAGTTTAGATAGAAGCTCTTAAATAAATATTTCTAAATTGATGTGACATATAAAGACGAAAACAGTCACCTTGGTTTATAGATCTGTGTCATGACATTATTCCTGGACCTATGGTTATCACCTAGACTTATGACGTCTCAAAATGGCTAATTTCTTTCGGAAATGAATTTTTTTTTTTTTTTCAAATTTAATTTAGTTATCTTCCAGAGTTATAACCTGAGATTATTATATTTTGGTTCCTTAAGACAAATACTTTCAGAATTTTTTTTCAGTAGTACAAATTTTTTAAACATTTAAAAGCAATTTAAAAAAATGTAATTACTGGCCTGTTGGATAAATGTTATGGTGAGGACAAACTTTTTCTTAAATTCCATGCATTTAATTTCAGGAACGCATAAAAGCTGAGTCTGCACCATCAGCTTATTCAATGATGTTAAATACTAACTGGTGGTATGTATAATATTTGCTACACATATAGTTTCATGGATTACTAGCGACCCGCCCTGGCTTCGCACGGGTGCCATTCTGTCGTATTTACTTATATTAAATATTATTTAATTTAATTATACATATAAACCTTCCTCTTGAATCATCATTTATTAAAAAGAACCGCATCAAAATCCGTTGCGTAGATTTAAAGATAGGGACAGACAGACAGCGGGACGCGACTTTGTTTTATAGTATGTAGTGATTTGAAATTTGATAATAACTTGAGGGCTAGCTGAGCGTCACTTAATTTTTGTTTTATGTTATATTTGTCGATTTTTCCATATGTGTTGTTTAACGGCGTTTTTCAATGAAATGGATGTTTAAATCGTCTAGTTATCTTCGTGTTGATTGACCATACTTAGTATTAAGGTGCTGTGTGCTATGTAGTAAACGGGTTTACTATTTTTGGAACTAAAATGTATATTAAACATAATATTTATTGAACATTCCTTCTTTGTTACTTTACTAATTTAAAATTTTCCATTGCTTTATCCTTTATTTAAAGAAATGCTAGTGGAAATCAACAGATTACAAGGCATTTACTAGTTGAAGCAGTTAAATCATAATGAATTTTAACCAAATTTAAGTTTGAATAAATTTTATTTGGGCAGCTGCCTATTTAATATGAATAAAAAATATATATTAGTATATATAATAATCGTATATATAATAATAAATATTAACATTTGGTTGTATATTTATGTATATGTATGTTCACCACTGAACTTTTGCCAGTCATCAGAATTGTCTTACCAAAGATGTTCCTGTAGTCACCAAGCTTTTAAGACAGGTTGTAAACTGCAATATCCTGTGCATGGTGTTTCCAAAACATATGCCATAACTTTTACAATAGATTGTATTGTGTAAAGTGACTTTTGCTAAAATAATTACTGTGAAATATAAAATCTATATTTCTATACAAAAAAAAAATGGTGTACTGAGGCCCATTATATCGCGGATATCGGAACCTCTTTTCATGGTTGTATAATGTAATTTAAATCTAGTAGTGTTTATTAGATAACATTAAATTTATTATTTTAAAGAAATGTCAACACTAACGTTATTATTACACATGATACTATCTATTGTTAAAAGGATGGCGTATAACATGGAAGCAACTTGTATAAACAGGCAGTGCCGTTTAATAGTCTATTATGCGGCCGGTGCCAGCTTCAATACCTGCGATCTTAATAGTTATTGTTTGTAGTCCTAAACTGTGCATGGGCACCATTAGCTCTGTAGTTCCAGCACAGTAACTGGTCGCTTTCGGCCTCTGCGGTCCGGTTCGTCCGGTCGGGTTCTGCGGCCCGTATCCTGGTATATCATCATACCCAAAGATACTATTCCTATATTAATGATACTGTAATTTTCATTTATTGTTTTAGGTCCACCATCATTCTGAGTGTTGGGGTTGTCCTGAGCGGTGAAATATTCAAGTTCATATCGTTTGTGTCGCTTTACCCAGAGATTATTGTCTTCCTTGTTGGTTTAACTCTGGTAGGAGCACTGGGCCAGATGTTTATTTTCTATATGGTAAGCGTTATCACAGAATACACAACAGTACAAGTATAGAAGATACACTCCGCAATATCAATTAAAGAAATAGAGACTCTTGTTGAGATGGAGTTAGGTGCAATTCAGATCGTACGGCGCTAATTTAATTACAGTTATAGTCACCTAAGAGTTTTAACATTGAAAATATGCCAATAAAACAATTATAATTAATTTAAAAAATAAATATGTTTTGGTAGGTATATTATTAGTTTATTGACATACTAGCGACCCGACCCGGCTTCGCACGGGTGCAATACTGATGTATCATACATATAAACCTTCCTCTTAAATCACTCTATCTATTAAAAAAACTGCATCAAAATCTGTTGCGTAGTTTTAAAGATCTAAGCATACATAGGGACTGACAGACAGATTTTTGCAATGTTTGCATGCGTCTGGCAATTTTAAAATCCCGACTAAATCGTCTGGCTTATTATTGTTTATATGTTTTTTTTTTAATATTAAACTACAACATATAAAAATTTCATATTGCCTCAAATATATTATTAAACAAAAAAAAATAGTCTTAGCCCCGCTACTCACTAGCCAGGTCTGCAGTTCCGTGTTAGGGTATAATAGGAGCGGTATGTTACAAGTTTTCAGCTTGCTTCAAATACTCAAATATCTACCTAAAACTTGGTATCAGCTCACCTAGTATAATACCAAGTGCCTATGACTCATTAAATAAAAGTGACCCATTTGTTTTTGTGCCACTTTCAAAGTAATGTTGCGGCAAGTTCGATGTCTTATTATTTTTAATGCAATTGACAAAATTTAAAATTCGTTACACCCTGCAGCAAATTGAATTCTGATCCCAAAATTATTTTTATCTTTGCAGGCAATTTAAAAAAAAACTGGATAATGCTTGATGTTGTCATCGTTACGGTGAACTGAAATATTACCTTTGCCTATATAAAATTTAAAACTATTAAAACATTCTTCATTTGGCAACACTACTCACACGCGTTTGACATTAGCTGAGATTAGTTTTCTTTATAAATTTTTAACTTTGACCAAGAAATTTCGTCAAACAACCGTAACAATTAAGTCATACGGCACTTACGTCTATTTAGAATGAGCCACACTAACATATTTTTGTTTAGTATAAAAAACTTTGTATTTCGAACAAAGAAAAAATATACCCACCTTAATTTTTGATCTAGTTTCACAAAAAAATATAAAAAATACTTTAAAAAAATTGAAATGTTGTCAATTGAAGTATAGGTACATTGATCGATAGTACTACCAAGAATATATAACTTCGCGGAGCAATGGCTACAGAATCACGGTGTATTGTCATTATTTTTTTTTAAATTATATATCTGCACTAGTTAATTAGTTACATCTGTTTCTATGGAACCTTAAAATTATACAGACTCAGATTGATGAAAAGATTCCGTCTTTGAGCTTCTTATAATGCATACAGTGAGAGGTCTCATTTACATACATACATAAGCTCACGCCTATTTCCCAGCGGGGTAGGCAGAGACAATGGACTTCCACTTGCTACGATCCCTACACACATCTTTCGCTTCATTCACTTTATAACATTCTTTCTATCATTTATCTACATATAAGACTAAATTAGTGCATTGTAACATTTCAGGTGGCTGACTACGGTCCGTTACAATGTTCGATTGTAACTACAACTAGAAAGTTCTTCACTGTACTCGCCTCTGTCATAATATTTGGAAACGTGTTACTACCGCGGCAGTGGTTGGGAGCTGTTTTAGTATTTACAGGTAACTATTTTATACACATTTATTCAACATCTTTCCGGCAAGCCGACATCTTCTTGGACATATCGTGGATATCCTGAGAACTACGCCATAAAATTTGACCTCCACTATCTCCACTCCATCACGATTCAAATAAAGCAGCAGTATTTAACTTCTTCGGTAGCAAGACGTTATAAGAGTTTTTCTTATAGTATGTCGTCGATAGTTCAGAAGGCTGAATGTAGGTAATGGCTTGGAGTTGCGGTAGACTTGCTGGGATCCGATGCAACTGTTGCGAGTAGAAGTACATCATCGTAAGCATCGTAGTTATTGATCGCACACAGTGTTCATTTCTTTAAACGTAACAAGACATTTACTCAGTACTTATGCGTTATTTTAAAGTATAGTTGTTGTACCTACTGTACAATTAATACTTAATAAAGACCTCCCAGAGACCTCTAGAATGTAATAATTAAAGAGGAATTAAATGAAAAACCTTTTTTTTTGTCAGCTTATCACCCGATTACAAATTGCAATAGGGTTCTGTTAATTAAATAACTATTTCACCATCCACGTCCGCAAAACGAGGCACCTCTTTTATTACACTTCAAGATATGAATTAGTGAATAGATAAATATATACTTGTTTAATCCCCTACCATCTCAACATAAATTGCATTGACCTTAGCTTAGAAAGTAACTAAATTAACTTAATATAGGGACGTTAATCATAATTACAGCATAGTGTGCATGAACTTCCTTTAAATAGGTATGATAAATATACACGGTATATTAATAGCACAGGCTTATACAGTGAATTCCTTTGCTTATTAGGGTTACAAAAAATACTAAGACAGAGAGAGAGATTAATATTTATTTTGACCTAAAACTATCTAACCAAGCGTAGTTTTAAATACAATAAAGTACAGGTAGATTACTACCAAAACTTAATGAAATAATGAAATTTATTCAGCACTTAGGTATTACATACACTTGTACTTGTCAAAATTACACAGTATAAGACTAAATCTAACAAAAGTATCACTTAAGTAGCTAAAATTACTTATTTTCTGGAAACCGAGCAGATCCCAGAAAACATCTGTTCTAATAATTAAATCGAATTCGCAAGGAATATAGAAGTAAGGATCAGCTAGACAAATATTACTAGGAATATTGACATGATTAATATCTAGCTGTCCTCTGGGCAACGTGACCGTAACGGGCGCGACGGTAAGATAAAACAACTAATATTAGTAGAATAGTTCTCATATAAAGATTTGATAGGCACACAACACATCTTATTAACTGGAGATAGTGATTGGTTTATCACTGACCCATTGTCACTAACAGTTGGTAAGTCTGACAATTTATACATGTTTTCTATTATAAAACATGAAGTGCTACCACTATCTAGAATAGCTATTCGTTGGTTGAGCTCTACCAACGAATTCTGTTGTGTTCAAGACAGATAGTGATAGGTGTGTTTTATCTACCACACAGACCATTATGTAATCAATCTGAAAAAGTTAGGTTTCATCTTAAATTGTTTTAAAATTTACTCAAACGTTCTCGAGTCCATTGGTTCTTTTTACTTGGAGGGGCATGCGACGTTTATAATGTCGTACCAAAAGCATAGAACACAAAATCAAGATCAGGCTTTAGCGTCAGTCACAAATGATAACGTAAGTCTCAATATCAAGTATCTCCTTGGATCAGTATACCTTTACACATATAAACAATGCTATGCTGCCAGTCACATGGCAAACAATAGTCATCTATCTATATAGGATCTTACACAAATATTATTAGTCCGACGTGGCCACGAAATCACCTACTAGACTTAAAGTGTCACCTCTACGGCTACAATTTAGTTAATAAATTATACAAACTTCATGTAAACCTTTAAATGAATATCATTGATTAGTTTTTACTTTTTTAATTTCCAGGTTTGTTCCTCGATATGTTCTACAGCAAAGGCAAGAGTTCTGCCAAGCGTGCGACCGACAAATGATGTTCAACCATAAGTAGAAGGCGAATATAAATGTAGTTACCATGTTGACGTAATAATGTATGTAACTAAATATAACTGTAATATACATTTTAAACTAAACTCCTTTTATACTTAACTATTTCACTTGTATGGGTTTAACT
This sequence comes from Nycteola revayana, assembly GCA_947037095.2. Taxonomy (NCBI): domain Eukaryota; kingdom Metazoa; phylum Arthropoda; class Insecta; order Lepidoptera; family Nolidae; genus Nycteola; species Nycteola revayana. The sequence continues at coordinate 11,393,447 of OX344842.1, read as the reverse complement.
TATATGGATGTAAAGAAATATGTAATACTAGCTCATGCCCGCGACTTCTTCCGTGTGGTTTTTGTTATTTATTCGATAAACATTTTTAACGTGTACAAATAGACATTCTGTGATTAACAGTATTTAAAATGTTGACCGGGGATGCAAGGTACCACCATGCAAAATTTTATTTAAATCTGCCCAACAGTTTTGGAGATTAACCCCGCACAAACAAACAGAGAAAAAACATAAAAAAAATCTGGTTGTGTCCAACATCCCCCTGACTCGGTTTTTAGCGATTTTTTACTAAGTACAGACAATAGACCTCTGCAGTTTTATTATATGTATAGATATATAGATACTCTTGTCAAATATACATTAAATTACCGTAGCCCAATGGTTAGGGCGTCGGACTTGTGATCTTGTGGTCGCCGCACAGTGTTTTATAAAGCCCGATTTTCGGACATCCCTTTTTTATTGAAAAACCTGACAGAAATGATCATTTAAATGCAAGATTTCTAATCCCCATTTAGCTACCAAGTCTAGTTTCCAAGTTATAATTTTTTGAAAATCGCAATTTTTCCATCCGGGTATTAAGAAAAAAAATAATTACGATTAAACTAAGCATGATACGAAATAATTATGTTAGATACATTGATGGAGTATTTTATGCCAAATATTTTAGTCCGTAAATGAACCTCGCACCATTGTTAGATCGAGATTTATACGAGTTTTTCGGTTTTTCTTATTTTTCTCGAAAATTCCGCTGTTTCGGGAAAAGTTATATATTCAGAAATAATTCTATTTACTACCCCAATACACCACATAAGTTAGACATCCCAAATCCATGGAACTTAGAAGTAATTTTAATTTAACTATTTTTGTTAGGGTTGTCATTTTTTCATCCATATTGTGTGGATCAAATTTTTCGTAAATGTAAAAGAATGACAAACAGAAAGTGAACTAGTTTACTGGCAGCCTACCGAGACCTAAAAATATTTATTTATTAATTATTATTTGTTAAAATCTCTATACACAATCAAAAAAACATAATATTAAAAGTCCCCTTCAGGTTTACTACATTTGTTTGTTTGTTGGTAGACCTCGAAATAAATAGCAAATCAACTTCATATTATTAAAAAGTTAGGATTTCATGCTTTTTCAAATTTAGTTAGTTTCAAATTTATTTCTGATTTCCGATTATTTATCAAATTGTACATACGTCAAACATCATTCTCTGTGTATGTGGCTACCGTGCCACTAAACAGATATACGCAATAGACAAACGAAAACAACATAAGCCAGAAGGCATAAATATGCCTTTTAACGTACATTGATGAATTATATTTTAAAATCGTTGTAGTTTCCAAGTTCCATGGAATTGGAATGTGAAATTTTTGTGGTGTGTTGGCGAAGTTATCGAAATCATCTTCTTCTTCTATATATATAAAAGAAAGTCGTGTTTGTTACAACACTTATAACTCGAGAACGGCTGGACCGATTGCCATGGTTTTTGATTTGTTGGATTTGTTTCCGTCCCGAATAGCAGAATACATTTTAAAAACAAAAGAAAGTCGTGTTAGTTACACTATTTATAACTCAAGAACGGCTGAACCGATTTGGCTGAAAATTGGTAGGGAGGTAGCTAAGAACTGGGAGAAGGACATAGGATACTTTTGGGTAGGGGTAGGGTAGGGTAGGGTAGGGTAGGATAGGGTAGGGGTATGGTAGGGGTAGGGTAGGGGTAGGTGTAGGGTAGGGTAAGGGTAGGGTAGGGCAGGGGTAGGGTATAAAAGTCCACCCGTGCGAAGCCGGGGCGGGCCGCTAGTTTCAGTATAAATAACTTTTCCCGAAATGGCGGAATTTTCGAGAAAATTAAGAAAAACTGGAATCCGCAAACCTGTTATATATCTGGATCTACAAAAGTTACGAGGTTCATTTATACACTAAAATACTCGGCATAAGATGCGCCATCAATGTATCTGACATCGATGTTTCTATCACGCTTAGTTTAAATGTAATTAATTTTTTTCTGAAAGTCGAAACAGAAATTGATCGATTTTCAAAAAATTATAACTCAGAAACTAGGCTTGGTAGCTAAATGGGGATTCGAAATCTTGCATTTAAATGATCATTTCTGTCAGGTTTTTCAATAAAAAAGGGATGTCCGAAAATCGGGCTTTATAAAACACTGTGCGCCGGTTCGATCCCCACCCATTGCACTACCGACGTGAACCCACTCGTAACACAAGAATTTTAGCTTATCACAAGGGGTTAACAAAAATACTAGAAGAAAGCAAAAACTATGCTAGTAATGTTTATAAAATAATCTACATAGTATACCTACCATAATTCACTTTGCTTTTGTTGCTACTACCGAAATATCTGTGTGCACCTTGATTCTTTATACGTTGCTAATAAATAGTAGAACGATTTACCGTCAGTATTACTAATAAAACGTAATATAACATTTAACAAAGAAAAATGTAGAGGTAAAAGAATCTCTCGCGTGAAGGGTATTAAAAAATTAAATATTATGTAGTAAAGCATTTAGCTGAGTGCAACCAGCAAACATTCCAGTGTATTTGATTTGAAAACATGTTTTGCAAAAAGTAAACGATTGTAATAATGAGGCGTGGGCATGGCATGCAACCCATACTCCGTATAATAAAAGTTATATTCAATTTAAAATGAGATTAACAGGGTCCTTGTACTTAATACAATCGCTATTTGTTTGAGAAGTGTCTGATCAAAAATCAATATTTCCCATTCAATTAAGTTCTGTAAAAAAACGAAAAAACTTATTACAAAACGCATTGTTGAAATGAAATTATTGGTTTTTTATCCGATTTAGATATATCTTGGAGCTTTTTATCATAGAAATAATAATTTTCAAAGCAAAACGAACGATTTATTATTAAATTTTAATAGTTTGACACAATCCTAACAAAAAGTATTTATGAAAGAAAAAAAAAAAATTTGATCAGACACTTTCATTTGTTAATGTACATCTTTGTCTAATATGTTAAACATTGGTTGTTTAAATCAATCTTAAGTGTATTCTAGGCAAGAGCGAGTTGAGCCAAAATGTCTCACGGGTAGGTAGGGTTTCATTAAATGTTACGTACATACGGTTTAGCCAAAAAGTTGCTATAAACCTTACATCATTAATGAACAGCTTCTTATATATTTAACCCAAAGTTAGCATAGAAAGTTTTTTAGTTACATAAGTAGCAAATACATTTATATTCGTTGTAATATTATTAGACTAATATGTAAATTAGAAAATTATTTTATACAAAGTGGGTAATTTATTTATACATTATACACTGCTGTCATTTGACTTGACACCATCAAGGGATATGCTGTGGGGAGTACAAAGCGTAAAATATCCACTGTCCAATGATTTTAAGTTCTATTGTAATAATTAATAGTTAATCGGGTTGACTAGAAATACACAGGGAATGGGAAGATCGAAAAGTTGTTATTACAGCTAGAATAAACTTACCATATTCAGCATATAAGATTGTTTATATATTATTTATAGATTCTATACTTATAGTGAAACGTTATATGGTATTGATGTTTTTTAATTACAACCCATAATACAGGAATATCTCTATTCTCTCTTAATTATATTAGTGTAGATAAACTTCCTCAAAAAAGAGATTTCAAATTTAAATTGAGAAAAGAATAATGAAAACAAAGTTTTTCCTTGATGTATACGTGTCACAAAAACGCAAACATGTTTCATTTAATTCTGTCGTATTTGTGTATACACGACAGGTCTTAAACTATCAATTTGCCAACAATAAAATATAATATATTTTATGGTTGGTCAATGTAGACTTTATTTATCTATGGTTGTCTTCCATAATTATTTATTAGTTAATTGTACGTTATATATTTATACATTATTTAAATTACTCTCTATTCCATTCATATAGGTCTAAGACCTTTGTGTAAGTTATCCTAAACATTAGATTACAATAGATCATATTCACGTGTCAACTTAGTTTTTTGCTCTTAGTAGAAAGTGCTATGTTTATGCAGAATGTATACTCCATTCTCCATCACACTTAAAGTAAATAATTTATAAATTTAATTGTCAAAAATAGCTCAAAGGTGGGTTTTTAAAAATAAATAGTTGTTACTATTATTGACTGCCCAACTCTGAGAAGAACTGACAGGGCATTCAGAAGATAGATAGATAAACGATACACTCTTTATTGTACACGAATAAGAACAGAAACTAACAAACTAAATGCTATACAGAGAATAATCTTCTTTTATCAGCATAATTTTATAAAATGATTGTAACATTAATTCATTGTACTGTATCGTAATTTTAGAGTAATGTTGTCAGTATATTTTTTACACAATTTTGTGATGACAGTTTTAAACTTGTTATTGAGATAGCTCTGTATTACTACCTATATTTCAAGCCTTGTGATCAGCTCCTTATTTTATGAATATGAATATGAAGCGAATCGTAAGTTGATCAACATCCGTGCCACTCACATTGTTAAATTTTGTTGCCAGTTTCAATGAATGTGCATAATTATTTACTTAATTGTTATGACACTTGACATAACCTAACCAAACGAGACTATGCTACGGTCAACCGGGGTTTATTTGACATTCAGGGTAACATTGGCCGTGTAAATGTACTCGTATTTGATGGTCGGAGGATCTTATTACTAAATTCACCAGCTTTAGTTTCTGGAGCACATTTCCTCATGCCATTTTGGCGTTTTGTCTCCCTTCAGATTATGTTTCACCATCACTGTCAAAGTTACCCTGAATGCCAAATTAAACCCAGTCTACGGTACTGTTGTAAAAAAAATCAACTTCAGTAAGTCCTTCAACTACAGCGCACCTATCATGTTGTTTCATTACCACCTTAAGGTCGACTGGCAGATAATGCCTACTAAGGCATTAAGGCTGCGTTTCCACAGAAGCTGAGCTGCGAGAAGGTTTAGGTTATTTTTTACTAACCAACCGAAACCTTGTTAGTTTATCAACTAACTAGTAAGTTGTTCAAATTACGATTCTTATTATTTTCCGGTGACACATGTTGCTAATGTTGCTATTGAAGACGTGACGTAAATATTTTATATGAAACTGTACTGTGTGAGCAAAGCTAAACTAAAGCAACTGGTACTAAAAGCTATAAAATGAAAACTGTTTTCCACAATCAATGTAAAGATGAGTAAATAACGAATAAATTTTTAATATTCATAATGTTTATTAATGTTTTTTTTAATCAAACAAATGTATTGTAATATATTATTAATTTAAAAGAAATATATTGGCACTATTTTAGATTATTAAGTATATAATGTATATGTATTATATACTAACTATTTGTCTAAATCATTGAAAAAGCAGGTATGACACATGAATTATGCTTTTATGTTGTATTTTAATATACGAGCTGCATGAAGGGCAGCTGCAACATTGTATATTTTTAAAGCACAAAGCCAATGCGGTTGGCTATAGTTTCATTTAAGAAGCCCAATAATTTTAGTCTTAGGTACCGAAGGCACAGGCAATTCGGTCAAGCAATTGTTCGTACTATAACTAAACTATATTTTATGTTTTCATAATAATAGTATTATTTGAGTTCATACAACGATACGAAGCTTTTGATATATTATATACATTCCAGCGCTTAAATTATAGTTATTATTATCAAAATTGGCGCCAATAAAAAAATGGTATCTAGCTTAATTTTATTTGTAAACATACCAATTCCCATGACAATTAATACTTTATCTCATTATGCCTTGTGCATTATTTTAGCCACTCTCTAAAATAATTTTGTACCTATACTAATAATTGAACATGGCACGATTATAAATATTATTATATAAATTTTAATGTGAACTAAGCGTTTAGTAAATTTAAAACATAAGATATAGGTACTTTGTTTGTTTAGGCAGTGTTCATATGTACACGATTATATTCAGTAACGCGAAGGCGTACGTGTATGCTACGCTCCTTCATGTTGAATTGTACCATATGATACAATCAATGAAAAACGCCCAATGAAACGGTGACGTACGTAGCGTATGAAATTATTTCGACGTTGATTGGCTCGCACAAGCGATTGTCATGCATTTTATATAATATGCCTGTAGCGGTTACCCGTGATCGTTGGAACAGTACGTAAATATGATTTCTTTTTTTACTCAACCATACAATTTTGAAATTATAATTCACGTATTTGAGTTAGATAAACATAAATCACAAACAACATGCTTTATCACCGCGATAAATCAATAAAACCCTTTTGTTGCATCGACATTCTAGAACTCATTTAAAGTTTCATAGGTATTGAAATCATATTTACGTTCATAGTTTTGTTCAATCCATAGACCGTGCCAAAACATGAATTATCGTAGATACTATAATTATATCAAGGATATTTTCATGTGAAATGATGTATGTAATATTTTATTTTATTTTCACAGTAATTTAAGAAAATGTTGTATTTACAATATATATATTTAATAAAGTACCTTTGGTTTTAATTTTCCTAAAAAAATGCTGAAACATTTTTTTCTAAAATAGGTAATGCTAAAATAATAATAAATGATAATATTTTTTATTAATTATTATTTATACGACTAACAGAGAACAATGCCTCCTCCTGGGAGGTAAATCAAAGGGTAGGTAGCTAAATCTAATTGGTTTCAATACTTTTAAGTAGGTACCATATCTTTTACTAATATATAAAGCGGAAAAGTTTGTTTGTTTGCTTAAACACGATAATCTCAGGAACTACTGGTCCGATGTGAAAAATTCTTTCAGTGTTAGTGTGTTTTCATTTATCGAAGATGGCTATAATATGCTTTATTTAATAAAGTTTTCACCGTAACGGCAGATATGGAAGTGAACCCGCACGTAAAAAGCTAGTATTAAATATTCTTAATTTACATTGAGATAAGTAGTAGGTAGGTACAGTCAGCATCAAAAGTTGATGACATTTAGATTTTCAAAATCGCTGCACACCGTTTTATACCTAAATCGCTCAACATGACAAGCGCCAGAAATGAATGACTAACATAAAAAGCTATAAGTAGGTGACCATCACTTTTCAAAAGTCGCTAAACTAATATTAACTATTTTTATGACTATTAATTTAAGTTGTAATTCTCGTATTGATATAAGTTGTTTGTGTATCTTACTACGCTAATCATATATACGCTATAAAATACATAATCTTAAAAATATAAAAAGGGGTGGGATCCTGGTGTCCTGAAACACAGGCCTAGAGCCTAGCTTAGGCACCAGTCTCCTACAATATATATTATGTACTTACCAGAATTATGTATACCTATAAACTGTATGTTAATACCTGTATATTGTAGTGAGAAAATAAATGATTTATTATTATTAATAATTAATACTTTGATTTTGCTGTCTGTGTCGTTGTCAACACTAGATGTTAAGTGACAGCTGCGTTTCGATTCACGCTTAGTTAATGTGTATCTGATTTGTGTTTTGGTTTTTGGTCACGCTACGTATCCAAAACTAAGTAATGTTCAGTAACTTTTGTTATATTATTAGGGTTTAGTTATTTTTGGACATTGCCGTGATTAAGTTAACCAAAACAAGCATTTTACATTGTTCAGTGACTTTTGAAAAATTGAGTGTTATGATGTTTTCGGATATTATAACGATCAGCAATTTTTGACAAAATGGTATTTGACAAATTATTATTATGGTACCTTTGACGAGTAGTGTTCAGCTTATTTTGAACTTTAATGACGTTCATTCAATACTGGCGCCTATTTTGTTGAGCGATTTATGGGTGATATAATGTACAGTGATTTTGAAAATCTGAATGTGGTAATCGACTTTTGATGCTGACTGTACTATATCAGTTGATATCAGTGTTAATCAACCCGTTTTTTCGAACATGCGTATGAGCTTGTATGATATGATGGTGTGAATTAAATAAGGTAGAGAAGTTCATTGTGTTTTCTCATTTGCGCGCCATCACATTGTCAAATGATTTGTAAAATTACCGAATCATTGTGATTGCATTACACAAGGTAGATATGGAGCCGAATATTGGTACATATTAGTCATATGTTTGTGTAGCGGGCTATTGATGGGTAGGTATGTACAATGAAACCTTTGTGACTGGCAAAGATCTGGCCGTACACGTAGTGTTCGTACAAAAAAGGCGATCAAAGCAGTAAGGGAAAGAATTGGAAGAAATCCTGCCCGAAAGCAAAAGATTTTATATAGGGAGATGAAGAAAGCATCTGGAATCATTTCGCGTATTTTAAAAGATGACTAAGAACTTGCAGCCCATAAAAGAAGCACTGCTAATCTATAAAAAAATTGGGTGGTAAAATCGAAACATCTACTTAAGCGGTACCTACGCAAAAGGAGGTTACAGAATTTTTTTGTTTACGGATGAGATTTTTTTTACTATCGATATATTATCGAACAAAATGTCCGTGCTTATGCTCAAAGCTTTAAAGAAGCTTCCCAATTAGTCGACAGAGTACAACGTGGGTATTATCCGACTTCAGCGATAGTTTGGTGTGGTGTTAGCTATGAAGGTGTGACAGCCATATTTTTGTGAAAAATATATCAAAACATCGGAACATCACAAGATACCATTCTAGAGAGAGTGGTAATGCCTCTTAATAACAACATGTTCAATACCCAAGACCGACCCTTTCAGCAAGACTCAGCGCCGGGTCATAAAGCTCGATCCACTTAATCTTGGTTAGAAATGAACGTTTCGGACTTCTTCAAAGAAGAAGATTATCCGTTATCTAGACCTGATCTTAATCCGCTTGATTATGATTTATGGTCAGTTTTAGAGAGTATGGCTTGCTCTAAACGCCATGATAATTTGTAGTCCCTAAAGCAATCAACGATTGGCAATGAAGAATTTTCAGTTCACTATTGTTTAACAAAAAACGTATAGTGCAGTCATTGAAGCGTTATTGGTCCGAATTTTTTTACTGTTAAGTGTAAGTAAGTAAAATTTCATGCATATCGGTTATTTGCATGAAATTTTGGAATTAGGTTCATCTTACCCTTAACTTCAATAGTGAAAATAATCTGAACTCCGCACCCACCCTGGGGGAGGTTGCCACCCCACCTTCTCGTTGGTGTACTTATGGGTTTTTTGAAAAACTTTATAGAACATTTTTGTCTTGAAATTAGACCTTCTATCGATATCCGAGGTAATTTTGAAAAAAAAAAAAAACACCAACGAGAAGGGGTGTCAAACTCGGTGGGTGCGGAGTTCAGATCATTTTCACTTTTGAAGTAAAGGGCAAGATGAACCTAATTCCAAAATTTCATGCAAACCGGTTCACATTAAAAAAATCGGAGGTTACACCCTATTTGTCGCTTCAATGACTGCACTAGTATGACAAAAGATCATTTAACAAACAACGTTTGAAAAATTATTAGTTTGACAAACTTTCATTTCGCAAACATGTTAGGTACTTTAAAAACAATCATTTGACATAATACAGGTTTCGCAAATGTTTTACTTAGAAAATAATTAAACTGTTAAAATTTTATTTGAATAATAATCACATGACTAAATAATTCGTTTGCAAAATTGGTGATTGTACAAAAAGTTAGAAGATACATTATTAGTTTTTTAAAATAACTAATTCCTAACCAATACTTAAGCTTGCGATCAAATTTTGAAAATATTAAATTGCATGGTTGCAATTTTCATCTTGGACAGATTATTTATAGGCAAGTAATAATTTTGTATTAATACAAATTCCATAGAAACATGAAGTCTTTTAAAAAAAATACACACTGCCTGAATTAAGCGGAATACAGTCCCACCAAATTATATCTGTGAAATGCCAAAAGTAGGAACTACGGCCGCCATGTTGAAATGTCATTCAATTGTCAGTATCTACTACATTCGGGTTCTCTGTGATTTCTGTTGCTAAATTGCTATATTTACAACGTTAATTATGCCGAAAGCGATTAAAAGTGATGCTCAAAGCATTATTCTAAAGGTTAAATTCTTTTTTGAAGAAGAAGCTCGGGCGGAGGCTCCGATTATACCATTTAATCAAATATACAAACGAATTTCGGCAGCTACAGGTTAATGTGCCCAACTTTCTTTTTGTAAATTTCCCGATATTTATGAATTTGATTGATGTAAGAGTCAACTAACCCGCAACAAGAAATAGATACATATCTACTGATATTTACTTTTAATATTGCCACTATTCATTCGTACCTACTTACATATAGCAAACATTGTGTGTGTGACGTTAAGGGGTTGATGACGATAATGTGTTATTTATTTCAGGTGTGAGTCAAGGGCTCATATCTAAAATAGTAAAAGAAGGGCATGTAGCAGAAGAGACTGGTACAAAAATTCGGACCCCAGGCAAGGAGAGCCAGCTTAAAACGGGATTTATACATGTTGATGATTTTGACATGGGAGTTATTCGAAGAAAAGTTCATGAGTTTTATTCCAATAAAAAGGAGCTACCAACTATCAAGAAGCTTCTAGAGGTCTTAAAGACAGAAATTAATTACACAGGACAAAGAGAAAGTCTTCGAAAACTGCTTCACAAGATGGGTTTTCGTTTTAAAAAGTCTCAGAGTAACCGTAAGTTACTAATGGAGCGTAATGAAGTATCAGCTTGGAGAGCAAAGTACTTGCATGCAGTGGAAAAAAATAATAAAGGTCCACAACCTCAGCCGCCTTTAGACGAGACATATATTCACTCATCGCATACATCAGGCAAATGTTGGCAAGGAGAGGGTGTAGACGGAGTATTAGAGCCTGTATCAAAAGGACAAAGGTATATTATTGTACACGCAGAAGGGGACACTGGATTTGTTAATAATGCACTTCTCGTTTTCAAGTCTAATACTAAAAGTGGTGATTATCACGATGAAATGAACACTACTAATTTTAAAAAGTGGGTTATTGAAAATCTGGTGCCTAACTTACAGCAGCCATCAATAATTGTAATGGATAATGCTCCCTATCACCGTGTTTGCATAAATAAGGCTCCAAATACGAATTCTTTAAAAAGAGATATGCAACTATGGTTGACACAAAATAATGTCGACTATGGAGAAGAGTTCACAAAACCTCAGCTGTTAGAAATAATAAAAAGAAACAAGCATGAACCTGAATATGAAATTGCAAAAATATTAGAACAAAATGGACACAAATGCTTGTAGTTACCTCCCTATCACTGTGATCTTAACCCCATTGAATTCATTTGGAGCACAATGAAAAGAAAAGTAGCTGAAGTAAATATTGACCATAAAAATGCTGAGATTCCCCGCCTGGTTCAAGAAGCCTTTGAAACCATTACAGTTAATGAGTGGGCACAGCATTGCAAACATGTTCACAAGTTAGAAGAAGAATATTTGAAACAAGATTCGTATTTGGATAAGCCTTTTATAATAGAAGTAAGAAGTGACACAGAAACAGAAAGTGATAGTGATGATGATGATGGTTGCATGGAAATAGGAGGTATATTTCCTCACAGCCTGGATGAAGTTGGGCGTGCAGGTTGTTCAAAAGACCATAATTATTGTAAACCTGGTTTCAATAAATGAATTATTCTAAAACTCATGTTTTATTATATCCAATTGCTAGGTCAGCTCCTGTATCTATCCTGTAGATATGAAACTAGCCGACCGCCAGCGACCTCGTCCACTGACAACTTTGTCTGCCCTGTCCCGTCGCTCCTATTGGTTGCAGCGTGATGTTATATAGCCTAAAGCCTTCCTCTAAAAATGGACTGTCCAACAGCAGCTAACATGAATTTTAGGTTACAGTTACAGGTTATCTACCCCTAATCAATTCATCTTTGCCATTTTTTCGAATATTTTTTACACACTTAATGAATGTATTAATGTATAGACATAGATAATAAAGTACTGATTATATAGATTACCTTAATAACGTATCTAATTTATTACTACGCTAAATACTAGGCAAATATGCCCAATTCTGGGAAATCTATATTAACTTGCAACACTATGTCGATGGTGTCGCCGCCACTCAGTTCACAGATAAGTTGGTGGGACTGTAAGTAGAATTAAAGACGTGAGTTGATGAAGGTGATATGTCGCATTTTTGAGGTTTTGTGTTTTTTTGCATAGAAGAGCTTGAAATGTCGATGACTACAGACTACTGGCCTTAAACCGTCGATTTAAAGCTTATTTTTCAAAATAATATGTTGAAAAAGGTGTTATGTACAGTTAACTTTGAAAATGGCACTGGATGAAAGAGATATGGGCCCATATCACCTTCTTCCAGATAAATAAAGTAAAGACTTTGTTTTTCTTTCATGGAAGAAAGTGATATGTACGTACATAACACCTTCTTCCACTCAGCTTACGACGGTTGAAAGACGCGATGTCACTTTTTCGTGAATGAAGGTGTTACGTGACATGCATATCACATATTTATTCACGACATTTAGTTATTTTAATTCTCATTCTGTCACATTATCGCGCATGTTTAGGGTTCCGTACCCGAAGGGTAAAAACGGGACCCTGTTTCTAAGACTTTGCTGTCTATTTGTCTGTCACAAGGCTGTATCTCAAGAACCGCGATAGCTAGACAGTTGAAATGTTAAGAAATGATGTATTACTGTTGCCGCTTTAACAAAAAATACTAAAAAATATTGTTAAAATACTGCTGATGGTCACCCAGTAATGGAAAAAAAATCAATGATGATTACAAGGATAAGCTTAAAACATGGCGTTAAGTGTTAGTTTCTTTAAGTTAAAATTAAAAGTTAAAACATTAATAAATTTACACGACCAGGAGTAGTACAGGAGTTGAACTTGCATGTTAGGTATACTTAGCCTCTAATGCCTAGACCATTTGGCCACAGTGGAACCCAACCGGTAGTTGAAATTTATCAACCTCTTTGTAACACGTCTAACACGGTAACACGTAGATCAGATGCCATCTATCGATAATAGTTAACAAGACAAACATGTCCAAAGTTGCATTTGGAATTACATTTTTAAACGATGACACCGCCCCCGTATTTACATATTTAAATTTTAGAATATTTTGAATTGAGCCTAATATATTTAGACTACCGACAGGATTCGAACCTGCATCTTATGTATAGCCCCTAATACCTTAACCATTCGGTCATGCTAGAACATTCCTTTGGGTAGTGATGATATTTTATTTGCGGAAAGCCTTTCGATCTGTATTTCTTGTAATGTAAGTGAGCAAGCAGTACAAGGCAAAATTACCTTATTATTCTTTCTACTAGTAACCAACACGAACGTGAAGATTCTGAGATATTAATATATAAAAAACCAAAACAAATCGAAAAAACACCTTAGAAATACGCAGTAACGCTAATAAGTGCAACGTAAAAAACGGAGGAATCACTAAAGAAATTTCGAACATTTGTGGGATATACCAAATAGTGTCTAAAACAATATAATATTATATTTTATAATATTTATATTATAATTAAGACAGTACAACTTACATTCCGACTTTAACACCTAACTAAAAGTGCAGAAAAGTTGACTTTTGTTTATGGAAGAAGGAGTGTGTAGTTTTTTTAGAAGTTATATAATAAAAAATATTAATTTGTTTAATTGCTTACGTACCATTAATATTTCAGGTTGTTTACACAACTTGGCATCATAGTTTTATTAAAAAATCTGTTTCGTAGCGAATTATCTTAAAAAATAAAAGTGAAACTTTAAACTCGATTTACTCGAAATTGTGATTTTGTGACTTATCACCTTCATCCACTCACGTCTTCAATTCATTTCTGGCGCAGTCGCAGTTCTAACCTAACCTAACCATTGTTTCAGTTGACCCTACACATATTATATGAAGAAAGTAAGTCAATCCGACGAAAGTACTGAGACAGTAATTAAATTAAGAACAAATATTAAATAAATTAAAATTTTGAATCGTGTCGTATACTTTAAATATATAGGTAGGTAGGAACAACATTAACTCGACTAAAAATGCAAGAGCAACGATTCAGATGACACTGTTTGCTTGTAAATATCGATGTCACTTTGATGATTTCTATTAAATTGTATGTATTAAGTGCTATTACCAGCAATAGGGACCGATAGTGAGACATTGCATACCTACTCAAGTGAATACTTAGTCAGGTATTGTTATTGCATACCGCCGCCGCCGCGCCGTCGATACGTACGTACGTTCTAATTTTTGAGAATGCACATAGTACATCGTTAATTTTACTATTTTAATGTTGTGCGATGAAACTTCAACGTGCTTTGCCATATCTGTACTAAAATATGGTAACGCCGCGCACTTCTAACTTTAGGTCGTACGAAGTGAATCACTGATCACATAACAACACGACGTCGTATCGTTTGTTTATGATTGGTTTTTCAATTCGTTATGTCAAAGTGCAGCAGTGTTGCTACCTCGCTAACAAATATGTCACTAGAACCGGATTAAAAACTCGCTAGATAAATAATTTTTGCGGACATTTTTATAACATTTGCTAGAGTATGGAAATACACTTTGTTTGCCAATTAAAACACAAATCGTCAGATAGTAACTCGAAAAATAAAATAAAAAGTAAACTGTGTTGTTCTGGAGTCTATGTAAAATTATTATGTTATTTAACTCTCCTGAAAAGTTACAATTTCTCACAAACTAGCATTAAACAAATAAAATATATTTCTAGCATTCTTTGTAGAAAAATTGTAAAAGATGTATTAAAGATTCATTGCGAGGTCAGTTGATGTTGTCACCTACTTTGCATTAAAAATGTAATTATTTGAACAGTATTGCGCGGCTTGTAATATTAATTAATATTTTGTAAGCGTAATAAATCTATACCTATACTCATTATATAAAGAGGAAAAGTGTATATTTCGAATAAAATTAAAACTACTTAAAGTGCCATCGCATCGCGTGCGCTGCGGAAAATATGAAAATGTTCTACAATATGAAAGAACATATTGTAGCGACATCTACAGTAGCCGCATAGAAACTACAAGTGGACGAGTTGCACCGAGTGCCACCTAGCAACCCAACTAACCTATATCGCGCAATACAAGTTCGCAAGCCAATTCGAACATAATACAAGTTCCGAACAGAACAGTAAGAAATTTCCGCCGGCCGCCGGGCATACCATCTCACCTGGCAAAGAAGATCTTCATTTTCTGTGGAGGGACACCACCAACCGTTCCTCTACAATATCAATATCTATAAAAAACCACAACAATATATTGTTACGTAACTTTTTTTTTTAAGAAACTTTATCGAAATCCTGACTCTGCAAAACAGACTACGCTTTTCATTATCATCTGCTGCCCGTATAACGTCCACATGGGCCTCCTCCCGAGGGACGGTGTCTTTATGGTACTATGAACCATGTTCTTAAAAAGAAAATAAAATCCGATGTATTATTGAAAAAATATATTTATTTGAGTTAAGACTATTAATGCCTAATGTTTTAACCATATTCTTCATCATCATGATATCAGCCTGGTATCGTCGCCATTGACTACCAGCTGAACGACTAGCGACCTGCATTGACTGACTCCTTTTATGAGATCTTCGATCCATCGTGCACGCGGTCGTCCCACGCTGCACTTGCCAGTTCGTGGTCTCCACTAGAGTACCTTTTTGTTACATTGTTCTTCGAGTTGCGTGCTACCCATGGCCACTTTAGTTTAGTAATCCGTTGAACTATATTAGTGACAATTTTTCTCCTGCCTCCTTTTTTTTTTTTGATGTCCTGGGGAAATTCATTTACGCATTCCCACCGCCACCGCTGCAGCGTATTCGCGCGCTGGCAATGGGATATGTGGGACTCGCCCTCTCCATAGCGTGGTATGCTAAACTCATACCACGAGTAGAGGACTCATCTCCACTAAAACCCCCCAGACACACCTTCGATCCACCGTTGGCGGGGGCCGGGTACGTATGAGCAATCCGGTCCCCCGGCGGCACCCACGGCCAATTTCTCCTGCCTCCTAGCCTCCTAGAAATGCCAAGCCTAGTTATTTCCACAGCTCGCTAAAAGACTTTGAGCTTTCTTATGAGGCGCACAGTGAAAGATCACATCTCATAAGTCATCTCTGCTAACACACATGAATGAAATGAAAATTAATACATTTATTGATAATGTAGACGAATCGATCGTACTTATTTTAAGTTAAATACAATTATAATGAAAACAAACATGTAACAATGTAAACTAATTAGTTTACATTTTAACAATAATGTTATTAAATAAAATTTACCAATGTTGTTGTTGTTATGGCATGTGATAGCCGCTTATTATATTATAAATACAATTAAGATCAACCAGCGTGGGCTGGGATCGGGTCTGAAGTATAGAACGCGTCGCGAGCCTCGCCTTGCCAGTACGACCGAACCCTATCCTAGCTTCCTACGAGTCTTTCTCTATCTACCTACAGTGTGACACTAGGAGAAGAAAGACTATAAGAAACTCCTAGTTCATTCTTTTTCTTCATCTTTTAAAGTGTGCTAGCTAAATAATGCCAGTCTGCCGCAATGAGACATCCGCCAAACATCTCCATCATCCCTATATTCTTTAATATTATAATAGCCTCAAGTCATTTCCAAGAAACTACTAACTTGTCTTAAGTTAGTCGTTTCTTGGAAATTGTGTAAGATTCTATAAGTAACTCCCTTTAAATGCGATAGCTTTGCCAAACCATACATTCAAAAAGAATAAAAAAAGGTCCGTATGACTTGAGGCTACTAAAATATTAAAGAATATAGGGATGATGGAGATGTTTGGCGGATGTCTCATTGCGGCAGACTGGCATTCTTTGGCTAGCACACTTTAAAAGATGAAGAAAAAGAATGAACTCGGAGTTTCTTATAGTCTTTCTTCTCCGAGTGTCACACCGTATGTAGATAGAGAAAGACTCGTAGGAAGCTAGCTCACATTTAAAGGAAGTTACTTATAGAATCTTACACAATTTCCAAGAAACGACTAACTTGTCTTAGTTACTCTGTAAAAAGGTGTATAAATCTTATCTTTGTTCCTAGTATTAAAGTTATTTACGTCCTTCTTGCTAAATTTATTTATATTTTTAGGGGCGTAAACTATATTTTGGTATATGTATTAAGAAGGCATGGTATATTTATTTCTTTAAATAGACTACGAAGAGAATCACGGCTTCGCATTTTTTATAAATAGCACGTATTGCTCTCTTTTGTAATAATAATACATTGATTGACGACTTTCACTATGTTAGCTTCTAGAATACCTAGAAGCTTCTCAAACAACAAATCTATTGAAGCTTCTCAAAACGATTCGACTCAACTTGGCAACCGCCGAGTTGGATTCGACGGTTGACCTCTTTCTCTGTGTCGGCCCTACTAATTTGGACCGTATTCGTTAACAACTTCGAGAATGGAGTTCTCAACTGCTACAGAGTTGGGCACATAGTCGTTAGAAATGACTTATTTTGACCATTTTCATTCTAACTTCAACTTGTTAAAAAACTCCTTCGAGGTCATTGAGTATGTCGTCAGAAAATCGAAAGTAATAAGTATTCTCTATTTATATTAATACTGTAGCTTGCCTTTCCAGAAGCTTAAAGGCGTCTGACAGCAGTAGTAAAAAATGGTAGACAACATCTCCCTGTCTTACTCCTCTCCATAACGAAATTGACTTCGTACATTGGCCCTATACACGATCCGATATGGTGGTGTTTTTATACAGGCACTTCAATGTAGGTACCGATAGTCGATGCGACATATGCGATGAGAATAGACCTGAAACCAAAATTTCGATGGAATCAAAGGTTTTCTCATAGTCCACAAATGTAATAGCTGATCATACTCCTTGATCTTCTGTAATCTGGTCATATTAGTTAACGTTCATCATTTAGTTTTCACTTTGGCTAAGAACAAATCACCAACAATTGAACAACTTAGATATCGACAAAAGGAACTAGAGAAAGCACAAGCGCAACACGAGAAAGTAACTATGATCATATACACCAATACATAAACGAAAAGAAATTTACTTTTTTATTTATCGTTTTCGCGTTTAAATTAAAAAAACGATAACACAGCACTTTGTTATGTAGCATGACTACGCAAAAAAGAAGAGTAATGAAGATAAACAGGCCTTTGTGGGTGGCGGAATGGCAACGTCACATTAGCAAGCTGCTCACTGTGGTTCATTGTATCTGCCTCGTTCATTGATGGACACCCTACCCAAGGCAGCATACTGTGAACAGTGCTGCCGCCTCAGCGATTTTGTCACTAGATCTAGTGGTTTTCATAGTTGAACAGCGATTTTATAATATCTTTGCTCGCTATAAAATATTTTAGTGACTTTCAGTGATAATTAAGCTATCGAACAATTTTGATGATTTTTACAACTTAATCCCCGCCGTAACAATTTCCATATTATTACTTATTTATTACCCACATTTTGAGACATCGCAGCTTTTGATCTGTGGTGACTGTTTTCGTCGCCTACGGCAATGTACCGTATCGAGATTTGCACCTTGTAACTGTGGCACTTAGTTGGTTTGATTGAATATACTCAGTTTTTTATAACGCATATTTAATTTTTATCCAAATAAAATTATTCGTGAAGGTTAGAAATATTGTTTTTTCTTTTATATGCTTATTTTACAGCAGTGGTAATACGGATAAGATTGACAAGTTCTTTGTATCTCGCAAATAAAAATCACCACTTAAAAATAAAACATATCGTCAGCGATTTCTAATGGTTTTTTAAATGGATGTCTAAAATCTAGCGAGTTTTGATTCCGGTTCTCGTGACATATTTGTTTGCGTGGTGGCAACACTGAGCCGGTGAAAAATCGTTATTGACCTTCTTCCATCTGCGCGTCAGTCCGCGCTTGCTTGTAACAGCCTCCGCTTGCACTCTATTTGTTTTGATTTTACTGGAATAAAATATTCGGCTTTAATACAATAGGCGTTCAGTAAAGTGTTATTACCGTATTGCTTTTAGCATCAGTGTTAATCCGAGGATTTTTATCACTTGCGTCTGCTGCCAGCGCTGAACGGCGCAATCATTTTTTACCAGACTCTAGCAAAAGCTTTCAAGCTGTCTAAGATGTCGTCTAAGATTGCTGACGAGACATCAGCTGATCGTAATGTGGAGATTTGGAAGATAAAAAAGCTCATCAAGAGCTTGGAAATGGCTCGAGGGTAAGTTTTCTTTGTTTGCGATGCAGGCCTACGCATTCTGGTTGGTCGATAGAGGTGCGGGGCTACCTACGTAATTAAATATTGACTTATAGACATGTAGGTCGCCGGGGCGAGGGGGGCCGATCGTTATGCGCCGTCAGATGCAATTGCATACAAAAACGGACACTACTATTTTAACAAAGGAATTGGCAATACAGTGGCATGGGGGACTACCTATACCTACATTTAATATGTTTTTTAGAGTCAATCCATGGTTTGGCAATGCTGTTATAATTTTATGATAAGAAGCGGCTGGCGATTTTTCATTTTTGGCTTTTTGGAAAAGAAAAGCTTCCTTTTGCATTTGGAAGGGGTTTTCTACAATAATTGAGGGACATCCCCCTCACCCGCCCCCTTCCTCTTACTAAGGGCAAGGCAACCCTTTGTTTCACATGCAATAGATCATTAAAGATGGCATATGATGCATTTGATAAAGAAGCTGTTGCAACAAGCAACAGCTTTGTTTTGTTTGCTTAGATCTGCTTCTTTTTCTTTTAATCACCATAATACTAGGGTTGCTACCTGAATTCGTTTTTAGATTTTGTAATTAGCTCTGGAATAAAAGTGCTGTGCTGAATTAATTTGACAAGTACCTTTCTGCTGTGGCATTAATGAAGAAATTTTGTAGTCTTATTGAATGAAGACATCTTGCGAATTAGCTTATTTCATATTTGCCAAACTTTACGAATTTGATGCTTTGTAAAAATTCTTGCCTTAGCATTTCACCTTTCAATATGTGCGAGTTTATAGGTGTTTCATAGCTATGTGCTAATTCTATTGCTTTGCTAAAGTGAAATGGTACCTCGGGGTGATGGTGTTATGTCCTTCCCAGATAAAAATAAAAAATCATTGATATTTCTTCACTGTTTTTTATGTTGTTACCCATTTTGTTGTCAACAGCAATGGGACGTCTATGATCTCTCTGATTATCCCACCCAAAGACCAGATATCCCGTGTATCGAAGATGTTAGCAGATGAGTTTGGGACGGCTTCAAATATTAAGTCAAGGGTTAATCGCCTATCGGTGCTTGGAGCTATAACATCTGTACAGCACCGTCTAAAGCTATATACAAAAGGTAATATTTAATACTTTTAAAGATTAACAAGCAATACTTAGTGACTAGCGTTTTTCGAGCATCATCATTGTGATGACTGCGCAGCGTCAACGTGACGTTGACGCCATCAGTATTGATGGGGATGGCAAACCTTTATGTATGGACATGGAATTTTTCTAAAGAAATGTTTAGTGAAGCTACAGGCAAGCCATCAAATAATTGTGACTTTGTAGTTACTTGGACCTCCATGATGTAGCGGTATAAGTTTCACAGGTTGTGGGTTCGATCCCAAACGCCGAACAATATATCTTTGTGTAAATTCCAAGATTTCTGGGTCTGGTTGGTTGAAAGACTACCCTCCATGCCCTGCAAAACACATTTAGCCATTAATCTCAATTGTTATAACATCATCTGTCTTCCAATTGTTAAAGCAGTGTTGCCTTGTTTGTTATAATACTTGCAAAACCCCTTCCTTGGGAGGAGGCCCATGTTCATCAGTGGATGTTGATCGATCATGAATCAATCGCATTCGATCTGAAATATATTTCATAGATACGTGCCCAAAATATTGCATCAGTATTGGTTTGCCATCCCTGCGCTAGTACAAGGAATCTTATAGAACAAATCAGTCTTTTTTACTGTTTCAGATTTCTGCAGTGTTGCAGTGTTGAATATTTGATAATTCTTTTTTTATTTATAGTCCCACCCAATGGGCTCGTCATCTACTGTGGCACTATTGTCACTGAAGAAGGAAAGGAGAAGAAAGTCAATATTGACTTTGAGCCATTCAAGCCGATTAACACTTCACTTTACCTTTGTGACAACAAGTTCCATACGGAAGCTTTGACAGCACTTCTGGCTGATGATAACAAGTTTGGCTTCATTGTGATGGATGGAAATGGCGCCTTGTTTGGAACGCTGCAGGGTAACGCCCGGGAAGTATGCATTACATCTGTATCTATACTAATATATAAAGCTGAAGGGTTGGACTGTAGCCTTAAGGGCAAAGATTGAGGCTAAATGGTTTCTATGGTCAAGGTCAGCTTTATAATGCAATAAAATTAGAAAATTTTATGCTTCTGAGTTATGAGCTTTAAAATTTTTCTTGTTTTTACTCGGTATTTTCAAAATGGTAGCTAAAATGAAAATCTTTGAGGGTAAATGGTTTCTATGGTCAATGTCAGCTTTATAATACAATAAAAATCCGCCCCTAAGACTACCCACTGACTCTTTACATGAATATATTGTATTGGCTAGGTTCTCCACAAGTTCAACGTGGACTTGCCGAAGAAGCACGGCCGTGGAGGTCAGTCAGCACTGCGTTTCGCCCGCCTGCGCATGGAGAAGCGCCATAATTATGTACGAAAGGTGGCTGAGGTGGCCACCACGCTGTTTATTACCAGCGACAAGCCTAACGTCGCCGGCCTCATACTTGCTGGCTCCGCTGATTTCAAGTCAGAGCTTTCTCAGTCTGACATGTTTGATCCGGTAAGATTAACTTAATATATACACCATGACTTTAGTGAAATAATAGCAGCGTTTTACCTGTAATAAAACGCTTAAAAGGTTAGTATTTTAATACTTAATTTAATTCGATATAGCCTTTTATTTCGAATTTCGAACATTACATTGTTACACAAATACAATACAACATATTATATAGTATCTCGCATTTTGGTGTGCCTTTTGGCATAGGCCTCTTACCACTCTTCATTTTTGATTTGGTTAAATTGACGAGCATTTTATTTCAATCGGCTTCATATCACTTATCTTGTATTGCGAGGCACTACAGTTCATTTTGCCATGGACATTATCGTCCCCTCTGTCTGCTTTAGAGTAACAGTTTTGGTATGCCTATTTTAAATTTTTTATGTTATCTTTTGATAATAATATTGTTGGCAAAATTGACCTGAGAATTATTATTAGCTAAGACTAAAAAATCCAAGTGAAATAGATTTAGTGAAGTCTATATTTGGTCTACAACCTGAAATAGCATCCATGAAAAATATATCCACATTTCAATTGAACTGCTAGTAAGAAACAATCTTGTGTACCTACAGCGTCTGCAATGCAAGGTTCTGAAGCTGGTTGACGTGTCATACGGGGGAGAGAATGGCTTCAACCAAGCTATAGAGCTCGCAGCTGAATCTCTGCAGAATGTGAAGTTCATTCAGGAGAAGAAGCTGATTGGACGCTACTTCGATGAGATATCCCAGGTAAGTCTTTTATTTAAAAATACAACTTAAGTCTATCTCTCAACGATAGAAATCTTTTGGCAAAGAACCTCATATGGCCACGTAGATCCGAAATCTGAGAGGCTCGCATACTGTAAATCCCCCCGCCAAGGTCCAAGTCTCATAGGGGGCGAACTCTTGCTAAGGATGCTTAGTTTGTAGTTTATACCATTTATTTAGGCAAAATCATCATAATGGCTAACTAAGTAATATCACTTCGAAAAACAAAACAAAAAAGAAAAAAAAACTTATTACGGTTTTATTTTAGAACCTTACACTTAATCAGTTGAGATGTGACTGGTGTAGATATCTATAAGAAAGAGCTTTACTTAAGTAGTTACATTTAAGCTATAGTATAAAAGGAGACAAACCTAGATTTAATAACCTGCTATTAGCTAGTTTAACTGGCTCAATCCACTAGCACTGGGCATTAGCCATTCCATTCCTTATATTTCTTAATTATTTTATTTAGGATACTGGGAAATATTGCTTTGGCGTAGATGAAACACTGCGCGCTTTGGAGCTCGGAGCTGTCGAGACGCTCATTTGCTGGGAGAACTTGGACATACAAAGGTAATGTAGCTTATTCATTATATATGATTGGTCTCTATTTGTAATTTCCGATTGGCAGACAATAGTATTGATAGCAATTGCTTTACTTTAACCTGGGAAATATAGTATGGAGCTATAAGATGCATACCACTCACGATCTAATATCGCCGTAAGTAAGTGACAATTGCTAATAAAGTGTAATTCCATACATCAAGAACACACATACAACCCGGTCACATTATCTCGAGACCTGGTGTCGATGGCGTCACGTCGCGTCGGCGCTCTGATATGGTGCGCAAAACTAACCGTACTGACGCACCGTGGCGAGCGCGGGGAGGTGAAAGGAGAACGGGGCGGGAGGTTCGCATTCCAACGAGGTCTCGAGATAATGTGACCGGGTTGTATATATATATTATAATTACTAGCAGGCTTTTGCAGTCTACTAGAATTCTTGTTAACCCCTCGTGCTAAGCTAAAATGCTTGTGTTACGGGTGGGTTCACGTCGGTAGTGCAATGGGTGGGTTTCAAACCGGCGACCTCAAGATCACAAGTCCGCCGCCCCAGCCATTGGGCTACGGCCGCTTCACACTATATCACTACATAGTATAAAAAAAAGTCGCTTTCTCTGTCCCTATATCCCTATGTATGCTTAAATCTTTAAAACTACGCAACGGATTTTGATGCAATTTTTTAATAGATAGAGTGAAATAATGAAATAATGAATTTATTCAGCACTTAGGTATTTACATACACTTGTACTTGTCAGAATCACAATGTTACACAATTATTCTTATTCTATGAATTAAACTAGATACTTAATTAACCGGTAGCAAATTGTAGGATATTACAGACAAAGTAGTCCGTCCGTCAGCTGGTCATTAATTTCTCTACTCATAATAAGTTTAAGTTCATATTAATTATTTTAGACTTTAATGGATCAATGTAGAAAAATTTGGAAAAAAAACATACAAATAAGTGGCACACACCTGGGGGCACGCTTAAGGGGTTAGGACCACGACCCAGTGGTACCACTGAAGTGATTGAAGAGGAAGGTTTATATGTATGATACATCCGCATTGCACCCGTGCGAAGCCGGGGCGGGTCGCTGGTATGTAATACTCAATTCTACTATTGTAAACATTTCCAGGTATGTCCTGAAGTCTCACTTCTCTTCTACAGAGACTGTCTTGCATCTGACTCCGGCGCAGGAGAAGGACAAGACGCACTTCACCGATAAAGATGTGAGTAGACAAATAGTAGAATAAAAAAATGTTACTCAATAGACCACCTAATCAATAAATACGTAGCATAAATTGCCCGAGGAGTGGCCTGCTATCAGCAGAATTAGGGCAGCAGACCAGAACTGGCTTTCGTTAAGAGTGGCAGAACTGGTTGAGGTGGCAGCGTGTGTGTTCTGCGCCTCTCAGTAGATTATGAGAAGGATTTCCCTCTAAAATAGCTGAGTAATCAGGCTAGCATGCCTTAATTCAGGCTGTGGAGAACGTGCGACCGAATCCCGTAGCCCTGACAGTGTGACCGAAGAACACCGTGGGGTTTTACTGGAATAAACCTTTGTGCTATGTTACCATAAAAAAATCCCCAACGAAAAAAAAGAAAGCATAAACTGCTTGTATATTATAGTATCAATAGCTTCCCGCGCAGTTTCACGCGCGTCACTCCCGTCCCCGTAGGAATTTCATAATTAAATAATAAATATATACACTAAAATATTTTTTCAAATCGGAGCAGTAGTTCGTGAGATAAGCGCGTTCAAGAAAATATACAAACAAGCTCTTCAGCTTTTTATAATGTAAACGAAAAATATAAAATTCTAGAATGGTGTGGAGTTGGAGCTGGTGGAATGCCAGCCGCTGCTAGAGTGGATGGCTAACAGCTACAAGGCATACGGCGCTACGCTCGAGATCATCACTGACAAGAGCCAGGAGGGCAGTCAATTTGTGCGCGGATTTGGTGGAATCGGAGGTAAGCGTTCTTTTTGCAGACTACTAGTATTCTAGTTAACCCCTCGTGCTAAGCTAAAATGCTTGTGTTACGAGTGCGTTAACGTCGGTAGTGCAATGGGTAGGGTTCGAACCGGCGACCTCAAGATCACAAGTCCGACGCCCTAGCCATTGGGCTGTGGCCGCTTCATTATTCTTTCTTATTAAAAACATACTCCACAGACGATACTTGGAATGTACAAAGATTTGAGCCTGTGTAACATTTTATCGAGCTGAATGGAACAAGCCACCTGAGAGGGTGATAAAGGCATAAAGGCAAGGCCACTTTGAGTTCCTTTAAAAACAGACTTGACAGATACTTCAAATCACTAGAAACACACGCATCAACTTATTAAGCTGCTAGTGTGGTTTCTATATAATAATAATATACATTTCCTCAGATACAACCATTTATCATAACCTTAAGTGTCTCTTTACTAACATTTTATATGTGCATTTTTTCCTGCTGCTTGGATTGCAACATTGGACTTAAACGTTTTTAAATATAAAAGGTATACTGCGGTACAAAGTTGATTTTCAATCTATGCAAATGGATGAGCCGTTGGTCGATGTTAACTTGGATGATTATTAAAAGATTTATAAAATTTACGGACAGGAGAGAGAAGGAGCTGAAAAAAACTAAAAAAAAACAATTTTTAGATGTTGTATCGACTTTAAAGTCACACATACGATAGTTTTAACGTGTTGCTTGCAATCTTGATGTAAAGTAGACTGAAAATTGTCTCACGTTTTCAAGTAGTCTTTGGATTCTCGAATTATCTGAATATTGTCTCACATAATACAGTCACATATAGACTATTTTGTGAACATTTTAAATATTTTCTGGTATTATTGCGTTCGAGTAGAGTTACCTCCTCACGCTCTTTATTCACTATTTAGTACGTAAGACCCCAGTGTGTGGTGGACCACGGATATTAAGGCTGATCAGGCTGCGAGAGGACTGGTGAGGGAG
Source organism: Nycteola revayana (assembly GCA_947037095.2). Lineage (NCBI taxonomy): Eukaryota > Metazoa > Arthropoda > Insecta > Lepidoptera > Nolidae > Nycteola > Nycteola revayana. The sequence continues at coordinate 11,367,425 of OX344842.1, read as the reverse complement.
CTGCTTTTTTACGACGCGGTGTTATTTTGTCCTAACAGAGTATTAAGAAGGGTTATTATATAAGATTTTAACATTATATTGTCGTCTGTCGGTTCTATTTTAAAACCAATAAAGGCAATGACGCCAAAATTGATGTCTGAATGAATGGATGTTTCATTTATATAGTTTATTAAGTGGACTCAAATCTTTTTTTTAATGTTAATTTTTATTATTAACTTCCAACACACTTATTTATCAAGATACCTGAATCTTTATGCGTTTCTTGAGACCTCTCTCGAGTTATTGTAAGTATAAATAAAACGAGAAATAAGAAGATTCAAATGAATCTGATGATTTCTTTGCCGATGATGTGGAAAATCAATATCTATGATGACTCGTGTGCAAGAACGATACTACGAGAATTCATATCTATACTAATATGTAATGCTGAAAAGTTTATTTGTTTGTTTGGTCCGATATAAAAAGTATTAGAAAGCAATCGAGAAAGGCTACGTAAGTGTACATTTAATTATGAAGTACCTACGGGAACGGGAGTTACGCGGTTGTAATCGCGCGCGACAATTAGTATCATTATATTCTTAAACTGTATTGTGTTCACTAAAAAAAATACTTAACATACGCAATGAAGTTTCAGAGATATTTTACAGAATCGATAAATTACCCATATATAAGATACGATACTCACTGACCGGCTCGCATCGGCGCGGGCCGGTGTCATTTTGCAATGCCGTAAAGGAAATTGTAAAATGTAAGAATGAATTATAGTTCATATTTTTGTCACATTCACATTCAGCGACGACCGTACAGCTCCGAGCCGCTTGAATCGGACCCTGCAACAGATAACTGGCATGCGTTGTGTAGGGATGTGTGAGTTAAACAATGAATTATCGTATACAACTGCAATTATTTATTCATACACTCTTTAATATATAGGTTTACACACACTTACAACTAAGAAGTCCATACATACTTACACCTACACTACATCTCCCACATAAAAAAATATATATATAATGTGTACTTACATTATTATTTTTTAATATACTAAAAAAATGCACAATTTCACAATAAAATCAAACAAAATCTTACTCGTCAATGTTATTCTACATACTCGCCGGTAATTTGATGACATGTGCACATGTCTACTTTTAATATTAAAGACTTAGTTACTTAAACTAGGCAACTAATATGAACTTAAACTAAACATAATATAATTTTGTTCTATTCTTATGTACTACATCGACCTTTCCTTTCTTAATTATTTCTACATTAGGTGCTAAATCTCTTACTACCACATAAGGTCCTGAATATATAGTACTAAACTTATTACCTGTTTCTTCTTTTAACAAAATCTGATCATTTGGTTATTTAATAATAGGTTTCATATTTACGTCATAATATTGCTTTCTTAACATTTTTTGCTGAATTACATTTTTACGAGCTTCATTTTGTGTAACCTGTAGCCTATATTTTAATTCTAAGGGATAACTATCATGGTTGTAAAGTGGTTCAACAGATGTTGTTAGGTTACTAGGCAGACTACATTTTTTCCCGTATACTAAATTCAAATGGAGTGTAATTAGTAGCACTACGTACTGAGGTGTTATACGAGAAGCACCAGTAGATAACCATGAGCTCCATGTTTCGGGGAAATTGTCAGACTGGATTCTCAAAAATGCACCCAAATGCTTATGAGCATTTTCCAGCGCACCAATGCTTTCGTGGTGGTAGGCTGTAGAATTGAACTTATTTATATTTAGTAATTTACAGACCTCTGACATTGTCGAACTGATAAACTCCGATCCTCTGTCGGTTGCTATTGTTGTAGGAACACCATGCTTAAGAATAAAATTTTCAACGAAAGCTTTTGCAACTTCATTAGAACTTTTCAAAACGAGTGGACATACTATTATGTACTTTGTCAACTCACACCTGCATACCTAAAATATAAGAATAATTATACATATCTCTATCTAATGGTCCTACAATGTCTAAAAATATTTTCTAGAATGCCGTGTGGGCTGTAGTAGTTACAGCCATCGGCTCTTTTGTATACGTAGAGTACTTCTGTGTCTGACATTTATGACACTTTAAAAATAATATTTCTTTATAGTATTTAACATTCGCCTAATACCCGCGGCCACTCGTAGGCAAGAGGTGGAAGTCATTAACTATAACCCTTTTATCATCTTTATCAATTATTCTTTTAACATCCTTTAAAACACAAAGTCGTGGTCCGGACCATGTTTTATCATACTTTATTTCTGTCACCATTTTTTCTTTAAAACATTATTCGTATTATGTTTAATAAAATATATCTCCTCTATATTATTTGTGTGACAATATTCCCCGAGCTCCCTCACAAATGCGGCTGGCGTCAATTGCGATCGGGCTGTCGGGTTTATAAACAAAGTCATCTGAGATGGCACGTAACTAAATGTACCTAAACTACTTAATTGAATGTCATCATTAATCGACTTTAACCATCTGTTCCATTGTAACTTACTAATAAATCTCAATTCTATAGATTCTTTGGGTTTACTATGTGTTTCCACGACTTTCGGCTGATCAGACCGATCATTAGTGATAACCATATTATCACCCGAAGAACTGTTTCCTAACAATTTCCTTTTTTGTCCTCTCGTCATCACATTTATAACAGTTTCATGCATCTCTTTCAACTCTTTTGAAGACAAACATACTCTAGACAACGCGTCTGCAGCCGCATGACCTTTCCCTGGCCCATAATTTACCTCGTAATCATACTCATCCAAAATCAACCTAAACTTTAATAACCTACTAGATGGGTCTTTTAAATTAAACAAATAAACTAGCGGCTTGTGATCCGTAAAAATCTTAAACTTACGCCCATACAAATACGGTCGAAAATGCTTAACTCCCCATACTAAAGAAAGAAAGAAAATACATTTAATTCAGCACAACACACAAGATATTACATATAACATGTAAATGTACAAAACAAGAGACGCCTTGCATGTTCTGCCGAAAAAGTCGCCACCTCAGCATAGGCTAGGCGATACCTAGCGCTGGTTTTCAGTTGGCAACTCGAGTAGTGACCCACGGACAAGGGATGGTACACTTAAACAGTTTAGGTACAATTCATGCATATTTATAGGGCAAACTAAATAAAAAAAAAGTAATAAATGAATGGAATACGTATTATATATATATACATAGCTTAACGTCAAACGAAAATAAATATATATTAAGTATTTGTCATTAATAAACATAAATACATATTTGGTATAAAATATATATATTTTAAATAAATAAATAAACTGTAACTAATGCTATAATGATACTGCATATTCCAAAATTACACAATAAAAATTACGGCTACTTCCGGTGCAACTGTCAGCTGTGAAATATGGGTGAACTGCCGATTAATTTTATTGTCAACTCAGCATGTTTAAACGTGTGGCTCTTTACTTATTGTTAAAGCTAAACCTCAATAATCCTAAAAAAATAAATCAATAAATGTGTGTGCCTACTAAAATATAAATTAAAATAACTGGACCTAAACCCCGCGTAATTGCCCATTTGAGTATGTTTCGCCGGACCGCCTCATGTGGGCCGTGTTGAAACCGGTGGTAGAGTAACCCACTGAGTTTGTTTCTCTTCGCTCTTCGATCTTCTCAGTTGGGGCGCATTGGATCCGGTGGTAGCATTAAAGCGCGTCCGTCGTTATATGCTCATGGTCCACCCAAATAATGACAATTGTTTTGGCATAATATAGACAGAACAAGCATTTTGCCTCCTAGCGACAATATACATTAATTATAATAATTAATTTAATTATAAATAAGTAATTTGAATAGGTTTATAAATAAACAGCAAATGTAATTTAAGATAAATAATAATTAATTTTCAAATAATGTTTGACGATTTACAAGTGCCTGTAATTGGTTTACGTAAATAAAAACGTTTTTTTTTTTACAACCTTTTCGAGTACTTTCGACGTGATAGGGAGAAGACTAATAGGTCTAAGGTCTTTTACGTCTGTGACATCGGATTTCTTAGGTAAAGGTCGTACACGGGCTACCTTCCAAAGATCTGGGAATGTAGAAGTCGCAATTGACGTATTCACAATTGTGGTTATGACTTCCATTGTTTGGGGGAGGCTTAACATAAGCATGTTCAATGTGATATGATCACAACCTTCAGCGTTTGAGTTTAAGCTGATAATTATTTTAGAAATATCTGCTTGATCCACTTACTCTAGGTAAAAAGTTTTTTCGCTAAATCGATGAAATTCGTAATATGATAACTTCGAGATTGGTACATTGTCGTTTCCAGGGACGTTCAAAAAATGTGCGTTAATAAGTCTAGGATTATTCAGATGTTGAGGCAGTTCCGGGTCGATTTTCGACATCAATAAATGATTTTTTAAGTTTTTCCACAACAACTTTGGACATTTGATATAATTATTAATATTCTGTTCATAATACGCTTCTCTTTCACGAAACAAAGCCTCGTTTACGACATGTTTGAGGTCTTTGTAATAAGACTTTTTTCCGTCTGATTTGGTATCCAAGTACTGTCCTCGAGCTTGATTACGTAGATACATCATGAACCTAATATTTGTGGTAATCCAAGGATATGATTTTACCTTTATAACGTGAGTTCTTAAAGGCGCTAGGGTGTCATATAACACTATATGGACGTTAAAATATAGTACCATCTCAATCAATCAATCAATCAAATCATTTATTCGCATAAATATGTGTTCACAGAGTTCTTACAAAAAATACAGTCCATTTCATATTAGCCTTTCGGCGTGCAAATTTTTACAGCTATAATACAGATTTATTATTTAACAATTATATAAACTTAAAAGTGGTCATTAAAATATTCATCTAAGGTATAATACGCTTTTTTAACTAAAATACCTTTTAATATAGCTTTGAAAACGCTATGTTTTTCTGTATTCTGTAGTTTTGTAGGTAGTTTGTTATAAACCCTTGGGGCCATACAGAATACACTTTTGTCATACAGTGCAGTTTTATGTGGAGGCAGGCATACTTTATTTTGATGTCGTCTACTATTTAATTTCTCAAACATGTCTTTATTAAACCTGACGAATACAATTAATTCATAAATATATAAGCAAGGCAGTGTCAATATCTCATATTTTATGAAAAGGGGCTTACAAGAATCTGTAGGTTCTAAATTAAATACTGCTCTTAAACATTTTTTCTGCGCTCTAAATACCCTATTTACGTCCGTTGAATTCCCCCAAAATATGATGCCATATCTGATAACGGAGGTAACATATGCATGGTATGACATCAGTACAGTAGTATGGTTTACTACTTTATTTAACATGTATAATGCATAAGAAGATCTACTTAATTTCTTACATATAAAGTCAACTTGTGTTCTCCAATTTAAATTTTCGTCAATAATTATTCCTAAGAACTTTGTTTCCTTTACGTTCTGTATTTCATTATTTCCATATTTTACTTGAATGTCATTTATATTAGTTCTATAGTTATTTTTAAATGTCATTAGAATAGTTTTGTCAAGATTAATTATTAAATTGTTTATTTTTAACCATTCAATTATTTTTATTAAATTATCATTAATATCTTTTTCCATGGTCTTATATTTATCAGAAAAAACTGCTGTACTATCGTCTGCAAATAATATAGTAGGATGGTCAATTACCTTTGGAAAGTCATTTATATATAAAATAAATAATAGAGGACCCAGTACACTTCCCTGAGGTACTCCGTATACTACCTCACGAGTGTCGGAAACGTATTTATGTTTTATTCGAGACTTCTGACATATTTTACTTGTTTGTGTCATTTGGTATCTATTGCATAAATAAGATTTTATTAAATTGAGACCGTTCCCTCTTATTCCATATGTATCCAACTTACATAGTAACTTATCATGATCAACAAAGTCAAAAGCTTTTGTGAGATCCATGAAAAGAGCACTTACTTTCACTTTTTTATCCACATTACTCATAACCTTGTCTAAAAATTTATGTATTGCCATGTTTATATTTTTATTTTTCCTCTCGTTTACATCTTTTGAATGGATAGGTATATTCCAGTCGATATCATCTAAGCTGCGGTTCAATAGATCGAGGGGGATGTTTTTGATGTTTCTGTAAGTAACGGTACTTGGCATTGTCTTGTCTTTTATAAAATGAAACGTTGCTGTGATGAATGCATGGCCGCCAAGCGTGGGTATAGGATCCACCACGACGTCGCTTACACTTGCATTTATACTAAGTCGATAAGAGACTGACTATGATCGGTGAAATGAGTTGGAGAAGTTATATATTGATTTAATCCTAGACAACTTAAGAATGTGTTTAGTTTGTTGATTCTAATATCTGCACAGTTAAGATAGTTAATATTAAAGTCCCCTAGAATTATTATGTAATGGCAGAATGACAATGAGTTAACGGAATAAGTTAGAGCATCAAAAAATGTATCGACATCTTGCCACGGTGGCCTGTACGCAGTACCGATACCTAGTTTCTGCCCTCTCACCGTTAACACCAGCCACATTTGTTCAATGTTTATATGTGCACAATCAACGGGATGAACATGTGAGCGCACGGTTATACCGCGTTTGATATAAAAACCTACCCCACCTCCCCGCCCACCACGTGAGCTCAGGGGCCGCGGGACATGCCTTAGTCTGTAGCCGGGTACAGTGGGTGCGCGGCCATGCTCATCCGTTCTGAGCCAGGTCTTATTAATGGCCATGATGTCCACATTGTGCCTTTCCATCGCGACAATAAATTCGTCGTGATTGGAACCTAGTGACCCTGCATTCAAGAGACCAACCTTTAAATATTTATCATTTTTTAGGAGTTTTTAATAGCTTACATGTTGAAATAGCGAGATACATACACGAATAGTAGGTAGACAATATGCATATTTGAGCAAACAAATGAGACGTTAAATATATACACAAACAAAAAACGATAAACACACACATAATATACCTAGCAGAGTACCAATTATGTACTAATATATAATATAGAGAATATAAATTACCGTTGACACTTGTAAAGCAAATAACCATTAATAGACATAACCGTATCCAAAAAATCGGCTGGAATTCCGAACTAAAAACCAGCACTAGATAATAAATTTCCCCTGACAGAACGGACTGAAACAACAACAACATATACCATATATATTTAACATAGCCCGCCGAGCCAGTCGCACGATGATTTTGCGCGGGCGCACTTGTTGTGCACCGATGTCCTCCGTACGGTTGCGGTGTACGGCGCCGACTCGCTCAATGTGAACTATATCACGTTCGTCAATGTTTACGGACAATTTAAGTGCAACGACATTTAAAATATGGACAGAATTTTCATCGCGAGTTTCGGGGATACCAGATATAACGATATCGTTGAGCAGTAGCTCCTGATCACGTTCGTTCAGCTGAGCACGCAGTTCAGTGACCGTGGAATGTAGCTGGTTGTTAGCGGGGGACGTCTCATCAACGCGCGCCACAAGTTCTGTGTCAGTCTTCTCCAACTGGTCAACACGCTCCAAGATCTTATGCTGCGACAGATCCTCGCGCAATTGTCTAACCTCTTCCCTTATGTTGGACACTTCTTCCCTGAACTTAATGATCTCGAGGGCGAGGTCCGAATTGTTGGGGCACGGAGAAGTTTCCCGCGATTTATCGCCCTGACAGGATACGGAGTTCTTTGCTGCAGACTTGCAACTTGGACATATTCCATCTAGTGCCGTTGTTAATTTGTCGCAGTTGATACATTTAGGGTTCGGAGCCATAATCAATTTGCTAATCAACTTGTGTTTGTACTCGTACAGTCTAAGAATGTGTTATCGAGTTCCCGACGGGCAGCGAGTGTAACTTATTAGATTGGTATATTACGGTTAGATGTGTAGGTCTTTATATAGATGTTAAATTTCACTGTTTGAATTATAACTTATTCTTATCACGCAAAATAAATAGACTTATATCGACTTAGATGACGCACATTATTTTAACAATTAATGATATTTGGTTTGATTATGTTTTGTAAGTTAGGGTACTTTGTATAGTCACTGAATGTTCTTATGATGGTTTACGATATTTTTAGGGTTTAATCACTGTGATTTTACGAAAAAAACACTGTAGATATATATTATTGTCACTTTTAAACTATTATATGACATTAATAGAAGAAATCGTTGTTTTATTTATTTTTAATTACACCACCAAACACAGTAAGTACGTATCGTCCAACGTCCGTGACATCACTCTAGCAAGTAATTCTTTTACTGTGGTCGGGAAATTCCTTTCGGCTTTATTTAAACTTCTACTTGCATATGCAATTGGACGACTATCCTTATTTGACAATACCACGCCAAGTGCATATCCTTAAGCGTCTCAATGAAGAGTGAACATATTACCTTCCACTGGAGCTGACATTAAACTATCCTTTAATTCTTAAAAACTAATTTGGCATTTCTCATCCCATATAAAAATTGCATTCTTTTTACTAAGTCAATTTAAAGGGTAGGCTATATCGGCAAAATTTCTAACAAATTTCCTATAATAATTGGCAAACACGACGAAACGCTTTACCTCGTCTACGTTTTTAGGGACAGGGTATTTTTTAATAGCATATATTTTATCTGGATCCGGAAGAACCCCTTTATCTGAAATTACATGACCTAAATATAACATCTCCTTTCTAAAAATACACATTTAGCAGGATTCAACTTTAGATTAACCGTTCAAACACATCCATTAAATTCTTATTGTGGGAATTAAGGCAACTTCCATAAACAACTAAATCGTCCTGGTACACTAGACATTTTTCATAATTAAGGCCCGCCATAGCAATTGTCATCATCCGGAAAAATGAACCCGGACTTGTGGACAATCCCCTTGGAAGACGGGTCATTTGCAAGCTTCCTGAATTAAAAGCTGTATACTTTCTACTTCCCGGTTCTAAACTAACATTATAAAATGCTTGATGAAGGTCTAAATGACTAAAGTATATGCATTATTAAGTTTACGGTAATCGACAACTAACCTCCATTTTTTCTCACCATTTGCATCTAATTTTTTGGGAACTAACAATAAGGGACTCGATCAATCACTCGTACACGGCTCTATTATACCATCCGCTAACATAGTATCAATTTGTCTCTGTATTTCTGCTTTCTGCCAATGTGGCAACCTGTATGGTTTAACAAATACGGGCTCTGCGTTAAGTTGTAATCGAATATAATGTTGATAAATATGCGTAGTTTTTAATTTATCTCCTTGCAAGAAGAAAATATCGGGATACTTTGCGCATATATTTTCAATACCGATTTGTTCCTCTAAATTTAAATGTTTCAGATTTGATAATGAAAATATCCTTTTAACACGATCAGCATTTTTATCACACTTATCAAAACAACACACATTGTAATCCGAGGCGCCATGAATAATTGGTTGTAAATTATCGATAACAATCTCTTCCTCTGTAGTATTTAGTACCTGTAAAGGTATCTTCCCATTGACTGGTCTCACTAACGAACTAGCTATAAATACACCCGGTTTTATTTCAAAAGTGCATACAACGCATTCTTCCAATCTACTCGTCTCTAAGAAATGAATGGATTCACACCTAGGTGGAATAATAAAAGAATTCATACTATTTATACCTAGCACTAATAGGCAATGTTACTATTTTTCCATCTAAATGATGTAATGTTAAACTATTGTTACTATAATCTAATAAGGATCAATGTTTTTGTAAGAAATCGTCCCTAATTATTCTATGCACCAATCATGGCAACGTTTTAAAAACATAAAACTTGTGACTGAAAGTGACACCATTGGTGACTAATTGCAGGTACACGTGCCCTATTGATTGCACTGTGTCCTCGAGTCCATTGATGTCAGTATTATTGAAATTAAATGGAATCTATTGTTCTAAAAGATGTTTATGTTTAATGGCCGAAATTGAGGCCCCTGAGTCACATAAGAAACGTTAAGGATATCCATTTAAAGAGAGTTCGATTGATATATTATTATCGCATTAAAATTATGTTCTTTAGGCACGAAAAAACTGATTCGAGTTTTCAGACCTGTTTTCATTTACATTTTCCGATATAATCCGCATATACTCTGAATTATTATGTATCCACTTGTTTCAATTATTATAATTAAAAGAAGACCTACATCTATTTGATGTGTTTCTCGCCGTACTCTGCCACGAACCTCGCGGCGCGTGACCTCGGCCTGCAAGCCGGTGTGCCTCGTACTGCCTGCTATGCACCTGAGCACTGCTTTATCGCCCCATAAAGGTCCGACCACGTTGACCTCTTAAATAATTATTAGTAGCACGCCTGTTATTATAATTATGATTTTTATTAAAATATCTAATTTCACCTTGAGATGTGGAAGGCGTTAAAGCCTCCTCGTCCATAGCTGCCTGTATAGCATCTTTCAAGGAGTCAAAATTCCGAGCTGAAATAATAGTGCTAAGCCGACGGTTTCGCAACCCGTCGGCAAATCTTTTTATGGCCTGCTTTTTTAACCATCCGATGCCCTCGTCGACCCGAACTCCGAGAGGCCCGCGAACTGTAAAGTAGAGCGACAGTTGCACAAAACTCCCCTTAAATAGTCAGTCATAACCCCAAAATCTCATCGCCAGCGACCGCCCTGAGCCGAGGTCCATCCCCACAGGGGGCGCCCTCTTGCGCAGGTTGCTTAGTTTGTAGTTTTTAAACCATTTATTAAGGCTGGAGCTCTGCTCGCCTTTATGCCGGTGAAGTAGCAAAAGCCTCGTGGCTAGCTACGAAAGTCAAACCGAAAAAAAAGACAAAGGCCTGCTTTTTATTTAAAGAAGAAACTTTATAATTTTCCGGTTTCCCTTCGGATTGCGACATCGTCAAATCCGCAAACATCTCAGTAATAGTTTTACCATACTCGTCAATCGATAAACTATTTTGGGAGAACGAATGTAGTCTGTTTTGTAAAGCTACTGAAGAATTTTTTGGTAACAACTGCAATTCTATATCCTTAATTAAATCATCGACAGAGTCATATTCAGTATTTAATTACAATTTCGCTGCATGCGACAGACAACTTTTTAAAACAAAGACAAAAAAAATCTTTTTTGAGTCTGAATCTAACGTAGAGCTATAATAATCTATACTATATTTTATTTGCTTAATGCTACATTCATCGTTACTCATAATAGGCACTAAGTTTAGTGCAACCTTAAGGTCAAACTTAGCCATTTTAAAAGGTTTTCTTCTGCCTCACTGAAAATTTCAGAATGAGCTACTAGTTACTAGTAATTTTAACTATTTCACACAATTCTCTTATATCTAAATATATCTCATTTATTTTAAGACTAAAATCATGAATTAACCTTATCTCTTCAGTTCTGAATTCTTCGATATTCTTTTTAAAGATTATAAATAAAGATCTAGCCTCTTTCAATTTCTTAACACATACCTCAGTTCCACTCCTTCGCTTAGGTGTTATTTTTATCAAATATTGAAGAATTTTACGCAAATCATTATTCACTTTATCTAATTCTTTCACCATAAGATACTTTAACAGTTTATAAAATAATACGCATTTGTCTTTGATTATATCTGCTCTGTAGAATATAACCCAGTATATCCAGTATTACAATACGCACACTTTCGCCAAAGATATAAATAAAATGACACTACTAAAACGCAACGGATTATTTAAGTTTTTCTACGTAATATTCACTTTTTCGAATCACTCTGGCACGCACACTCAGCTGACCTTATTTGGATGCTACGACGACGACAAGACCAACGCAAGCCCCTCAAAGCCTGCTGATTCATCTCCTGCGGCATCCAGCGCGAATGGCACTTTTTGTATGCCTTATACGCGAAGTATAGAAATAACGCCGCAACCATGCACGCAATGACAACGGAAACTATGGTTTGGTTGTTCAGTTTGCCCCCGAAGTCCTCCAGATTGGCATTATTTGCAGCCCCTGCAGCATTCTGCGCCAGAATAATTTCTTCCTTGTCTTGATATGTCCGACACATTTTTACCGAATTTCCGAAAACTATTCGCAGAGTCTATATTACGTGACTACTATATTGGTAACCTTACGCGCGGCTTGTCCGCTACTGGCAGGATCACCATGTAGGGATATGTGAAATTAAACAATGAATTATCGTATACAACTGCAATTATTTATTCGTACACTCTTTAATATATAGGTTTACACACATTTACAACTAAGAAGTACATAAATACTTACACCTACACTACAGTTGGCTCCGTTCGAAGCCGTGTCGCGGAAAGCGAACGGATCTCGGTACATAGAGTCATTCAAGTTATGTAAGGTCAGATGATTCAGTCCAACAATGAACCAGTGTTTTAAATATGTGTCATTACCAAACCGTACTATTAGCAAAGAAAATCTCCAATATGGCTTCATCCTGTACTCCTCATTCGATGGCCGATCCGCGCCGGAAGCACAGAGGTAGCGAGGAGTTTTTACAACCACAACATAAAAAATAGCTAGTTTTGTTTCATTTACTGTCTTACCTGCGGGCTGCGGGCACCGGCGCACACAGGGGTATTTGGATTATCTAGCTGGCAGCCACAAGCAGCCATTGCTTGTAGTGGTTGTTCGTTTTCGACATTTCTGCTTTACAACTTACATTTCAACTGTTTGTTATTTTATGTTGTGTTGTGAATACATTTATACTAACTATGGATTCTGAAACTGCTGCTGGTAAGTGAAATATTTTAAACGTTTAAAACATTTCATTCTATAATTGTAATACATTATATTTTGCTATTTTAAAATACAGGGTTTTTTTTTCGTACTTTATAAGTTTAAAAAGCATTTTTGTTGTAGTGCCCGACATTACCCGGCTATAATTTTTATATTTTCTTAAAATATAGACATTATATTTTTTTTGAATGAAAAAATTGGTTTCTACTAATTCCTACTCCGCCATCTGGAGCGATTTTATAAATGTAACTCGAAAATGTGATAAAAATATAACATGAGATTAATTTAGTTTTTATTGTTGCAAGGCCATCTGGAAGTAATTATAATGATTCGAAAAGAAATATTTGAATTAATGAGATCACAAAATGAGCCTAATTTTAACGGTCAATTAGAATTTGTTGAAAATTACTTGATATCTCATAAAAGGTATTCTGAGGAAAAAGTAACAGACATAAAGCATAATTTTACACGTTTAAAATCAGAAATGAAGAAAAGGTGGGTAGCAGCAAAATATAGAAGCAACCTGTTCGGTAAAACTAATGAAAAGTGGTTAAATAGAGTGTTTGATTTACCTGAGATGCCGACCAGAGCAGGTAGACCTGGTGTTCCTTTTGAAGAAGCTAGTGAATGAAGTAAAATACGTAAAATCGAGAACATTCGTTTGTCAAATAGCCCTGAGAAATTAATCTATGCTGCGCAAATGGACCTAAGAGCCCAGGAAAATAGAAGTGCATCAAATATTTTTAAAGATATTTCGGGCAATAGGGATCTTGCTAAGGAGTACAAAAAGTCAGTTGAGCATGACAAGGCAGATGTTAAACAGATTAACCCAGAAGAAGCGCTTGCAATGTTTGTAGATGCAAATCTATCAAGGTCGCAATATGACAGAATCAGATAAACGACAGGAAATTTGCCGTGCTACTCAGTTTTGCAGCAATATAAAAAACAATGTTATCCTTCAGATGAGTCTTTCAATATAACCGAAACCTGTGCTGAAGTGAATTTACAAGGAGTTATAAACCATACAGCCCAAAGATTGATTACTTGTACATTTAAAAGATGTTTTGAATGTTAATATATGTTTTTTTAACGCAAGTTTTCGTTCCTACATCTGTGCTCAATTTACTTACTATAGGGGTAGGGGACCCCTATATCTAGAAATAAACAGTGAAAACACACTTGAATTTAAGGTTTTATAGGTTACTGAGTCATTTTCAAATGATTAAGTGACATAAATAATTTTGGCCAGCTAGATAATGCAAATACCCCTCTGTGCGGCGTAAGAATGTTGCCCCCATCTCCTCCCGTGGGCGCCGTAGGACCCGGCCAAGGGAAATTCACCAGAAGATGGGCAGCAGCGTCTTCGGACTACAACACCTAATACTGCGCTCGGCAACCCGCCTGTCGTGGCGAGTTTGGGCAAACCCCCCCCCATGAAAATTAAAAAAAAACACACTACCCCTAGTTCCCGGCTCCCCCGCTAGGCCTAGCTACGGTGGCGGTCATGGTATCGGCGGGGCTAAAGAATCCACATCCAATCTGGGCCTCCCTTTCGCATAAACAGAGTAGAAATACTTAGCGAAGTCATCTGCTGCTTGAGCACCACAGGATAAGGCCAGTCCGTCCTTTAAATTTTAATTGTACTCCTACTACCTCTTTTGGTATTAATATAATTCCAAAAGGATTTCGGGTCTTTAGCCATGTGATTTTGGACCCGCTGCCGATATTGTTCTTGTGCTATTTCCATTTTATTTATAACTTCAGTTCTACACTGAGTAAACGCACCGTAATCTAAACTTGAGCATGTAGCCTTATACTGTTTGTGGAGAGTGGCTTTTCGTTGGATGTCGCAAATTATCAGACACCAATTGGTAGTTTTAGCATCATTTTTCAAACTAAATACTATAATTGTGTTTACTTTTTATATTTGTGGATCAATATTATGGTGTCCTGCTATTTGACCAAAAGTCATTTGGCAAAATTACACTTGACAAACAACGTTTGGTAAAACAATGGTTTCGCCGATTGATCATTTTACTACTAATCATTATACACATTACTCACTTTTCCAAATGATTAACACTTAAATTTGCATTTTATAAATAATAATACACAATGAACATTTAGCAACTGAGTTAAAACTACCAATTGGTAGTTTTATCTGATAAAACTACCAATTGGTAGTTTTATCTGATAGAACTACTAATTGGTAGTTTTATCTTATAAAACTCCAATACCCTCCAATAAAACAGTCTTTAGGCCAAAAAGTCCATAGTTTAGAAATTTAAATAGATGCAGTATACCCTGATATCGATAATTTGCACGAAAAGGACTTTCATTGGTTGTGTTCTAGGGCAATATAATCACCCAGGAATGATAGTGTCAACGAAATAAACAATCTAATTATTCAAAAAGTTCCTGGAAAAATTAAAAAATACAAACCGATAGACACCGTGACTAATATCGAGGACGCAGTCCATTATCCCCAGGAGTTTTTAAATTCATTAAACCCTTTTGGACTGCCACCACATGAATTGACTTTAAAAATTGGAATTCCAATTATACTTTTGAGGAATTTAAGCCCTCCAAGCATGTGCAACGGGACGAGGCTGCTTATTAAGAAATCGAAGGACAATTTAACTGTAGCAACCATTATCACCGGCCCAGCAGCTGGTCAACTAGCTTATATACCGAGGATTCCGATGATGCCAAGTGATCTGCCAATCCCATTTAATCCAATTTAAAAGGCCAAACTTTCGAATTAGAAGGGATTGACCTACGAAAAGAATGTTTTACTCATGGCCAACTGTATGTTGGTCTATCGCGGGTCGGAGGTCCTGAAAATCAATTTATTTTGCTGCTATGCTCTGACTCAATAACGTGATTTTCAGGAGCAGAGAAAGTAAATTAAGGTAAGTAAGTAAGGCCTTTTTACAAAAATAAAAAAAAAAAAAAATTACAAAAAAAAAAAAAATATACAAAATAATACAAAAAATAATAATATTTTCATATTCGAGTTTACTTCATTTTACTCTTTTTTAAGTACTCCACACAAAAATGAGAAAGTAAGTATGTATGGGAGAGTGTGTGTGTGTGTGAAAAATTATAACTTTTGAAATGTTTGTTTAATACCCGTGCGAAGCCGGGGCGGGCTGCTAGTAATGAATAATGCCCTTCCAATCCCACCACACACACAGCATCACCTTGTTGCGAGTTAACACGGGTTTCGCCACAGTCTGTGAAGCCGGCCTTTGACCACGTCCTTTTTCGCACGTTCTTGTCGAACGTGATCCACTTTTCATCACCAGTTATCAGCTTCTTCAAAAATGGTTCGGTTTCATTACGTCGTATTAAAGAATTTTTCAGTGAGCTCGTGAGGTACCCAAATATCGAGCTTTTTTGTGTACCCAGTTTTTTTCAAATGCGCCAAAACTGTTTTGTGGTCAATGCCCAGTTCTTCAGCTAAGTCGTAACGACTGAAATGCCGATCTTGCTCCACTTTTTCAAAAATGGCATCATTTTATCCGTAATAGGGCGACCAGAGCGACGTGCATCTTTGACATAAAAAATTCCGGATAGAAAACGTTTAAACCAAATTTGTGCTACTCTCACAGACACTGCACTAGGTCCATAAAAATCCTTTTTTGTAGTAAAATTTTAAAATTACCGAATTTCTTCATTAGATTCACTCATATTGACAGTACGAAAAACAAATGAAAATCACACATTTTCCTAATTTGAATTTGGAATTATGTTCTTTAAAATTTAAACTTTCAATGATACCAAAACTAGCCTAGTAACCTAGTAGATACAAGTAGTATAGCCAAAGAGATTTTATTACAAGTTCATACATACTATAATGCGAAAAGACTTTTTCCCCAACCTAATATATATCTAGAGATTGGAAGCGTAAGGACGGATGTCTTTTATACTTTAGAAGCATTATGTCGTAATTGCCAGTTTACGATAAAGGCACATACGACGAATGTTTCTGACGTATAATGGCACATCCGACCTTATGCTTCTGAACTCTAGATATAGGTTCTTGAAAAGGGTATAAAGAAAAACACTTATTGATGCTATTTATTAACAGATACCTGATTGCAGCATGAAGCATTAAATTGGGAGAAAAAGCAGAAGTATCAATGGTGAAGAGATATCCTTCATTGAGGACTGCCGTATTGTAGCCTTGAGAGCAAAAGGTACACATAATTGTGAATACTTACTTTAAATATATACAGGGTTCACTACACACTACTGCGCACGAGGCTGACGCGGGTGCGGGCGCTGCGCTCCGCTGCGAGCAAGCGTCACGCGCGTTCGATATCGAAGCTACTGACTTAAAAAAATGTTTTTTTTTTTATATTTCATTGAATTTGCGTTTTGTATGTGATACCAAACCACTGGTTTTAACGATAACGGTGTTTACACTAACACCCTGTATATATTTTTTATTGAAACTCATACCCTAGTAAATAATAAATCCATGTGTCAAATTTCAACCACCCAAACGTATATGGGAACAATTAGAAGAAGAAAACATTTATTTCTTTCTTTCTTTAACCAAGATACGACTGAAAATATTTCGAATTTTTGAAATAAAAAAATTGTTAAAATAAGAAAATAAAATGTTAAAATAAAAAAATAAAAGTTTCATCTGGAAAAAATATAACACCATGGGTGTTACAACGGCCGGTAAGAGAAAGCCCTACTATTAAGTACTAATATGTGGAATAATAATGGAAAGGATATTATAAAAAAAAACTAGCTGACCCGGCAAATAGATGTTGGCCGATTCTCAGACCTACTCAATATGCGCACAAAATTTCATGAGAATCGGTCAAGCCGTGTCGGAGGAGTACGGGAACGAACATTGTGTCATGAGAATTTTATATATAAGATAGTTAGCAATAAGAAGTAATGTGTAATTCGTGGCGTTATAACCCCGTAGGGGTAAATGGGTTAAAAACTAATTTAGCATACGACGGTATTTCGGGATACACGAATAAAAGTTGCTCGCAAAATCTAACAAAATTCTAAAGCGACAAGTTTATTTTTATTGTCTATCTATGCTAATATTATAAAGAGGAAAAATTGGATTGTTTGTTTGCATAGAATAGAACATGGAACTACTGGACCGATTAAAGAAATTCTTTCACTATTGCAAAGCTACGTTATCCAGGAGTTACATATGCTATATTTTAGTATGACGTTCCCAAGGGAAGCTACAAATGAATGAAAAACGTACCTTCCGAAACAATTTTAAAATTAGACATTCGTTTAGATCTAGCACTATATAGGTCGTATGCTATTTTATTAATTTAATTGATACCTCATCAAACAACAACTGTCATTCATCATCATCACCATCAGTCCGTACAACGTCCAATGCTGAACATGGGTCTCCTCGCGTAGGAGGGTTTTTGCCATAGTCATTACGCTTTGCCATAGTGACCGCAGTATTATGTTATAACATACAAGGAAACGCTGCTGCCCGTTGCCTAGTATACAATTGGGTATTCTCTTGTTTTCCATAAACTCATTTGTAATATTATTGTTTGCCATAATGGTCCTTGCTCATAATATTTTCTTGCACTATTATCATTTATACTAATAACGAGTGCCTTAACAACTCAACAGTGATAACTTTTATTTGCCATAAAATGACTTTCTATAGCAACATATATCATGATAATTAGTTTCCATAAGTAACACATCTCATAATCGACTCTTGACATAATCAAAATCTATAATATAAAAATGAATCGCTGAATGTGTTGCTAAGCGCAAATCTCGAGAACACCTGAACCGATTTCGCTAATTCTTTTTTTTTAATGTTCGTGGAAGTTCAAGGATGGTTTCTACGGCGAGAAAAATTCGAATAATTGCCTGAAAACCCCTTTAAACAGCCTTTTTCTTTTTCCCATACAAACGTTTTCTAACTAAAATGTAGAGTCAATTTGAGCTTTATTTTGTTAATTAAATACTTGAATTTTTTTGCCAAGATTTTTTAGGGTAGGGGTAGTGTAGGGTAGGGGTAGTGTAGGGTAGGGGTAGTGTAGGGTAGGGGTAGTGTAGGGTAGGGGTAGTGTAGGGTAGGGGTAGTGTAGGGTAGGGGTAGTGTAGGGTAGGGGTAGTGTAGGGTAGGGGTAGTGTAGGGTAAGGGTAGTGTAGGATAGGGGTAGTGTAGGGTAGGGGTAGTTTAGGGTAGGGGTAGTTTAGGGTAGGGGTAGTTTAGGGTAGGGGTAGTGTAGGGGTAGGAGTACCGCATAAACGAAGTCTCTACGGCCCAGTTTATTTTATACAAATGTTTAGGTCTTTTATGTATCGATTGAGGCAGTACGAAGTCTGCCGGGTCAGCTAGTTTGATATAATTATGAAAATAGTACATAATATTGTTAGGTCGAAATTAATTATCGTTAACACCCCGACTCAGTGCAATCCGACTCGAATAGGTTAGGTTAGAAGACTAAGGCGGGGCGAAGCGAAGCGGAGCTCCCACCTTAGTCTTCGTGGTTTATTTTTTTAAACCACCCAGAAGTAGGAGCCCCGCGGAGCTGGGCTCCGTCGAGCTTTAGTTAGTAGACGCCATATGAGATTTAGTTTTAGGTTTAATTGTGAATAAAAAATTGTGAAATCGTGAATAAAAGTTATGGAAATTGGCATTATTGAAAACGAAAATTATAGGAAATACATTTATGGATTTAAATTATTATGCCACTTGATCGATTATGACCAATGGAATTAGTGAAAGTAATTTTATGTCATTTTACAATTATGGCAACAGAAGCGTTATTTCTAAAGAAATTATGGCAATTATGTAAACCATACAATTGTTATAGATGATGTTATAACAATCAGGACTAACGGCTTAATGTGCTTTCCGAGGCACGGAGGGTAGTCCCTCAGCTAACCAGACCCGGAACGAAATCTTAGAATTTACACAAAGATTTCTTGTTCGGCGTGGGGCCACGACCTCAGAAAATTTAAAGCGAGCCAAATACTGCTATGCTACGGAGGTTGTCTACTTAGTAGAGGAGACGTGGAATATCAACCTTAACCCATCTGATAACCAGATGAGACATACTTTTTGTCAAATATTATTCAATAACAAACACACCTATAATAACTTGCCTATCAAAAAGTGTTCATGGCTATTTTTCATTGATTTATTTTTAATCAACTTTCTTTCATCGCCTTTACTCTTTTTGTAACCAAATGAATTCTATCTCAATATATAAATAAGATGTAATGTAATAATACAAAAAGGGTAATAGCGGTAAGAATTATGGTCAGAAGAAACAAAATTACTGTTGTGGAATCAAATGCTCTTTTTCACTAAAATCATATGTAAAAGAGCATGCACACTTGGTCAGGCAGAGTGCAGCTGGTATGTTGTGTCCTGTTATATCACAACAACGTCCGACACTCTACTTTCTCTAAATTAATTAAATAAAATTTAGCCATGAACACTGTTTGATAGGCAATTTATCATAGCCATGTTTGTTAATGAATAATATTTGACTAAAAGTATGTCTCATCTGGTTATCCGATGAGTCAAGGTTGATCTTTCACGGCTCTTAGACTAACTCATGTCATGTTTTTTTTGTTTCTAGGTCCTATCAGCTGCCAATTACATTGGAGGAAGATGGTTTGAAAAAAGAAACGAGAATATCCGATGTTATCCATCGTCTCGTCACTCGTCACGTCATAAGCCTTTTTTTTCGCGAGACGTATGCAGTTAGCCACGAGGCTTTCAATACTTCGAGAATAAATTAAGCTCTCCAGCATTATAGAAAATGAAAACTAAACTATTGACCCCCTTTGTGTGGCCTGATCCCGGGCTCAGGGCGGTTGTAGCTGGAACATCTGAATGCAGAGTCTAGATATGACATGTATTGTACATAAAACATATTTTTTGTAAATAATTAAAAATAAAATCACTTTTGAACATTCAAAATATTTATTTTATCTACAATATTCTTATTATAACAAATATTATTTCTATTAAACTCTTGAAGAAAATTATTTTTCAACAAACTTATAATTTACTTAATAAAATATGTATAATAAAATCTATTAATATGAACCAAAAATACATCAATATTTAAAATATTTTCATTAAACATCAATTTTGAGAGCCCTGACAGGCTAAAATATCTATTTATAATTTAAGCTAACAACATCACAGTATTACATTTAAAACATTCAGCACCATTCAATGCAGGCACAGTCATTATTGTTTATTTCCATGTAGTTATCTACGATAATTTTTAAATATTTTTTAAATACATAGTTATATTCAGACTAGCTGACCCGACAGACGTTGTACTGTCTTAGCTAAAACTATAAATTGAATTGAACTTTTGATAGTAATGAACTAACCGTGATGTGCACTAAGAGTAACACGGATTCTGTCAATGTTATGTCAAACTCCATAATATTACAATAAATAAGATTAAAAAATTACTCTATTCATGATCGATGATATGCTAATTATGTCACGATAAGATGGCTTACCCACTTGAACCCAGGGTGTTTCCCTAAATGCCAGTAAATGGAGCACCGGTAATAGCTAATCCATACACGGTCCAACATCCGTTACCGTCCGATGCCTATGACCTAGCTGTCATGGACTCTCCCGAGGATTTAATTTTAGGGTTCATTAAATACATCTTTTGCGGGCGCACGGAGCACCACTACGTCTCTACACATCACGGGTCAGGCTCTAAAAGAAAGTGGGGCTATGCTCCCCACTCCTCAAAGCCGAGGCTCCGGGGACAGCCTACGATTTCTGCGCCTTCGGTGAAATGGGTAGGAGAGATCTTTTTTCTACTACACACGCTCCGGGGTCTTCTACAAACTGGACAATGGTCGGTAGCAAGAGGACTGATACCATGACTCTCGCTCAACTGCCCAAACCGGATACTCCTCGACCAGTGTGCAGTGTGCTGCCGCGTGATGACTGATGAAATTGAGTTTCCGGCTCTCGAATCACTTTTTTGTTGTTGTCCGGGGTGAAATGAATTTACGTATAACGGCCGCTCACCAGGCCACTATAATACTTACCTGTTACCTTACCTCCATCAAAACTACCAACAATGTTACCTTTACCATACCACCGTAATAACAATACCGTTACCACAAGTACGTCGACGCGTGTCTATCAGGAAACGGGATGACTGTCTAGAAACGAAGGTCGCATTGACAAATGCGTTTGTAGACTTGAAAAAGACTTGTCTAAAGAAACTAACCTAACCTTACCTAACAAGTGCCTATGAAGAATCCGACAGCCGGCAGTTACACAAGCTTCTGTCGGAAATCGAGTTGGGTGACCAAAAGCCGACACAACTGTTACGGCGCATGCAGCACCTCGCAGGGGACAAAGTACCAGATAGTAATCTACGCATGATGTGGACCAACCGCCCGCACACGTACGATTGGTAATTGTGGTCAGCGAATCGTTCAGCAACAAAACAACATTGGATTAACTACTACCGCGACAGTATACCTAAAGCCGCATCAATACAAGCGCCGCTACATAAATACCTACACAAAGTAAAAAAACTTGAGAAGACCAAGATCGACTGGAATGAAGACGCAAACCAATCATTCGAGGCGTGCAAAGAGAGTATTCGTACCGCTACCCTACTTGCACACCCATCACGCGGTTAATTTCTGCGACTCGTTGGAAAAACGCGCGGGCGCAGTACTACAACAGTTTGTCAACAACAAATGGCAACCGCTTGGATATTACTCGAAGAAATTCTCTGAAACACACCATAAGTACAGTACTTTCGATCGAGAGCTATTAGCAATCTACATGGCAGTCAAACACCTTAGAAAAATGTTCGAAGGAAAAGAGATAACAATATATACGGATCACAAACCACTAACATAATATGTTAACATATTATGTACTTCGCAAAGCACCATCACCTACCGAAACCCCACGCCGCACTCGACAACTTCTATTCATCAGTCAGTTCATATTCGATATACGACACGTAAACGGAGATCAAAACATCGTCGCCGACGCCCTAAGCCGCATAGAAGCCATCGCATGTCCATCGTCACTCGATTACGAATCAATTAAAACAGCTCAAGAGAAGGACAACAACATAGTAAAACTCAAGACGCAAAGTATTCTCGAAATGAAAAAAGTGACGTTACCTACATCGGACATTGAACTGTACTGTGAAACGTCAACACCATACGTTCGACCGTACCTACCGGAGCCATTCAGAAGACAAGCATTCGACGCTGTACATAACATAAGTCTCCCCGGCATTCGAACTACACGAAAAATAATGGCGCGAAAATTCTTCTGGCCATCAATGAACTCGGATGTCGGAAACTGGGCGAAAACATTTGTTAAATGTCAACAGTGCAAATTTCAACGACGAAGAGCGAACTAACTACATTTCCGCAGAGCGACCGATTCCAGCATGTGCACGTCGATATTGTCGGCCCACTACCTATCACACCTCAAGGTCATCGGGACTTGGTAACAATGATTGACCGTACTACAAAGTGTTTGTAGTCTTGAAAAAGACTTGTCTAAAGAAACTCCACCACTAATGTAGTGGGAAACGTATGCAGTCTTAACAAAGACTCATACGAATAGTACTACGACGTCACACGAACAGCTGAAGCGTACGGCGCGGCGAAAGAGTTCGTCAACGACTGGCCGGGTATATTTATACGCGCGTTGCTAACAGCGATCGCGCGGGTCGACGGCTAATGTTGCAACACCTCGCGGACTAACTCTGTATTATAGTGTTAGCTAGATTGTAGTTTTAGCTAGATTTAAGAACGCATTGTAAATACTACTACTTGCACTATGATAAGATTGTATATATTTGAGCCACTTTTTACATTTGATTACACATCGCTATACAATCAAGAGTATTATTTCACCTGAACCTCTGCACTACCTAATCTCTATCTCTAAAATAAGTAGACAGCTACGCAGCTATGACGAAGTAAACAATGCAATCTCGAAGGTAGTCCATTGGTTTAATGTTAATAATCTACTTTTAAATGAAAACAAAACCAAAGTCATTAAATTTTCTACACCTAATGTGAAACAAATTGATACGAATGTGCAAATAAATGGTATTCGGTTGGAGCCAGTAGAGTCAACTGTCTTTTTAGGAATAACTATTGACTCCAAATTGCAATGGGGCCCACATATTGCGAAACTATCAGGAAAACTCAGCTCTGCGGCCTATGCTGTTAAAACTATGAGACGACTCACTGATTTGGATACTGCTAGAATGGTTTACTTTAGTTATTTTCATAGCGTAATGTCTTATGGAATTCTTCTGTGGGGAAACTGTGCGGACATTGACACCATTTTTGTACTACAGAAACGAGCTGTAAGGTCTATATATAAACTTGGTCCGCGGGTTTCCCTATGGGAGAAATTCAAAGAGACTAACATTCTTACAGTCGCATCACAATATGTCTATGAAAACCTTTTATATGTTCATAAGAATATAGATAGTTTTAATAAAAAAAGCGACACTCATAATGTTAATACTAGATCTAAGCATAATCTCGTTTTACATGCTACACGTCTCCACAAAACTAGCAATTCTTTTATGGGGCAATGTATACGCTTCTACAACAAACTTCCTAATAATGTAAGAGATCTTTCAACAACCAAGTTTAAACGTTATGTCAAAGATAAATTATGTAAAAAGGCTTATTATAAAAATTTCTGATTATGTTAATGACAAAACTGCTTGGGAGTGAGTTGCTCTGAAACAATACTGATTTATTAATCATTGTAAAATATAATTTATTTAAAAAAAAGGATTCCTCTGAGTTTCTTGCCAGTTCTTCTCAGAGTTGCCACGTCCAGAACTGGTGGTAGTAAAAGAATGGGACGCATCATAAGAACATAATTTAAAATATTTTAAATGTGTCTATATGAATAAAGAATTTTTGACTTTGACTTTGACTTTGACTATTGGACTATAGGATAACTCTGTCCCTATATTCCAAATACGCATTCCTGCTGCCGCTGCAGCGTACTCGCGCGCTGCTGATGGGGTATGTGGGACTCGCCCTCTCCATAGTGTGGTATGCTAAACTCATACCACGAGGAGAGGACCCTACACCACTAAAAACCCCCCGGACACTCCTTCGATCCGCCGTTGGCGGTCGCCGGGTACGCATGAACAATCCGACCCCTCTCGAATCACCCTCCATTTTTTTCTTTTAGGCGATTCCATTATTTTGGGATTTTCCAGTTTTTGAAGATTGGATCAATGTAGCTGACCCGACAGACTTTGTACTATCTTAGCTTAAACTCTAAATTAAATTGAACTTTTAATATAAGGCGTGATAGCACTGAACTAACCGTCCGCGGAGTGTTTTCAGGAGAAAGATCTCTCCTACCCATTTCACCGAAGGCGCACAGACAGCAGGCTGTCCCCCGAGCCTCGGCTTCTAGGAGTAGGGAACATAGTCCTAATTTCTTTTAGAGGCCGATCCATGATGCTTAGAGTTGTAGTTGTGCTTCGTGCGCCCCCAAAAGGTGCATTGAATGGACCCAGGAGAGTCCATGACTGCTAGGCCATAGGCATCGCAACGGTACCGGATGTATAATAATGTGCATTAGCTGTTCCTGGTACTCAATTTACTGGCAGTTAAGTAGGTAAACCATCTTCTAGTGATATAATAAGCATATCATTGCTATAAACAGGGGAGTTCTACATACTACATACCACCACTGTGGCCGTGGATGCCGAATGCATTTCAAAAAAATTGACACTGAACGACAGCGACGAATTTCTTATAGTAGCAACAATTTTTTACGTTTTGACGAATTCAAAGCAATATCTGCAGCAGTTTTTATTTTGTTCAAACTGTGGTCACAGTTCACATCAAACAAAAAGAATGAATAAAACAAAAAAACTATTCACACACAAATTAGAATTATAAATTCGTAATTTCATTAACGCTATCGATTATGGATAGAGTAAGTTTTCTAGATTTCAATATCACCGCGGAAGAGTTTAAGCAATTGGAAATGACCGAAAGAAGCCAGAAGCACAACATGAACGGTGTACTAAGTAAATCGTTACTCTTTTCAAAATAAAATTCTGAACCCACCTTTAAATATTTGATAATGGTGACAGATCAACTTTCGTCTAGAAATGTACTTCTTCTGATTTTAAAATACTACCGACTATCTGTCACTTTTTGGTTGCTCAATCAATCTATGACGGGACCAAACTGTATCATTTTTAGTATTTCCATCTCAATTTTTCCATATTTTCACCGTTTAAACCTTCCCTGGACCACAACAAACATTTCAAAACCAAAATCAGTTAAATTGGCCCAGCCGTTCTCGAGTTTTAGCGAGACTAACGAACAGCAATTAATTTGTATATATATAGATAAAAGATAGATAGATGAAGATGGTATAAATCAGGGGTGGCCAACCGGTCGATCGCGATCGACTGGTCAATCCCAGCAGCTTTTACAGTCGATCCACTTATATAATAAAAAGTGATATTTTAGTCTTTGTTAGTCTACAAATACGTGCCACAGACGCACAAACTTAGTGTTTATCGTAAAATAATCTGAAAAAATAGCTATTTATCATTTGATTGATTTATACGATACGTGATTCAACGTTATGTATGCCATATAGTGGATCGCACACAGTAAAAAGTCGATCTTAGGTCTTATTAAGTGGGCCACCCCTGGTATAAGTCATGATGAAAGTAGGTACAGAAATGATGCTATTAAAAATATGACGTCCTAAATTGATTAATCGGTCGGTCGGTCGGTTAATCGATTTTTGTGACCCGTCCACCTGATGTACACGGTAATTGAACTATGTATTATAACATTAATCATTAATCTTATATAATATACTACTAATAAAGTATAATTTGTACATATTAATAAAGGTTTTTTATATATTTATTTTACACAGAACTACACCACCATTACAGTTTAAACCAATTCGGTGGAGTAGACACACAATATAAATTCTTAATTAAAAACAATTATAGTTAATTACTTAAAACTAACTATAGGTATATAAGTTACTACTATTCTTTTTGTATTTTGTTTAAAACTAACTATTATTATTTGAATCAGAAACATTTTCCGAAGTCAATAGAATAAACAATTGGGTTCCCTACTTGATTTCGAAAGTTATGATTCGATTTTTATAATATCTAGGGACAATGTCACACAGATCATCCTAGCCCCAAACTAAGCAAAGCTTGTACTATGGGTACCAGGCGACGATATACATACTTATATAGATAGATAAATACTTAAATACATAGAATATAAATAAATACATAGATTTATAATATCGAACACGGTGTGTCGATAATTCAGTTCTACGATGTTTTATTCTATCAATGCTTTATTGGTTCGATGTAAAGTTTGTGAGAAAAATCCTGTAGCGAAAAACCCTACAGCGATTGCTCAGTAGTTAGGTAATTTATTAGTTCGACAGTATGTCGGTTCCAAACGCCTACAGTTGTCCGTGAGATTTAATTAATAATCTTATTTTGCAATAAAGTCGTTAAGGAAATACATTCAATACCATAGATATCTTAAAAAAAAAATCGTGTCCCAGTTGCTATCTTTTCCTTGCATATCCAAATTGACGAGGTATGATAGTTTTATTTTTGAAGGTATAAGGCGATAGCTAGCAACCGGTCACTTATATAATCTACGTTATCTTCGGCCCATGCCACAGCTAAACGTGGTGACTTTGTTACCTGTTTTTCTTATTTTAGGAAAATAGACGTGAAGATAGATATAATATTACTTATATATAGATAGAATTTTCTTTGGGTACACGGTTGATTGCTTTTCACTGGCATAGGCTGGCGAGTGCGCTGTTCCGACTAGTTGTATGTCGCGGGCGTCGAGGACGTCTGTTTCCAGCCATGAAGGGTCGCGATGCATTTTGTGATCTAAAGGTGGAAAAAAACGTTTTAATAAAACAACCATGAATAGGTGGTACTATTCTATTTGGGAGGTGTTGGACTCTGCTTCATCAAGGTATATAGGATGACTTGCAGTGTGATTCTGCCTCTTTATCGTGTTTGATGAAGAAATAACGAATCATAAGTTATTCGACATTAGGCCTATTCAGTAATCTGTGTTTAGGCTCGATGCTCCGTCAAAATAAATGTCGGTATGTAGGTACTCTTAAAACTTCAACCTAATAGGTACAAGTTCAAACTATTAGGTTATTATTTATTTTTATTTTTTTATTTAAAATTTTTTGCACAACACTGTAGGTACAGAGGCGGACTTCCTTAATATTAATTAATTCTCAGTATTCCCGTAGGTGCTACGAGCGATTCTCCTATGTACTACTAAATTCAAATTGGATGTATCACCACATTTTTCTTTTGTATGGGTAAAATACATTATTATTTCAAATCGTATCAGTAGTTTCTGACATAATAGCGTTCAAGTAAACAAACAAAAAAACTCTTCAGCTTTATATAATAGTATAGATTCTACGCAGCGGCGGGGGTATTTGTAACATACTATCCCTAGACAAAAAATAAAGCATACATACGATAGGTACGGCTCCGGCGGTGGAACAGCCATGGTGACTTCAGGATCGGTAAAATAGACCGTTGTTAGGCGAAGGTATTCGGGCCTGGAAAACCAAATTTCCCTACTATTATATCGTAACATTAGATAGTTATAATTAAAAATAATACTAGAGCTCAGAAGTATTAGGTCGGATGTGCCACTATACGTTAGAAACATGCGTCATATGTGCCTTCATCTGGAAGTAATAAAGATTTAAATTTGAATTTATCGTAAACTGGCACTTACAACTAAATGCTTCTGGAGATAAAAGTACATTCGTCCTTAGGGGCCGTCCATTAATCACGTGATCTTTTTTTAAGCATTTTTAACCCCCCCTCCCTCTTGGTGATACATGGTGAGGTTTAAGACTACCCCCCACCCCCCACCCAACATCACGTGTATTTTTAGTATGTACAAAAAATCTTAAACTTTTTAGAATATTATTATATCTTAAATATAATTTTCTCGTTGCTTACTTATAAAATGAGAAGTTTGATCACGTGGCCAATATAGAAATGTGTGAACTTATAATTTCCCAAAAATCTAAAATAAAATAAATACACGTGATATCTTACACCCCCCTCTCCCCTTGTGACATTTCGTGATTTTTTCAAACCCCTGCCCTCCCTTTCAAGCCTCACGTGATTAATGGACGGCCCCTTATGCTTCTGAGCTGTATAGTTTAAACCTACTATCGCAAAAAAATCAGAGAGCGAAAAATCCTTTATTACCCAGAAAGATAAGATGACGGTAAAAAAAAAACGAAAATCTCGAGCACCTATTGGATTGGGGGTTTCTTTTTTTAATATCTTACTGCCCCCCATCGACACATCCTGTATAAGTGAGTATAAAGATAAGAAAATTTTTGTAACTAAAAGTTTAAGATCGAGGCAAAAGCGAGTGTTACGACTAAAAGAGAAGTAAATGATCAAATATAAAACTTATTAACAGATAAATGATTAGTCTAAGTTATTGACCTATTATTTATCTAAGTTTAAGAATAGTTTTGTATGTGTTCTGCTTAATACTAATTATGATTATAATCTAAGAATACCATCTAAATGATTGTCATGTTTGCTAATCATTGATTTCTGCAAGTAATTCGCAATGCTCACAAATTTATACATATTATATAGGTTGGTACCTTAACACTTGCAACATTTTGCACAGCATAGCTGTTTAAAGAGAATTGACATAACTACTTAAACGAAAAAGGTAAAAGAAATTCAAATTTAAAACGAAAATTTATTTCCAGAGTTAAAACTAAATACGTTCGCAGCGACAGGCAACACAGATTAATAATAATTGTCCACTTTAAAATATTTAATAATGAATTTCCGAAAATAAATAGGTATACTTATCTTTCGGTACTTAGTATTCCATAGTCTTACTAATATTTAGTAAGTGCATGTGCTAAAGTCGATTGCTTTTGCATTTAGTGGCAGAGCTTTATGTCGGTAAAGTTAGATTTCGAAATTCAATTGGTGTGATGAACAAGTTGAAATACTTACTCATTTTCGGTGGTTGCGCCAAATGGAGTTTCCTCAACATGGCACATTCTTGAATTAGGAGGCGGTGTCCGTGGCGATGGCGGTGGCGGCGGTGGTGGCGCTGGCGGTGGCGGTGGCGGTGATGGTCGAGGTGAGGGACCTATTTCGTTCAAGTGGAGATCGTCGCTTGGTCGTGATCGCCACAAACGGTAGCAACGTCTATGGAAAAGTTTTGATAATTAAAGGAATATAGTATCATATTTTTATTGTTGTTATTTATTTAAAATTTATAAAATGCATGATTAAAATATATATAGCAAATAGTTAGTAACGTTAATAACTATTTTCGTGTTAGTAAATAGTCTTTTACTAATACAAGACTGAGATACTTCTAGAACATCTGATATAAATTCAAACAAAATTTAATGGTAAAGGTTACCTATTCATAATTAATTTTATATGCAATGTAAATTTTCTTTACAAGCTACCTTTCTTTAAATACCTACCTAACTGCTAAATAAATATCGTTTGTTTCGTTTATAAACGTGCCCCGTGTATTTATCTATGTGCCCCTCCTCCGAATACGCTTAATACTGGCTCACCTATGGAATTATATTATTGGGAACTTTTAGAACAAAGCAAAATTCAACCCCTAAGGTGGTGAAAAGGGGAGGAAAAGTTTGCATGGGACAACGGGATTCCTTGGTCCCACCAACTTCAAATTTTGCATATAAAAATTATTTAATAGAATGCAGGAAATCATGTTTCGTAATTCATTGAAATTCATCCCCTAAATCTATTTTGGGGATAGATTTGATTCGATATTGATATTGATATCAACTTCGAATCAAATCTATTTATTTATTTATAGTTAATTAAAACGGTTACAACACCATAGAACATAAAATAAAATTGTAATAATAATTATTATTGTAAAGTGGTCGTAGCCCAATGGCTAGGGCGTCGGACTTGTGATCTTGAGGTCGCCGGTTCGAACCCCACCCATTGCACTACCAATGTGAACCCACTCGTAACACAAGCATTTTAGCTTAGCACGAGGGGTTTACAAGAATACTAGTAGACTGCAAAAAATCACCTAGTAAACTTGTTAAAAAATATATATTATTAAACATAGGTACTTAAAAACTAATAAAACAAGTACTTAAGATTAAAATTACATTTTATTTTGACGCAAGTTTTAAAACTGTGTCTTTGACACAAGATTTGAGATAAAAATCGGAGCCAAGAAAGATTGTTGAGTAAGTGTAAAAAATACGACCGTTACGGATCTATTTGGGTAAAAAAAATCATGGCGTATAAATACATGTCTAGGAATATGTATGGCAACGTCACCAACTGAAAGGCTACGTTGCCACTCCGCTTAAAAAATATGAAAATGGAGTCAAGACATTCCGCAAAAAGGTGGAGCCAATAATGCATTGGCTCACTGCTGGATCAACATAATACGTAAAAAGGTGTTTATATAGGTGACTGGTAATTAGTGACCGATACCTAAAGACATGATTGTGCTTATGATAATAAACAACTCTTACTATGGCACTAAATCAGAAAACGCGAAAAAAAATCCCTACCATGTTGACGAGTTATGTGAACATGAATGTATGGAACAGCTGATTTCTTTTAGCGATTTAGGTTTGGTGCCATAGTAAAAGTTGTTTGTTATCATGAGCACAATCATGTGTTTAGGTATCGGTCACTAATTACCAGTCACCCTATATATACAATAAATATATCATAATCACAGATAAGATAACTGTTTGAACATCCTTTTGTGATTATTATTCGCGAATCTTTTTCTTAAACGCATAAAGATTTTGAGCCATCCTTATATCGAGTGGCAGCTCATGCCAAAGAAGAATAGATTGTACAAAGAAAGAAGAGTGCATGAAATTGGAGTGGTGGGATGGACATTGTAAAAGACGATAGTAAGAAAAACGTAAAGTTTTAGAGTGTTGAAAGCAAAGGTATTGGAAATGCAACGATAAGTAAGTAGGAGTGTAAGGAGAGTCAAGAATAGAATAAAGAGTAGTACCTAAGTGCCCGCATGGAGCGTCGCTCACGGATAGGTAACCAATGCAATTGCGACCGGTGCAATTCATGGTCATATTTGTGAAAATTGAATATAAACCGAATGCAGTTATTCAGAAGTCGGTCGAGCTTATTGAGGTGATCTGCATTCAGGTCATAGAAACACACGTCACCATAGTTGATTATTCGGAAAATCAAAGTCTGCAGGAGCATTACTTTGGTTTCCGTTGGTAAGAAATTTTTGAGCCTATAGAGATATCGTAGAATATTTGTGATTCGTTGACTCACACTACCTATTTGGCATTGCCAACTAACGGAAGTGTCTATAAGTACCTACGCCCAGATTTTTAACGCTTTGACTTAAAGGTATGAGACAGTCACTAAAAGCGGCAGGTGGCAGGCTGCTTATATCCATTTTACCTCTCGTGGCTTGGCGCTTAGACGGATTTACAGCTAATCCAAACCTATCGGCCCAATTTTTGATTGCAGCTAAATCCTCGTTAAGTCTGCTTATGGCCTTTGGGAGGTTATCAATAGTATCCTCCGTGTATAGCTGCAGATCATCAGCGTACAGATGATGCGCACACTGAAGTTCATGAGTAATAAAATGAATGAAAATTGAGAATAAAAGTGGAGAAAGAATACCGCCTTAAGGGACGTCAGTTTCCAGAAAACGCCTGCTAGCAGAAGATTCACCGACATTTACTGATTGTTGGCGTCCATGAAGATAAGAGGAAAGCCATTTCAATGCTTTATCAGCAACTATGATATGGGAGAGGATGGCCAGAAAGATGTGGTGACTGACGGAATTAAAAGCATTCGAAAAATCGATTAAGACCATGTGATTTTAGTATCTTCCATGGCAGCTCTAATATTGCCAGTCACCTTGAGGAGTGCTGTCGATGTCCTGGTTTAAATCCAGCTTGTAACGGACTTATTAAATTGTTTCTAAGCACAAAATTTGAAAGTTGTTTATTGACACACGACTCTAGTACTTTGGATAGGAAGGGGAGAATAGAGATGGAACGATAGTAGGATACAAGAGACGGGTTAGAGGATTTGGGAAGTGGACGCACGAAGGCTTTACGCCACGTGGTGGGGAAGGATCCAGATTACAAGGAATAGTTATTATATGTGTAATTACACAAAGTAGTTGATTTAGGATGGGTAAAATCATTCGTCGGCCTAGTTTATCACATCCGAGTGCATTCCATTTAATGGACAGGATTATATTTTTGATTTCATCAGAAGAGACTGAAATGAATTGAGTTGTTGCAAGTGCGCGTCAATATTTTTATGTACGAAATAGAATTATATATCGTCAGAGGATCCATCGCATAAGTGCTGATAAAATGTTGATTTAGTTCATCTAATCCGATAGAACTAGGAAGGTCTGAACTTATCAATACCAAGAGACACAATTGCGCACCTTTGATTACAGTGATTCCAGGTAAATTTAAAGCTGGCCCAATTAACCTCACCGATTATTATCAAGCACTCATGCCTTTCATTCATCTTAAAACAATATCAATACTACTAGTAGGAGGGCTGGTACCAAGTTTTGGGAAGGTATTTGAGGCAAGTTGAAAAGTTGTCACAAAGCTCTCCAATTGTACCCCAACACGGAACTGTAGACCAGGCTGGTGAGTACTGGGGCTAAATCAACCACAATTTTTGATTTTTTTTTTTTTCCACAAATGTATTTTATGCAATATGATTTTTTTATATGTTATAGTTTGATAGGAGAGGTTTTAAATAATAAAATCCTTAATTACCTACCCAAAAATTGGTGCTAGCTCTCGGACTATACTAGGACTACGACATGGTACATGCGTATTTAATACAAAAATAATGAAATAAAAGGACACTTTTTTATTGATTTCCTTACGACCGATTGGGATCTCGTTGTCCATTGCGGAAGGATCCAGTGCGACGACGGTAACGCCTAGTTTCCTTGTAGTTTGCCCAATGCTTTGAGAGTACAGCTCGAACCTGCGAAAACAAAGTTTTTAAATAAACAATACACGTTCAGTGCCAACGACGCGTCTGTGCGATTTAAATGTTACATTAACGACACGTCCGTAACGCGTCTGTGCGTTCTATTGTTATTATAGGTTAACATTAGGGTAAATAAACACTACATCACATTGTCATTGCTGATCATCTACTATGATTTAGGCAAATTGTGGCCAATTTTTCAAAGCGTTTTTATTTCGGGGTTCTATTTATGCAGAATTTTAATAAATGGTATTAATTTTTTTTATATTTCGAATTTATTAGTCTGATTCAATATATTGAAATTCGGTGCATATTTATAAGAATAGTAATTTTAAACTCTAGGGATATTGAAATTTTGTACTTAGTTTATAAAAATAATAAGAATTCGGATTTTCGTAAATTTAAAATAGTTACAAAAACAAAATGTGTATTGTAGCGACATCTACAGTAGCCGCACACAAACTACTAGTAGACGAGCAGCGCCATACCACCTAGCATCCTAACCAACCTGTATCGCGCAATACAAGTTCGCAAGTCAATAAGAACATATACAAGTTCCGAACAGTACCAAATAGGCCGTCGGCCGCCGGGCACACCACCTCGCCCGGCAAAGAAGATCTTCATTTTCTGTGGAGGAACACCACCAACCGTTCCTCTACAGTTGGTGACCCCGTAAACAACACGCAACCGGCTACTCCAGCAAGCTACTCCTCATCCAGCTCAACCACAACCAACAAAGCAACTAGCTTTCCGCAACACGGCTCCACCGACTCCGGCTACAGCATCACGGCACTGCGCATACGACCTCACACGCACCGGTCTGCGCAGCACTGCCATCTTCGCCGCACGCAGTCACAGCCACAACGGTCCCGACTCACTGGGACCCGCATCGATTTCGACTCACTGGAATCAGTTCCGACTCACTGGAACTCCAACTCAGCAGAACGACTTACAGTCTCGGGGAGTACTGTAGCGACATCTACAGTAGCTGCACACAAACTGATAGTAGACGAGTAGCGCCATCTACCACCTAGCACCCTAACTAACCTGTATCGCGCAATACAAGTTCGCAAGCCAATTAGAACATATACAAGTTCCGAACAATACCAAACAGGCCGTCGGTCGCCGGGCACACCACCTCGCCCGGCAAAGAAGATCTTCATTTTCTGTGGAGGAAAACCACCAACCGTTCCTCTACATCATTGGTCGCTTTTAGTCAGTAAAAAAAAAACATAATTTACGTATACTTTATGTATACCTACGTAATATGTTAATTTGTTATTTACATATTATGTTTATTTTTTTGGCAATAAGTAAGATGTCTAATAGACACAAACAAAATTAACTCATATACTATTATTTATTTATTTTATACTTTCGAATAGCTTTAGTGTTTTTGCTTTAGAAGAATCAAACATTTGTATCTATTGGAGGTAAGCAGAGTTGAGTGATACGCAGTGGGAATAAACTTGGAAATATTTAATATATTATAATCAATTGTACATGACATATGTTTATATTGAAAAAATCAAGAAGTGACCAAACAGAAGGAACACGGGCCTTTTGACAGAATTAAATAATTCAAATATTATAGATGGCCAGCGTTATACTTCCAACAGTATCAGTATAGAGTACTTAGTGTCCACACAGATCCTATTCATTATATCTTTTGTTTTGAGTTGAACTTTTTTTTTTGAGGATGTATCGGACTGATCGCACACAGGAGGCGCCGGACACTAGGGTCAAGGTACTTATGACGCGTTATCGAGTTATGGACATCCTGGTATATGATAAATACGACTTGTATAGGTATGCGTTTGGGACACTGATATGAGAGATAGTAAAATCTAGGGGCGGGCACCTTACAACTTTAGGTGGACAGTGAATGCGTTAACAGTCAAAAGGCTACTTTATATCAAAGTACAGAGTAACAGCTGTAAAGAATTTAGCTATCCTCCTAAGTAGCTTGGAAATATGTAGAGGGTCTCTATGGAGACGCGAAGCTGGTTGGAGTCGAGAGAAGCAAAGAGAAGTACCTACACAGTACTCGAAATCTCCATTTTGAATCAGTGGAATTGTAAGTAGAGCGGCGGAGCGGACTTGATTGAAAATGCGGCTCCGAGCCGGCCAGAACAGAGTTGAGAATGCTGTGGATAATAAGTAATTTAATATCATACAGCTCCGTGTCAGTAGAACTTATGGGCTAATTTTTCTCAGATACAAATTTACTGAACTATGTCATTTTAATTTTGACAGATTTTTATAGGTATTTGTAAATTTGAAAAGTATTTCGCTAAAAATAAAGTTAGTAAAATTCACTAAGTACTAAAATACTAAATATGGAATCACTCAAAAAAATAGTGGCCAATTTTGTTACTCAAATTATTTGATTACTAGTAGGTTCTTGTTTTTTTTTTTTTTTTTTAATTTTTTTATTAGAAATAGGTTAGCGTTTGACTACACCCTGCCTGATGTTAAGCAGGATGGAGCACGCT
The DNA here is from genome assembly GCA_947037095.2 of Nycteola revayana. NCBI lineage: Eukaryota > Metazoa > Arthropoda > Insecta > Lepidoptera > Nolidae > Nycteola > Nycteola revayana. The sequence continues at coordinate 11,331,048 of OX344842.1, read as the reverse complement.
TACCTAGAAGGAACCGGTTTACTCTTGATTTGAAGAGACCCATATCGTACTTATTGGGAAATATAGACCCCAGCAAGGAGTTCCACATCTTCGCAGTACGTACAAAAAACGTGGACTCGAAGCGCTTCGTACGTATTTTGGGAATATCGACCATGTACTGATGGCGCCTCTCCGAGTGTCTTGTTGTCCGATAGAAGAAAGGGGAAGGCAGAACTAAGTTGTGCAGTTCCTCAGCACACTCTCCGAAATGTATCCGATAAAAAACCGACAAACTGGCAACCCTTCGTCGGTGCGCAAGGCTTTGCAGCTGAGACTCGGCTACGTTGCCTATTAACTTTTTGGCGCGCCTCTCAATCAACTTCAGTACCTCTAGTTGATACTTGGCGGAACCATCCCAAAGATGAGATCAGTACTCCATACATGCTCTAACTTGGGCTTTGTATAATGTGAGCAGCTGATTTGGTGTGAAGTACTTTGTTACCTTCGAGAGGATGCCAAGCTTTTTAGAGGCTATTTGGGCCTTCGACTCAATATATGAGCCAAAATTTGGAGTCGATGAAAGAGCAACGCCTAACAGCTCAAGCTTGTCAGTTAACTGCACGGATACATCTCGGAAAGAAGGAGACAGTCGAAACGGCCTCTTCTTTGCGGAGAACAAACACGCCTGGATTTTACTAGCGTTAAACTGAACCAGGTTGGCATCGCCCCAATCGGAGACTGCCTTAAGGGACAAGTTTAAGCGTTCAACCATGGCCTCTCTGAGTAACTCTATATCCGGCCCACTGGCCCGCGCATTGGAAGTGTAGCTCTCCACGACCGTGCTGTCGTCTGCATACCCAAAGGTACCGGGCTTCAGCAGATCATTGATATGCAGCAGGAAAAGCGTCGCAGAGAGTACAGACCCCTGGGGAGCACCGGCATTGACAGCCATTTGTTCAGACGAGCAGCCGTCAACGACCACTCGTAATGACCGATCCCTCAGGAAATCCGAAATCCAAGCGCAAAATGCAGCAGGTAGACCGTATGAAGAAAGCTTGCCAATAAGGCTATCGTGCCAAACCCTGCCAAAGGCTTTCGAGATGTCCAGAGAAACGGCAAGCGCTTCCCCGTGTCTCTCGATGGCCTCACTCCAGATGTAGGTAGCGTACGCTAGAAGATCCCCAGTGGACCGGTTTCGGCGGAAACCGTATTGTCGATCGCTGAGAAGGTTATAAGTTTCTAGGTACGCTAAAACCCTGGTGTTGATAACACGCTCCATGCTCTTGCAGAGTATGGAGGTGATGGAGATAGGCCTGTAGTTTAAAGGGTCAGCACGACTACCTTTTTTGGGCACGGGTTGCACATTTGCTAGCTTCCAAGACTTCGGCACCAGTCCAGTCTCTAGAGAGAGGCGAAAGAGGCGTGTTAAGACAGGAGTCAACTCGGGTGCACATGTCCTCAACATAATGGCAGATATACCATCAGGGCCACTGGCTTTATTCACGTCAAGATTACGAAGCGTTTTGCGAACTTCCTTTTGGCGAATGTGAATGTCATTCATGACGATCTCGCATCCTGGAACGTTAGGAGGAATCGCGCTTCCAGCATCTAGTCGTGAAGATTCCGCAAATAGAGAAGCAAACAAGTTGGCTTTCTCTTCAGCAGTGTGAGCCAGTGTTCCATCAGGCTTCTGCAGTGGAGGCAGTGAGGGGCGGCAGAAGTTTGCTTCGACTGATTTAGCTAGGGACCAAAACGCTTTACTACCCGCGGGGTACAAAGCCAGTTTGTTCCCTATTCGGGTAATATGGCCAAAGCGAGCCTTCTGTAGAGCCTTTTTGCAGGACTTGGCAGCCTTGTTAAAAATTCTCTTCTTTGCGTGTATGTTGTTGTTGTAGTTGGGAAATAAGGCAAGTTTAAATACCTAGATTAGGACTTAGGTAAACTATATCCGACTACATCATCATCAGCCTGTTGTAGTCCACTGCTGAACATAGGCCTCCCCCATCGATTTCCAGCGGAAACGATCGCTAGCGGTCTGCATCCACCGACTCCCCGCGACCTTTATGAGGTCGTCGGTCCATCGTGCAGGCGGTCATCCTACGCTGCGCTTGCCAGTTCGTGGTCTCCACTCGAGAACCTTTTTGCTCCATCGGCCGTCAGTTCTTCGAGCTATGTGTCCTGCCCATTGCCACTTCAGCTTGATAATCCGTTGAGCTATGTCAGTGACCTTCGTTCTCCTGCGGATCTCTTCATTTCTGATTCGATCACGCAGGGAAACGCCGAGCATAGTTATTTCCATAACTCGCTTAGCGACTTTGAGCTTTCTTATGAGGCACACAGTAAGAGATCACGTCTCAGATCCATATGTCATCACTGGCAACACACATTGATTGAAGACTTTTGTCTTCAGGCACAGAGGTATTTTGGACGACATTCGTACATTGGCCCTGTACTCGGACCGACATTGTGGCGTTTTTGTACAAGCCCTTTAGAATTTCAATTTATCGATAGTCGATGCGACACCGATGAAGAGAACTCCCAATTTCGACCAAGTCATCAAGTCTGTGTTCGAGACGATTTGTGACGACTCTCGAGAACAGTTACGCACATTTTTCAATAAGTTACACTTGTAACTAATTGAAAAAAAATTAGCGTAACAATTACAGAAGCTAGGTCCCCCTACCACCCCTACCTATAACATTTAAATGACTATTTTCAACATTATTTTGCTGGGGTAATCCACACCGTAGTATTCTAGTTGTGTAATGTACGCTTCAAGACACATTACGTTCTGTAGTAATGGCGAACCTGTAGCACGCGTACTACCGATAGCACGCTACGCAATAATACGAACGAACGAGATTGATTCTACCAATGTTAAATCATCATCATCATAATCAGACCGTATAACGTCCACTGCTGAACATACACCCGAGGGAAGGTTATTGTCTTAGTCACCATGCGTGGCAGGCAGGTTGGTGACCGCAGTACCTACAGATATTATTTTGTAACACACAAGTAACGCATCTGCCCGTTCCCTGGAGATTGACAATGGAGATTGTCAACCATTACTATACTATACTAATCTATACTTGTATAATATATAAAGTTGAATTGAATAGAAAGCTGTTTGTATGTTTCCTAGAATGCGCGAATCTCAGTAACTACTGGTCCACTTTGAAAAATTCTTTCTATTTTCGATAGCTCATTTATCGAGTGAGGCTATACAGATTTCCTACAGTAACGGGAGCTGCGCGAACAGTGATGCACTATAATTGTTCTAACTATTAAAAAGTCAAAAATATTTAATAATAGACGATTAATAGACGCGCCTGCGTGGCGATGAAAAAAAAAACGTTAGAAAAATGGCAAGTACTGGCATAAAGATTTGCCACCCCTGATCTAAAGTGTCTATACACACAATATATTGGTGCGTTCATCACGTGGATTCCACATACGCTCCCAGGGGGGCTAAGTCTGTCACTTATCGATGAGTGCAAAATAACCTACTCGGTGGTGTCACCACAATATTGCGGTATCGTATTAAAATTGTTCGTCATTAATATGTTTGATAGATTTTCGACAATATATTGAAATATCATGTTCGATAATTAAGCTGGTTGATGTGGAACTTTAGTAATTTATTTAATCGCGTTTAAATTTTGTTGTAAATGATGTAAGTCCATATTTTATTAAATACTAGCTGATGCCCACGACTTTGTGCGCGTGGTGTTTGTTATTTCTTCGGTTTTTTAACTTTCACACGGGAACTCATTAATTTTCTGGGATTAAAAGTATTTAAAATATGTAGTAGTAGTGTAAGTATTTAAGGTATGTAAACTTATGAAGATGACCGTGTGGTCATCGTCATACCTGTCTCTGTCATTACCTAAAGTATTTAAAATGTTACCGGGGATGTAAGGAACCACCATGTAAAATTTATTTTAAATCGGTGCAACCGTATCGGACATAAGCCCGTACAAACAGACAAACAGGAAGAGAAAAAAAAAATCTTGATGGGTTCTATTTTACTTCTAACATCCTCCTGACTCGGTTTTGAGCGTTTTTTTTTCAATCTACAGACTTCTACAGTATTTTTATATGTAGGTACCTCTAGGTACCTACATATAAAAAAAATAAAGGAACTAGTAAGACACTAAAAGGAACCCTTATCCTCACTTATATAATAAATGCGAAAGTAACTCTCGTCTGTTTGTCAGCCTTTCACTCCAAAACTACTAAACCGATTTAAATGAAATTCGGTACATAGATAGTGTAGAACCTGAGAAAGGATATAGGTTACTTTTAATAGCGAAAAAAGAGTTGCAAGGAGTTGAAAGGGGAGGATGAAAATTGTATGAAAGTAGATATCGTTATTTTTTTAAGCTAGACGCTTGATACATAATTAACTCCACTTAAAGCTTACACGCCGTCAAAGTCGCGGACAAAGCTTTAAATAAATGCCTATATTACAATCAAGTCTATCTGTCGGTTTCGGTTAATCTCAGGAACGGTTGAATCGACTTCACTCTTTGGTAGACAAATTTTATCGGTTACTTTTAATATAAGGCGTGATAGCACTGAACTAACCGTAATGTGCACTAAGAGTAGCACGCATTCGGTCAATGTTATGTCAAACGCTATAAGATTACCATAAAAAAAATAAAAAAAATCCTCTATCCATGATCGATGATATGCCAATGATTTTAATAACTAATGTTAAGTAGGGTGATACGAAGTTCATCGATGCACCTACCTACTATTAGTTATGAAAAAAAACTTCAAAAACTGGTTCAAGCGATCTAGCCCAAGATGCTAGAATGTTCTCAAAGAAAAGAAGGAGGGTGATCCGGAAACTTAATGTCATCAGTCATCACAGCGACAGCCACAGTACATTGGTGCGCGGAGTTTCCGGCTTGGGCGGAGGAGCGAGAGTGATGGGATCCGTCCTCTTGCTACCAACCATTTCCCATTCAGTAGAAGTCCGGGGAGTGTTATTAGGAGAAAGATCTCTCCTACCCATTTCACCGAAGGCGCACAGACAGCAGGCTGTCCCCCGAGCCTCGGCTTCGAGGAGTAGGGAACATAGTCCTAACTTCTTTTAGAGGCAGACCCATGGCAACAATTTTTTACGTTTTGACGAATTCAAAGCAATAACTGCAGCAGTTTTTATTTTGTTCAAAATGTGGTCACAGTTAACGTCGAACAAAAAGAATAAATAAAACAAAAAACAATTTACACACAAATTAGAATTATAAATTCGTAATTTCATTAACGCCATCGATTATGGATAGAGTAAGTTTTCTAGATTTCAATATCACCGCGGAAGAGTTTAAGCAATTGGAAATGACCGAAAGAAGCCAGAAGCACAACATGAACGGTGTACTAAGTATATCGTTACTCTTTTCAAAATAAAATTCTGAACCCACCTATAAATATTTGTCAATGGTGACAGATCAACTTTCGTCTAGAAATGTACTTCTTCTGATTTTAAAATACTATCGACTATCTGTCACTTTTTGGTTGCTCAATCAATCTATGACTGAACAAAACGTTTGACAGTTATAATAATTTGTATGGGAAAATAAAATTATCATTTTTACTATTTCCATCTCAATTTTTCCACATTTTCTCATCGTTTAAACCTTCCCTGGACCACGGCACACATTTCAAAACCAAAATCAGCTAAATTGGCCCAGCCGTTCTCGAGTTTTAGCGAGACTAACGAACAGCAATTGATTTTTATATATATAGATGTTTTCAATTATAAGACTGTTATAGAGATTAGAGATTTGAGGGATTATGACTTTTAGTTTTTAGGTTAGTTCTGTGCAACTGTCACTCTACAGTTAGCGGGCCTCTCGGACTTCCGGTCTACGAGGGTCGCGTACCTGGTGCAGGTTTTTAATAATGGCAAAAAGCGGCTAAACATCACGTTTGTATGAGAGTTGTAAATATTTATTTTGTTTTAATTTTATTATTTATTATTAAAGTAAATATACAACTAAACGTTTTGTGAATATTTCAAGTGCCTATCTGTTGCTGTTATTCATGCTGAGCAATTTTAAATATTTGTTTTATTTTGTTTTTAGTTTTTGTTGTTATAGTGGTAACAGAAATAAATCATTCATAAAAAAATCAACTGCGTAGCTATCGTGTTTCTTGAGATTAAACTTGCCTGGTGACGTGCAGACAGACAGCGAAGTCTTAGTAAAAGCTTAATATCAAAAATTAAACTAACCTATTAGTTAATTCAACTGCTGCCTTCATAAATAATACTGAATATACATTTATAAGAAGGCAACCGTATACACAGCAATCCTTTGTAGTAGGTATAATGATTTCTTTATTCAAGTGTCGAGTATGTAACAGCGAAGATACTTGGGTGGAGGCTCGTTATGAGTAGCGAGGCCTTGAGCACTTGTTCAAAAATAATTGTACAGTTGACCGACAAAAGACGGCATGCACCTCAAAATGCAACTATAAGTTGAAGTTGAAGTTTTGCTGGTTGGGGTGATAACATATTTGGTTGAGGTTTTTTTTATTGAAACAAATTGCCCTAACAGAAAATCCTGAAAACTGTTTATGGCGAATGGTTGCAGTTGGACCTGTTTTTGTAAAGTTTATAAGGAAGGGCGTACCAAAATTAACGCAATTGAATTTTTATTACACAGTAAAGTGTTTGACGATAGAACAACGTGTCTTCATTATTAAACAATATTCTGACTGTTACTGGTGCTCGATATCGCAACATTTTAAAACAGTTCTTTTTGCCAATATGTGGTTTCAACAAGACGCTGCCACATGCCATACAGCCCGTGAAGCACTTCAACTACTGCATGAGTCATTTCCAAGTCGTGTACTCCTCGTTTCGGTGATCAGAATTGGCCATTCCATTTATTTTTATGGTGTTAATACAATCACAGGTCTATTTCAACACGACTATACGATTTCGACTATACGGTTGGGCAAAAAGTGTTTTCGTGGATTGCTTGAGTTTGGAATATTTTTAAGTCTAAGCGAGTGCCCTCTCAGGTAGTTGTTATCGTTTTTAACATATCTGTTTGTAATTATTTAATAATCTCAATACAATACTAAATATGTTTAGTAATTAAGCTATATATACCTAACCATTCCTACGCATTGATAAGAAGAATATACAGTACCACACACAAGCCCAAGAGGCTTAAGTGTTACTATAATAATAAGCCCTTAAGAATGTATTTCTACTTGATAATTAATAAAATAAAATAAAAAACAAATTCACAGCCACGTGTGAATTAAAGATGGATCCAACGCTGCATCAACGAAATTCAGCCCTATTTATGCAGAATTGTCATGGAAAATTTCGACAAACGCGTGTGTATGTGTATGTGAAGCCGTGGAGGTCATTTGCCCTATGTGTTATTTCACAAACAATCCTATCCTATTTATTTTATGATTCAACACAAAACTAACAAACAAAATACTTAAAACTGTGTTTCCTATTTAATTCAAATCTTGCGTTAATTTTGGGACAATCTGTATTTTTAGGGTTCCGTACTCAAGTGGTAAAAATTATTGGTATGAACTATGAACGTCCGTACTCCTCGTGGTAAGGTAACCATATCATCGCTATGACAAGGGAGACTTATATACCCCGCCGCCAGCCCTGGGAAGGCTGGCAAACTTAATGCGTTTCTCCCCAGAAATTGGCCATTGTTGTTGTGCCCATATTATAATTTTTCAATACGTATTTACTTATTTATTTACTCATACAAGCATTCTCATTACATTAAATACTTTCCACCGCTACATAATAACCGTAGTTAGAACAAGTAAGAACTTATGATCGAATCGTAACATTCGAGGTATAAGCCTGTCAATATCAATATGTCAATGAACGGGCAGAAGCGTTTACTTGTGTATATAAAACAATGGTTGTTTGTGGAGACTTTAATATAAATATACTGGAAAAGAATACATTGAAATACAACTTCTTGAATCTGTTTAAAACTTTTAATTGAATACTAGAAATAAGCTACCCGTCTGCACAAATTTTGCAATTCTTTTATGGGGCAATGTAAGCGTATCGGCAAAAAAGCAGGCTCTCGTATATGCTTTTACAAAAAGCTTCCTAATAATTAACTAAATTTCAAAAAGGATTCCTATGCGTTTCTTGCCAGTTCTTCACAAAGTTGCCACGTCCAGAACTGATCAAGTGTGGTGACTATGGCATCACTCTCTTTGAGGAACGCCCACGTTTAGCAGTGGATATTGTACTGGCTGATGATGATGACAATAGACGGTCAAAGCTGCCAGTAGCCCAAATATATAACTTTAAAAACTAGTTAATTAAATTAACAGTTTTACTTACCTCGCCGTTAAAGAAGCAGTATATCATAGCAATAAATACTCCTTGGAATGATCTCAAGAAGTGTGTGATGTAGCACCAGGCTGCGAAGGCATGTATATTACTATTCAGCGGTGGTTCAATCATATTAAGGATGTTAGTTATTCCCAACAGAGGCAGAAGAACTAGACCCGCCTTAGCAGCTTTCCTGCAAAAAATGATTTGAATTAGAAGTATTTAATTTTACATTCCATTTTCTAAAAATTAAATGCCCCAAAGTACATCCGAAGATAAGCAGAAAGCAGAGAGACAGAGAGCAGAGCTAGTAAAGATTTCTATTAAAAATTGACAATGTACTTCATGTTCAGCATCTGTGTGAACTACTTATTAAAATATAACTTAATACAAAAGTTACTAAAATACGTCATAGAAATAAGTGCCAAAATACTTTTTAGTGTCTAATCTGAGCATGTGATTTTCGATTTTTGTTTTAAATAAAGTTAATCATTTGTTTATTTTTTTATGTAGTGATAGTTCAATTTATAATCTATATATATAAAAATCAATTGCTGTTCGTTAGTCTCGCTAAAACTCGAGGAAGGCTGGGACAATTTAGCTGATTTTGGTTTTGAAATATTCGCCGTGGTCCAGGGAAGGTTTAAACGGTGAGAAAATGCGGAAAAATTGAGATGGAAATAGTAAAAATGATAATTTTATTTTTCCATACAAATTATTATAACTGTCAAACGTTTTGTTCAGTCATAGATTGATTGAGCAACCAAATAGTGACAGATAGTCGATAGTATTTTAAAATCAGAAGAACTACATTTCTAGACGAAAGTTGATCTGTCACCATTGCCAAATATTTATAGGTGGGTTCAGAATTTTATTTTGAAAAGAGTAACGATATACTTAGTACACCGTTCATGTTGTGATTCTGGCTTCTTTCGGTCATTTCCAATTGCTTAAACTCTTCCGCGGTGATATTGAAATCTAGAAAACTTACTCTATCCATAATCGATGGCGTTCATGAAATAGCGAATTTATAATTCTAATTTGTGTGTGAATTGTTTTTTTGTTTTATTAATTCTTTTTGTTCGACGTGAACTGTGACCACATTTTGAACAAAATAAAAACTGCTGCAGTTATTGCTTTGAATTCGTCAAAACGTAAAAAATTGTTGCCACTATAAGAAATTCGTCACTGTCGTTCAATGTCCATTTTTTTCCCGGTTGAAAATGCATTAGGCATCCACGGCCACAGTGATGGTATGTAGTATGTAGAACTCCCCTGTTTATAGCGATGATATGCTTATTACATCACTAGAAGATGGTTTACTTACTTAACTTAACCCAGGATGTTCCTCTAAATGCCAGTAATAGCTAATGCATAGTATTATACATCCGGTACCGTGGCGATGCCTATGACCTAGCAGTCATGGACTCTCCTGGGTCCATTCAATGTACCTTTTGGGGGCGCACGGAGCACAACTACAACTCTAAGCATCATGGGTCGGCCTCTAAAAGAAATTAGGACTACGTTCCCTACTCTTCGAAGCCGAGGCTCGGGGGACAGCCTGCTGTCTGTGCGCCTTCGGTGAAACGGGTAGGAGAGACCTTTCTCCTGAAAACACTCCGCGGACTTCTACTGAATGGGCAATGGTCGGTAGCAAGAGGACGGATCCCATCACTCTCGCTCCACCGCCCAAGCCGGAAACACCTCGCACCAATGTACCGTGTGCTGTCGCTGTGATGACTGATGACATAAAGTTTCCGGATTACCCTCCCTCTTTTCTTTCAGAACATTCTAGCATTTTGGGCTAGATCGCTTGAACCAGTTTTTGAAGTTTTTTTTCATAAGTAATAGTAGGTAGGTGATACGAAGTATATTTTTTTTATTATTATTATCTATAATATAATAATAATAATATCTAGGGACAATGTCACACAGATCATCCTAGCCCCAAACTACGCAAAGCTTGTACTATGGGTACCAGGCGACGATATACATACATACATACATAGATAGATAAATACTTAAATACAAAGAAAACATCCCTGACTCAGAAACAAATATTCGTGCTCATCACACAAATATTTACACTTACCGGGATTCGAACCCAGGACCACCAGCTTCGTAGGTAGGAGCACTACCAACTAGGCTACGGTGACCGTCAAATGACGAAAGAAGTGCATTGATGAACTACGTATCACCCTACTTAACATTAGTTATTAAAAATCATTGGCATATCATCGATCATGGATAGAGTTTTTTTTTTTTTGTAATTTTATGGCGTTTGACATAACATTGACCGAATGCGTGCTACTCTTAGTGAACATTACGGTTAGTTCAGTGCTATCACGCCTTATATTAAAAGTTCAATTTAATTTTGAGTTTTACCTAAGATAGTACAAAGTCTGTCGGGTCAGCTACATTGATCCAATCTTCAAAAACTGGAAAATCCTAAAATAATGGAACCGCCTAAAAGAAAAAAAGGAGGGTGATTCAAGAGGGGTCTGATTGTTCATGCGTACCCGGCCCCCGCCAACGGCGGATCGAAGGAGTGTCCGGGGGGATTTTAGTGGTGTAGGGTCCTCTCCTCGTGGTATGAGTTTAGCATACCACGCTATGGAGAGGGCGAGTCCCACATATCCCCTCGGCAGCGCGCGAATATGCTGCAGCGGCAGTAGGAATGCGTTAATGCATTTCACCCCGGACAACAAAAAACAGTGATTCGAGAGCCGGAAACTCAATTTCATCAGTCATCACGCGGCAGCACACTGCACACTGGTCGAGGAGTGTCCGGTTTGGGCAGTTGAGCGAGAGTCATGGTATCAGTCCTCTTGATACCGACCATTGTCCAGTTTGTAGAAAAACCCGGAGCGTGTTTAGTAGAAAGATCTCTCCTACCCATTTCACCGAAGGCGCAGAAATCGTAGGCTGTCCCCGGAGCCTCGGCTTTGAGGAGTGGGGAGCATAGCCCCACTTTCTTTTAGAGCCTGACCCGTGATGTGTAGAGACGTAGTGGTGTTCCGTGCGCCCACAAAAGATGCATTTAATGAACCCTAAAATAAAAACCTCGGGAGAGTCCATGACAGCTAGGTCATAGGCATCGGACGGTAACGGATGTACCGTGTATTGATTAGCTATTACTGGTGCTCCATTTACTGGCATTTAGGGAAACACCCTGGGTTCAAGTGGGTAAACCATCTTATCGTGACATAATTGGCATATCATCGATCATGAATAGAGTAATTTTTAACCTTATTTATTGTAATATTTATGCCGTGTCACATAACTTATATTAAAATCACAACATAATCATGGCAACAGAAACCAGAGATGAGAGAGTAATAGATAGAGTAAAAGTGTGAGAGGAATAGATCACGTAGCTGCATGCATTAAACTTTATCGATGAATTTTTTTTACTTCGGCTTGTGGAAATCGTGAGATTATATATTTTTGTATTCCTTAATTATTTTATTCCTTTCAAAATAAAAATAAAAATAGCCACGCTCGACAATGTCAAGATGACGTTTTTTTTTACAACTTTGTAACCCTTCTTGATTGCCGTGTGCTTTCCGGCTTAGAATAGACCACCCCACGTCCTCCCATGGGTGTCGTAAAAGGCGACTAAGGGATATATGGCTGATGGATGGGCAGCAGCATCTATTAGCTCAAGGTTTACATCTAACTGCGATCACCAATCCGTCTGCCAAGCGTGGTGATTATGGCAATATCCCTCAAAGATCCTGGCTTGCCAAGGTCTGTTAAGAGGAGGCCCATGTTCAACAGTGGACGTAAACGGGCTGTTGATAATGATGATGATTGTAATATTATGGCGTTTGACATAACAATAAAGTGAAATCGGTATCAAAAAATTAGTTACTTTTTCTTTTAATTAATAGTAATATTGTATTATAAGATTCAGTAACATGTGAGTTTTAAACTGCAACCCTTATAACACAGTAATGGGTTCTTATGTGCCATACATGTACTCTAAGATTTTATCGTATGTTTCATTAGAAAATCAGTCTCTACTGGTTTGAAACTTATTCGTGTTTTTATCCAAACGGCCAAAACTGTCGAAATACAATTTTACTATTTATTGATTTAAGTATATTTATTGATCATTGATTTATTCATCTAAATTGTAAAAAAAGGCGTATAAGCCATACGCCATTTTTGTAATGTTTATGATGGGGTGCTAAAAATCTCCGGAAGAGATCCGGGTACCACCCCACACGACAACTGGCCCTGTTAACACACAACACACGCACTCTGAGGACAGACGAGAAGATCGTAGAGCTGGAAGAGGAATTGGACAAGTTGCGCTGGGATATAGTGGGTTTGTCAGAAGTCCGAAGAGCGGGACAGGACACGATGACCCTGAATTCCGGCAACTTGTTCTTCTACCGGGAGGGCGAACAGCGGTCCCAAGGTGGTGTAGGGTTTATCGTCCGCAAGTCCCTCATTAACAATTTGGTGGCCGTCGACAGTGTGTCGAGCAGGGTAGCGTACCTTATACTCAGAATATCAAAAAGATATTCCATGAAGGTTATACAGGTTTACGCACCGACCTCAACACACTCAGACGAAGAAGTGGAAGCTATGTATGAGGATATTAGTAAAGCCATACATAGCTCCAAGACCCACTACACCGTTGTTATGGGTGATTTCAACGCTAAACTGGGTAAACGAGGCGATGATGAGATGAGAGTGGGGTTGCATGGATATGGGCAACGGAACCGAAGGGGTCAGAGGTTGGCTGATTTCCTGGAGAAAGAGGGACTCTATATGATGAACTCTTTCTTCCAGAAGCCACCTCACAGGAAATGGACCTGGATGGGCCCTGATGGTTCCACAAAAAATGAGATTGACTTCATCATGACAACCAAAAGACAAATATTTAATGATGTCTCTGTGATTCACAGGGTTAAAACCGGAAGTGATCACCGAATAGTTAGAGGCACGTTAAATATTAATGTCAAATTGGAACGATTCCGTCTGATGAAGTCTACGCTCCGACCTTCAAACGCACACATCCAAAACCCCGAGAGCTTTCAGATCGAACTAAGTAATCGCTTCGAATGTCTAGACAGCTGCGAATCTGTGGACGATCTCAGCAGCGGGCTGGTAGACACTGTGCATACGGTGGGGCTTAAATATTAAACGAATTAAACGATATTTATTCAGCACTTAGGTATTTACATACACTTGCACTTGTCAGTTATACACAATTAAATATGATTAATATAATTAAATACAAAAATAATATAATTAGCTAATGACTTGTCTGTCAGTCCAGCGACACACGCCTGAGGGCACCCTTAATGGGCTAGGACCACGGCTCAGGGCATCGCTAATGCTATGAGAAATATTACTGTAACAATAATAATATAAAAAAGAGGGAGTGATCACTGGCACGGACTACAGGCACTGGATCATCGGATTGGGACAGGGGGCCAACGCGGTCCTCGGTCTGTCCGGCGAGGAGCCTAGCCTAGCTAACCTACAGGTTTCTCTAGCTACCTAAGTGGACGGCCCGGAGAAGAAACTCAGAAAGAAACTCCGGTTTTCTTTTTTCCGTCTTCTTTTACTTGATTAATCTTTTTTTTTTATATTCATTATTTATTACATTTAATTATTTACTTTTTAAAAGGATGTGGGCTAGTGCATGCTCAAAACCGTTACTGACTAAATTGTAATATAATAATTTATTCTACTCAAGCTAATAGGAAAACCTCTTGCATACTAAAATAAGAAACCAACGGCAATTGCACCCACCCACATTTACAAGATTAAACAAGCTATACGAGATCAACCAAGACGACAACAATGCAAACAAAATTAAACAAAAGCAAATAAAATAAATAACTCCAGCAACAAGCCGACCAGCCACCGCAAGCAGCACCCGTTCACGAGTATGACGTGTGACGCAGCCATCGCCTCCCTCGCCATATTAGAGGGAAGGAGACGACCCGCCCCACACCGCCACCGCAAGCCATGACATTCATTGGGAGCATGACGATCTTACAGCTAGGAGCACGTATCAATTAATTTATTGCCAGGTTGACCTTCATTTAGCACGTTTTTATGTTATATCGTTTCAGTTTACAATGTCAAGTACGTTACAAGTTAGGATAAAAAATAAAAACAATATAAACCAATAAGTTATACAAAAAAAAAAAAAAAAATTAAACCCCACCCTAGAAATAGACCTCAGAAACTATCCACTAATACCCGGGACCTCATGGCTAAACGACGTACGATGATGCTCCAGACTCCAGACGATGCGGAGTCATTTAAGCAGCTCAATAGATATATCTTAACGTCATTGCGTCACGACATTCGCTCCTATAATACAAAATGTATTAAGGAGACGATAGAGCGAAACCAAGGCTCCAGAGTGTTCGCAAGAGACACCTCTATTGGGCAAAGCCAGTTGACAAAGCTGAAGAAGGAAGATGGGGTAGTGACGTCGAGTAAGCCAGAGGTTTTACGGGAGATAGAGAGGTTCTATAATCAGCTGTATGCCTCAACAGTCAAGCCCGCTAACAGCCAAGCCAAAGACCCCAGAGCAAGGCTCACCCGACACAATACCGAAGATCTCCCGGACATCAGCCTATACGAGATTAGGATGGCCCTTAAACAGCTTAAAAACAACAAGGCGCCAGGTGATGACGGAATCACATCTGAGCTTCTGAATGCGGGTGGAACACCGATACTTAAAGTCCTTCAGAAGCTCTTTAACTCCGTCTTACTCGAGGGACAAACGCCAGAATCATGGAGCAGAGGTGTG
The DNA here is from genome assembly GCA_947037095.2 of Nycteola revayana. Classification (NCBI taxonomy): domain Eukaryota; kingdom Metazoa; phylum Arthropoda; class Insecta; order Lepidoptera; family Nolidae; genus Nycteola; species Nycteola revayana. Next base: position 11,315,935 of record OX344842.1, on the reverse strand, counting down.
GTGGTTCTGTTCTTCAAAAAAGGTGACAAAACCATGTTGAAGAATTACAGACCCATCACATTGCTGAGCCATGTTTATAAGCTGTTCTCGAGGGTCGTCACAAATCGTCTCGAACACAGGCTCGATGACTTCCAGCCTCCCGAACAAGTCGGCTTCCGAAAAGGCTTTAGTACCATAGACCACATACATACGCTGCGGCAGATTATACAGAAGACCGAGGAGTATAATCAGCCCCTATGCTTGGCGTTTGTGGACTATGAAAAAGCCTTTGATTCGGTCGAAATTTGGGCGGTTCTAAGGTCTCTTCAGCGGTGTCGTATCGACTATCGGTACATTGAAGTGCTGAAGTGCTTGTACAAAAACGCCACCATGTCGGTCCGAGTACAGGGCCAATGTACGAAGGCAATCCCGCTACGGAGAGGCGTAAGACAGGGAGATGTTATATCTCCCAAACTTTTTACGGCTGCTCTGGAGGACGCCTTCAAGCTCCTGGAATGGCAAGGACACGGCATCAACATAAATGGCGAGTACATCACTCACCTTCGATTTGCCGACGACATAGTGATCATGGCAGAATCGCCGGAGGACCTTGGACAGATGCTCAATGACCTCGATGGAGTTTCTCAACAAGTTGGGCTTAGAATGAACATGGGCAAGACAAAAGTCATGCATAACGCCCATGTAGTGCCCAACTCTATAGCCGTTGGAAACTCCATTCTTGAAGTTGTGACCGAATACATATATCTAGGTCAAACGATCCAACTAGGTAGGACCAACTTAGAGAAAGAGGTCAATCGTCGAATCCGACTCGGCTGGGCAGCGTTTGGGAAGCTTCGAGAGATCTTCTCGTCCAAAATACCTTAGTGCCTGAAGACCAAAGTCTTCAATCAATGTGTGTTACCAGTGATGACATATGGATCTGAGACGTGGTCTTTTACTGTGTGCCTCATAAGAAAGCTCAAAGTCGCTCAGCGAGCTATGGAAAGAGCTATGCTCGGCGTTTCTCTGCGTGATCGAATCAGAAATAAAGAGATCCGCAGGAGAACGAAGGTCACTGACATAGCTCAACGGATAAGCAAGCTGAAGTGGCAATGGGCAGGACACATAGCTCGAAGAACTGACGGCCGATGGAGCAAAAAGGTTCTCGAGTGGAGACCACGTATTGGCAAGCGCAGCGTAGGACGACCGCCTGCACGATGGACCGACGACCTCATAAAGGTCGCAGGAAGTCGGTGGATGCAGGCCGCTAGCGATCGTTCCCGCTGGAAATCGATGGGGGAGGCTTATGTTCAGCAGTGGACTACAACAGGCTGGTGATGATGATGATGAAAAGTATTTTGGCTCATACACAATATTGGAAAAACGTAGTAGTGGAGCAAGTGTTGTATCGGTTAATGACTGGCGAAATTCATGCAAACATACATATAATGAAGATAGAAGAATGAAGTCATTGAAGATAATATTATAAACCTTCAAGTTGCCAGTAGTAGTGAATGAAGCATCAATCAAGCATAGAACATTTCACAACTAATCGATAAATAGTTTCATGAAGATGAACAGTATTACAAGTGTGGGCTATCCAGACAAAAAATATTTTAGATTCCGGTTCAAATTTTAATTGTGATAATTGCGATCAAAATCATCATTCTATTTTTATTCTTATCATAGTAAATTTTATGAGTATTAATGTGGGTGTAATGTGTGTCTTGTTTGTTCCTATATGCAAAAATATTGGGATGTGTAACAGTAACAACAGTAGAATAATTGAACAATTTCTATTGTCAATTAGACGTGAATCATTGATAGAGGAGTAGTGGGCCGACAGAATGAATTACCGTCAATTTTCAATTCTTCAAGGTGAACACATGAACGATAATGGCGCCCCTATTTCTTTTCACGACTTTTTCGTAAAGCTTTACTCAGAGGATTCGGGACGAATTTATACCAATATGGTGTGTCTTTGAGAAAAGTCATAAGGAGAATCCTTGAGTCTTGGCATAAAAAGTTTATACTTTTTATTGCACACAGAAAGTTACATGACATAAATTGTATTAATTAGAAACAACATGTACAATTATAATTGTTTACGGAAAGAAGTTTATACTTTAGGACAACTTCATCCTTGAAAAAAACTTAAGAATTTATGGTAGGACAAATAATCCTATGTAATTTCCTGGAAATACTACGATAACTGTTGTAACCTATAGTTATACTACATCGTAATAATTCTTTCTAGGTTTGGTATTAGTTTAAGCTAAGTTCCTTTATCAACACTTTTTTTATATTATATTTGCTTACATTATAAAACTGATTATACTTGTTATTTGTACTTAATACTGATTCGCATGTATATCTGTGAATTAAGATGTTAAAACCGGCAATTGTTGATATTGTTTACTTAACAAAAAATACTTCTACATTTATTAAATTTATGATTATTAATACCTAATATTTATTTTTCTACTATTAATAAAAAGTGATATGTGATGTGAGACGAATGCTATCCGTCCTGTTAAAAATACACTGGGGCCGATGATAATTTATTACTGCCAACGATATCGTTAAACAATGGGGTATGCTGCATATCCCATACCCCCAAAAATTGGGGCCGATGAAACAATTTTTCCCAAAGGCACCTTCAACGGGGTGGGCCGACAGGGGTCGTTGGGTTGGGACTTTACCCCTTTATTTATTTATTTACTCGAGCATCATAGTTACCTACTGGGTTGCCAAGCTTAAATGATAAAAAGAAAAAAATGTCATATTATATATAACTTTTCATCGGTGGGGGGAGCGGATAAAGATTTTCAAAAATGTAAAAAAAAACTGTTGCTTTCACATACTCGACCGCATCAGATATTGATAGCATTCATGTGCTATGTATTTAAAAAATTGCCATATGTTAATCTGATTTTTTCCATGATGGGGGTGGTCGTACCCGAGGGGCGAAAATGAAAATAAATATATATATATATATATATATATGACGGCGCATCGCTAATATGTCGTATTTAAACGGCTACTGTCAGCTGTCATCGATGACAGCTTCTACTGATTGGTGACAGTTAACGTCAGGTGTCAATGTCAGACGTCAGAATAAGAGTGACAGCCGTCACTCTAGCGGAGCGTCGGGCAGGTGGGAGCACGGCGGCCATGTTGAAACTTCACTGTTTGAACGGGAGCGGACCGTGCACCACGCGCTAGACGAATCGCTGATATTCTGTGTCATCCTAGTGTGAAATGCAATTATAATAGTGAATTTGATTACTAATTGACTTTAGCTAGAATATAGAACAGTTATTTTGTGAATCAATCTTTGTTAACGCGAATTATAGTGACTTTGTTCAAAACTCGAGTGTTAATTAAAATAACGATCCCCTGCCCAAGTATCCACGCCTGACCAACTATGACAGATTCTAATGAAGATGCGATCCTGCGCTTACATCAGAAGTGGGATGTAACTCAAACAGCCCACGTGTAGAAAATAGTGATACTAACAATAAAGAACAGTGTAACGGCAATATGTGTGCTTCTGAAAGTGATAATGAAAGTGAACGTTGGAAAATTTTATTTGAAATGCAACAACGTCAAATGTTGGAATTAATTCGTGCTATAAAAGAACCTAACTCTAATAATAATTCTAAGATCACGTTTCCCGAATACGACCCAGATGCACACTATAGCGATTGCGGTTACGATAGCACATGCGTCCAGGATTGATCCACGGCTACAACAATTAGCATTTACTACTGAAATTGAGACGCGTGTTAAACTGCAGCAAGAGTTAATGGCCTTGACGTATCGCAAAAGAGGCCCACCGGTACAGGACAAAGCGAACTTGCCTAATGACGCGAAGAAACCACGAATCGATCAAACAAGACGGTGCTATAATAGTGGCAAGATGGGCCACATGTCCACTGAATGTTTCAGTAGAAGCAACCGAGACAATGTTGCTAATACACGTTCTGAGTTTTCAGGGAATTACATCCTACACCAAATTAAGGATATAGGAGCCCCGAAGAAGCCGCCACCTACATGCTATTACTGCAATGAAAAGGGTCACATCGCGACACACTGCCCGAAAAAAAAAAGAAGCCCAAACAAGTGAGGAACGTGTGGAGCATCGGGTTGATGTCTGCACCATCAAGCCAGCTACTGATCATCTTCTGACAGAAACGGGTGAGAAGTTTTCATTTTATTTTGATTCCGATAAATGAAGTGATATCCGTATAGTCTATCCTGGTCGAAGGGACAGTGTCATCCGGGCCAGACCCATTAGGGTTGGTTGAAGGGATACACTCGTCCGGTCCAGATGTATTGTGTTGGTATCCTGGTCGAAGGGACAGTGTCATCCGGGCCAGACCCATTAGGGTTGGTTGAAGGGATACACTCGTCCGGTCCAGATGTATTGTGTTGGTATCCTGGTCGAAGGGACAGTGACATCCGGGCCAGACCCATTAGGGTTGGTTGAAGGGATACACTCGTCCGGTCCAGATGTATTGTGTTGGTATCCTGGTCGAAGGGACAGTGTCATCCGGGCCAGACCCATTAGGGTTGGTTGAAGGGATATACTCGTCCGGTCCAGATGTATTGTGTTGGTATCTTGGTCGAAAGGACAGTGTCGTCCGGTCTATCCGCGATGGTCGCAAGGACACACCCGTCCGGTCCAAAATTTGTATTTGAGTGATTGGTCGAAGGGACAGTGTCGTCCGGTCCATCCGCGATGGTCGCAAGGACACACCCGTCCGGTCCAAAATTTGTATTTGAGTCATTGGTCGAAGGGACAGTGTAGTCCGGGCTACCCATTAATTACATCAGGGTTAGTCGTAAGGACACACCCGTCCGGTCCAAGTCTACATGCAATTGAATGGTGATAGCAATGTCAAAGTCAAAACTTATTCTGCTTGTCAGGTTGGACGAGCGTAAATCTGAAGTTGCGTAACGTTGTTTCAGGATTGCATCCAAGTACGCCCGAGGACGGTCGCTAGTCAGGTTGGCCGTGACGGCGCATCGCTAATATGTCGTATTTAAACGGCTACTGTCAGCTGTCATCGATGACAGCTTCTACTGATTGGTGACAGTTAACGTCAGGTGTCAATGTCAGACGTCAGAATAAGAGTGACAGCCGTCACTCTAGCGGAGCGTCGGGCAGGTGGGAGCACGGCGGCCATGTTGAAACTTCACTGTTTGAACGGGAGCGGACCGTGCACCACGCGCTAGACGAATCGCTGATATTCTGTGTCATCCTAGTGTGAAATGCAATTATAATAGTGAATTTGATTACTAATTGACTTTAGCTAGAATATAGAACAGTTATTTTGTGAATCAATCTTTGTTAACGCGAATTATAGTGACTTTGTTCAAAACTCGAGTGTTAATTAAAATAACGATCCCCTGCCCAAGTATCCACGCCTGACCAACTATGACAGATTCTAATGAAGATGCGATCCTGCGCTTACATATATATATATATATCGAGCGCATCAGATTTTCTGAGGGGATGTTAAGTGAACCCAAAAAAAAGATCTTAGGGGCCGTCCATTAATCACGTGATCTTTTTTAAAGCATTTTTTAACCCCCCCTCCCCCTTGGTGATACATGGTGAGGTTTTAGACTTCCCAACCCCACCCAACATCACGTGTATTTTTAGTATCTACAAAAAACTTATTTTTTTTTGTATAAGTATTTTAAAATATTATCTTAAATATCATTTTCCCGTTGCTTAGTTATAAAATGAGAAGTTTGATCACGTGGCCAATAAATAAATGTGTGGCTCGACTTATAATTTCCCAAAAATAAATACACGTGATATCTTACTACACCCCCCTCCCCCCTTGTGACATTTCGTGATTTTTGTCAAACCTGTCCTCCAAATTTCGAGATATGGCCACCCGGCCATATCATCAGATTAGTAAAACAAAAAAGTTCATCTTAAATTCTCGAGCGCGTCAGATTAAGGTGATTTAGTTACATGCTGAAACGTGTATATTCCTTTTATCTGACAATTTAATGGTGGCGTAAAGAAGGGTTCATCATCATCATCATCAACAGCCCGTTGACGTCCACTGCTGAACACGGAACTCCTCTCAACAGACCTTGGCAAGCCAGGATCGTAGAGGGATTTTGCCATAATCACCACGCTTGGTAGACGGATTGGTGATCGCAGTAAGATGTAAACCTTGAGCTAATAGATGCTGCTGCCCATCCATCAGCCATACGTCCCTTAGTCGCCTTTTACGACACCCATGGGAGGACATGGGGTGGTCTATTCTAAGCCGGAAACCACACGGCAATCAAGAAGGGTTACATTATATGAAACTCATATTTGGTGGAAGTACTTAACCGGGTACAAGGTATCCCCCTATATAATAATCTGCCGCGCTTTAGTAAATCCCGAAACCCCTTCAAGGGCTCGTCTACTATTAATCTTAATACATAGTAATGAAAAATAAAAACATATTACTCACAATAGTTTATTCATATCGGTTGTTTGGCTGGTGTTTAATTTTCCAAGTAGATTTTTCAGGATCCTTAGCAGGAAGAATATGTTCACCTGTAAAAAATCGAGTCAATGTCCGATCTTCATCATGTTTAGCATCAATTTTCTCTGCTCAGCTTTGATTGAAAGCGTTTACATTCGCAAGGGCGAAATATATATAGAGTACCTTTAAATACTCTTCAATGGTAGATTTTACTATGCCCTTTAGGCCATAGTAAAAAATTACAAAAGTAAATTATTCAATACTAATTTCTTTTTTATTTAATAGATATTATTTTAGAGTGAATATAGAACTACAATATCAGAAAGTTTATAAAGCGACTTTTGGCTAGTTAAAGTAAAATATCAATCACCAGGACAATTCCAAATCTTGGTCCTTGGATAACCCAGTATATCGGCAAGAAGTTGTAGCCGTACCAGCAGCTGAAACAAATTTGACAAACAAAACATCTGCTCCATATTTCTACATTAAAATATCTAGAGCCAGGAGGCTAATCACATAAATATATTACTATGACTTTGATAAAAATGATTTCGCTACTCAGCGTTTACTAGAAACATGCTAGAAATATTTTAAAAGTATTTTAAATTATTAAGTTAATGTATGTAGTCTAAATAATAAATTATATAAAATAAATAAATGTATTTAACATTAACAAAGAAAAAAAAACATGTACAAAATAAAAAAAAACATTAATGATTAATTATCTATTAATTGTGGATGTATTGAAAAGGTTAACGACTCAGCATATTGTTAAGGCACGGGTGTAGGGATAATTTAAACACATTATATAATAGTGATATTACCAGAACCTCGCGCAAGCATTTTGGACACTTTGAAGTAATCGATCAGTTCGTGAACCAAGACAGTGTCACCGTAATTTATAACTTTGAAAATACGAAAGGCGAAATAAACAGTTTTTTACTACGTCTGCAATGTGGCTCTAAGAACTGAGTTTCGAGTCCATATTACGACCTAGGTTTTGAGCTTTTACTCTTTCTATTGGTCTACCCATCAGTGTCATCTTTGTCGTGGATGACAGGTTAATTACTTTATTTTTAGGACCAAACATTATATTATTTTGTTTTTAACGGATTTAACACAAGACAATTGATAAGTTCACCATTCTGAAATCGTAGTTAGGTCTTCGTTTAGAAGTCTCATAGCCTTTTCATAGTCTATGGGCCAAAAAGAGATATTATAAATATGTGTGTCGTCTACATAGATATCATTATGGTACTGAGACTTGTGAATGCAAAGAAAATAAGGTAGGGCCCAATACAGAACTCTGTGGTATTCCTCTATTTACAGGGACTGGCACTGGTAGTTCCATCGTAAACGCGTAATTCGGCATATTGTGTTCTATTTTTAAAGCATTATGAAAACAGTGCGTGGTTTTGTGATCGAATCCGTAATAATTTAGTTTAAAAAGAAGCAGTGACACATTTATGGCATCGAACGCGCGTCAAAAAGTCCAATAGTACCAGTACTGGACCATCCCCTGAGATATCCCTTGTCTCGAGCAGAAATATTGTTGTTAGTAACGTCGGTTAGGGCAGTAGCTGTACCGCGGAAACGCCGAAAAGCAGTTTGTAAGACTGGTAGAATCACGTTGTTTTTGAGAAACTCGCCAAACTGTTAACCACCTTTTCCTATACTTTTGAATAAAACGGTAGTATGCTGATAGGCTGGAGATCCTTAAAGTCTACCGGGATAGATTTTTGGGCAAAGGTTTAACGGCGGAAATTTTCCAAATGTCCGGGAAAGTACCTACTTTCCCGTAAGGGGTAATAATGTGATATTTAAAATGTCCAAACTAATTTTGTCGTGTGATACTGCATTGGATTTCAGCTTATTAATAATGCTGGAGACTGTTCTAAGACTAAAATCACTGGGTATGTCGATGAAATTCATAAAATGTCAAAAGTGAAGTAGTCGTTTCTGAGCTATCAGGAATGTTAATCAGCTTGTTGCTTTTTAGGCAATAGATTACTCTTAATGTTTTTCCAAAAACAGTTAGGATTTTTAAATTGATTAAAATAATTAACTTGATAATGACGTGATAACCTATGATTTTAATTCTTAAAAAGAAGTCTCACGTATTTGTTCAGGGCACAGTAGACGCACCTTTAATTTTATGTTATCAGTAACCTAAGGATACAACTGTTATTTTATAAAACACTTTTGTTCCGCCGCGTATAAATCATAAATCATCAATATTAAAAAGTTTTAAACCATTATCATACTACGGACGTCATCCATGGCCAAAATCCTATCCCAGTATATGTTACTCAAATCCTATTGGAATTGTTCTATATAGATTTTCCTTTATAATTGAACTTCACAAATTACTAGTGACCTGCTGTTTAACGTTTTATAGGGCTCGGTCTTAATATAACGAAATATATTTGATGAGTGTTTTAGTGGTATCCGTAAAATGAGTAGAGTCATTCACTATCTATATATATAAAAATCAATTGCTGTTTGTTAATCTCGCTAAAACTCGAGAACGGTTGGGCCAATTTAGCTGATTTTGGTTTTGAAATGTTTGCCGTGGTCCAGGGAAGGTTTAAACGGTGAGAAAATGTGGAAAAATTAAGATAGAAATAGTAAAAATGATAATTTTATTTTCCCATAACTGTCAAACGTTTTGTTCAGTCATAGATTGATTGAGCAACCAAAAAGTGACAGATAGTCGATAGTATTTTAAAATCAGAAGAAGTACATTTCTAGACGAAAGTTGATCTGTCACCATTGACAAATATTTATAGGTGGGTTCAGAATTTTATTTTGAAAAGAGTAACGATATACTTAGTACGCCGTTCATATTGTGCTTCTGGCTTCTTTCGGTCATTTCCAATTGCTTAAACTCTTCCGCGGTGATATTGAAATCTAGAAAACTTACTCTATCCATAATCGATGGCGTTAATGAAATTACGAATTTATAATTCTAATTTGTGTGTGAATTGTTTTTTTGTTTTATTAATTCCGTTTGTTCGACGTGAACTGTGACCACATTTTGAACAAAATAAAAACTGCTGCAGTTATTGCTTTGAATTCGTCAAAACGTAAAAAATTGTTGCTACTATAAGAAATTCGTCGCTGTCGTTCAATGTCCATTTTTTTCCCGGTTGAAAATGCATTAGGCATCCACGGCCACAGTGGTGGTATGTAGTATGTAGAACTCCCCTGTTTATAGCGATGATATGCTTATTATATCACTAGAAGATGGTTTACCTACTTAACTTAACCCAGGATGTTCCTCTAAATGCCAGTAAATTGAGCACCAGGAATAGCTAATGCATATTATTACCATGGTACCGTGGCGATGCCTATGACCTAGCAGTCATGGACTCTCCTGGGTCCATTCAATGCACCTTTTGGGGGCGCACGGAGCACAACTACAACTCTAAGCATCATGGGTCGGCCTCTAAAAGAAATTAGGACTATGTTCCCTACTCCTCGAAGCCGAGGCTCGGGGGACAGCCTGCTGTCTGTGCGCCTTCGGTGAAATGGGTAGGAGAGATCTTTCTCCTAATAACACTCCCCGGACTTCTACTGAATGGGAAATGGTCGGTAGCAAGAGGACGGATCCCATCACTCTCGCTCCTCCGCCCAAGCCGGAAACTCCTCGCACCAATGTACCGTGTGCTGTCGCTGTGATGACTGATGACATTAAGTTTCCGGATCACCCTCCCTCTTTTCTTTCAGAACATTCTAGCATCTTGGGCTAGATCGCTTGAACCAGTTTTTGAAGTTTTTTTTCATAACTAATAGTAGGTAGGTGCATCGATGAACTTCGTATCACCCTACTTAACATTAGTTTTTAAAATCATTCAAATTGGCATATCATCGATCATGGATAGAGGATTTTTTTTATTTTTTTTTATTGTAATCTTATGGCGTTTGAAATAACATTGACCGAATGCGTGCTACTCTTAGTGCACATTACGGTGCACATAGTTCAGTGCTATCACACCTTATATTAAAAGTTCAATTTAATTTAGAGTTTTAGCTAAGATAGTACAAAGTCTGTCAGGTCAGCTACATTGATCCAATCTTCAAAAACTGGAAAATCCCAAAATAATGGAATCGCCTAAAAGAAAAAAAAGGAGGGTGATTCGAGAGGGGTCGGATTGTTCATGCGTACCCGGCCCCCGCCAACGGCGGATCGAAGGAGTGTCTGGGAGGTTTTAAGTGGTGTAGGGTCCTCTCCTCGTGGTATGAGTTTAGCATACCACGCTATGGAGAGGGCGAGGCCCACATATCCCATCGGCAGCGCGCGAATACGCTGCAGCGGCAGTAGGAATACGTAAATGCATTTCACCCCGGACAACAAAAAAAAAAGTGATTCGAGAGCCGGAAACTCAATTTCATCAGTCATCACGCGGCAGCACACTGGTCGAGGAGTGTCCGGTTTGGGCAATTGAGTGAGAGTCATGGTATCAGACCTCTTGCTACCGACCATTGTCCAGTTTGTAGAAGACCCCGGAGCGTGCTTAGTAGAAAGATCCTACCCATTCCTATCCCTATCCCTACCCATTTCAACGAAGGCGCAGAAATCGTAGGCTGTCCCCGGAGCCTCGGCTTTGAGGAGTGGGGAGCATAGCCCTTCTTTCTTTTAGAGCCTGACCCGTGATGTGTAGAGACGTAGTGGTGCTTCGGGCGCCCGCAAAAGATGCATTTAATGAACCTTTAAAATAAAATCCTCGGGAGAGTCCATGACAGCTAGGTCATAGGCATCGGACGGTAACGGATGTACCGTGTATGGATTAGCTATGGGTAAACCATCTTATCGTGACATAATTGGCATATCATCGATCATGAATAGAGTAATTTTTTAATCTTATTTATTGTAATATTATGGCGTTTGACATAACATTTTCAGAATGCGTGCTACTCTTAGTGCACATCACGGTTAGTTCTTTGCTATCACGCTTTATATTAAAAGTTCAATTCAATTTATAGTTTTAGCTAATACAGAACAACGTCTGTCGGGTCAGCTAGTAGGTACTTCATAAAAGATAGCTTGATCTCAGCGTTATATGTCATACTGACATTCCTAGGGTTGTTAAGAATTAAACAAATGCCGATAGCCATTATCGACTTTTCTTACTATTATTGGTGATAATGTTACATATAATTGGGTTTAATTTATTTTAAAACGTTACTAAATTCAACAAATATTTTAATATAAAATACATTTATTCTCTCTGAAATCCAAAGTTTATTTTTAGAAATTGGATTTAATTAACTCATTATTAATTTAGATCAAGTACGTACACATGTAAATAATATTATGATAAAAAATATATCATAAAATTAAATTTTTAATTAAGTTTAATATAAAAATATCGATAGTTTATAGTCGATGGCCACGATGATTCATCGCCCATCACTTTACATTAGGTCGGTAAGCCCAATATGACATTGGCAGGTACTGTCTGTCTGTACTACATTCAAAACTTCAAAGGCGTGATGTTACCGACAGCTGTCGCAGAGATCAAGCTATATTTTATGAAGTATAGCTTTCACATTAATTTTAGAAAGACATACATTTTAATACAGCCACCATAACATAGAACGTTAGAATAACCCTACAGTAATGAAAACATTTTTATCAAGTCATGGTCATATCGTTACGGTATTAGCAGATATTATTAGGTATTTTGAGCTTAATGTGCAACAATTATAAATAGGAAAGATTTGATTGATTGTTTGTATTGAATAGGCTCCGAAACTTCTGGACCGATTTGAAAAATTATTTCACCGTTGGAAAGCTACACTATCCCCTGATGACATAGGCATATATTTAATAATGAAGTTCCCACGAGAACGGGAGAAACGCGGGTGAAACCGCGCGCGGGAAGCTAGGCTTTTATAAAGAGATTGTGTTCATTTTGATTTGGCGATCCAATTTTTAAACATTGTAATTTATTTTTGTGGACATTGCTGTCATGAACCTAACCTAAGAACATAGTTAAAATTCGGTTACACTTTTTGTTCTTAATACATTAATTTATTATAACTAGCCTTTTTTTCCACTGCGGGACGAAGGAAAGCTTTTTCTTTTTTTTTTTGTCCGTGGGCAAATGCATTTACGCTATCCCACCGCCGCTGCAGCGTATTCGCGCGCTGGCGGTACGCCTGAGCAATCCGGCCCCCCGACGGCACCCGCGGCCAATATGATACCGCGGGATCTCCAGGGCCACACTTACAGTGGCCCATTTGCCCAATTATAGGGACGCCCGGAGTGTAAAGGCGTCCCTACTCCTCATGGGTCAGCCTCGAAGGGAGCGAGGCCCATTCCCCGAGGCCGAGCCTAGGGTGGTAGGCGGCGGGTTTCAGCCCGCCGCCGACGGCCAAGACGCCGTGCCACGACGGCCAACAAGCGGGTGGGCGGAGGGATCTACTTCCCTCTCCCGCTCCGCGGCCTCCTTCTGTGACATTACTTGTCTACAGAAGGAGGCACCCGCCTGCCACGACCTCTCGCTTTATGCCATCTTCGAAATGATGGTTGGCAGCGAGAGGTCGTCTCCCACCACGCCAACGAGCTCCTCCCGCTCGTTGGCCCACGCCGGACACTCCACCACCGTGTGCTGTGCCGTATCGTCGGCACAGTCACAGTGGTGACAGCGATTGTCCGGCTCTCTCTGCGCCACGTTGCACAGGTAGTGGCCGAAGCAGCCAAAGCCTGTTACTACCTGTGCAACGTGGTAGGTGAAGTCGCCGTGACGGCGACCGGCCCACTTTTTTAGATGGGGCTGAATCGCCTCCACCGTACGTAATCCACTCCGCGGCGCGGCCTCTAGCCGCTCCTGCCATTTCGCGACGGACCTCAGTCCGCCACCGTGCAACACCCTCCGGGAAGAGGTCGCGGCCAGAACGCGCCCCCTAACACCTCCGCCCGTTACGCGGCGGCTAAAACCTCCGGGGACGAAGGCCTCCTACTCTATTTCGTGAATTTTTCTATAAGGCTACTTGGAATTAGTGTTTATCGAAGGAGTTAAGTTCATATCGCATCAACCTACTTATTCTTAATTTAAAATTATAACGAAAAAAATATTCTATTATTAAAATATACCGCTATGTAAAGATCGAGATGACTTACCAGGTATGGACGACTGTACCATTAACGCTGAAAAATAAAATGAAATATAATCAGGGATATATAATAGTTAGCCTTATATTTATCTAAGTATTTCATTTGAGTAACAATCACAGAAATTCTGTCCGTAAAGAAAGTTTCACACCCTGAATCCTAGACGCCAACGCCACGCTTTATTAATCCTAATATTTTAATATAGTATGAGATGAATGGTGATTTTAATTTTAATTTTAAAGTGATTTTATTTTTACCTTGTTGAGTAGGTAAATTATAAGGTATCCATTTTCGGGCATGGTGTGTAGGGCATGGACTCCATGGAGATGTCGTTATGGCGTGGCGTCTAATAGGTTAACGCTATATCAGGGGTCTCCAAACTTTGAAGCATTAGGGCCATAATGATATTTTCAGTATTCTTCATGGGCCAAAACAGATGATTTTTTCTGCCCTTATCTATAGTCGTATTTCTAGCAATAGTAACAACAGTAAAACATTTGATGACAACCAGTTTGATGACACTGGCGGGACGGATTTGGCCCGCGGGCCGTAGTTTGGAGACTCCTGCGCTATCTCATTAGGGTTACTTTTGTCGATATTAGCCACCTAAGAACTCTTAAAGACGGATAGCATTTGTGAAAACGTGATCGATCGATTTTATTTTCTCGGTCGGGCATAAAATGTTGTTAACTACGAAGCTTGCGCTACTTTACCTGGAATAAAGGCAAAAAAAAAAAATTCAACATACCTGTTTAGTTCTGGTAAAGATGACATATACGACGCAGTTCCACAGACCCATGCAAAGGTGATGAGTGCCGGAAGTCCCCAGCCACATACGAATGTCATTTTATAGGGAACAGGAGCCCTCAATGCATTGGATGTTACAAGGTTATACAGATGCAAGCCCTCAATGAAGAACCACATAAAAGTACATGTGATAAAATATTCGAGCAATATATACATCGCTTCGCAGAGATATCGCTGAAACACATTCGCAAAACGGTTGAGTAATATAAAGTTTTATTCTTTGTTAATTCAAGTAGGGGTTCTCAAAGTTTTTACTTTTGTGCCTTTTACTACTAATTAAGATTATATGGCACCGCGGAACGACAAAGTTTGGTAACCCCTACTATAGATAAATAAAGCAAAAAGTAGCAACATGTTACTATGTAGCATTGCAAGCCTCACACAAATCTCTTTTATCATCAAACATACGCTAACAAAACAGTAAGAGTAACGGGTTGGTTACTCTTCCTGTTGCTTGAACAACTTTAACACTCATTAAATACTCAAATAAGTTTTCTTGAAGCACAAACGTCAAAAGCAAAACAAATGAATTGTCGTACTAAAATACGGTTTCGGCTCCGAATCTGACTTTCGATTTAAAAGTAGAAGGACCGAATTCGAAATCGGTATAATATTAATCTGAAGTTCCGAAACGTTTCGGAATCGGAGTCGAAACTACGGAGATTAAAAATTGGCTAAGTGCACCATTGACTAGGTAAAAAAGAACAAAAAAATCACGTTTGTTGTATTAAATTAAATACAGACAGACAGAGAAATCTTAGTAATAAGTTCCCGTTTTTACTCTTCGGGTACGGTACCCTGAAACTGAATCGCTATTTTTCTTGGTCACGGCATCCCGCGTAAATAAAAGAGTCATGAAAGAAGAAGTAATAAAAGAAAAATATAAGAGAACTAGCTTCTACCCGCGACTTCGATAATAAGGATTTTATAAGCAATCTAAAACAGTCGGATAATGTAAAACGTAGCAAATTTAAAACTAAATATAATATATAGAATTTCCAGCAAATTCTCGTCAAAATATTTCCCGCCATACTGAGAAGGACCAGCTTGCTACTAGCAGTAGCCGTAACACACAAACACACAAATTCTTTTTTTATTGAGTTTTTGTAATCAGTTCCCTATTAGGGTTATCCGAACAGCTCTACCTTTTTTTGTAATCTACGCGTTAAGGAACTATTACCAACTTTGTAAATATGTATTTTACTGTCATATTATTACTAAATGTTTTTCTTTCTTTCTAAATAACATGTGTCAAAGTTAGTTTTCAAACGTGTCAAAATAAAATGTAATTTAAATAAAAAACACAAAAGAGTATTTTTTAAAAACTTAGAAGCATATCAATCCCAAAATAACGGTCTATCCCTTTTTAATCACGTTAGGGGATAAATTTCAATAAAATACGAAACATGTTTCCCATATATTCTTTTAAATAATGTTCCTGGTAAATTTGAAGTAGATTGGACCAAGGAATCACGTTGCCCCATACAAACTTTAGCTCCACTTTTCACCAGCTTAGGGGTTGAATGTTGAAAAAGCACCTATGTTCTAAAAGGAATCCCTATGCAAAATTTGAAACTCCTGGGACTCCTGGGTTTCTGAGATTTCGTGACGAGTGCGTGATCTTTCGCTTTTATATATATTTATATATATAGATAGAAAGATTGCGCGTATCCCACGTAACGGTTAGACATAGGTATAAAATGATATAGTATTATAATTTACTTATTAGGTTAGTATTAGGTAATATACCTTTTCATACCAATCTCGGAAAGAGTATTTTTAATCTTCAATATTTGAGTGGAAAAGCCGTTTTTATTCTCTAGAGGATAAAGTAAATTGAATTTAGAACATCGTGTGCACTAAGTTTGTGAATTAAAAAAAACATTGAACCTATTTACTGCTACCTCTATGGTGCCGAATATATCATACAACTTTTTTTTAATTTGTTAAAAGCTCAGTCTCGGAACATTCTTGGTGTTCTTTTTTTAATTTGCTTTGTACGCGGCATTTTTTCACGTCATTGTTAAACCTTATATTAAAAACAAGAAACTTGAAAACAAGTGAAAAAACTAAAATGAGTGATTCTAGCGACGAGGAAGTTTGTTTGACGCCAACAGAATTGACTGAAACTGTTAATAATGCGCATTTCCTCGCTGAGGTGGAATGAAAAGTTACGTGTTGCACTCGAGTGCAAAGATTTTTCACCTCGTGCTCTTTTGATTCCCTCGATAACGCTTAGGATTCTAATTTTGAATCACTCGCTGCGCTCGTGATTCAATTTTAGAATCCTTCGCTTGCTCGGTCATCAAAATTCAACACGCGGTTAAAAAGCAACTTTGCACTCTTGTATAACAAATAACTATTATGTTTTTATGATGCTTTATTTTACGTAAATTAGTTGTATGAATGTGCCCCTTTCGGCTGTATGAACGTACCCTACTAATGGGGTACATTCGTACATTTTCCCGTTTTCTTTTCGAAGCATCACACACTTTTCGAAGCATCACACACTTTTGCGAACGTATTTTTATATAAAACTAGCTGGCCCGGCAAACTTGTACTGCCTCAAAATCTACGCGGTGTCCTACATCTACTATACCCTTACCTTACCCTTCCCCTACCCTACCCTACCCCTACCCCTATCCTACCCTACCCTACCCCTACCCTACCCTACCCCTACCCTACCCCTACCCCTACCCCTACCCCTACCCTACCCCTACCCTACCCCTACCCTACCCTACCCCTACCCTACCCCTACCCTACCCCTACCCTACCCCTACCCTACCCCTACCCTACCCCTACCCTACCCCTACCCTACCCCTACCCTACCCCTACCCTACCCCTACCCTACCCCTACCCCTACCCTACCCCTACCCTACCCCTACCCTACCCCTACCCTACCCTACCCCTACCCTACCCTACCCTATCCCTTCCCTACCCCTACCCTACCCCTACCCCTTCCTTACCCCTACCCTACCCCTACCCTACCCCTACCCAACCCCTACCCAACCCCTACCCCACCCCTACCCTACTTACCCTTTTTTTCCAAATTTTGCCAAATTTCATCAAAATCGGTACAGCCATTCTTGAGTTTTAGCGAGACTAACGAACAGCAATTCATTTTTATATAAAGAAGATATGCATCTGTTCCCGTGTTGTAGTTGTCTTATATGTAAGTCGACCCTAAGTTGGCTCAATTTAAATTGTTCGACGACGCTGAAGTGCGGTAGTCGGTACACAAACGTATTGCAGTTCAGTTCAAGTGTTCTTTCCATATCTGTCGACTTGGAAGTTTGGTTGTTGAGAGCCGGTAGATACCGATTCAGCAAGATTAAGCAGGTTTTGAGTACCTCTTGCAACTTTTTTGAGAGTTATTTTCAACTATCTGATTTAAAGGCAGTGTTTGAGGACGCAGTTTTTAAATAACTCTGTCTCACTTTTATTAGATGTTTGAATGTAGGTGTTTTATTTTTAAAACAATGCAACTAACATTTTTAACATATAACATAACATATAATACGAATAATAATAATTTATTACCGATTTTGGTTTACATATGTATACAAAGTCGGTAATAATTGATTCGTTAAAGTTATCAATATAATAATATATTATTGTGGCTTTCGCACTAAAGCTAACCTAAACTCTCGCTAAGGCCTATAAGTATATGAATGATGACAAAAAAGTAAGCAATTGATTCATTTCTAAAGCCCATAAACTTACTGTGTTATCTATTCCAGAAATAAAGTTTGCGTTATCATCCGCGCCACCCCGACTTATTTCTTGGTCAATGTAGACGATTAATCTACATGACACTTCACCCAACATCGCACAAAATAGATTGATGTGGATTAAAGTTCTGGTGTTCCGGAGTGCGCTGTGTGATAGGCACCATATTACAAATAACGAAACACTTTTTGATACGATGATTAATAACGCCACTTATGACCCCATATTGAAGTGCACGGTTCTCGATTTCGGCCGGTCGAAGGGTCGAACACGGCCCTTGCGCTGAGTTAACGCGGCGCGGCGTTCGGGCTGATCTACCCCGCGCGGTAGTGGAGCGTTCGCATCGAACGCTCGAAGTACGGTCACTTCAATGTGGGGTCATCCTTACATACACTTGAAGTTCACAATATTATAGGTAGCAATCTGTCAGCCATTTACTTATTATTAATCTCTGACCTTAGACCAAATAAAAAGTAAAGAGGTAGTGGCCGGTTGTTTTGTGATTGGTGTGGGTGAAATTATTTAAAACTTAATTACTACTACCAATTATCACATTACTATAACCAACTTACGTAATAGACTACATATAATGCAGCTATTGCTAATTCACTCAAATTGTCCAAACATATATAATAATGTTAACAATTCGCATAGCTGTGGTTAAATCCCGGCGAACCGCGTGGGTATGCGTGCGTAAATGTGTATATACACGCCAAGGCAAAGTTTTACCGGCGTCAGTGCGTTACTGGCAGCGCTCCGTCTTTACTTTTAATTCTGTCTAATAATTATATAATTATAAGTTTAAATAATATAATTACATATTAAAAAATAGGTATAAAATATTTTTCATTTTCTTCTTCATCTTCATCAGACCGTTGAAATTCAAATCAAATTGCGAGATCAGAGGTATTCGCTAAGGGCACAATGAGACACTACTAAGGGGAAACTGATTTGTTTGTGTTGCTGCCACCGTACCGGTGTGGCCTCGGCCTTAGAAGGGACGGCCCAATAGAAATATTCCATAGTTGAATATGGAATATTGAGAATTTTAACTTCAGTTAAAAGGGTTAAAACAGTCTTAATTTTTACTTCAGTTTCCGTAGTGCCGTAGGTAGATACATAAACGATCTTATATAAACTACACAAATGTATAATTACAAAAGTACTAACAACACTGGTCTGCAACGAAAAACTCCTTGAAACAAAAATATGATTGTTATGAATCGAAACCAGTTTTTGTAATTAAAATTTATCCATATGTGTTTTGCTAAATTTGTGGTAAAATGAAAAATTGGTAAACGAACCCGAAAAATATGCATGGACCGCTTTATTAAAAGATTACAATAATTTTCTTGGAAAGAAAACTAGTTGCAACTACTAGGATATTTCACAGAACTTATTTCTTCGACATAACGTGTAACAAGTAGGTACCTAATTAAAATTTATTCTCTAGACTCACACTTCGATTTCTTAAGCAGTATCAGATAAATACGGTGAGATGTTTCATCAAGGTATAATGCAGATAGAGAGATGCTACAACGGAAAATGGTCAGAAGGACTGCTTGCGTATTTTTGCTGGTTTATTCATCGTGAAACTCCAGTTCATCATCATTATCTTCAGCCCGTACAACTTCCACTGCTAAACAATAGCCTCCTCCCGAGGGAGAGTTTTTGCAATAGTCTACGCTCGGCAGGCGGGTTGGTGACCGCAGTATTATGTTGTATCACCCAAGGAAACGCTGCTGCCCGTTCCCTGGTATACGATTGTAACAGATGATGTTATAACAATAGGGACCAACGGCTTAACGTGCTTTCCGAGGCACGGAGGGTAATCCCTCAGCCAACCAGACCCGGAAAGAAATCTTAGAATCTACACAACGATTTTCTTGTCCGGCTAGGGGATCGAACCCACGACCTCAAAGATTGAAAGGGAGCCAAATACCGCTACGTCACGGAGGTTGTCCACTCCACACACAAAATCTAATCACTACATAGTATAAAACAAAGACGCTTTCCGCTGTCTGTCTGTACCTATGTTTGCTTAGATCTTTAGAGTTACGCAAGCGGATTTAAAGCAGTTTTTAGGGTTCCGTAGCCAAATGGCAAAAAACGGAACCCTTATAGATTCGTCATGTCTGTCTGTCTGTCCGTCCGTATGTCACAGCCACTTTTTTCCGAAACTATAAGAACTATAATGTTGAAACTTGGCAAGTAGATGTATGTTGTGAACCGCATTAAGATTTTCACACAAAAATAGAAAAAAAAGGTTTATATGTATAATACATTCGCATTACACACGTGTGACGACGGGGCGGGTCGCTAGATATAAAGAAAGAATAGTCTCTATTCAGGACTTATGAATCTATAATAATCATTCATAGTTATACGAAGGAGCGATCTTTTATTTGCAGACCAGTGTAATCAGTGGCGTGGGAAGCTGATGAAGGGTCCTGGGGCAAAGAAAAACTGGTGCCCTTAAGCTGTTTAAGTTTTATCGATATGGATGTTACTGTGAATGGCCGGTATTTGTGGAATATGCTAAGATGACCCGGTGTACTTACACCGGTGAATTAGACTTAGAACGTAGATTCAGTGATTTATAATTTGTGTCAATATTAACAAACTCCAGTGTTTGTTAGAAAAGCGAGAAAGTCGTATACTGTTGTCGCTTGACAGATGGATTGGTGGTCGCAGTAAGATGTAAACAATGAGCTAATATATTCTGCTTCCCATCCATCAGCCATATGTCCTTTAGTGGCCTTATACGACACCCATGGGACATGGGGTGGTCTATACTAAGCCGGAAAACATACGGCACGGTTTAATCAATTAAAATTAGTATTTACAAATTATATTACCGATAATGGTGCCATATCATCAATAACTTTATACCTCTAGTATGACATTGCTATTTGTTTTTTTTTTGTAAAAAGAATTCTGGCAGAATTTTGCAATCTACTAATATTCTTGGCAGAGTTTTGCAGCCTACTAATATTCTTGTAAACTCTTCGTGCTAAGCTAAAATGCCTGTGTTACGGGTGGGTTCACGTCGGTAGTGCAATGGGTGGGGTTCGAACCGGCGCCCTCAAGATTACAAGTCCGACGCCCTAGCCATTGGGCTACGGCCGCTTTCTATTATATTATTTTAATTATATTACTGTTTTTTTTATTACAAAAACAGTAATATGCTTTAATAATAATTATTACGATGTCTACGATATAAAGAATAAGCATCTTTTTATTTCTATAACCAATGATGTGGTATCATTTGATATCTACGTTTTAGATTACTCTAGCCTGTAGGTACCTATTGTTGATTGTACTATTGTTTTTATCGCCAACAATTCTATAATAATTATGTGTACGTGACTAATAAATATTTTTCATTTCTATAGCCAACGGGGTGTAAGGTTAGTTAATTATGTAACTATGTTAAAAATATCCTCTCTCGGGCAGAGGCCTATTTTCAGCAGTGGACGTTGTACGGGCTGGTGATGAATAATTATGTAATGTCTTATGTATGTTATTAATTCCCTCAATTACATCTAGTATACCCAGTATAGGTACGTTGTTTTAATGTATAATTTTAATTAAGAAACAATTTGTTTTTATTTATATTTATTGTGACCTTTGCTTCCACATTCTACATCATTATTTTTCTAAATTTAGCAGGAGTCATAATTTCGCTCATAATGGAAACTGACCAAGTTGTCGTGGTTTATGATAACAGTCACCGCTGAATGATCTAAATCGTCGTTAAAGGATAAATATCTAACGGTCATTCACCAGCTCTTTACAGTAAGTAGTATAGTATCTATCTTTACATACACTGCATTTCGGACATTCACAGTAACATATATAATTATTTTGAAAAAGTTTAAAGTTTCCTACCCTGCCCCTTGGGATCCAGGGCACTGCCCCGCCCATCCCTTCGGTAGCTTCGCCAGTGCTAATAATATAAGTGTTATCATAATAACTTACCTAAATAATCGAAATATACATAATGCAAACACTAACGCAGAGCATGCGAAAGAAATTCCAACGAATTCCATATTCCGAGTGCTCCGTGCTACATCGAGCTTGCTCTGAAACAAACATAAGCAAAAATTAATGTCCTCGCCACTCTATCTCGGTCCACAGCTGGACAACGGCCTCTCCTAATTTGCGCCATAACACTCGGAGTTCCTCCTTCCGTGTCCAGTCTATTTCGCCTACCCGTCTCAAGTTATCGACAGATTCATCTTGCCGAGGAGCGTCGTACCTAACGTTCGTCGACACATGATTATCCTATAAGACACGTCCGCTCCAGTGGCTCTACAGACATGGCCAGCTATTACCACTTCAACTTGTTCATTCTACTACCTTATTTTTCAGAGAAACCCTAAGCTTAGCTCGCCCTAGCTGTAGGAGCTATGGACAGGGTTTTTATATTATATATCAATTAGCTTAGTTATATGTATTAGAAAGTTATAGTAACTATTTTTTGTTAACGTTGCACGAAAGGTTGACCAACCGCCGTATATGCTAAGGTTTAGGTAAGTATTTTAAATAAAAAAGGGCTTACCTCGGATTCGTTTAAGCCATTTATCATAACTCTTACTGTCTCGGTAAAACATGAACTAAAATTAGTCCAGCCGATCGTTTTGTTTGAAGTTGGTTCAGTGCCTGGGCGCAACATCCATGTTCCATCCGCGCAGCATATCCTGTGAGCGTATTCTAGAAAGAAAAAACAAACCTGAAGCACTGTGCAGTATCCAATAGTTGAAAATACGTATCTTACATTTGCCTCAGCCTCTGTAAAATATCTGGGTCATATAATTAAAAATAACTCAGTTAAACCGTTGAAAGATTTCGATTGAAAACTTCTCAATTCCAAAATCACAGAAAAATTACAGTTTCTTGGTAAGATAAATTTTTATAATGAGTACATACCAAGAAGTGCGATAATATTGAATCCGCTACATAATTTACTGAGGAAAAATCAACCATTCTTCGGTCCGACCAATGTCAAAAAGCATTTGTAAAAATAAAAAACTGTTTGTGCTTTCAACCAGTGATAGAAATTGTTGATAAAGATTTACCGATATTAATCTACACTTGTTGTTGGTATCTTGAAACAGACGCAGCCAGATGGAAAAGAAAAATCAGTAGCTCACTTTTCTAAGAAACTAAATGGGACCCAAAGGAAGAAAAAAGCGATATACTTGGAGTGCTTAGCCATCAAGGAAGCATGATGCTGATAGGTAAGAAATTTACAGTTTATTGTGACCATAAGCCGCTGGAAAACATGAAATAAAAAACCAGGACTAATGAAGAATTACGTGACCTGAAATACTACCTATCACGATACGATATTACAATCGAATTAAAACGCAGACGAACAACTTAAGATTGTAAACTTGGTTAACCTGGAATATATTATATTAGATCAGAATAAGAATGAAGAAATACAAAAACATAAAAAAAATATTACATAAAAACAAAACATATATTATAAAAAAGTTAGAGAAAAAGAACTGTTAAGAAATATACATGAGAATCTTTGCCACATTGAGACAAACCAATGCAGAAGACAATAAGTCCGCTGTATATAGTAAGAAGTCTAACGAGAAATATTAAAAAGATATGTAGAGAGTCTAAGATCTGTATAAGAAATAAATCAAGAGGACAACACAAAGGGGAATGCCCATTTTTGGCCATGAAACGCCCAACAATTTGCTTTTGTTAAAAAAAGACATTCTGTTTTATGTTTATTAATCGCGGTATTCATTTGACCAAACAAGATTGCAACATTTTTGCAAGAAAAAAAAGTATCGAAAAGATTAAAATGAAATTAGGTAAATCCGTAATTCATTGATTTGTGGTTAAAATCAAAATAGTTGCCAATTACTAATTTCGTTCAAAAAATTATCGATTCTCTTTTTTAAATCGAGTTTTTACGATGTGATTATTATTATGCTAATATTATTGGTTTTTGATAATTATTATGATGTTATGATAATAATTGCTAGTTGATTTACCAACAAAAACGTTTTTGCACAATTTAACCGTAATTTATCTGTAAGAAATAGGTACATTAAATTAAAAAACTAAAAGAAGAAAAAACAACATATTTGAGGCGATTTAACCGGTCAGTCCCCTTCCGACGACAAGTGTCGTCATAACAATACATTTTAAATTGTGTCTATAATAACGGTACTCAAATAATGAAGTTCTACACGTCTAATAAAATATATTTTAAAAGATTATTATTTTATATAAAATAATAATTAAAAAATATCGATAATGATTTTTCGTTTTTTCTTCTGTTGCAACATTAATCTGACATTATGACAGATAAGCGGCTGTCAGTTCGTGTTAAATCACAACAGAAGTCGACTTCGTTTGTATTTGGATTATTTTGTTTGATAACTAAGCAACGAATAAGCATTCGAAGTGCAATCAAAAGGTATTGTTGCAATTGTATTGGCGGCCGTCGAACAGTAGGGCGGTGTGCCTATGTTATGACAGTAATATGGTATTTGGGTTATGCACGGTATCAGACTAATATTTTCCCTCCTGCTCAATTGAGCAATTTCTGGATGATGTATTGATTGTGTATGATACAAATGATGCATAAAATACCTTATCTAATAAAAATGTATAAAAGTAAAATGCTTGTTAAAAAAACTGAAAATTAAATCCATTTTATATCTTAAATATCCGGACTTTTTTTTAAACCAATTCCGTAACCGTTTCATTCTTTAAGCTGCATATTATCATTTACATTGGGCCTAGATCAGACATACATCCAGGGGAATGCCCACCCACCATAGACACTTCGGCCCTGGGTGCACACACATAAAAGTATAATATACTTTTATGTGTAAACTAAAAGGCCATTTGAAATAATTTCTATTGATACAATAGGAGGCTTCGGAGGTTCAATATCTATTTAGTGGTTAGGTTAGATTAGATTGTGACCACAACGGTCAGATCCAAATGTTAATTAAAGCAATATGATCATTGAATGTTATGAAAAAATAAGTTCTGAAAAATAAATTATAATTTTAAAATGGTTCTTGGTACTAACGGTTATGAGATCCGTTGGTAGTAATAAAAATGTTTGAAGAAAAAAGTATGATTTTTTTTATGAAGAGTGATTATTATGAGCACAGACCGGTAGTAAGGCAAAGAACCGCAATTTGTGACAAGAAGCATGTAATCCTAACAGTCCACTGCTGCTCTTGGCCTCTCACCAATCTTGAGATCATGACTAACCGCGTATAAGACACATTGAGATCATGACTATAAGACGAATTGTGATTAAGGCAAACCGCGTATGTAACCAAATGCGAATGTGGCGTACCGAGTAAATCAGATAGTTGAAGACGAATTGCATAGGTACGTGTCAAATAGCGTTTGTGACAAGCAGCATGTAATTAGACATAAAGATGTCAAATATGTAATTTTCACATATTCAATTTATTAATTATAAAAATATAAAATAATAAATAGTCTTACCAAATTTTGAAGGACAATAAACTTTCGATGTTGTTTTTTTTATTTCAGGTATGTGTTCACATATTGTTATAGGATCATATTGTTTATTTGGTATCATATCGATAACACATTGGTTTAATTTACCTTCATAATTTGAGATATAATACATCACCATCATCATAATCATCAGCTCGTATAACGTCCACTGCTGAACATGGGCCTCCTCACGAGGGAGGGTATTGCCATAGTCACCACGCTTGGCTGGCGGGTTAGTGACCGCAGTATATTATGTTATACCACTCAAGGAAACGCTGCTGCCCGTTCTTTGATATACTACTATTATAGATGATATTATAACAATCGGGGCCAACGGCTTAACGTGCTTTCCGAGGCGCGGAGGGTAGTCCCTCAACCAACCAAACCCGGAAAGAAATCTTAGAATTTACACAAAGATTTCCTGTCCGGCGTGGGAATCGAACCCACGACCTCCGAGATTAAAGGCGATCCAAGTACCGCTACGCTACGGAAGTTGTCGATATAATACATACAGACTCATATATTATATTGCCCTGCCAAGCGTGGTTGGCTGATGCTGATGATAATAATGAAGAGGTATTTATTAATATATTAAGGTATTGATATTGGATCAATGTTTTTATCAATACTTACTATTTGGGTCAACGTTGAGATAATTGGCAGGGCAGTGCTGGTACGCGGTGTGGCCCGATGGTGTAGGCTGCCAGCAGAGGTAGCCGTCGTGGGTGGCGTTGCAATACGTCGTATCTGTTTGTAAGAAAGTATTTATTTAAGTTTGAGAAGAACCAAGGCGCAGAAAAATAAAACGCTTTGTCCTGAATGACTGACTGACGGGTTAACGCTTAGCCTTAACCGCTGAACGTAGTGACCGGAAACTTTGAGGGTGTTTTCTCTATATGACGTAGGCACCTTATAGGAAAGGATTTTTTTAAAGTCTAGCCCTTCTTAGAATGAAAATTAAAAGGGGAGTCAAAGTTTGTATAGAAATATCGAAATCTACGTGGAGGAAGTCAAAGGCACAGCATGCGCTCTTTGTAGGTAACTAATAATGTTGCGGTCAACGAAGTAAGTGTGGTCAATCATAATTACAGCCAAACGTGCCCTGTTCAAGTAATAATAGCTGTTATATATTTATGTAATAATGTTTACACATTACTACATAAATATATAACAGCTGCAATTGCAATTCTCGCAACGATATTAGGTTACCTTTAAATTAAACGTACCGATAGACAATTAGGCTTTGGAGAATATAATTATTGATATATCAAAGGAGTATCCGGTATACAAATGAGGCCGTTTGCGTTGCCCTAGCAAAATAATGTCGAGTCGAATAGTCATTTAAATGTTCTAGATAATTAGAGACCGAGCACCAGAAAAACAATGTCGAAAATAGTCATTTCAATGTTATAGATACATTACTTAGTGATGTGGCTTCTGTAATTGGGCCATTCTCTGAGATCTCAAAATTTAGTTGACTTCGGTGTCAACTTTTTTTTGCAAGATCCAGGAACACTGATGCCTTATTTTAAAACTAGAATTTAATTTGCTTATATTAGTTCTTGAGGGAACACTAAATATTGACTGGATACAGAAATATTAAGTTTTAAAGTGCTCTTAGAAAAACTGGCAAGAAACTCAGGAATCCTTTTGGAAATAATCAGTTTACCACTTTTACAATATTGTTATGCAGCAGTGTCATTCCAGAGCATGTTACTTCTAAGCCATTCTGTCATTTACATAGTCTGATATTTTATAATTTGCCTACATTATATTATTTAACTTTTGGCATTGGCTTTAATTTATAAACAGATATTTCTCTAATAGGTATTATTTGAGACTTTGTTATAAAAGCGAATACATTGACTCACAAAAGAGTTGCTTATTCTATGGAGACGAGTTGCAAGTACAACTAAGTCATGCTTATGTTTAGTATGTATATCATTTTTTATGAAACTTATCAAGGTATATTCAAGTATAACAAATGTCCATATAGGTACATATTGCGAAGCTATAGTAAGAATTTTAATTGCATTGAATTTGTCAAGAGAGCATTGATGACGTCGTCATAGTTAAGTAATTTTCTACTTATTTTACAAGTCATAGAAGTATAATTGGCAAACAATACAATCTCATGGGCATTTTCTATATATGAACGTTAGTTTTACCGAAAACACCGAGATCAATGACACTGATTTCAAAAAAGTAAGGTTAATCTTCAATAAGATTTTAATTATGCTTAATTTAATTGTTATTATTAAGCTGTATAATTCAATACACCTTATCTATCATTTTATCTTAAAAAAAGAAGAAATATTACACCGGTTAAATGATAAAAGCGTTCATTGAAATATTCTTTTTGAGTGACCAACTACCGAACTTTTTTAATTTCCTCAATAAATCAAACGCGCGAACGCAAGCCGGACATGTTCTTTCTGCCACCGATGCGGCACGATGGACATTGTTTTTCAAACCACCAGCCACATAGGTTTTAAGATTCAAGAATTATGAGCGAAACCGTTGGCGCCACTGAAGTCAAGTCGATTGATTTGTTTCCGCGTTCCGTTGGTGTTTACCGGACGCGGAAACAAATCGCTTTATCATATTTGCTATAGTTATTATTGATTTTAAATTATAATAATCTAAGCAATTGATTATCTAGTTATTAGAAATTATATGCCAAAGATTTTAGAGGAAAATAAAAATACTTTTTACAAGAGCAGCAGAGCTGACAGCTTTGACCCATCTCATCCTCTGCACTAAAGCTGATAGGAACCCTTAGCACATTAAAATTGGCGAAGAAAATACAAGCTTAGGGCTCACCTATATGCACTCAAACTTCCTCGCATATACCCGGCGAGGAGGGTTAAGCATACCTACACATCCCCGTACCCATCCAACCCGGGGACTAGGCAATATTATAAAATAGGAGCGATAGCCGAGGAGTTTGTTGTGGGTTCTTCTCCTAGGAATGCCACGCCAAGAACCCTCGTAAATTTGATGTCGTTCCGGTGCTCTCCCAGGGGCCGTCTGACTACTTCTCGCGTACAGGTCAAATTATTAGATTGCGAGATTCAAAAATTGGCTAGAGCTATGCGAGAAGTATGGCATTCCGCAACCAGGCGAAAGCGACTTCACATTCAAAGGGTCGGTATTGTAAAACCGGACCTTTGTTCTTTGCCTGATAAGGCAAATTCCAAAAATAATCCGTGTTTATTTAGTGCACCTGCATGTAATAAAATAAAGAATGGGCCTAAGTCCCTTGTTCAGGAACGACCGCTGTCGATTCGATTAAAGACAAAGAGACCGTACGCACAAAATCGGCGCGCGATTCGCCGAAAGATGAAGGGGAAATCGAACTCGCAGGTTCAATCGCAATCAGAGGCGAAACATGGCCCTGCTGCCACGTCAGCAGCGGGTCATGGCCATCAGGGCGGCCCGCGCCTACCGCATGGTCGCGTTTGACGCGGCCTGCCTTCTTGCGTGGGCCCCTCCGTATGACCTGGAGGCGGAGGTTTTGGCCGCCGCGAGGGTGTTGCTCGGTGGCGGACTGAGGTCCGTCGCCAAACCCTCCGGAAATGGCAGGAGCGGCTTGAGGCCGCGCCGCGGAGCGGATTGCGTACGGTGGAGGCGATTCGGCCCCATCTGAAAAGTGGGCCGGTCGCCGTCGGGGCGACGTCACCTACCACGTTGCACAGGTGGTAACAGGCCTTGGCTGCTTCCGCTACTACCTGTGCAACGTGGCGAGAGAGCCCGACACTCGCTGTCACCACTATGACTGTGCCAACGATACGGCGCAGCACACGGTGTTGGAGTGTCCGGCGTGTGCCAACGAGCGGGAGGAGCTCATTGGCGTGGTGGGAGACGACCTCTCGCTGCTGACCATCATTTCGAAGATGGTCCAAAGCGAGAGGTCGTGGGAGGCGGTTTCCTTTTTCTGTAGACAAATAATGTCACAGAAGGAGGCCGCGGAGCGAAAGAGGGAAGAAGATCCGTCCGCCCTCCCGCTCCGCAGACGGAGGGTTGGCCGTCAGCGGCGGCTCGAAACCCGCCGCCTACCGCACTAGGCTCGGCCTCGGGTAGTTGGGCACATGGGCCACGCTCCCAGCGAGGCTGACCCATGAGCAGTAGGGACGCCTCTACACTCCGGGCGTCCCTATAATTGGGCAAATGGGCCACTGTAAGTATGGCCCAGGATATCCCGCGATACCATATTGGCCGCAGGTGCCGTCGGGGCACCGGATTGCTCATACGTACCTGGCCCCCGCCAACGGCGGATTGAAGGAGTGTCCGGGGGGTTTTAGTGGTGTAAGGTCCGGATGAGGTGCGAATACGCTGAAACGGCGGCGGGAATACGGAAAACAAAAATAAATAAATGTTCAATCCTAATCGGCTTCTGTAAATTCCGACAAAACAACGCCGACTATGATATAGGACATAGAGAAATGGTCGCAGATAAAAGGTTACCTTCCGGCTAAAAGTATATCAGATTGCAGGGCTACACCGATTCTTAAAATGGGAGTAATTCGCCTTCAATTTAAATCTTCACGCGATCACGAGACTTTTAGGTAATGAAAAAGTGCAATACTTTTCTTATGGGCTCCTAGCCGAGCAGCCTTTACGGGTAGTCATTCGCCGTGTCCCACGTCAACTTGAGATTGATGACATCAAGGCATCGATCTCGAGGCAAGGATTCCCAGTGCGTGAAGTGTGTGCACTTCACGCACGTGCGTATGCGCAAATCAAACGGGGAATCATATGATATGATTCTGGTCCATCTGGATAAGTCAGTGGAGGGTTAAAATATCTGATGCAGATAGATAATCTGCGATTAAGATAGGACAATGGCCAATGTCACAATTGTCAACAATTTGGACATTCCGCTAGATATTGCCACGTCGAACCGAGGTGCGTGAAAGGTTTGACCCCCGGGCATCATACGACAGATTGCAAACGTCCCAAGGACCACAATGATAGTTCCGACCCACCTGGTTGTGTAAATTGCCAGGAAACGGGTCACCCAGCGAACTACCGGGCGGTCCGATAGCCCCCAACACAGAGCGTAAGATAAAAAGGGTACCCAGGAGCACACGAAGCAGGTTTAAGACCACTTAGCTTCCATCTGCTCCCGTTTCAGCTGCCAAACCTGAAACTACCATCCCTCCTATCGACTCTGTCTAAATCCGGGGTACCTCTTTAGGACCGTAGTTGGCGCTTCCAAAATGACACTTCTCTCAATCCAAGGGACCGACCAACTGTTCACCCCATTTGATTGTAATTAGGTACCATATCATTATGGTTCATAGAAATTATTGTCCCGGGTGGGTGTCGAAACCAGGTCTCAGAAGCATATACTGTAACCACTGAGTCACAGGTGCAGTCGAGATTTGGCTTATTGGTGTAAACTTCACACTTCACATTTGTTTCCTCACTTATAAAAAATATATTGTTAAATATTTTTAATGAACCATTATACATATAGAATGCATCAAATAACTAGATTAAGAAGTAACAAAGTTAGGAAGTATATTCAAATACATATATTCGTTTTAATCATCAACAAAATTAGATTTCATCAACCTTCTATGCAAAGTCACAGTTCGCCGGAGTCCAATGATAGTAAAGCAGGTCTGTTCAAATCTCCTCATTCTATCAGTATCCGTCATAACAGTAACATGTCAGAGAAAAAAAAACCGTTAGTGGAGGAATGAACGACATTAACTCCGTCTCCAAGCACCACCACTACAGAACACCATAGCCAAGTAATATTGAATAATCGTCTATTTGGTCGCCGACCTTATCACATGTCATCACTACGCATAACGTGCCCATACCATACTAAGCGATTTCCTCTCAGTCACTCTCTCACCGATGCCACTTTCTCCACTACACAGAGACTACTCTATCCGACCCGCCGGAGAATACCCGTCGCGAACGCGACGCGACCTCCTCGTCCTCCTGACCCTTAGTTTGCAAAGAACCATCCGATGCTCTCTTAGATCCGAAGTCCGAGAGGTCCGCGAACTGTAAAGTAGAGCGACAGTTGCACAAAACTCCCCTAAAATACTAAAAGTCATAATCCCTCAATCTCATCGCCAGCGACCGCCCTGAGCCGAGGTCCAAGCCCCACATGGGGCGCCCTCTTGCGCAGGTTGCTTAGTTTGTAGTTTTTAAACCATTTATTAAGGCTGGAGCTCTGCTCGCCTTTATGCCCGGTGAAGTAGCAAAATACTACGTAAGACAATCGAAAAAAAAGACAGCCGCCACTTTCAGACTTCCTCTTATGTACCTTATGACATAAATAAATAATTATCAAAAACATAATTTTGTCCCGCACTACCTTCTGTTAAATATTAAATTCTCACCTCCCGAGACGTAGGTAGGTAAACATGATTAGGTAACATCGCCAGTGTTTAATGGAGTCCAAGAAAATGTAATTACTAGCAAGCGAATCAATGACATGATTGTGCCTACACAATCATAGAGTAAAAAAATGAGAAGCAAGGCAATTCGATATCAGTTACCTGGACTTATTGGAAATGCACACTTAAAATTTAATTTGAATTTGAATTTAAATTGAATTAAAAAAAAGTTCTTGTTTTCTTTTTTTGTATAACGAATTGCTCTGTCAGCCTATTGACGTCCACTGCTGAACTCTCGCCAAGCCAGGGTCGTTAAGGGATATCGCCGTAGCCGTTACAACCTCCGTAGGGTAGCGGTATTTGACTAGCTTTAAATCTCGAAGGTCGTTGGTTCAATCCCCACGCCGGGAAGGAAATCTTTGATTAAATTCTAAGATGTCTTTCCGGGTCTGGTTGGTTGAGGGTCTACACAAGCCAAGGCTATGCCGTTTGTCCCGATTGTTATAACATCATCAATGATAATCGTACAGGGAACGGACAGCAGCGTTTCGATGCGTGTTACAACATAATACTGCGGTCATCAACCCGCCAAGCGTGGAGACTATGGCAAAAAACCTCCCTCGGGAGGAAGCCCATGTTCAGCAGTGGACGTTATACGGGTTGATGATGATGAACCATGCTTGGCAGGCGGATAGGTGATCGCAGTAAGAGGGGAGTATCTTTGAACTGATAGATGCTGCTGCCCATTCATCAGATGTATATTATATATTATTTTTTAGCTTTATCATTCTCTTATTTTAGATATTGCACGGGGGGTGACACATTTTACCACTTTGTAAGTGTCTCTCGCGCCAACTATTCAGTTCAGAAAAAAATGATATTAGAAACCATTATATCATTTTTGAAGACCTATCCGTAGATACACCAAAGGCATGGGTTTAATAAAAAAAAATGAGTTTCTGTTTTAAGCACCCCAAATTTTTTTTTGCTATTTTTGTGTAAAAATGTTAATGCGGTTCGCAGAATACATCTCCTTACCAAGTTTCAACAGTATAGTTCTTATAGCTTCGGAAAAAAGTGCCTGTGACATACGGATAGACAGACAGACAGACATGACACACAATCCATAAAAGTTCAGTTTTTTTCCATTTGTCTACGGAACCCTAAAACGGGCAGTTCGGTCTATTTATCTACTAAGTACGAGATTATCCCTAAGAGGACATAGATATTAATTATACTAACAGTCGCTTCGCAATACATTTATGCCAATATAATCTATGGCCCGCAAAATATTTATTTTTTTAACTAAAAAAGTGATGTACACACTATAAACACTAGAAATAAGCATTAACTTTGCGCCGAATACCATCGCCTACCAAAAGTACATTCATTTTTTGTGGGATTAGTAGTCCGTATGTATAACAGAATACCTGTTCACCTACAAGCGTTACCTTATGATAGATTCAAGTCAACTGTTAAGAGGATTCTAATAAAAAGGGCTTTTTATTCAGTAAACGCCAATAACGCTTGGTTGATCAATGAAACACAGACATTGTAAACTGATTAAAAAATCTGTAAGTTCAAATCATTTTAATAATGTTTTTAGCTACTTACGTGATACTTTTATTCGATTTAGTCTTACACATTGTAATTTTGACAAGTACAAGTATATGTAAATACCTAAGTGCTGAATAAATTTTAATATTTCATTAAAATGCTCACGTACTTTTCTTTTGAATGTTTTTTTATCTTTAATTTTCACTTTTAATATAATTGGTTATTTCTAAATGCTTTAAAAACCTTAATTTTATCCACTTTTGCCGTTTTTACATAACCATGGCATGTGAGTAATAACATTTTACGCCATTTGATTTACTATGTTGTTTTTTTATATGTCGGTACATCCAGTAATGCAACCATTAGCTTATATCTATGGCAACAATACATTAATAGTTAGCTACGTAATATGTATATTGACTCATAATATTAGGTTCATTTACTCGTTTTGTAAATTTTTAATATTAGGTGTTTACCTATGAAATTGCCGTTCTGCAGTACTGGCCATTTCAAATCAAAATATTTTTTGTTTGGCTAAGAATTCTAATTTCAAATTAATCTTATTTTAAAAACATGGATTTTATTTCCAAAAATAGTCATTTGTTTATTAATTAGTGTTACATTTTCATCGCATTTCAATCTTTTTCGTCATCATGGATACGTTAAAAATTCGAGTAATTATGGAATATGAGTACCGTCGTGGCAACAACGCGGCACCAGCGGCACGCAACATCAACGACGTTTACGGAGCTTACACCACAAACCAACGCACCACCTGTTATTGGTTTGCTCGCTTCCGTTCTGGAAATTTCGACCTGAAAAATGAACCTCGCGGTCGTCCGAAGACTTTGGTCGACAATGACGAATTAAAGGCGATTGTGGAAGCTTTTGTTACACAATCTACGGCTGAATTAGCAGCAGCTTTCGACGTTAGCGTCAAAACAATATTGGTCCATTTGGGTCAAATTGGCAAGGTAAAAAAGCTTGACAAATGGGTGCCCCACGAATTCAATGATCGCCAGCGCGAAGTACGCGTCGAGACGTGCCTGGCACTGCTCAACAGATACACAAATGAAGGAATTTTGAACCGCATTGTTACCTGCGATGAAAAATGGATTCTGTTTAATAACCGCAAGCGCTCAGCAAGTTGGTTGGATCCTGGTTCGGCACCTAAGCAATGCCCTAAACGAAAACTTACCCCTAGAAAAGTGATGGTCACTGTTTGGTGGTCTAGCGCCGGTGTGATTCATCACAGCTTCTTACCAAACGGGATGAGCATTACTGAAGATGTGTACAGTGAAGAACTGAACACAATGATGGATAAGCTGGCACATCTCCAACCAGCATTGGTCAATCGCTCGTCTCCGCTGCTGCTCCTGCACGACAACGCGCGACCTCATACTGTACAGCAGACAGTCTCCAAGTTGCAAGAACTGGGGTTGGAAGCTCTCCGTCATCCGCCCTACTCACCAGACCTTGCGCCTACAGACTACTAGTTTTTTCCAGAATTTGGATAACTTCTTGGCGGGAAAAAAATTCAATACCCGAGAGGCAGTACAAAATGCCTTTGAAGAATTTGTTGCCTCCCGTCCAGCTGATTTCTTTAAGAAAGGCATCAATAAGCTGCCACTGCGTTGGCAAAGATGCATTGATTGCATGGGTTATTACTTCGATTAATACAAATAAAAAATACATGAAAAAAAATCGTTTAAATTTTTTCATCAATTTCATAGGTAAAGACCTATTATTATTAACTGATAGCGTAAAACATTTAAATGGATGGTACCAGTTAGCAGCACCGTCGATGGGCACGTTCCCTATAGGAAGCTTAGATATTTTAAGCGTATCAGAATAATAAAACATAGTACGAAATGTGTGCAACATTCAATATTCATTTTCATTTTATTATATTTGAGATGTTTTATTTTTACCATGTAAATGAGACACACTCCTCTGCACCTTGTTTAAACAGCAGTCCCCGAGCATAAATGAACTATCCAGACCTAATATAAATCAATAGATCTACCATATTATGCGCTTTAACTATCGTGAATAATGTAATTTATTTTAACCTCGTACTCTGACAATTACTGTTGCTATGGTAACTGACTGTTTTAACCAAATAAGTCATATAACCTACTCATTTCTTATTTATGTTGCATTGATTGCAGTGCACATTACAGCGGTTTAAAAAACTGAAATCAACTAATATTAGTATCTACAAAGTATTTCGGATAAAACTATGTATCAATTCGCAAGTATTTATTGATGACTTACAATTACGCTCCAGTCAAATCTTATTCAAGACATTGAATTTTGTAAGTTGAATATTTTAATAAGTTTCCGATGGTATTTTATAACTATGTACTCGACTTACCTCATCGAAGCAATAGTATGTGATATTTACTTTAGTTTTGGTATGTCAGCTATTTTTCTTCTAATAAGTCCCCATGTTTTCAGATATAAACCTTTGTATTTGGAGTAAAATTATTGAAGTTAATCGTAACAATGGACGAAGAAGAAGCGACTTTAGAAGGTCAATTCTATGAGTTTGCCAAATTATTAGATACAAAGAGATCAGGAGATAGTATAACGTTGTATCAATCTGATTACTGGATGCGACAAGCTAATATACTGGATGACAGGAAAGTCACCATGACGGATACAGGAATACTTTTTAATAACTACAGGTAGTTATTGCTCAAAGATTACCAATAAAATGTCTTACAGTTACACAAGTTTTCTTTAAACTTAATCAAAGCAACAATCAACTAAAATTTCTGAGAGCCTGGACAAAATTACATTACCTGTGGAATGATAACTTACTTAACGCCAAACGTTTTCATGGTCAAACCATTTTTCGCCTTGCCAAAATAACTTGTACGATTTAATCGATCGCACTTTCTATTTGACTGTAATAACCTAATAACGGGCACTTCAAAAGCCGTTAAAAATATAATTTTAACTGAATGGTAGGATTTTTACTTTTTCGTCTAAAATATACACCAAACCTCTTTTTAAATCGATTAAAAATGCATGGTCCCGGTTTGGGTCCTTCAAAAAATCTTACTGTGGTACAATTGCCTTGCAATAGAAGAACTAATCGAGAAAATTTCCTGCACATCCATTGTCATGCGATTCTGAATGAATTGCTAAACTTAGAATAATTAACACTGTTATTAAATCAAATTACCTAATCGTGTTTTCTGAAATTCTTTATCAAATGAGTTCATTATGAGACTTATCAGCTGTCAAAGCCCTAGTTTACTCAAGTTTTGACATCAGGTGATAAGTAAACTATGTATAACGTTGATTATTGTTTCAGAACGTTGATGTTAGAAGCGTTACATGGTTATTTACCAATATTTTATTCCTTTCAAGTGATTATAATTGTTTCGAACCTATAAACTTTATGTAACTGCTACTTAAAAAGCTAGGCTATTCTAACTTTAACTTAACTTATTGCTTTTTATGTTTTATTTTAAATTTTGAAATTTTTTTTCAGTAAAACTGAAATTAATTTAGAAGAATGGTTGGTGTATTTAACTGAATTATGCCAGCTAAAAAATCTTAATGAGGATCAGACCAAAAATCAATTAACTAACTGTGGCTTGCCGGGACAAACTCCAGTACGAGTTCCACAATACAGAGATTTTTTTGACACCTATAAGCCAAAATCTAAGCTGTTATTTTGAATAAAATAGATTAGTTGATGAAATGCATACATTTGAATATACGGACCTTTTTAATTCTAAATTTTATCATTTCGTGTCTTCAATTCACAGTAGAATGCTATAAATGTAAATGCAAAAGTTTTTTTTATATATTAAAGCAAGCACATAACCTCATCCTATCGGATACAAAGTGGCACAGACGTCTTAAACCTACTCACCCATTAATAGTTCAAGAAAATAAGATTCAAATGTATGGAAAATTTGGCAAAACTAATGGAAGACTTTTATCTATCAGGCTAGGTACGGTATAAAGCAAAGTTCAATTTTATCTAAACTACCCTCACTTGCGGGGCGAACGTGACCCCCCCCGCGCCCTCGATTATGTCAGTGACGTATTTTCCATGTGTAGGAACAAAATCCTTATACATACAAAAGAGATATCACGTAAGGTGTCTGTAAATTATTAAAAATGTTCGTGTTTGACGGTAGATTGCTAACGTCAAACACGAACATTTTTAATAATTCATCCATTTAATTTGTTAATTTTTTAATTTCGCAACATTTGGGGGTTACGCTCAGCCCGCGAGGGAGGTGGGAGTAGATAAAATTTTACTTTGCTCTTTAACCAACGTATCCTGAACTTAATTTTGCCCAATTTTCAGCTGATTGAAAGCCTATGGCAGCTCAATTGTTTTTTTATTCTGTGGCTAAATCCTCTTCCAAAATTGTAATGAGTAACTTATTTAACGAGTAAATGCATACTGACTAAAAGAGTAAAATTGTTAAATATTTAATTCCAACTGTTGTCGAAGTAATGCAGATCATTACCGATAGATGGCACTAACGTTCCCCTTAGAAACGTGTTATTATAAATTGATTGATTGAATTGATGATTGATAAATTGCGATGATCGGTAGGGTTGCACCGTAGCGTAGCCGAATTGGTTAAGGAATTAGGGGAATTATATAATTATACAACCGGGAATTGTCTTCCTAGTTGTCACCGGGGTGACAATTTGTGCCGACTGTTCCCGGGGGGGGGGGGGGGGTGACAATTGCTACGATTCCTTACCAGAAAAAAATGTAACTACCATATTTTTAGCATTTTTATTTATTGTGTCTTATTTTTGTAATCTGTTTTATCTTTAACATTGAACAAGTCGCCGGCTTCGACATGATTGTAACGTGATCTGAACCTATATTTAGTCATTATAATCATAAAAAAAAATAAGATTCTTGCTTATATTGATAGCTCGACGACAGATCTCATAAGTTTCTTCTAATGTCCGCATAGTGCATATTGATATTTTTATTAAGGAATTTTGGAATTTTATTTCGTTCCGTAATGTAATTTGTTTTTGTAAAAGAAGTATCGAAGATGTGGCAAATACTGAAATATTTTGTAATCTTTTAACACCTGTACTTTCAATTATATTGCCCAATCTTTATAATGGCGTGCTAATGGGTATTAAAAAAAAGGCAAGTACCTATTGATTAAAGGTCACGGTTAAGGTCATGCAGATATTTTATTATGTCTTACTAGTTATTTTCTAAGTAAGGTGTATAATTACAAAACTGTGGTGAAGTTAGTAGTTTTCTGTGGTGAAGCGTACTAATAACGACTTATTGTAGACAAGAGAAAATTTATGCGGAGCATAAAGTAATTGAATATTTGGTATTGATTGTAGTTTAAATTTCAGCTGCTTAAGTATAACTATTTAGTATTCTATTACATCCGACATTACGGTAGTGATAAGACATATATACTTACATAAAGGATCATTTTATTTTGTTGTTTCTAAACACTAATTGCAAAGTAACGATCACTCGTTTCTAAATTGCAATCCGAAGTACGTATTTTTTGTTATATATTATCCACAATATTCATTTTAAATGAAAGCACATCAGCTCAGTTCGATATACTTATCAATAGATGGCGTTGCTAAAGAGTCACGTTTGAAGTGAACCCATGCTGACTTTGACAATTTTACCTCAAGCGCCCTTATAGCTTTAAGCCCTTGACGATGACTTGAACTAAAAAACAAGGGATCGAATCTCAAGTTATTATAATTAGGAGACCGCTATATTTAAATTATATTATGTTTTCAAGGTTGTTTTAAAAATAAAACGGTTTAACATCCAGTTAGGAATGGAAGATCAACGTCTAAATTAATTAATCAGCTGCTGTCAAAAGTCGTTAGATATGACAAATGAGTAGAAACCGATGCTCTCTAAAAGGAGACGCAAGATTACGCCTATAATTTGATTATTATTAATCTTCTTATGATTAATAATCGTTCAGAATCGATTGACAGACGTTTCGGATGTACTGGAAGTCCCTCTGCTCGCCTTTATTCTCGGTGAAGTAGCAAAAGCCACGGGGCTACCTACGTATGTCCGTCCGAAAAAAAACAGTACTGGAAGTTTTCTTATGTCACGTTTACCGATAATAAGTATATAAATAAAACATAAATGTGTTAGATGATTGTTGCTTTGAATGCCGTTAGAGAAACCGACATGTCAATTACCTATGTAATAAATGCGACAGCAATAATTTTGCAGATTATAAACGTAAAAAAATAACGCATTGCATCATAGCAACGCGATATTTTTGACGATTAATCTACTAAATTATAGAGAAATATAATTGTCCTACCAGTGTAAGTACGACTACTTACAATCATTTGTTTATAGATTTATTTAATGTTGTTTTTAGAAATTATTTGTTGTTATAGCGGCAACAGAAATTCATCATTTGTGAAAATTTCAACTGTCTAGCTATCGCGGTTCTTAAGATACAGCCTGGTGACAGTCAGACAGACAGAGAAGTCTTAATAATAAGGTCCCGTTTTTACCCTTCAAAATAAAATAAAACTTTTTTTTTATTTACGTTAACCAATTACAGGCACTTGTAAATTGTCAAACATTATTTTGAAACGTAATTATAATTTATCAGTCTTAAATTACATTTGTTATTTATTTATAAACCTATTATAATTATTTATAATGAAATTAATTACGAAAACAAATGTAAAACAAACCACCCTAAACCGACGTGCTTGTATGAAGAATGTTATGACAGTGAATGAATGCTCAAGCGAAAGATGTGTGTAGGGATCGTAGCAAGTGGAGGTTTATTGTCTCTGCCTACCCCGCTGGGAAACATAAGCCGAAGCCTAACGTCTTTATCTTCAATATAATTCTGAATACTATACCCTATATACTGTAACCTTTTGACATGAGAACAGTTTTAACATGTGTTTTAAATCTTGTATCAGGTAAGTCTGTAATATAATTAGCGAGTTTATTACAAAACCTAATACAATTTCCCATAAATGTTTTATTCGTTTTGCTAACTCTAAATCCTGGAACATCAAGTTTATGTTTTTTTCTTGTATAATATTTTGGTATATATACTCAGAGGGCACGGTAAGTATATTATAATTTTAAATGGTTACGAAACCCAAATTTGTAGGATTCTGAACTAACGTTACCAATTTCTTAAGAGTTGACACCTTTTTAGTTCCCCCTAATTAATCTCTATATTCATAAAATGATAATGTTGCAAGTTGCAAGGATACTATTCATCTCATCGTATTCTCAAATCCAGTGCTGGTACTGTTGCCGGCTATTTACGGCCGCCAAATACGTACGTTTAATAAACTTGGGTTTCGTAAACAAGATTTGATAATAAACAATATATTCTAAATTTAACAATACAATTACGTAGAAGCTGAATTATTTGAACGAACTAGTTCTGAGGTTAATACAATGGATAAGGTAAGATAACTTTATGTAACCGATTTGTAATCATTGTCATCATCATTTCAGCCGTAGGACGTCTCATAGATTTCCCGTTGCTATAATTGGAGGCGGCCTTTGGCAGGTCATCCGTCCATTTATTTGGTGGACGTCTTACGCTATGCTTGCCGATCCCAACGGCCATCTGCTCTCCGTGCTATATGTCCTGCCCATTGCCACTTCAACAAACTAATCCGTTGGGCTATGGCGGTAACCCACGTTCTTCTACGTATCTCCTCATTTCTGATTCGATTTCGTAAAGAGATCCCAAGCATAGCCTTTTTCATAGTTCGTCGAGGAACTCTTGAGTCTGTTTGTATTTTTAAATGGTTTAACGTTATTCTTGCTGCCTTCATGAAACCGAAAACAAATACAAAACCAAAAAAAAAACATGTAGAAGAAGACAATTAAAAATATTTATTTTGAGTCAAAACAGGAGAGTAATCACGTATCGATATTACTATAACTTTGATTAAAATGTCGTTACTACACAGCGTTTACTAGGTATGCATAGGAAAAATATTTAAAAAAATGTCAATGTAACTTAAATAATACAATAGCAATAGCAAAGGATATGCGCTACAATAACCCTACAGTAATAAAGATATTTTACTGAATTCACAGTTACGTGATAAAGCTATTTAAAGACGGCTCTGAAAGAAGTGAAAAATATTTATCGGTTTTGTATACATCGTTATAAAATATTTTACAACGCCAACAATTTCCACCATATTTATAATATCAAGTCTTAGTACATTCATATTTGCTACAGGAATAAAATTCATATGATGAAGGTTTAATTATTTACGCCACTTTAATTATTTAAAAAAGAAAATTCAGTTATGTCATTGTAAAAATTTTCATTCAGACAATCATTCTTGCTCCTATATTGGTGACCCTATGACAAGAACACAATAGTGGAAGGCGCGGACGCTTCTGAGCGGTGCCGCTGAGATGTACCGCGTTGGTGACTCTCAACAGAACTTCCAGCCTTCATCATGGTAATCCCCTCCACAACCAACCCCTTCATCGATTAACCCGCAACAGCCAGCCTCCTTCAGCCTCATTGTGTGACCACCACCTGCAGACGTAGCGCCGCAGCCTGGTCACACCTTTGGCTTCTCACCAGCGACAAAAGCAACTGCAACATCGGCACTACCGCACCTACCGCCGCATTCATCGGTCTACGCAGCCTAGCCAACTCCACGCAGTCAAGTCGCAGCAAACAACGAGTTCGACTCAAAGGACTCGCAAACTGTCCCGACTCACTGGGGCCTGCACCCGATCCCAATTCACTGGGACCTGCACCCGATCCCGACTCACTGGGACCTGCACCCGATCCCGACCTACTGGGACCTGCACCCGATCCCGACTCACTGGGATCCGCACCCGATCCCGACTCACTGGGATCTATCACTGGTTCCGACTCACTGGAACTAAATATGGCAACGGCAATCTCAGCGGCATCTACCATGAAGTGCAAGCACACTATCGACTATCAATCGTGCCCGTAAATCCACGGTTGTTTTCAGAATACTTTCGTCCGTAGTTACGGTCTCAGGGGGGGAGTAGTGTACCGACCTCCTTCGTGACCATAGACGGACGCCACTTTATTTATTTAAAAAGAAAATTCAGTTATGTCATTGTAAAAATTTTCATTCTGACATCATTCGTGCTCCTAAATTGGTGACCCCGACGTGATCCTAAAAAGGACTTTCTAACGTAATAGAAATTGGTTAAGGTTGTATTACATAGGAACTGGTGACTGGTAGCTGTTCTACCTCTTTATAAATCTGTTGCGAAGTGTAGCTCATAAGCTTAGAGACAGACAAGGCCCGTCGCTATACATTGTACAGAAGTTAACATAACTATTCTAACTGTTAAGTTAACTTCTGTAAAGTTAATTGCTTTGACATTATGAAAAAAGAATTGCCGCCAGAATTGTACATGACTACCTTGAAGAGGTCGGTATCGAACTCATGCAGTGGCCAGCGCCAAGCCCGGACTTAAACCCCATTGAGCACACCTGGGACGAGCTTCAGAGATGCGTGAAAGGTCGAAACCCCCCACCAATCACGCTTCCCGAGCTCAAACAAGCACTGGTGGAGGAATGGGAAGTTATTCCTCAGCACCGGCTCCGAAATTTGGTGTACAGCATGCCTAATCGCCTGGAAGCTGTCAGAAGAGCTCGTGGAAGCAATACAAAGTATTAAATGAAGAAAGTGATGAAAAACAGCAAAAAAACAATCATAAAAAAAATGTAATCTTAAGAAAAATATGACTACTTTAGTTTTTTTTTAATTTAGAGATTAATATTGTGGGTGCAACTAAGTTTTATTTTATTTTTTATCTGTATAATTAAATTTTCAATTGAACAGTCTTCGTTTCATTAGGATGGCATACGTAGTTCGGGAGATATTCGGGTTTATGTGACTGACCCGTTATTTTTGGTACCGAGTGTAGTTGTGCGGTCGAGAATGCTAATCTGACATCCTTCCCCACGGAATAACCAGTTGTGCAGTTTAAAAAAATGTTTAACTTAGTAATCCTTCGACCAACTACTCAATGAAATGTACCACGTATACTTTTT
Source organism: Nycteola revayana (assembly GCA_947037095.2). Lineage (NCBI taxonomy): Eukaryota > Metazoa > Arthropoda > Insecta > Lepidoptera > Nolidae > Nycteola > Nycteola revayana. The sequence continues at coordinate 11,272,296 of OX344842.1, read as the reverse complement.
CTTTATTTATTTTTTTATCAATAATGAACGTGAAAAAGCTAACCTGGAAATGCCAAAATTTACGAATTATATACATTCATTGCTCAAGAAAAAACATTACATGAACAGAGTGTGTTCGGTCAACGTCACCGCACCAATAACGTAGTACTTAGAACCATGGCACTTGAGCCTGAACCGACGTTTGAATAAAAACACTTGACATGACTTTACTTCGTTTATATTAAATGTCCTTTTGATCGTTGACAAATAACGTGATATTGTATTGATGCAGGATGAAAAACAAAAACGTAAGAAAAGGTACATAATAAAAGATGACTTGATAAGGCGTGTTCAAATGCAATGTTTACATAATGAGATTACCCTAGGCCACGCAATTGAAAAGTTAAGATAAAATAAGGCAAGTGTTACAAAATTAGAGATTAAAAATGTCCCTTCATTCATATTCATAACCAGTTATGAAAACTTAGTTATGATTGTGGACGAAGGGAAAAATGTTACAGCCGAAAAATAAAGAAAAAGTATACGTGGTACATTTCATTGAGAAGTTGGTCGAAGGAGTACTAGGTAAAACATTTTTTTTAAACTGCACATCTGGTTATTCCGTGGGGAAGGATGTCAGATTAGCATTCTCGAACGCACAACTAGTTGTGCATGCTAGTTGGTCGGTGGGGTAGAAGTGGCGCTTGGCGCTGCGTCAACCGCGTAAAGCAATGGTTTTTAATTATATTACCTGATATGAAATGATGTGCGTTAATCGCATTGCGTGTAACGCAGCGTTTATCGCATAAAACAACCGCGCGTCTCAAAGCGGCCGTAGCTCAATGTTCGATCCCCACTACCGACGTGAACTCACTCGTAACACAAACTTTTTAGCTTAGCACATGGGGTTAGGACAGAAGGTTTAGAATGCAAAAATTCAACCAGTAATCGATAAAAAAAAACATTCTCTTAGATTAAAAAAAATCTTTGAACGAATAAAAACTTTTACCTTAATTATGAAATTTAGAAGATTATCTAAACTAACAACTTACTAAAGTTTATCTAACAAACTAATGTATATATACACATGGTATCTAATAAATTAAAAAAAATATACCCTTCCAGAAAACTCCGATGTCATTTTCTTAATTTAAACTTAACATGATTTAAACTTAACATGTTCTTAACTTGAAAGTTCTATGAAAACAGAAGTTAGTAGGAGGTTGTATAATACCTAATGCGTATCCCATGCATAAGCCGCATGTTATTCATGAGTTTTATTTAAGCAGCAATCTCTTGCATACTCTGCTACTAAAATTACAGATAATAAAAAGTAAAATTAAGTGGTCATCGTCGGTCCACATCCCAGAGAAATTCAAACTAATGCCTTTTTCCGTTCTAACCTTTTTATTTTTCTTTTTAGAATAAAAAAAATGTTAAAATAAAATTTTAAAAGAGACTCATGACTGTACCATAGGTAGGCGCGACGTTGTGGGACTTATAGTAAGGTGAAGAGCGATGTAATGGGAATGCAAGCAAGATGTCTGTTGAGGAGCGACATTATGAGAAGCGACGTTCAGGGAACAATTCCAATTATATAAGGTAACATCGTGCTAATTAAGACACGGCAGATAAGTCATTAATCAGGTAGAACTGTAAGGCGAAGCTAGTTAAGTTCAAGGGCACTATGGAAGTTAACGAGCATTAGTCTTCTTGATCTGTGCTCCATTATAAACGCAGGCAGTTCGTACTTAAATTGCAATCCCAATCAATTTGTATGACACTATCAGACAATGACAAAAGCCGATTACAACCCCTCCAGTTACTTGTTCTAGGTCCACTGGGCAATATTGATGAACTTTCAGTACGTTACATAGATAAATAGTCCTGCGGCGTTTCGCTTTGAACACACATTGCATACCTGGTTTAAAGGCCTTTTGATCATTCCGTGGAAATCACTCATTAGGTTCCAACTTGACCAGATTCAGTGAAATTAATTTTGCTATTCAAAATGAAAAATGTGTAGATAAGAACAAACAGGATCGCCAAGAACAACAAGTGATAAATCAACACATTAACAATTTTATTATGCTTGTTTACGTACTACGTTCGCTGGTTAGTTGAACTTTACTTACAATTATTTTTCTAACTCTAAAATAAGTATTATGAAATTGACCTGACATATAAGGACGAAAACGGTGTATATATGTGTCGTGATGACATTACTGCAGCAATAACAATAATAAAATCTATTGACAAAATAAGTATATTTCGGTTCCTTAACAAAATACTTTCATAAATAAACATCATTGTAAAATAATTTAATATGTATCAAAGTGATATGTGTCAAAGTGATATGTGTCAAAGTAATATGTGTCAAAGTGATATGTATCAAACTTTCATGTATACTTACAAATTAATTTCCGTAACTTAATTATTACAGTAAATTAGTATTACTTCAAAGACATACCATGAACAATGCTTTAAATGTTTTTATTTTATTAGGTACATTGAAAATACTTTTGAAAATTTGAACCAACCTAGCATAAACGTAACATAAGCTTCATTGCACTTCCCGTTGCACCATATTTTTAAAGTGTTACAATTTTTTCATAAGTAGCGTCAATTTTGAATCTTGTAGTAGGGCTCAGCAAAGTACTTATTAATAAAGCATAACAGTTTTGAACGTGCATCACGATTTATTATCAAAATATCAGATATTTATATCAAAATGTTGTCTTGCACATCGTAATATAAAATTGGCCGTGCCACGGTGCAAATGTTTCACGTAAGCTCTGTTGCAGGCATTTTGACAGGTAGTGTGAGAGGCTGTGTATAGCTGGACACGGATTTCTCCAAGGTAACCTACGTATATGTGAAACGATGCATTTAAAAGACTAGAAAAATGTAGTACCTAAATAAAATGTAATACATAAATAAAATGAGGACCAATTTGTTACTATCTAACAAGGAACCGTCTAACAAGGAATGTAAAGTTTGTCCGTCCACCACTTAGCATAAAGTTACAGAAGATACGTGAGTCATAGTAAGCAACAATGCTATTTTTCGTTAGCTTACAGAACTGAATAAAAAGCTTAATCTTTACACTCTTTGAATGTTTGAAAAGAATCACGTTATAGAATACACGTAAAAATAAAAGGAACTTTTTTTTTGTTTTTGGTAGATGTATCTGAGGATAATTATATATTAACTTTAATATAATATTTTAGCGGCGCCATTAATTTGGTAGATCACCAACTTTTAAACCTCAGATATACTTGACTTGTATCTCTGCGAATGTGTGGAATGAAATAATAATGTTTGTATTCACTATATTTCAATACATATGTAACTAAAGGTTTATTCATCCAAAACGTGTAACGAATATAAAAATGGTCAACATCACCCCATATAAAAATTGCAACAATGTATTGTAACAAGGCGCATTGAATACCTTTTAATTGTTGATACAATGTTCAGTAAAAAGTTATGGAAAACCTACGACAATAATAAAAAACCGCATTTCAGTAGGTAATTAAGTAGCGTTACATAATTCATAAATGAGACACTTACATATCCTGTGTTGTTGCTCGATAACAATCTATAATAATAATTCCAATAGCTATATCAAAAATTACCCATGGCAAAAATGTATTAAAATTTAGACCGACAGTGCGTTTCTATAATTCAATTACGAAAAAATACCCTTAGTACCTCTATATATTATATTCTTTATGACAGCAGTACTGTATCAGAAATTGACAAACAGATCACAGTACGCTCAACAACACAATACACAACAAATTGCATTGTTTGACTCTCAAATAGTCGTGTATTGTTTGTTTTGTTAGCTAATAAGCCACCGGCCGTGGTTGTATATGCATTATTATACAAGGCTACACGAACCGGAGTGTGATTCTTTTCATCGGGGTTTAACTAGCTTCAGTACATGGGAGATTGCGGTTGTGGAGTTTAATATGAATCGAATTGCGAGAAATCTTTTTGTCCAATAAAATATTTACCCCGTTTGTGGGCTGTTGATAGAGTTCTGTAGTGCAGAAAACATTGCATTGTTGCATCGCACTTATTTTATAGTCAATGGTGTAAAAATGTTAAATCCTATGATAGACTTTTGGTCGGTAGCACCTGCACTTGTTGGATGATAGAAACTGTATATTCCACTTTGCTACACGTGATGACGTTATTAGGGTAACCTCATCACGTATCGCAACGTGGAACATGAATGTAGTGACTTCATTATCATAGCAGGTATGGAATTAATTAATAGCGCGCGAACTATTAAATTATATAGATTTAAATCTTTGTAAATAGAAACTGTTCTGATGTGAAGTTTCAGTTGAAATTAATACTAAGAGTTTTATAAAGTAGTTTGTTTTATTTTGTGCTGTTTAGAAAACAGCGATCGATTTCTTTTTAAGTGCATTGCTGGCGATTATTTACAGTTCGCAGATAAGTTTTTATCCGTTCGCTTGTTGTATCTTACTAGGTTTTTTACCCTTTGTTTGCAACCTCTTATAATTCACTGTTATAAGGCGGGTATTTTTACCACATTTTATACAAAGAGGTTTATGACGGTTTGTCCAAATTTCAATATCAATACCTTCGGACTAATATTTGGTATGGTAGCCTATCCGGTAGCTTAGGGGAACTTCTTTTGGGTCGTGCGGTCTATGCCCCTCTACGGGGTGCCTAAGGGGAATACCTTGGGGCAAAATCGCAGTAGGGGCTCGCGCTATTACATAGCTGGCGTGAGCAGGCATTAAAGCAGGTCTTCCAACCAGTTCAGAATGAAATTGAGTGCGGAGGTTGAAGCTTCAACAAGCCAGGATGATGAAAAAGCTCAATCTTACGCGGGGCACGCCACAGTAGTGGCAGTAAGTCTTTTAATTTGGTCTGTGGGTAAATACCCACTCTGCTGCCGCAGAGAGTAATCATTATATGCTCCCAGGGGTATGTGGAACTAGTTCTAATAACCTCTTGACAGTTTACAATCTAGCGAAATAGATTATTATTTAACAGTATTAACAATATCACGGTAGCATAATAGTGCACAATTTTTTTTTTGATTTACATATTAATACGCCCTCGGGTACAATACAATCATCATCATCCTGTTTAACATCCACGGCTGAACATGAGCCCTCCCGAGGGACGGTATTTGCCATAGTCACCACGCTTGGCAGGCGGGTTGGTGACCGCAGTATTATGTTGTACCACACAAGAAAACGCTGCTGCAATAACAAAAAAGATTTAGTTTAATAATATGTTAAACTAAAATTTGATATATACCTAATCTTATTTTTAAAATAATTAAATATAATAAACTTGCCGAAGCCCGTGGGTATTACTATAGAACGAGAAAAATAAATCACGAGAACAAAATAAGTGGAAGTATACAAAAATTTATAATAACAAGTCGCGTAGTTAAAAAAAAAATAGATCAACCAGCGCGGGCTGGGATCTAATGGAAAGCCAAGTATGCGTCGCGAACCTCGCCTCGCGAGGGCCACCGTCCCTATTCTAGCTTCCTACGAGTCTTTCTCTATCTACCATACGGTGTGATATCCGCAGAAGAAAGACTATAAGAAACGCGGAAACAATTATGTTAGTCATCTTTTTTAAAATATCGTTACAATGTTTGTATTTTATAGATAGGTATACGTCTATTTTCAGCCGGAAACTGCACTGACCAACCAGTAAATGGGATTTATGATATTATTTACTAATTGAAATTGCACAGTTAAATACCTATCACCAAATCTTCGCTCCGAATGAACCATTATCGATTTTCAATAACGGATGACGTTTTCGGGAACACCTGGTATAACAACTTCCAAATGAATAAAATTCTAGGCCAACATTTTAGTCACAAAATCACAATTTCGAGTAAATCGAGTTTAAAGTTTCACTTTTATTTTTTAAGATAGGTAAGTTTTTAAAAACAGATTTTTAAATTAAACTATGATGCCAAGTTGTTTAGACAACCTGAATTATTAATGGTACGAAAGCAATTAAACTTTGACTGCACCGGTGGCTCAGTATAATTGTCCCGGGTGGGAATCGAACCCAGAACACCAGGTCTCAGAGGCAACTATCGTAACAGTTGCCTCTGAGACCTGGTGTTCTGGGTTCGATTCCCACCCGGGACAATTATTTGTGTGAACCACAAATAATTGTTCTGAGTCTGGGTGTTCTGTGTGTTCGTGAAATGAATTTTTGTAAAGTCCCCCGAGACACAGGGATTTATTTCCATAGAGAGGGAGTTGGCTTAAAAAAAAAAAAAAAAAAAATCTAAAAAAACTACACATAACTCCTTCTTCCATAAATAAAAGTCAACTTTTCTGCACGTTTACTTAAGTGTTAAAGTAGGAATGTAAGTTGTACTGTCTAAATTATAATATAAATATTTTATTTAACTTTACTTATATAATATTATATTGTTTTAGACACTATTTGGTATATCCCACACATGTTCGAAATTTCTTTAGTGATTCCTTAGTTTTTTACGTTATACTTAGGCACCCACCCGCGTTATATTATTTAAGTCATTAAATTTGATATAAAATATTTTTCATCCAGGAAACATATCGGTGAAGGTTCTTCCTTCTTAATCGGATCTAACGGATACGATTATTATAGATGATGTTATAACAATTGGGACCAACGGCTTAACGTGCTTTCCGAGGCACGGAGGGTAGTCCCTCAACCAACCAGACCCGGAAAGAAATCTAAGAATTTACACAAAGATTTCTTGTCCGGTGTGGAAATCGAACCCACGGCCTCCGAGATTTAAAGCGAGCCAATTACCGCTACGCTACGGAAGTCGTTAAATGTGTATCGTAATATTAATCCTTATCCAAATTAAGCATTATGTTATCAAGGGTATTTATGAAGAAGTAAAATAAGTACTTTTTGTTTTATTCCAATCAGACATTTCGTTGAGAAATTATCTAGAGTATAAAAACGCAAAGAATTAGTACCTAATAATGAGTTATTTGTCATAAAAGATAAAGCTGAAGAGTGTGTTTGCTTGAATGCGCTAATCTCAGCAACTACTGGTCCGATTTGAAAAAATATTTCAGTGTTAGATAGTTATGTATCGAGGAAGGCTGCAAGCTATATCTTCTTATATCTATATATATAAAAGAAAGTCGTGTTTGTTACAACACTTATAACTCGAGAACGGCTGAACCGATTTGGCTGAAGATTGGTAGGGAGGTAGCTAAGAACTGGGAGAAGGACATAGGATACTTTTGGGTGGGGGTAGGGTAGGGTAGGGTAGGGTAGGGGTAGGGTAGGGTAGGGGTAGGGTAGGGGTAGGGGTAGGGTAGGGGTAGGGTAGGGGTAGGGTAGGGGTAGGGTAGGGGTAGGGTAGGGGTAGGGTAGGGGTAGGGTAGGGTAGGGGTAGGGTAGGGGTATGGTAGGGGTAGGGTAGGGGTAGGATAGGGTAGGGGTAGGGTAGGGTAGGGGTAGGGTAGGGGTAGGGGTAGGTTAGGGGTAGGGTAGGAGTAGGGTAGGGTTAGGGTAGGGGTAGGGTATGGCAGGGGTAGGGTATAAATGTCCACCCGTGCGAAGCCGGGGCGGGCCGCTAGTATATATATAAAAGAAAGTCGGGTTTGTTACAACACTTATAACTCGAGATGGCTGGATCAATTTTCATGGTTTTTGTTTCGTTGGATTTGTCTCCGCCCTGAATAGCAGAATACATTTAAAAAACAAAAGAAAGTCGTGTTAGTTACACTATTTATAACTCAAGAACGGCTGAACCGATTTGGCTGAAAATTGGTAGGGAGGTAGCTAAGAACTGGGAGAAGGATATAGGATACTTTTGGGTAGGGGTAGGGTAGGGTAGGTTAGGGGTAGGGTAGGGTAGGGGTAGGGTAAGGTAGGGTAGGGGTAGGGTAGGGGTAGGGTAGGAATAGGGTAGGGTAGGGTAGGGGTAGGATAGGGGTAGGGTTGGGGTAGGGTAGGGGTAGGGTAGGGTAGGGGTAGGGTTGGGCAGGGGTACGGTATAAAAGTCCATCCGTGCGAAGCCGGGGCGGGCCGCTAGTTTTAGTATGAAGTTTCTACGGGAACGGGAGTTCCGCGGGTGAAACCGCGCGCGGGAAGCTAATATGACATAAAATTAATACAACGGAAACAACATGTACAAAGGCGAGCGTAATTCAATAATGAATTCTCTTCCAGCAAACCTTGTGAGCCTTATTTGTTGTTATAGCGGCAACAGCGGTAACAAATACATAATTTCTCAACATTTTAACTGTCTAGCTATCGAGGTTCTTGAGATACAGCCTGGTGACAGACAAATAGACAGCGAATTCTTAGAAACAGGGTCCCGTTTTTACCCTTCGGGTACGGAACCCTATACATGCGCGATAATGTGACAGAAGAGAATTAAAATAACTAAATGTCGTGAATAAATGAATGTGATATACATTTCACATAACACCTTAATTCACGATAAAGTGACATCGCGTCTATCAACCATCGTAAGCCGAGTGGAAGACGGTGTTATGTACGTACATATTCTAGTCTAGTCTTTATTTTATTTATCTGGAAGAGGGTGATATGTGCCATTTTCAAAGTTAACTGTACATAACACCTTTTTCAACATATTATTTTGAAAAATAAGCCTTAAATTGACGGTTTAAGGCCAGTGGTCTGTAGTCATTGACATTTCAAGCTCATCTATGCAAAAAAACTCCAAAATGTGATATATCACCTTCATCAACTCACGTCTTTAATTATAAAATGCAATATATCAATAGGCATCCCTAGATCAGTAAGATCTAGGGATGCCAGATGTCCGGGGATCATCTGGATTATCCCGACCTTTCATGCGATTTCCAGACTCTCGACTAATGATAAAATCTCCCGACAAACCGCTGAATTAAATAATATTTTACCACAATCATGATTAGAAAACTAGGTACTAATAAGATTAACTTTTTAATAAAAATTGCTCGAGATAGATCTCTAAGGAGATACAAATTAGTGAAGTCACTAACTTTTTGGTTTTTAAGATTTGTTTATTGTATAGCTTTAGCTAATATATTTTCATAATTATGTCCAATATTACAATACTAATGTCCCGATTATTTTTTAGTCATCAAGTTATTTAAAGTTTTTGATTTGGCAAGTCTAAACTGATCACTAGTAATCATCATCATCAGCCCGTGAAACGTTCACTGTTGAACATGGGCCTCCTCACGAGGGAGAGTATTTGCCATAGTCACCACGCTTGGCAGGCGGGTTGGTGACCGCAGTATTATGTTGTACCACACAAGGGAACGCTGCTGCCCGTTCCTTGATATACGATTATTATAGATGATGTTATAAAAATCGGGACCAACGGCTTAAAGTGCTTTCCGAGGCACGGAGGGAAGCCCTCATCCAACCAGACCCGGAAAGAAAATTTTGAATTTACACTAAGATTTCTTGTCCGGCGTGGGGATCGAACTCACGATGTCCGCGATTAAAAACGAGCCACATACCGCTACACTACGGAGGTTGTACTAGTAAATGCAGGTATTATGACGATGACCACACGGTCATCTTCATAAGTTTACATACCTTAAATACTTACACTACTACTACATATTTTTAATACTTTTAATCCCAGAAAATTAATGAGTTCCCGTGGGATAGTTAAAAAACCGAAGGAATAACAAAACACCACGCGGACAAAGTCGCGGGCATCACATAGTAATCTTTATATTTTTTAAATAAAACCCTGTTTCCCTTGATCACGGCATCGCTTAAACGGCTGGACCGTTATGATTTGTTGTGTTTGTTATAAACAGGAGAAGGTTATTAGTTAAGAAAAAAATAGAAAGTTGCGCGGAAAATTATAAAATTTTACAATACCAAACCACCATGTTACATTTTCTAATGTAACCTTAGCGCTTTTGACATCACATTGACAGAATGCATTCTGCAAATATTGTCAAAGACGAGTTCAAATAGTAAATATCATTTTATACAGATGCTTCGGTCGGAGATATCAGAACAGAACCAATTCGAATTCAATATTCCAATATTCATAGTTAAGACAGGCCAACGTCTGTCGGCAGCGGCGGAGCTAGGCGTGGGTGACGTGGGGCCTCGCACGAAGTCACTTTCAATGAGTGATTTAAAAGGACCAAGACCAACAACCCCCTACGTAATCACGAACAAATCCTTACATTGTGAAATATAATTAGAACTTATTTTAAATAGGTATATACCTACATATTTAAAATAAGTAGAAATTATTTTTTATTATGCATTTTATTATTCCTTGCGCAGTTTGCTATTATTAATGTCAACTACCATGAACCCATAAGGTATGATTTTGTGATTCTTAGGTTAAAAATACTGTTATCGGCCTGGGTAATGCGATTCGCCCTTGTCTAGATTTGCCCTCTCTACGCCACTGTCTGTCGGAAATAAATAATTCGCTTTAAATGTTCTATCGTCCAGTCGGTCGCCAACTGACGAAACGTAAGTAAATTTGAAGGAATGAATATTGGTGATTGTCGTACATCTTAAAAGCATATTAAGCTATTTAACGCGCCTACAACATAATTATAAACGTAAACATATTGTAAAGTAGTTGCTGCCCGCGACTTCCTCCGCATAAAATAAGGATTTATAATGTACCTAAGAATGAAACCGTTTTGGAGATTAGGCAGAATACACGGACAAAGAAACACCTGTGGAAGACCCGTCAAAATCGGTTCAGTCGTTACTGAGATTAGCAGGAATAAGCAGACAGAAAAACAAACTTTTTTAAATTATGTTTTGGTTAATAGTACCATATTATATAGATTCACATGCATTTCCTAAGAACTGTTATTTTTCTATTACAAACAGACAATTCAATTTTATTTGTTAGTTAATGATATATTGGTCTGTTGAGTTGAAGTTGATGAAAGATCGATTGTAAAAATGTTAAATGAAACCACAAACAAATGCATGCCTAATAATAAAATCTTTTAATATATTGTATGGTTTTGTTTATTTATGATTATGAAAGACGTTATTTATATTTTATATTAATAGATTTTTTTGTTTAACGGTGATAATTCACTAACGACGCCTAGCTCACGTTTTAAATATCGACCATTCGGAAATAACCACCTGTGGATATGACGTTCATTATAAGGGTAAGTATTTTTAGACTAAAACGTGCACTTGTATTTATTATTTCGATATTGTAACGATTTTAAATGAGGACCGTGCGACCTTAAATATATATTGGGTGAACGTCAGAGGGGAAAATGGGGGTAATAGCCCAGTGGTTGACACATTTTGTGTGAAGAAAGGACTTATAACCACAGTCCGACTTTTCAAGAACATGTAAAAAAATATTCTAGATTATTTAAAGAAGCCTGTTCCACTGCTAAGTCTATACACATAAGAAATAAAATTAAATGTTCAGCCAATATTATTAAATCTGTTTGGAATATGATAAATAGTGAGACTGGTAGAGCAAAACTACGCAATCGTGATTTTCATTTAAAAATTAATGATGTAGACGTCAAAAAGGATATAGAGGTGGCGACAGAGTTTGAATTTTATTTTTCTAACATTCCAATTATTGCTACAAAATCTCTGTCGTCTTCTTCTATATCTGCAGAACTGCTTCTCAAGCAGGTTGTAGGAGAGTGTGGCACAGTATTTGAATTTTCAGCAGTAAGCCCTAAGGATATTTTGAACGCTTTTAAATCGATTAATATGAAAAACACCAAGGATTTGTGGGGTCTATCTGTAAAAACAATTTCCTCAATTATTACTGAAATAGCTCCGCATCTAGCTACCTTATTCAATTGCTGTGTCGCATCTGGTGAGTTTCCTGACTTGATGAAACATAGTAAAATAATTCCATTATTTAAAGCTGGTGATAGCTCAGATCCTTCCAATTTTAGACCTATTTCCGTACTACCCACTCTTAGTAAGATATTTGAAAAGTTAATGCTTAGCCAGTTGCTCAGTCATTTTAATAAACATAATTTACTTCATAAGAAACAGTTTGGATTTACGAGGGGTTGCTCCACTATTGACGCGGGTATACATTTACTGAAAAGTATATTTGCAGCTTGGGAGGATTCGCAGGATGCTTTGGGAATATTTTGCGATTTGTCCAAAGCTTTCGATTGCGTACACCATGACACTCTGGTCAGGAAACTACACCACTACGGTATTAGGAACAAGGCACTCGAACTTCTAACTTCTTACCTAGGGAACAGAATTCAGAAGGTCGATATTAATGGTATAACATCTTCGGGTTCACCAGTTGTTATGGGAGTTCCACAGGGATCAATTCTGGGTCCATTTTTATTTTTAATATACGTTAATGACTTACCTTACTACGTAAGGGATAAACATGAGATTGTATTGTTCGCGGATGACACTTCATTGACATTTAAAATTAATAGACAATTAAGTAATTATAACGAAGTCAACGATGCACTCTCTAAAGTAGTTCATTGGTTTAATATTAATAATCTGTGCTTAAATGATAAAAAAACTAAAGTTATCAAGTTTTCAACCCCGAATGTTAGACAGGTTTCCACCGATGTGCATATTAATGGAAATGGCTTAGACCCTGTGGATACCACTGTGTTCTTAGGTGTCACCATTGACTCTAAACTACAATGGGGACCACAAATTGAAAAGTTATCTGGAAAACTAAGTTCTGCAGCATATGCAGTAAAAACTATTAGACGGCTAACTGATGTTGATACGGCTAGAATAGTTTATTTCAGCTACTTTCATAGCATAATGTCATACGGCATTCTTCTTTGGGGTAGCTGCGCGGATATTAACAGCATTTTTATATTACAAAAGAGAGCCGTGAGGGCTATTTACAAACTGGGTCCCAGAGATAGCTTGAGAGAAAAATTTAAAGAGATAAATATTCTAACCGTAGCATCACAATATATTTATGAGAATTTGTTATATGTCCATAAAAATATTGACTCATTTTGTAAAAAAAGCGACACACATAGTATAAATACTAGATATAAGCATAATCTTGTGGTTCATGCTAGCCGTCTCCGCAAAATAAGTAATTCTTTTATGGGGCAATGTATACGGTTCTATAACAAACTTCCCAATAGTATAAGAGAATTGTCTATAAATAAATTTAAAATGACTATTAAAGCCAAATTGTGCAGCAGGGCTTATTATAAAATTTCCGATTATCTTTGTGACAAAAATGCTTGGGATTAAATCGCTCCAATCTCAATGTAAAATAAAGTATTTTGTTATTAGGTTAATAAAAAATTGTTATGTATTATTAGATTTTAAAAGAGGGTTCTACTGAGTTTTTTGGCAGTGTTTCTCAGTAGTCGCCACGTCACGCACTGCACGGTAGGAAAAAAATTATGACGATTCCAAACAAATGTAACCATTTTTACGGAATAAATGAATTTTGAATTTGAATTTGAATTTGTGATGGGAAGCCAGACCTCGCGATTTTTGAAAAACGTTAGAAAATCTATATCAACCAACGACTCTGTACCGTTTTACTGACCACTTGACTTAACTGCTATAGGGTAAATCTGATTATAAATAGTTAAAGTATCATATATTTTCACTAAAATACAGTTTCAATGTCTATTTTTGACAATAATATTATTATAATGTATTTCAAAATTAGGATTAATAAAATTCGACCACCGGCAGGACTTAAACCTGCATCTTGGGTAATGCCTTAACCAATTAGGCTACGGTGGAACCACAGCCGGGCATCGAAATTTTTTAATCTCTTTGTAACACCTTTCTAAGGGGGACGATTTGCCGGTGGTCGAATTTTATTAATCAAAATATTTAAATATAGTTTTATAAGGTAAACTTTTCCATAAAGTGTTTAAAACATTTAATAAATAATATAATGTCATATAAAAATAATAAAAAATGAAAAGTATTAAAAAATCGCGCGGGTTGGATATTCATTCTTTCCTCCTTTGGCACGTAATGTACTATATTTTGTAATAATAAAGAAATACAGGTTATATTTGAAATCCTCATTATTTGAGCATTTCTTTTTTAATTCCGAATTTGTCAAAAGGAAATGACCCTTATTAAAAAGAATACTTTGCTCATCTGTGTTCGTGTCAAAGGATTGTACAATCCTACTCAATTTCACCTGATTTGGCCCAGTAGATTCGAAGCAAATGGATGTGAAAGACGAACAGACAATACGCACAAGTAATCCTATAAGGGTACCGTTTTTTAATTTTTGTACGGAACCCTAAAAATATATAGGTAAGCTTAAGTACAGTTTTAGTTCTAATTAATAAAATAGTAGGTATATTTTGTTCTGATCATGAACTGTACAATTTTTGGATGTTGAGCTAGGACTATTTATAGGATTATTATAGAATTTAAATTGAAAATATTGTCGGTTGAGTAAGGAACTGAAATAGGTTGAGTTAGGAAGTAAGTAGAATAGGATGTAGACGGAATACCTTCGGTAGAATACTACTCAATACTACACAATTTAGGATAAAGCGTATTTTTTTTCAAGATTTTTTTATTATTCCTTTAGTAGGTAGTCCGCTGTATATTAGAAGCGGCCGTAGCCCAGGGGCTAGGGCGTCTGACTTGTGATCTTGAGGTCGCCGGTTTGAACCCCACCGAATTTTTTTAATCGTAATTTAAAAAAAAAAAGAAAATAAAATATGTCACAGCCTAAAACTTGACTAAATATCATGTTAAAAAATATGGCACCGCTGAATGTATTCAAAATGTTTTCAATTGAAACGATCAATTAATTTTGTTCTCGTTATTAAACCATACTTACGTAGGTACCGAATACGTACAGATCGCAAAGGACTCGTGACTCGTTCATATCGTTCGTTTGTTGGTTTCTTTTATCTATTAGTATTTATGTTCCATTGCATAACCTGTATCAAGGTTTAAGGTTTCTATCTCTCTTCAATTAACGGTATGACGTAGGTACTCCTATAACGTCTATGAAAATAATATAATTCATCTTCTAAATAGAGGCAGGTATATAATAGTAGATTGTTTATCAAGGGAGCAAACAACTATTTTAAAGGCGAGAGTGTTTTTTTTAATCCAGAGTGGAGCGAGGGATTCTTAAGTAGAATCCTGAGCGCAGCCAGGGATTAAAAGTATGTCACTCGAGCTTAAAATAGTGTTGCTCCCGAGGTGGACACTCTACTTTTTATCACCCTCTATGAGAAAATAAGTAAGTGCAACTAATGAACAAGAATTTACGTAGTTACAATGAAGAACCGTAAGACATAATAATACTTTCACTTGAGGAAGACGCACTCATTTTTTATAATTCTAAAATCTGAATATGAATTAACTACGAACGAAAGCAGAATGCATTTAATTTCGCGCGTTTGTTTATTTTTCATCAACTTTTTGTAAATTTGGCGCGCTCGCAGTTTTTCAGCCAGTCACATATTCAATACATTGTTCCCGCATGGTTTGTGATTCCACCTCTTTGCTGATTGAAACATTATTAACAATATCCACATTCCAAATTCAAATCAATTTTGGTCCCTAGGGATTAATGAGCTATTATGGTCCCTGTTAACGAAGAATGAACTAGCTCTTTTTGAATAGATGTGATAAAAAAAAAATTTTTCATCCCACCATCTCGGAAAGAGTATTTTTAATCTTCAATATCTGAGTGGAAAAGCCGATTTTATTCTCTAGAGGATAAAGTAAATTGAATTTAGAACATCGTGTGCACTAAGTTTGTGAATTAAAAAAAACATTAAACCTTTTTACTGCTACCTCTATGGTGCCGAATATATCATACAACTTTTTTTTAATTTGTTAAAAACTAAGACTCGGAACCTTCTTGGTGTTCTTTTTTCAATTTGCTTTGTACGCGGTTCTTTACGCGGCATTTTTTCAAGTCATTGTCAAACCTTATTTTAAAAACAAGAAACTTGAAAACAAGTGAAAAAACTAAAATGAGCGATTCTAGCGACGAGGAAGTTTATTTGACGCCAACAGAATTGACTGAAACTGTTAATAATGCGCATTTCCTCGCTGAGGTGGAATGAAAAGTTACGTGTTGCACTCGAGTGCAAAAATTTTTCACCTCGTGCTCTTTTGATTCCCTCGCTAACGCTCAGGATTCTAATTTTGAATCACTCGCTGCGCTCGTGATTCAATTTTAGAATCCTTCGCTTGCTCGGTCATCAAAATTGAACACGCGGTTAAAAAGCAACTTTGCACTCTTGTATAACAAATAACTATTATTACATATATGGAAAAGTTTGTAGCTTCAAAGTTCGAGCCCTAATTTACGGTGCGTTCTAAATTCAAACATTTTTTTGTCACCGTATCACTGCACCCTCAGCCGAAGAGTCATATAGGATGCAATTGTTAGTTTAGTTTTTATAATAATTTTAGAGGAGTGATGTAATATTTCTATTTAAAGGAAAAATATAATCACTAATCGTTGAGTACTCCTTAGTGTTTTATTTTATACTCGGTTACTAAAGGCGGTTTCACCCTTCTAACTCTCGTTCTCATAGGGATTTCATAATTAAATATTGCCTATAGTTCTCGATAAATGGGCTGTGTAACACTGAAATAATTTTTTAAATCAATCTCTTCAGATTTATATAGCAATACAGACTAGTAGAGGATACCTAAAATATTTTGCCAATATTTCTAAACATTGCGCATCAATTATGTTAATGGTTGTAGATTTGATATCAATGTATGCGATTTCTGGAATAAATAGTATGTCCTATAATGTATAAAAATATTACTATGATTATATAGGTAAGTAGTACTACTTAAAATACTGTAATATTCCAATTTCAGTATTTATACTCAAAGGATAAAATGTTTGTCTATATGTGTAAAAGGGAGATGCACGTCGCAGGTATGAGAAACTTTTCAATATACGTGATAACTACATGGATGATAAATGAATCAAGTTGTCACACGCTTTAACGTTTTAAGTCTGACTACTTACTGACGTATATATTTGTCACATAGTCACGTGCAATTTTAACATCTGCTACAAGATATGCAAAATTTAATTTTAAATTTTATAATTTAATTTAATTTAAAATATATTTTTTTGTTAAAGTAAAACCAACAAATACTAAAAATAAAAGAAAGTAAATATTTAAGCCATGCCATAAAACAAACTTTTTTTTCTTTTTGCTCGATATAAATAACGGCATCAGGCACTTGAAAATGGTACGGAACCCTTCGTGCGCGGGTTTTACGCATTCCCACCGCCGCTGCAGCGTATTCGCGCGCTGGCGGTTGATGTGTGATATGTGGTACTCGTCTTCTCCATATAGAGGACCCTACACCACTGAAACCCCCCGGACACTCCTCCGATTCGCCGTTGATATGTTATTTGGCTGCAGTGTTCTCATAGTAGGCGATTTAGTGATCTTTATTCGAATGCTGCTGGTATAATGCTATTACTATAAACTAATACATTTACTTATATATGTACTATTACTTACCTGGGGCGTATTTGAAGTTTGCGTATAGTAATACACATTTCGCAGCCACACTCATCATTTCAGACTGCATCCTAACGCTACTCTTAAAGACCGCAATGGTGCCGCCTGGTAACAAAAAAAAAAAACTTTATATTA
This sequence comes from Nycteola revayana, assembly GCA_947037095.2. Taxonomy (NCBI): domain Eukaryota; kingdom Metazoa; phylum Arthropoda; class Insecta; order Lepidoptera; family Nolidae; genus Nycteola; species Nycteola revayana. The sequence continues at coordinate 11,254,690 of OX344842.1, read as the reverse complement.
AAAGTTCACATAATTAAAAGAATAAAGGGGCATCGTGCGTTTTAAAGTGTGAAAACATTTTTTTAATTTATTTCCACAAATATATCATATTTTTTTTCAAGAGTTAATAAAAACTGCCACTGTTACTGTCACGTTCAACGTGGGTGAGCCCATCGTACCACGAAATAATGTATCTATAGAGGTATATGAATAAAAACGTTGTACCCCTTTTTACGACAATTGCGCGGACGGATAAATATGAAATTTCGCACACCAATAGTTTATTAGAGAAGTTAAACTTATAGTCAAATTTGGACCACGAGAGTTTATAAATCAGTTATTAGATTACTGAATAAGCTATGACGCGACCGTCTGCAACGGACTACCGATTGCGAGACATAATTTTTATTGTTCTGTACTTGGGTCCCTTTGTTACTCTAGTTCGCCCGTAGCGGCCGTTGAGTGCGGACGTGTTTTGCGCGCTCGCTCCCGCCGACCGACTACCTGCGTTCCCCCCCTCCCGCGCTCACGCGCTCGAGTGCCCACACTGTTTTAGTGTACTCCCATGTTTGTTGTGCGGTGTTAGTGTGCAGTGTAGACAACAGTAGTGACGTAGCCCCGTTTCGAGTACCGCGACTCACCCGTGTCACCCTGTGGTGTACTCGGGTCGAGTTGCGGGGAAACGCGGGCTCGCTGCCGTTGTTTGCGCATAATAGCGCAGCCCACAGCGTGTGCCACTAATTTTATTTGATTTTCTTCCAGACATGTCGTCAGCCGACGGCATGGACATCGAGTCGCCGCTATCGCCCGCCTTTTCGGAGTCCTCTCTCAGCCCAGAGCAGAGAGAGTGCTTGCTGAAGAGCAAGTACGAGCCAATCACCAAGGAGCAGGAGGAATGGCTCAAAGTGCTGGAGGCGTTGAAGAACGCAGCCAGAGCCGGCACTACCATCTCGCCGAGCGTATGCAACCGCATGGTTGCACTCTCCCTGGGGTATGCCCGCCCATCTGTGGTGGCCGACCCAGACCCCCCAGAGATACTGCTCCCATCTCTGCCTCTTCCTCAGCCGTCCCAGGTACCTGAGCGTTCCAGGGACTGCACCAACCGGAGGGCACGGAAGGGTTCACGGTCCGCATCCCCACCGTTTGGTAAACGGCCTCGATCGCGGTCACCGGTGGGCCCTCCGCGCCCGTCGTTTGCAGCCGTGGCCGCCGCTGAGCCGGCGTCCTCCCCCCGCTCACCGACGCCCCCCCACCGCTCACCAGAGCCCTCTCCCCGCTCACCGACGCCGCCGAGGCCGCAACCTAAACTGGTTGATGGCCCGCAGCCCACCACTCCCAAGGAGCGAGGCGCACCCATAGTGGTGGATCGCCTCCCAAACTGGGAGAAGCACTTCAAGGCCATCAAGGCCTTGTTAGGGAAGAACCCCAATGCCCGCCCCCTCGGGGAGGGCATAAAGTTCAACCCTCAAGATCCGACAGAGTACCGCATGATATAAAAGTATCTCGCGGACTTGGCCAAGACCGAAAACGTGTCTTGGCACGGATACACGCTGCCGCAGGAGCGCAGCGTCAAGATTGCCATCCGCGGGCTGCCCAGCAACACCACGCCGGAGGCAATCAAAGAAGAACTCTCCGGACGCGGCTACGAGGTGGAGGCCACGAGACGCATCCGCCCCAAGGCAGGCCGCTCGGGCTGCCTGTTCTTTGCCCTCCTCAAGAGGACTCCAGGCGTGGTACCGGCAGTGTACAACATCACGGAGATGCTGTGCATGTCCGGTTTGCGCGTGGAGGCCTGGAAGGGGCGCAAGGGACCGGCGCAATGCCACCGGTGCCAGGGCTTCCGCCACTCCTCACACAACTGCCACAGACCAGTGGCATGTGTGAAGTGCGGAGGCTCCCACAGAGCACACGAGTGCACACGCCCTCGTGAACAAGGTGCCACATGCGCCAACTGTGGAGGCGATCACCCCGCTAGCCACACATCGTGCCCCCTCTTCAAGAAGGAGGCACGAAACAGGAGAGCGGGTCCCTCCGCCTCCACCACCGGTGGTAAGGCTGCACCAGCAGTGGTGCAGCGCACCACCATTACGGAAGCGGCGCAAGGGTCACTCATGGCCCCTGCAAACAACCCGACGCCCCGAGGAGCCCCGCTGAAGAAGAAGAAGAAGAAGGGGCCTAAGAAGACCGCCGCGCAACCCAGCGCAGCCCCCAAGCCCGCCTGTACCGAAAAGGTATCTGCACCCCCTAAAAAGGGTGATATCGCTAGTGCCCTAAAGGTACTGGTCGATAACCTGGCTTTGACCACCCCGGGATCGGCTGCTCACAAGGCGATCCTCAACGCGATTGTTGCAGTGTCTAGCCAAAATGTCTAGCACACTCCGGGTAGTTCATTGGAACGCCCAGGGCATCAGGGGGAAGCGTCGTCTTGTCATCCACTTCCTTAGGGAAAGGAATGTGGATGTTCTCCTGGTAAGTGAGACTCACCTCAAGGACGGGGAACCTTTTGGAATTCCTAATTATATTTCTTACAGGAAGGAAGAAGTATCCAGAGAAGGCCGCGCTTACAGAGGGCTGGCGGTGTTCGTGAAACGGAACATCGTGCATCAAGCCATCCCGCACTTCGAGCTCAACGCCATGTACGTGCTGGGTATTTTGGTGAATGTCGCCGGTGAGAGTATGAGGCTGTTTGCGGTATACCGCCCGCCTCAAAACACTCTAGACACTGGCGACATTCGCAAAATCTTCAGCACGAACACCCCGACGGTGGTCGATGGCGACCTCAACGCTAAGCACCCCGTCTGGAACTGCGATAAGTCGAACGCTGCAGGCGTCGCACTATTGGCAGACTCCGACAACCACGGTTATTATATCGATGGCCCCGACGAACCTACCCATCACCAGACCACACCTGGTGGTGTACACGGTAGCACGGTCATCGATATAGTACTACACCAAGGTTTGAGGACGACCATCGGCCAAGAGGTACTGATGGACTTGCCCTCCGACCACCGCCCAGTCTTGCTGACCATCAGCGAGCCGCCCACCAGAGTCGCCCGCCCCTCGACGCACACAAACGTCAACTGGGGCAAATTCATCGAGATAGTCGACAACACCATCGCTTCGGGTCCCGTGTCGACCCCCGATGATGTTGACAAGGTAGCCCTTGACATTTCCCATTGTTTTAGGTCTGCTTTACAGGAGTCTACGAGCGTCGAGCCGAGGACCCACGACCCCGAGCCGCTCCCGACCCGAATTCGTGTTCTCATAGAATACAAACGTCGGGTAAGGAAGCGGTGGCAGCTGACAAGAGATCCCGAGCTGAAGACAGCCCTCAACAGAGCGGTGGCGAAAGTGAAACTAGCACTGAACGACCACGCCGAGAAGTCCTGGGAGCAACACATTGTGGAGATAAGTGACCACGTCCCTTCAGTCCACAGGTTGTGCCGCCAGCTAACAGGAAAGCGCCCCCCGGTCCGCCCGCTCCTCAACGCCGACGGATTGCTTCGGTACGAGGCCGCGGACCGCGCGGAGATATTCGCAGCATCACTCGAGAAACAGTTCAGCCCGTTTCCGAGCTGCGACCCCGAACACACGGCGAAAGTGGAGCAGCACGTGAGTGCCTACTTAGCCACCCCAGTGACTCCCGAGGATGACCCAGTCGTCTTCTCACCGAAGCAGGTTAGACGTATACTACTATACGTCAACCCGCGGAAAGCGCCGGGTCCGGACCGCATACCGAACAATGCGTTACGACGACTACCGCCCAGGGCGGTAGTCGCCGTCACGCGGCTGTTCAACGGTATCACGCGGACCGGACACTTCCCGACCGCCTGGCGTAACGGCCGGGTCATCATGCTTCCCAAGTCCGGCAAGGACTTACGGAAGCCCGAGAGTTACAGGCCCATCACCCTGCTCAACACTATCTCGAAAGTGTTCGAGCGCCTCTTCCTGCAGCACCTCAACGAGTGTTTCACCCCGAGACCCGAACAGTTCGGGTTCCGCCGTGACCTCTCGACCACCCTGCAGCTGACGCGAGTGTTACACCACGTGACAACCACGCTCAACCGCCGAGAGTACACACCGCCTTCCTGGACATGGAGAAGGCCTTCGATAAGGTATGGCATGATGGTCTTATTTATAAGTTCATCACCTCCCCCTCCCCACTACCTGTGAGGTTAGCCCGGGTGCTCGCTTCCTTCCTGAACGGGAGGTCGTTCCATGTTGCGGTCGAAGACTGCACATCGAGCGACCGCCCCATCAGATCGGGAGTACCACAAGGTAGTTGCCTTTCCCCTGCGTGTTACAACGTGTACACCAACGACATCCCGGTGTCGGCTCCGGCGCAGTTGGCACTTTTCGCCGACGACGCCGCGATCTACACCACCTCTCGAGACAAGTCGAGAGCGGCGCGGCTGCTACAGTCCGCACTCGAAGACATACCACCATGGCTCGACAGATGGAGGATGCGGATGAACGTGAACAAGACGCAGGCTATCCTATTTGGATCATCGCATCTACCCTCTCCCATCCAGATACAGGGACAAGCAGTACCTTGGCTGACCACAGTCAAGTACCTGGGAGTCACCATCGACCGCCAAGTGAGGATGAACGCTCACGTCCAGGACACGATCTCCAAGACAAGGTGCGCCCGAGGCAAGCTCGGCGCCTTGTTTCGCTCGAAGCTGCCCATACGCACCAAACTAGGTTTGTACAAAACTTATATTAGGTCCAGGCTTACCTACGCAGCTCCAGCATGGATGCCGTTCATATCGAACGGCAACCGTGCACGACTGCAGGCGCAGGAGAACCTGACGTTACGTACCATCGTAGGCGCTCCGTACTACGTACGTAACAAGACCATCTCCGACGGACTGAAGCACGAGGGACTCGACGACTTTGTCCGACGTCTCGCGACAAGTATGTTCGATCGGGCCGACAGAACGAGTCACCCACTTGCCAAAGGCATAGCGCCACTCCACAGCCGCCCACCGGAAGCCTGGGCCCCCAAGCACGCTCACCATCATCATCGGGAGTACTTCGAGGTCAGTGATCCACCCGGATCAGCTGACACCAACCAGTGAAGACATAGTACGAGGTCAGCGATCCGCCTTGCCGGATCAGCTGACGCAACAACACCGAGTTCGCCACATTAACGGTAAGTTAACACTCCAATGACCTATCTGTCTTTACAGATAGCGTTGCACATCATGGCCATAGGGCTCTGACCCTGAAGCCATTCACCCGCGCCCTTCGGGCGCGTGCGAATAGCACGATTGGATTGGATTGTTACTCTTTGAAGAGTAAAGACGGAACCTTATTACTAAGACTACACTATTCGTCTGTCTGTCTGTCATCAGGCTGTATCTCATGAACCGTGACAGGTAGATAGTGAAATTGTCACAGATGTAGTATTTCTGTTGCCTCTAAAATGTTATTGAAAACGATTAAAATTAATATTTAAGGGGAGCTCCCATACAACAAATGTGATGTTTGTACGGTTTAATTTTAGTTTTTTTCAAGTTGTCTAGATAATGACATGGACTAAAAGAAATATTTTTCAAATTTAAATTATACATACAGCCATCTTCCAGTTTTATGAACTGAAATAATTATATTTAGGTTCCTTTAGACAAATACTTTCATTCATTTTGCTTACATTCCACGTGGCCACACCGTGTGACCACTGGTGTGTCCACGTGGAATGCATCGTCGTTATTCCTAAGTTTTTTTATTACTTTAGTTTGGCTCCACATAATTGCGTACCCTTAGAAACAGTTTCAGTTTTTTTATAAGGTTTAGGGGTCACTACCAACGTTTGAATAATAAAAAAAAACTCAAACCTGTTATAAATTCTTCCATTTTATTATAATGTAAATAAAATAATCAGTGACACCATAATTTAGAATACCCCTCAACGTGTTTCAATAATTGGTCATCATGTAAAACATATAAAATAATAAAGGCGCAAACATATTGTTAAAACGCGACGCGACATGATGAAACGCGATGCGTGTTGAGTCGAATCAAATGTATTGTTTTCTATAGACCAGAAACACACTATGAACACTCGACACGACGCCACGCGTGCACTGACGCACGGTGCATATCAGGTGTCGACACGTGGCGTCGCGTCGCGTTTTAATAATGTGTTTGCGCCTTTAACCTGTTCCATATTTTGATGTATAGGTAGGTATAATCGAATGACAAGGTGCCTCGGGGATAACTCCAATATTGAAAAATGTGGACTACTCTAATAAATATTATTGCATTGTAACATAATTCCCCTAAAGAAACTAAAAGCCATAATCCCTCAAACTCCCCGTCTGCCTGTCCTGAGGTGCCAAGTGCCACAGGGGACGCCCCCTTGCGCAGGTTGCTTAGTTTTTAGTGTTTAAACCATTTATCAAGGCTGGAGCTCTGCTCGCCTTTATGCCCGGTGAAGTAGCAAAAGGGCTAACTACATATAATGTCCGAACACAAAAAAAAAACATAATTTCATAGCCTATTTTGACGTTAAAACATAACATCTAGACAAATAAGAGTTGCAGTCCAAGTAAGTATTGAAAACCCGTGTAGCTTGTAAATGTAAGATGAATTTATTTCTCAAAGTTGATATCTGTGGATAACATTACGTAAACTCTCAATTTAGTAAAAAGGCATATGTATCGTAAGCTGACGGACGGACGTAATTGTTCCTTCTCTGTTGTCAGTCTTTTTTACTTTATCCCTCACGACTTCAATGAATAATTACAAAAGAAATGTATATGTGAGACATTAAAGCGAATATGGCTTTTTAAAACCCTTTTTTTGGTTGTCTGTCTTATTTTGACTTTGTTTATATAAACAGGAATATCTATACTAGATCCTTACTAGTCCTGTAAATGATTTTAGTTACTTAATTCATAACACAAAAGTTGTAACAATTTTTTAGAAATTTATAGTAGGAAATATTTTATACTAGCTGCGCCTCGCGGTTTTAGCCGCGTTACTCTGCCCCAGTGGGTCGGAGCGTGATGTTTTGTAGCCTATTAGATATGTTGATAGTGTATAACCTATACCAGTACAAAATTTCATTCAATTCCGTTCAGTAGTTTTGGCGTGAAAGAGTAACAAACATCCAAATCCAAAGTTTATAAGTAGGTATGGATATACCTACTTATAAACTTTCGCGTTTATAGTATATATATATATTTATTTCGCTATGTTTATATTGTACAAAAAAATATAATTAGGTACAATAGCAAATTTCCAAATATAAAAAACTACATATTTTTAATTTTTGAGCCTATTCGATCTGGCTATCCAATGGTAATACCCAAAAAATTAAATTTATCCAAATACTTATTTGTGCTAAAAACTTATGAACTATATACAAAATAACTTAAAGAAGTTATAGAGTGCAAATAAAAATATTTTATAGATCATTGACGATATGCTTTAACCATCCTCAAGAATTATTCTATCTATAGATGAAAACCGCATGAAAATACGTGCAGTAGGTAAATTTTAAGTTTATCGCGAACAGACAGAATTACGCTGTGGAGGACTTTGTTTTATAATAATATGTAGTAGTGTTTTGTTAACAACAAAAAAAAGACAATGGTATACCAAAAGCAAAGAAAAGTTGATTGATTTTTCTTATAGATGTTTCAGCATGTTGTTGCAGTCCAGGACCAATGATCATGTTTATTTTTAGTTGCCAATGTATATCAATTATAGTAATCGTAATTCAAAAATAAAAATTTTCATTACAATGACAAGAACAATATTTTTATGAATTCAAAATGGATGCTATTGATTCAGCAAAGCCCGGAAACTTCATGGAAGTAAATCCCACGCATCTTTTATACACGCAGCTTACATATTATAACGAACAACTCCGCAATTAAACTAAAATAGCTTTCCATAAATAAAATAATTTAATCCGCTTATATTAAGCGTAATATTCATAATGCACAGCGTAGGTATCATCGGATAACGGGCAAAGTTAATGCAAAATGAAATGGGTTTACAAAAGATATACCTAGATAGCTATCGTTTGATGCATAAAGTAAAGCTAACCGCGTTATCATATTCACTGTAATAACTTAAGGTTTCAAGTAGCCTGTTATTGCGAGAAATCAGTTGCTAGATAGATGAAAACAAGACAAGATAACGTAGCTCAAAAAGCAATCGCAATTTCTCTGAAGTAACTAATTTACTTTTCTATCAAAGAATCTTAACAATAAAATTTATAAAATATTTTATTGAAATTAATACGTTATTCTGTCAGATATCTAGATAGCCGGCTAGGCGTCGGACTTGTGATCTTGTGGTCGCCGGTTCGATTCTCACCCAATGCACGACGTGAACCCACTTGTAACACAAGCATTTCATCTTATCACGAGGGGTAACTAGTAGACTGCAAAGCTCTGCTAGTAATCGTCAACAAAACAATAATATAAATAATATAACCTTTGAGATTTTGCGAAGTTAGGATTTTCTGGATTTTCTGACACAAGGATACTTTTCTTAAAAGAATGTCCATTGTATGTTTCAGCAATTTGTAACGAAAGAAGCGTTTATTTCTTTCGTAACAATTTTACATTTTTTCGTTATGTTTTCCGAACATGCTCTGTTCTTCGGTTTCATCGTTGCTACGTTTCGAGGACCCTTGAAAATTGACTTTTGAATATGTTCCGTTTGTTTGGTGACAAACAGGATAGTTAACAGATATTATATTTAAGATCGAATTTATGTGTCCGTATAGATCTGCATACAGGAATATAATTAAAAATGTTGTATGTAGATATTAAAAACCACCCAAGTGCGAGTCGGACTTGCGCACGAACGGTTCCGTGTACCATTGACTAGGTAAACTATATAACACTGTGGTCTGTGGTGTGAAAAGTGGTAAAAATAAATATTTAAGGGATCCCATGAGCCATTAAATATTTATTTTGTTTTATTTTTAGTATTTGTTGTTGTTGCGTTAACAGAAATAAATCATTTGCGAAAATTTCAACTGTTTTGCTATCACCGTTCTTGAGATATTATACAGCCTGGTGCCAGACAGACTGACAAACAGCGAAGTCTTAGTAATAGGGTCCCGTAATTATTACAAGGGCTGAAAAGTCCCGGGCCTAACAAAGAAAACACAGTTTTTATGGTTCAAAATAAGCTTTATTCATCTACGTAATCTCCATCAAAAGCAACGCAATCATTCCAGCGCCGCTCTAACATTTCAATAACATTTCAATAACTGCTCAGAATCATCAACTCGTTCTCGTTTTTAGTCAACAGTCAGCAAACGCGGCACCCACTTTGAACAGGGCTTTCTCATAGTCAAATGCTCATGCAATATAAAGCCAACATATTCTTTTGATATCACTCACGCAACTTCACTTTTCGATCATTCAAAACGATTTTGTGGTTTTTTTTTGTGTTTCCTGGTGTTACAGCCTCATTTGGACGTCCACTGCGTTCTGCATCATCGGTGTCTCTACGACCACGTTTGAAGTCAGCAAACCAACGTTTTATTGTTGTTTCTGATGGAGCGGAGTCCCCATAACACTTTTTAAGCCATTGCTTCGCTTGAACGGTATTTTTTTCCATCAAGAAGCAGTGTAAAATTAAAACACGAAATTGTTTTTGATCCATTGTTTTGAAAATAACAAAAGTAGCGTCACTCTTAGCACAATAACTCACAAACTAATGAATAGACTATCATGAAATTTTAACAGCTGTATTTTGAAGGTTAGTATCAACTGAAAAAAAGGTGACTGCAATAAAACTAGCGCCATCAATGTGTTAGGCCCGGGACTTTTCAGCCCATGTGTTATATAGAAATACTAAACTTTATTTTTTAATGTCTTTTCTCTTTGTTTTTCAAGTCACACATCTCAACTTATCAAAAACATAATTCACAGTCAAAAAGCATTAATCGAACTTTTAACACCAATTCTACTACTTCACCTACTTCACCAATTCTACTTCACCAATAGCTACTAGCGTAACCACTGGAATACACATCAAGTTTACTTCTGTATTTGTTTAATTATCCTAATCCCAATCAAACAACCGTCAAGTAAATGGTTTTTCAACAAAAACACATTGAGATGATAATAGTGTTACCGGGGCCTATAGGCTTTGGGCCTAAAATAAAAAGCCTATTAGTTCTTTTTTATGGCAATGATAAAATAGAAGGCTTCAAAAAGCCTTTAGGTTTAAAAAAAGCCTATAGGCCTAAAAAGCCTATAGGTCTAAAAAATCTACAGGCCTAAAAAGCTTGTTAGGCTTTTTTTGCGACTAAAGTCTTTTTCAAGTAGTAGGCTTATTATCAGGCTTAGTATATGTATAGTATGACTTAGTATGTATTAAACAATATTTATTTTTGTATTGTATTTATTTTCAAATTTAATGAAAACGAATATTATTTGAAATTGGAAATACTTATATATTATTTCCAAAAAAATTAAAAAATCTCCCAACACACCCAGAAAAAGTTGAACAGTCATGCATGCAATATGAAACTAATATTTAAAATCGTAAAATTTAGTTGACGATTATTATACTCGAACAATAAACTAGCAATAAATCTAAAATAGAACTAGCCTAAAGGACTAAAAACCTTTATAGGCTTTTAGCCTTTCAAGCCCTTTAAATATGCGCCTAGCCTACAAAAAGGCTAAGAGCCTACAAAAAGGCTAAAAGCCTAATTGTACTATTGACTACGGTTAAAGATAGTCTACCTGTTTAACGCAACCTAAATTAAAAGTTCTCGACAACCTCCGTAGCGAAGGGGTATTTGGCTCGTTTTAAATCTCGAAGGTCGTGGGTTCGATCCCTACGCCGTACAAGATTTAAGGGACTACCCTCCGTGCCTCGGAAAGGACGTTATGCCCCGTTGTGTACGGAGCTACGTAAGCGTTGGTCCCGATTTTTATAACATCATCGTACGGGCAACAGCGTTTCCTTGTATGTAACAATTTTATACTGCGGTCACCAGCCCACCTGGCAAGCGTGGTGACTATGGCCAACCCCCCTCGGGAGGAGGCCCATGTTCAGCAGTGGACGTTATACGGGCTGATGATGATGGTGAAATTTAAAGTTGATTGAGCTGGCCAGTTAACAGCAGAAATTGATCAACGCTTGATTTGATAAAAGAATCGGATAAAGTAGAACATGCATATTTAACCCGCGGCCATTAAAGCTATTAAATTGGTCCAAATTGGGTTTTAATTAATTCTTGTTGTTTTATTAATTGAATATTTTGAGCTTTTCAATTAATAACAGCTAATTATTTTGAGCTTTTTGATACCTTTTTAATTACTTTGTTAGTATAATAATATGTTCACTTATTTGGCTTTACGTTCTTAATAATCCTTAAATATTTTTTGTTTGCGGACCGCGACTTTTAGGCGTGAATGTGGCCTCTAAAAAAAAAGTTACACTACGACTGCACTATACTGGCATAACATTCCAATAGTTAAATCAATAGAGGCTTGCATGCCATTACTCACAGTGACGGATTATGCAAATACCGGAAGACGATGCATTTTTTTATCATCATCACCATCGTCAGCCGTTTTTTTTTTTTTATTTTTTTATTAGAAATAGGTTAGCGTTTGACTACACCCTGCCTGATGTTAAGCATCGGAATAGCCTAGGATGGAGCACGCTTACCTAGAAGGAACCGGTTTACTCTTGATTTGAAGAGATATCGTACTTATCGGGAAATATAGACCCCGGCAAGGAGTTCCACATCTTCGCAGTACGTACAAAAAACGTGGACTCGAAGCGCTTCGTACGTATTTTGGGAATATCGACCATGTACTGATGGCGCCTCTCCGAGTGTCTTGTTGTCCGATAGAAGAAAGGGGAAGGCAGAACTAAGTTGTGCAGTTCCTCAGCACACTCTCCGAAATGTATCCGATAAAAAACCGACAAACTGGCAACCCTTCGTCGGTGCGCAAGGCTTTGCAGCTGAGACTCGGCTACGCTGCCTATTAACTTTTTGGCGCGCCTCTCAATCGACTCCAGTGCCTCTAGTTGATACTTGGCGGAACCATCACAAAGATGAGCACAGTACTCCATACATGCTCTAACTTGGGCTTTGTATAATGTGAACAGCTGATTTGGTGTGAAGTACTTTCTCACCTTCGAGAGGATGCCAAGCTTTTTGGAGGCTATTTGGGCCTTTGACTCAATATACGAGCCAAAATTTAGAGTCGATGAAAGGGCAACGCCTAACAGCTCAAGCTTGTCAGTTAACTGCACGGATACATCTCGGAAAGAAGGAGACAGTCGAAACGGCCTCTTCTTTGCGGAGAACAAACACGCCTGGGTTTTACTAGCGTTAAACTGAACCAGGTTGGCATCGCCCCAATCGGAGACTGCCTTAAGGGACAAGTTTAAGCGTTCAACCATGGCCTCTCTGAACAACTCTATATCCGCCCCACTGGCCCGCGCATTGGAAGTGTAGCTCTCCACGACCGTGCTGTCATCTGCATACCCAAAGGTACCGGGCTTCAGCAGATCGTTGATATGCAGCAGGAAAAGCGTCGCAGAGAGTACAGACCTCTGGGGAACACCGGCATTGATAGCCATTTGCTCAGACGAGCAGCCGTCAACGACCACTCGTAATGACCGATCCCTCAGGAAATCCGAAATCCAAGCGCAAAATGCAGCAGGTAGACCGTATGCAGGAAGCTTGCCAATAAGGCTATCGTGCCAAACCCTGTTAAAGGCCTTCGAGATGTCCAGAGAAACGGCAAGCGCTTCCCCGTGTCTCTCGATGGCCTCACTCCAGATGTAGGTAGCGTACGCTAGAAGATCCCCAGTGGACCGGTTTCGGCGGAAACCGTATTGTCGATCGCTGAGGAGGTTGTTAGCTTCTAGGTACGCTAAAAGCCTGGTGTTGATAACACGCCCCATGCTCTTGCAGAGTATGGAGGTGATGGAGATAGGCCTGTAGTTTGAAGGGTCAGCACGACTACCTTTTTTGGGCACGGGTTGCACATTTGCTAGCTTCCAAGACTTCGGCACCAGTCCAGTCTTTAGAGAGAGGCGAAAGAGGCGTGTTAAGACAGGAGTCAACTCGGGTGCACATGTCCTCAACATAATGGCAGATATACCATCAGGGCCACTGGCTTTATTCACGTCAAGATTACGAAGCGTTTTGCGAACTTCCTTTTGGCGAATGTGAATGTCATTCATGACTATCTCGCTGCCTGGAACGTTAGGAGGAATCGCGCTTCCAGCATCTAGTCGTGAAGATTCCGCAAACAGAGAAGCAAACAAGTTGGCTTTCTCTTCAGCAGTGTGAGCCAGTGTTCCATCAGGCTTCTGCAGTGGAGGCAGTGAGGGGCGGCAGAAGTTTGCTTCGACTGATTTAGCTAGGGACCAAAACGCTTTACTACCTGCGGGGTACGAAGCCAGTTTGTTCCCTATTCGGCTAATATGGTCAAAGCGAGCCTTCTGTAGAGCCTTTTTGCAGGACTTGGCAGCCTTGTTAAAAATTCTCTTCTTTGCGTGTATATTCTTTGCCTTGCGCCTACGAGCATCGACCCAAGCCAGGTATGCCTGATGTTTGCGCGCCTCAGCGCGTCCACATTCAGCCCCGAACCATGGGCGATCTCTGCCAGACGACGGTACGTCAGTGAACGGAATAAAATATTCCATCGCTAATCGTAGCACATCGGTCACAGCATTGGCGCAGGTAGTAGGATCACCAGAAGAGAAGCAGACAGGTTGCCAAGGATAAGATGCAAAGAAGGACCGCATCTCATCCCAATCTGCTGACTTGTATCGCCACATCCGCCGAGTGCCTTTTGGGCAGGGATCGGGCGGGGAGTAGACAGATACAGATTTCACCAGGCAGTGGTCGGAACTACCTAAAGGTGAAGAGACCGACACTGAGTAGCGGTCTGGATCAGTTGTCAGCAGAAGGTCCACGCAATAGGCTGTATGCGAGTCTGCACAGTGAAAGAACCATCATATCTACTGGAGACATGTGGTGGATTTTTTAGCAGAAGAGAAGTATATGTACTTTAAAAACTTTATTTATTTTTCTTTCTTCGTTATCTTTCTGCTTTCCTTATATTCCTTTTCATTTTAAAATACGTACAGTTCAATACCGCATTTAATTGAAATATTGTTTGTAGTGTGTAACTCGTCCGTGGGTTGCCAACTGAAAACCAGCGCTGGGTGTTCCCCTACACGAGGTGGCTACGTTTTCGGCAGAGCATGCGAGATTACCTACATACTATTGTTGTTTATAAATATATCTTTAATAATAGTATAAAAAGGTAAAGTTGTAGGTCTGTGACTTTGTAGCGGGTAATCTCTGGATCTCCTGAACCGATTTTGTCATTTGTTAGTGTATATTTTAACTATATTTTAATTTAAAGTGTTCACGAGAACAGGACCTACGCGGGGACAGCTAGTTCATTATAAACGTATCAATTTTACCTATTATCTTGTGCTGAAACAAATGTATTTTCTTTCTTTCAGATATTATTTTCCATTCACAATTTATTGCCAAACCTTACTTTTTAGGGTTTACTTTTTATAACTAAGACTTCGGTGTCTGTCTGTCTGTCACCAGGCTGTATTTCAAGAACCGGGATAGCTAGACACAAAAAACTTTTTGTTTGCCCTTTTTTGCTCGATATCAATAACGGCAACAGGTAAATGCTTGAAAATGGTGCGGAACTCTCGCACTTCAGGTAGTTAACGTAGAAATTGTTGGAATTTTCATATCTGTTTAAGATTATTGTTTTTGCGAAAGTAAGTGGTGATAACAGAGCTATGTTAAGTCATCATTAGGTCAAAAACATGGAAAAAGCCTTGTGAATATATTTTATCTAAATGTTGTGATGACATCATTGTATTGAAATACCTTGGTCTACTAATGTTAATACTCGCCTAATTTGAAAATTTATAAAATGTCATCATTGTAGATACTTAAATAATGAATACAAAATAATTGTTTTGACTATTTGCAAGTGCCTGTAATAGGATACGTAAATAAAAAATATTTTTATTTTTAAGGATTATTAACAATAGACCCGTTGTTGCTTTTATATTTGCAAAATCAAGAATTAAAATTTTAGTTAACAGGAAAAAATGCCATATACCGACTAGTTTATCGATAAATACTTAAAGTGCGAGTTATTTTTCAGACAGCAACAGATGCACAGAACACCTTTCAAAAGCTAAATGTTAATGTTGATAAATCTAATATTCTCTGTCAGCGAACATTGAACCAATGTCCAAATACTAAATAAACTGCAAGACTAATTTTTAAAAAAGTTTTTTAAAGAAAAAATTTTAAAAACCATGCGCAGAGCCGGATTTAGAAGTCCGGAGGACTCGGGGCAATAAAGGAGAAGAGCTCCCCTGGCCACAAATTAGTTTCCCTCTAAATGTGTAGAAAATATGAAGTTTGTACTATAATTGTATTAACCTACTTTTCAGGACGATTTGAATTCTGATATTTTACTGATTGTCTAATTTAAGTGAACAATTGTACTTAGATTAATAACTGATATTACATTACAATATTTAAGAACTATTACATTAATCATGACTAAACACAGTACTGTATGTAAAGGTACAACACCGAAAAAATAAGTACCTACAGGAAAAGTTGTAGAGTTTACTCGTCAGAATTTCAAAGATTTTAAGTCTATTGTGGGGGCCCTTCTATTGTCGAGGCCCCGGGGCAATTGCTCTAGATGCCCCCCCACTAAATCCGGCCTTGCATAGGCGCCCATTTGCATTGGTTACTTAGTTTGCTACAAAAAAAAAGATTTAATAAGTACCTAGGTACTGAAGCTTGGCTTGTTTGAGAAGCTAGTATAAAATATAATAGTATCATTACACATACAGTTTCCCGTGACGTAGTGTTATAAGACTGGCTATAAGTCTCGGGGATCGTAGGTTCGACCCCACGCTGGGCAAGAAATCTGTGTGTAATATTTTTTTTTCGGTTCTGGTTGGTTGACGGACTACCCTCCGTGCCTTGGAAGACACGTTAAGCCGTTGTCGCTTTGGTCCCGATTGTTAAAACATCATCTATAACAATTGTACACCTAGCATCAGGCAGCAGCGTTTATCTGTGTATTACGACATAATGCGGACACCAACCCAAATGCCAAGCGTGGTTACTATAGCAAATACCCTCCCTCAAGAGAAAGCTCATGCTGGACGTTAAACAAGCTGATAATGATAATCATTATACTAAGCAATGTAAAGTATTACTAACTAGTATAAAGCATTTGTTACTTAATAAACTTACCTATCATTGCATATATGATTATATTGTCAACTAGCTTATGTCCGCGTGGTGTATGTTATTCCTCCGGTTTTTTAACTGACCCACGGGAACTCATTAATGTTCTGTGATTGTACACTTTTATTTTAACATATACTAGCTGGCCCGGCAAACTTCGTACCGCCTTCCTACCCCTATCCTACCCCTACCCTACCCCTATCCTACCTCTATCCTAACCCTACCCTACCCCTATCCAACCCCTAAGTATCCTATGTCCTTCTCCCAGTTCTTAGCTACCTCCCTACCAATTTTTAGCCAAATCGGTTCAGCCGTTCTTGAGTTATAAATAGTGTAACTAACACGACTTTCTTTTGTTTTTAAAATGTTTTCTGCTATTCAGGGCGTAGACAAATCCAACGAAACAAAAACCATGAAAATTGATCCAGCCGATCTCGAGTTATAAGTGTTGTAACAAACCCGTCTCTGTTTTATATTATAGATATTATATCACCCATAATAAAAATAATGCCGTGTGGTTTCCGGCGTAGAATAGACCACCCCATGTCCTCCCATGGGTGTCGTAAAAAGCGACTAAGGAACATATGGCTGATGGATGGGCAGCAGCATCCATTATCCAAGATATCTATTACATCTTACTGCGATCACCAATCCGTCTGCCAAGCGTGGTGATTATGGCAATATCCCTCAACGATCCTGGCTTGCCAAGGTCTGTTAAGAGGAGGCCCATGTTCAGCAGTGGACGTAAACGGGCTGTTGATGATGATGATGATGATGATCACCCATAAATTGCTTAACTGAATAGGCGCCAGAACACTACTCGTGAAAGGTCACTGAACACCATTTTCTCAAAAATTGCTGATCGTTATAATATCCGAAAACATCATGACTTTCAGTTTTACAAAAGTCACGGAACAATATTAAATGCTTGTTTAGTGTTAAAAAGTATCAATGTAATTTCACCTATATTATTATGGTTGTTATGTTGACAAGAATGTCTATTTTTGGTTGTCTAAAAATTTTCTCGATTGTAATGGTGTCAAAGATTTTCTCTTAAGTAATATAAAATATTTCGCTAACTAACACTGCATTATTTATTTTGTTTCATCAGGTTATGGGCCCAGGCACATATCCGTAACTAGTAAAATAAATTATACAGGAAGTTACTGTTGTGAGAACGATATTCGCGTTTCCGTTTGCGGGTTGACAAAAAGTGAGTTTTACTCGACCCGGCGGCGTGAAGATAATTTAAAGAATACTTGTTGACGTGCGGCGCAAGGCAAGACAGCGAAATGGAAGTAAATTTTAATACAAATAACGGCTTGATGAAGCTGGAAGGAACTAACAACTGGAACATCTGGAAGTTCCAAACCACAGTTTTACTACGTGGTCAAGGCTGGTTAGATGTTGTCGAAGGAAAAGCCTTAAAACCCGAAGATCCTACTGAAAAAGTCGCTTGGGAAAATAAAGACGCTAAGGCACAAACTCTATTAGTCACGAGAATCACTGAAAATGTAATGTTACATATTATTTCGTGCTCAACTTCGGCTGAAATGTGGAGAAAGCTGCAAAGCGTTTACGAACAGAAAACAGAAACGAACATCCATATTATTCAGCAGCGTTTTTTCCAATACAAATATGAAACGGGCACTGACATGTCTACATTTTTATCAAAAATCCAGGAATTGCAAAATCAGCTCAAACAATTGGGAGAAGAAGTATCTGACAAATTTGTGATAACAAAAGTATTAATGTCGTTACCTGACCAGTATGCACATTTTATATCGGCTTGGGAGTCAGCCCCAGACAATAAACAAACCATGGAAAATTTAATTGCAAGATTGCTGGTAGAAGAAGAAAGAGCGAAAGAGAAAAGTGGACAACCTTCATCTTCAGGATCATCAGCATTTGTTGTTAAGGATAAAAGGAATATAAAATGTTTTAAATGTAATAAAATGGGACATTATCTTAGTGAGTGTAAAAGTAATAACCATAAAAGAGAAGAACAAAATAACAAATGTTTTTATTGTGGCAAGAGTGGACATAGCAAGTCACAGTGCTGGTTCAAGAAGAAGAAAGAACAAAATAAAAGTAATGCATTTGTAGTGTCAACATCATTGAAAGAATATAGTCAATCACAGTGGCTAGTCGACACGGGGGCAAGTGATC
The DNA here is from genome assembly GCA_947037095.2 of Nycteola revayana. NCBI lineage: Eukaryota > Metazoa > Arthropoda > Insecta > Lepidoptera > Nolidae > Nycteola > Nycteola revayana. Next base: position 11,236,266 of record OX344842.1, on the reverse strand, counting down.
ATATGTGCCGTGATCGTGCACTGTTCACATCATTTACCGATGATGAACAAGAGTCAGTTATCATTGGCAATGGTACGGCAATTCGTGTTCGAGGCTATGGACAGATGGCGGTAGAGGTGTATGATGGGAGTGATTGGGTTCATACAACCATCGACAAAGTTCTTTATGTTCCCGAATTAAAAACAAATTTATTTTCCGTCAACTGTGCATCGGACAAAGGATACGTCATGTTGACAGACAAGAACTCATGTAAATTCATTAAAAACAACAAAGTTGGTGCAATAGCAAAACGAGTTGGAAGTTCATATTACTTGGAGTTACGCTACAGAAACAAAGTGGCTAATGTGGCTAAGAAAGATAAACATACATTGCAAGAGTGGCATGAAAGATTAGCGCATCAGAATTTTGAATATGTGAAAAGGAAACTTCAGTTACAAAATGTGAGAGTTGTTTAAAAGGAAAAATACATAGGCTACCGTTTGGGAACAGTGAATCTGTTACTACGAAAACTTGTGAGTTAATTCATGCAGATACCTGCAGCCCTATGGAGGTAACGTCAGACGGCGGTTCAAGGTACTTCGTAATATTGAAAGACGATTTTTCGAACTATAGATCAGTTTATTTTGTCAAAAATAAATTCGAGATAAAGAATTGTATTAAAGATTTTATTAACAAGGCAGAAAACGTAACTGGAAATAAAATAAAATTGTTCAGAAGTGATAATGGTCTTGAGTTTGTCAACAAAGAGGTCAAAGAAATGTTTACTAATCGTGGCATACTACATCAAACAAGCATTCCCTATAGTCCAGAGCAGAATGGAAAGGCTGAGCGAGAAAATCGAACGCTGATTGAAGCTGCTAGAACAATGCTGAATGCATGTGATCTGCTAAAAACATTGTGGGCTGAGGCTGTAAACACAGCAGCATTTGTATTGAATAGGACTGGAAAAAGTAAAGACGGGGAAAAATCGCCATATGAGGTGTGGTTTAGAAAAGAATTTGACATTCATCAACTAAAACCATTTGGGACCCCAGTGTACGTGCACATTCCGAAAGAAAAGAGAAAGAAATGGGATAGCAAAGGACAAAAGGGTGTAATGATTGGATATGGAGAAACTGTAAAAGGATTTAGAATATATTTTTCTCATAAGAATTATGTAGAATTAAAGCGAGACGTAGTATTCTTAGAGAATGAGACAAACTGTGATGATGTAGAAATAAAGTTGAACTACACAGAAGGAAATGATGATGAAAATAATGAGTTGCACAATGAAACGGAAACTACTTCAGAAGATCTCAATGAAACTATGATGACTGCAAATATGTCGGAAGAATCGGCATCTGAATATAACCCAAATGACGACAGTAACAGCTCATTAGATTCAACAATTGAGGTAAAGCAAAGAGAACCCAGCAAACGAGTAAGGAGACCACCCAATTACTACAATTGCCAGTATGCTTGTACGGAACAAAGCGAACCAGTCACATATGAGGAGGCCATGATGAGAAGTGACAGTAGCAAATGGAAGGAGGCAATCGATAGAGAAATGCAAACATTAAAAGAAAATAATACCTGGACAATATGCAACGTACCAGATAATGTAAAAGTCGTAAGTAGTAAGTGTAAAATTAAAAGGGGAGATCAAAATTCTCCTCAATATAAAGCTAGATTGGTGGCGAGAGGGTTCGAACAAGATGATAATTTAGACTCAAATGACTGTTATGCTCCTGTTGCAAAATTGACAACTTTTAGGCTTTTTATAGCAATGGCTACTAAATTTAACTTACCTATAATTCAAATGGATGTAACAGGCGCATTTTTGTATGGAAATATAAATGAAAATATTTATGTTAGCTTGCCAAAGGGAGCTTGCTCAGGTAATAATAATATTGTTAAATTAAATAAATCGTTATATGGTCTCAAAAATTCACCAAAATGTTGGAATATTAAATTTAATGATGTAATGCTTAAAGCAGGTTTTGTTAGATCAATTAGTGACTCTTGTATCTATACAAAATGCTCTGATGATAACCGAACTTTTTTATTATTATATGTTGATGACGTTTTGATATTTGGAACAATAATAATTCAGTAAAACATTTAAAAGAGTAATTAAATCGGGAATTTAAAATGAAAGATTTAGGGTTTGTTTCTGATTACTTAGGCATAACTATAAAACAAAATTTAGATACAGGAACTACTGAACTGAGCCAAAGAAAGTATTTAGAAAATGTTCTTAAAAGATTTAAAATGGAAAATTGTAAGCCAATGTCTACACCAATAGATCTAAATATTAATTTAAAACTTTTTCAAAATAACAATAATACCGTAGACAAAAATATTGAAAAGATGTGTAGACAAATGATAGGGTGCCTAATGTATTCTGTATCTGGCACTAGGCCTGATCTGTGCTATACTGTATCTCTTTTAAGTAGGTATCAAAAATGTGCAAATGATGTGTTGTTAAGCGCTATAAAAAGAGTATTGCGTTATGTGAAACACACTTTAGATTATAAGTTAGTTTATAAATGCACAGATAATAATTTAGAGGGATACTGTGATGCAGACTGGGGAGGGGATCTTCACGACAGAAAATCTACTACAGGCTACTTGTTCAAGTATTCAAATTGTTTAATTTCTTGGAGTTCGAAGAAACAGGTGTCTGTAAGTTTATCTTCTACAGAATCCGAATATGTTGCCATTAGTATGGCAGTAAGTGAAGCCTGCTGGCTCGTTAATTTATTGAATGATTTTAAAATAAATAATGTATGTCCTATACATATTTATACTGATAATCAGTCAGCTATGTCTGTTGCTTGCACTGACACAGTAAAACGGTTGAAACATGTTGATATCCGTTATCACTTTATTAAAGATTTAATTAAAAATAAGAAGGTATGTTTAAAATATGTTAAAACGAGTGATCAACCAGCAGATATGCTTACAAAAGCTTTGAATAGAGAGTTGATAACTCGATTTTTGGGTAAATGTGGAGTAGGTAACATAGGACAGATGTAAGAATAATTTTTGTTTGTTACTTTGGTGCATTTACATTGAGCGGGGGTGTTAAAAAGTATCAATGTAATTTCACCTATATTAATATGGTTGTTATGTTGACAAGAATGTCTATTTTTGGTTGTCTAAAAATTTTCTCTATTGTAATGGTGTCAAAGTTTTTCTCTTAAGTAATATAAAATATTTCGCTAACTAACACTGCATTATTTATTTTGTTTCATCATTTAGTTTATCTAGTGTAATCACGGCAATGTCCAAAAGCAACTTACCATCATAAAATAACAACAGTTACTGAACATTACTTTTGTTTTGGATACGTAGCGTGTAAACTTATTATACTTTTAAAAGTAGCTGAACTGCAAACTAAAATAGTGCCCGTTAATATATTGTGTATATGTAAAAAAAGTATGTAAACGAATTTAACTTTACAAATAATTTTGTTTTCTTTTTCATAGTCGACGTAGGTAAACCCACTCGTAACACAAGCATTTTATTTTAGCACGAGGGGTTAACAAGAATACTAGTAGACTGCAAAACTCTACTAGTAATCAGATTATAAAAAAAATAGTATCAATGAGTAATAATATAATGAAATACAAACTTACTTTAAGCTGTCGATAAAACTAATATTATAACGGGTGTTAGAAGCACAGTTGTGGGTATTTGAAAAACTGTTTATCCTTGAATGTAAAAAGAATATTTCTACTTAATTATCACTTTGTATCGGATTTAGTCGATTGCGGTTGCAATTATTTATCATCTTTAAATATTGTATTAGTTATTAATTGCGCTTTAGTGATAAATAGACATTATAATGAAAGAGATAAAGATAGAATTAAATAGGTGCAACAATTTCAGAGATTATTCCGTACAAACAGAAAGAGAAACAAAGAAAAATAAAAAATGTAGCTGTGTTCTATTTAACTTTTTTAGAGTTGTTTTTTCTATGTGCATTCGACCTCTACAGTTTTGTTGCTTGTAAGAACATAAAAGTTTGAGCGCGAAAGCTTCAGAGCTTTTTACAAACAAAGCAGTAGGAAAACAGCAGCAGTTGTATTTGTTTGTTAGTCGCTGTAACTCCCGATTCGCATAAAATCATAAAGTATTTTGCTGATGAATACAGTTGCTATTTGTGAACCAACTAGCTGCGCTGTTTTACCCATGTCACTCTGCTCCAGTGGGTCGGAGCGTGATATTTTGTAGCCTATATGTTAATCCAGCTTATAAACTATCAGCGTGCAAACTTTCAGCCAAATCCATTAAGTAGTTTTTACGTGAAAGAGTAACAAAACATCCATCCATCCATACTTACAATCTTTCGCGTTTATAATATTACTAGCGGCCCGCCCCGGCTTCGCACGGGTGGACTTTTATACCCTATCCCTGCCCTACCCTACCCCTGCCCTACCCTACCCCTTTTTTTTTTTTTTTTTTTTTTTTTTTTAACCGGGGTAAAAATGCGTGATCGCACTTCCTCGCCGGCGCAAGAATCACTATTATGTGATTCTTGCGCCAGCGAGGGGCATGTGGGGCTCTTCCTCTATAGAACGCGGTGCGCTGTCGCACCGCAGAGAGGACATACCCACTAAAAAAGCCCCCGGGCGTTCCTCCGTCTGCCGTTTAGTGTGCCCTACCCTACCCCTACCCTAACCCTACCCTACCCCTACCCTACCCCTACCCCTACCCTACCCCTACCCTACACCTACCCTACCCTACCCCTACCCTACCCTACCCCTACCCTACCCCTACCATACCTCTACCCTACCCCTACCCTACCCTACCCTACCCTACCCCTACCTCTACCCAAAATCCTTCTCCCAGTTCTTAGCTTCCTCCCTACCAATTTGCAGCCAAATCGGTTAAGCCGTTCTTGAGTTATAAATAGTGTAACTAACACGACTTTCTATTGTTTTTCAAATGTATTCTGCTATTCGGGACGGAAACAAATCCAACAAATCAAAAACCATGGCAATCGGTCCAGCCGTTCTCGAGTTATAAGTGTTGTAACAAACACGACTTTCTTTTATATATATAGATTAGGATATCCCCTAAATAAGTAGTGTGTGAGTCAAAAATAATTATTATTCATGGTTTAATAATTATATCATTTGTAATACTTATCTGTACTAATGTATAAAGCTGAAGAGTTTGATTGCTTGAACGCACTAATCTCAGAAACTACTGGTCCAATTTGAAATTCAGTATTACATAGTGCATTTATCGTGTAAAGCTATAGGGTAACTATATTCAATTAGAAAGTGTCAAGGGGGACGTCAGTTAAGCGGGAAACTATGCGCGGACGCTGGTAATTAAATTAAGATAGTACATGTCACTAGATTAGGGCTGCCATTTGTCCCGGTACGCCGGGACATGTCCCGGTTTCAAGTGCCAGGTCCCGGTGTCCTGGCCAATAATATAATTTTCCAGGCGGGCGCGCTAACCCAAACACAAATGAAGAACCCTGCTTTGTAATACCCATGCCAATGTCGAGCGGATGTTTTCCCTTATTCCGGTGCGAGTTGTAAGGGTGGTACTCTTATTAAATAAGTCATTTATTTCTGTTGTTCCTTGTTGTATGTTACCTCCTTAAAATGTAAAATATGGTTTCTGTAGGCATGTATGTAAGTGAAGTTGTTTTGTTTCTCTGTCTGGTTGTCTGTTCGTACGGACTTATCTCCGAAACTGTTGGACCGATTTAAATGAAATTTTGCATGGTGGTACCTTATATCCCGGTCAATATTTTAAATAATTTTAATCACAGAATTTATGTCTGTATCTATACGTTTAAAATGTTTATCGAAGTAATAACAAACGGAGGTAATCGCGGGAAACAGCTAGTTTGAAATATATGTTATTTTGTGACGTCATAGATCTTGTAAGAAAAATCTTCATTCTATGTCTTTGTGTTTATAATTGCTATTTATTATCGGCAGCCTCATAGTGATAATTACCTACTGCATTTATAATTAATTTAACAAAATTAATAGATATCGGACTAAGATATAAATTCGAACGCGATTCGATGCAGCAATGACGTCATGAGACAGATAATCTATATACTAAAATCTGACTTCGTTTTAAAACGGGTTTAATTTAGCTTGACCTTTTTATTGACTCTATATGTCAAGTGTCAACTAATCTTTCAAATTATTGTAAGATTATAATTTGATGAAATCAAATTATACTGAAATAAAAACTTGTCATTTCTATTTCGAAATATCAATTCCAGGCAAAAATACCCTCCATTAAAATAAAGTAACTCAATCGTGTTAAATCGTAAGGTCGTACGGCACCAGTTTATAAAGAAACACGTTTTATTTTTAATTGATAAAATTAATTAATTGGCATCACGTGACTTGCAATGTGGACCAGCTGTATTAGTAGGTAGGTACTGAAGTATAAAATGTTATATAACTTACTGTTTATGAAATATTATACAAATGTAAATGTAATTTTCCATTGAAAAACTTCAATTACAGTTTTATCGTTTTCATTTATAGCATAATCATTTTAGCTTTGCACCGGGGGTGAACATGAATACTAGTAGACTGCAAAATACTGCTAGTAATCGTTTAAGAAAAAAAAAACTATATTTATTTAGCGTAACGGTTAAAATGTAACGTTAGTGCAAACATCAAACCCACAGTTGCGTTTTAAACAACAACATTCGGGTATGTGCTTATGTGGTATTTTTGACACGGTTAAAAAAATAAAGATCAAATAATATGTTATCATATCAGTCAGCCTCTAGGCGTTTGTTACTTCAACAGGCATAAAGTCGAGTAGAGCTTCAGCCTTATTAAATGGTTTATACAAAACAAACTAAACAACCTGCACACGAAGATACCCCCTGTGGGACTTCGGGCGGTCGCTGATGACGAGTTTGAAGGATCATAACTGTTAGTTGTTCGGAGGAGTTTTGTGCAATTATCTCTCTAACACAAATATTAGGAAATATTATATGTAAGTATACCTTTTTCTTTTCTCTGCGTACGGAAACTCGGGCGCAGGTTACCCCGCGGCCACGAAGCGGCTGTTAAGTGTCCGCTGACAAAGTACCCGCACTCACAGGTCAGTCACGTGGCGCCGCAACTACCGACAAATAACAATTATTAGCATTAAAAAGATAACTCGTTGAAAAAAAAAGTTATTATATTGTACGTAACATTTGTTACTATTACAGTGTGTTAGTTAAAGACATTAATATAAAATTATTAAAAATATATAAAGGTTATTCGAAGAGGCCTCCATTGGCTGCCATACAGACCATTGAACGTTGAGGCCAGTTATCAATAGAAGCACGCACTCTTTCCATGGGAAAATTCTTTACTGTCAATCGTATGGTTTGTTTTAGGGACTCTAAATTATTATGGCTTTAAGAACAAGCCATACTCTCTTAAACTGACCATAAACCATGATCCAGCAGATTAGGATCGGGATAAGATGACGGCCAGTCTTCAGCTCTGATGAATTCCGACACGTTTCTAATCAAGCTTTATGACTGAGTCTTGCTGAAAGGGCCATTCTTGGTTATTGAACATGGTTTTGTTAAGGGGCTTAACTACTATATCTAAAATGGCATCTTGATATACTTGTGCCGAACAAAAAAACAATTATATAATCTGTACAATATGAAATAATCTGACGCATCCATGCAACCTTATAATTATATGAGAATTAATAAAACTAAGTAGGAAGGGTTAAAGGACTAAAAATTACCTTTCTTCTCTCGCCGAAAGCAGTAGCCACGGAGCGACTGTTGAGTGTCCGCTTTTCGAACGACCCGCACTCGCAGGTCGCGATCTTATTGCAATCAGCGATCTCTTCCACGCCACCTAAGGATATCAAAAAAATTAATAAAGAAAAAAATAAGTATAGTAAAAATCAAGAGATTGAATCATGATAAGTATGGCGTGATATACAAAATGATGTCCCTGACTATTATCTACTTTATAGTTGCACTGCAACCTCCGTGGCCTAGCCTATAAGACTCGGAGTTCGTGGGTTCGATCCTTAGGTACGCAATACAAGAAATCTTTGTGTAAATTCTAAAATTAATTTCTTGGTCTGGTTGGTTAAGGGACTACCCTTCGTATGTCGGAAAGGACGTTAAGCCGTTGTCCCCGATTGTTATAACATCATCTAAAACAAACGTACACCAGGGAGCAGGCAGCAGTGATCCTTGCGTGTTATAACATATTACTGCGGTCAGCCCGCTAAGCGTGGTGACTATAGCAAAAACCCTCCCTCGGGATGAGACCAATGTCTAGCAGTGGACTTTATACGAGCTAGTGATGATGAGAAGCACTATTATTGACTATATAATACATAGACATATTACCAATTGGTAATATAAAAATACTATGGTCGCCCATTGGTTGAAATTCGACCATAATTAAATAAATATTAGTATTGTGCATCCCTTTTCTCTATAAACTATAAGTTTGCAAAATTTAATACTCCTCGGTCCACGCAATTTTATATAGATTTATCTACTAAAAACATCTCATGAAATAGATATGATTTTGAAGGATTTCTAACTTGGTATCAACTTTTACTTTCATCTTATTTCAATAAAAGATCGAATTTCTGCTCTATTATTTTTATCTTAGTATCTGGATTATAACTATGAAGTAAGTTCTAATAAAGACGCGGCACTGACTTGAGAGAATGTTTCGCGCTGAAACGCTAATGAACTGCGTTTATTAAAATTAAGTAAAACAATCTTGTAATAATTTAATTACAAGAAAGCTTTGAGTAATATCAAAGATTTATTTCCAGGTCTAGTTCACTGAGGGAGACCCTCCGTGCCTCCGTGCATCATTCTATAGCAATTGTGTATTACAGATCGGGCATCAGCGTTTTCCTGTGTGTGTTATCACGTAATACTGCGGTCATCGACCCGCTGCCAAGCGTGGTGAGTATGGTAAAAACCCATGTTCTGCCGTGGATGTTTTACGGGTCAATGTTGATGAAAGAAAACTATAATTTTTAAATGAAAGATTCGATTTTATCTACAAGTGGATTAGGAGGAAATGTTGCATAACGGCGACTTGGATTAAATTAGTAAAACATCGCACTAAAATCTTAGATAGAACAGCAATCTGTAGATATATGTATAGATGTAGAAATCAAATAAAAACTAAAGACGGAACTGCATCGTGAAAGGATGTTAAAATCTAAGCTCAACGTTATTTTAATAACATTGTAGTACTACTGGAAATATCCGCTTTTTCCCACTCTAATGATCAAAAATACCGTCTTCAATGTATGGTTCGATAGCGCACTGTCTTTACTTTTTATTTGGTTTGAGGTATAATCCCACCCACATTCCCACCACTGCAGCTCCTAAGCCAGGATTAACGGTGCCACACACTGGTAATGGCAATGGGCATCGAGGCTCACCAAGTCCCGGGAAAAAGTTAAACTGCCTTAGGACCCGCACCTAATTTGATCAGAAAGAGATTAGGAGGAGTAAGAACCACGGACGGGTAATAAATTACGGGGCCTACACGTGAGCTGTCTTTGGAAATTACCGTGACCAGAAATAAATTGTGCAAAGCAGTGATCGCTATCCAATCAGTGCTTGGCCAGCCGGTCACGAACAGATGGAAAGAACTGGAAGAGGTGTCGCCTCTTGGTAGAATTTTCCCACCGATACTGCCATTGATTCAAGATATAATTATTGACTTTGCTAAGCAGATGGAAAAGCTTAACAATTTTGTGCCCGTCGCGAGGTGGTTAGATATCTGCACTAAAATGATTACGCTTGGAATAATAATACATAACGGCATGCCTCTGAACTTCAAGATGTACCGGGAATAGGTACGCCTGCAAGTAGGTACCGATAGCGCTTCTGTTCGTTCGTTCCGTGCTAACTGTTCTATATGCCTTGCATAGGAAAACCAACGCCAAATACTGGCTCAGTAGTAATTTACGTCATGAAACGAAAGTCCACACGTAGACGTTGACACTCTAGTCAAGGCAAATAATTTACATTTTGATATCTCGCCTACGGTTTTAATATGTTGGATAAACGAAAATTTTCCTTCAGCACTAATCAGAGGTAATAGTAAAAATTCTTTCTTTTAACCGAGTTATTATAAAATTTAATAGCTGGATACGATTGAATAGGCTTAGGGATTACGGAAACGATTCACCGAAAACCGAGTTTAAAAAAATGATTCACCATTACAATGTATAATCTAATGCTGCATAATACAGGAGTAACAAATTTAAATATAAAGTTCCCGCGGAGATCGAAGTTGTTTTGTTTTTTTTAGTAAAGATGCCTAGCAGAGTTTTGCAGTCTACTAGTATTCTTTTCAACCCCTCCCCCCTCGTGCTAAGTTCAAATGCTTGTGTTGTGTCACGAGTGTGCTTTTGTTGTGTAACCTCACCCATTGCACTACCGACGTGAACCCATCACGTGGGTTCGAACCGGCGACCTCAAGATCACAAGTCCAACGCCCGCTTAGTTACGCGGATAAAACCGCGCCCGGGAAGCTAATCTCGGGATAAAGCAGCAGAGCCAAGCTAGTTTTATTATGGTATAGTGTGTAGAAAATTCATTTATAGAAAATTATATAAGGGAGACCTTCAAGTTGATCCTCTTTAATCACCCAAGGAGCGCTTGAATGAAAGGTTGGAAGAAGCCATAATATACTCGTATTAAGTGCAGCTTTTACAGCAAACTTTTAGTATCTCCATTATTTTTACTTCTGCCAGATTTTTATTAAAATAATTTATCGAAAGAATTTGTTAAGACACGTTAGCTTTAGACACTGGACTTGACAATTGTAACTGGTGCCGAAGATGTCCAAGCGAATGAAAGCTGCACGAATTAACGTGCGTAAAGCTCGTGGGAACCGTTTTTATAAAATTTAGCCAATGCTACTCTAGGAAGCTTTGTAATTATATATTTGGTTTAAAGTTTAAACCAGTGCAATACTTTAAGAAAGGTGACATTGTTTTGTAATGGTTAAACATTTTTTTCTTCTTAATATTATTATAAATTTAGTTATTACAACTTTCTAATAATGAAGCTGATTGAGTGTTATTTATCATCAATAGCATAATATACCAAAAGATAGTATTTAAGCCGAAAATTCAATTTCAAGTGAAAGCGCTGTCAGTTTTTCGGGTACTATACCTAGGCATTTTTTACAAACGCGTATTTTGATATATTACCTCATTTCAAAAACTTAAAAGTTGTTCGACATTAACAACAAGTGATTCACTAATAATTACTACGCTAGTGGTCGTGTTCTGGGTCCGAGTCTCATCCAAGACAATTATTATAGTGACGTATTCACTGTTTGGCCTTTCGTCCTATGAAGGAGGAATCGTAGAAACATATTCAAATACTGTGACCACGGATAGTTGATCTAAGTCTGGATTTGCTTCGTTCCGTAAATAATTTGTTTGTAAAGTCCCCCACGACGCACTGGTATATTTCTCGAGGCAAGACTTAAGTATTGTCTTAAAAGATACAATCTTAACTTTGGTGATATTAAATCACACATCGATGTAATTTACTATAGATCCGGGAGTAATTACACAAACAAATATATCGGTCGATAAACTACTCCGTGATTCATAGTAAAATAAATAGAATGTACCAAAAAAATAAAGCGTGCCGACTTTTATTATAGAATGTTCAATGTGTTCGAAATAAATGATCAGCGCCGTGGGAGTACGCAATGGTTAAGTGATGCTGAGTGATTTGAGAAATATTTGTTACAAGAAAAACTAGCTGATAAGAATATATACAGCTACCGTCTTACATCTCTTGTTTAATCTTCGGAAGCGTAACTAGTAGTTACATATACATATTCATTTATAGCACACTAGGATCAGGCCCCTCTTTCCCACTGGGCACACTGGGCACGTGCCCGGGGCCCCTCGATGGTTTAGGGCCCCCTACTCCCTACTCCAAACGATAACCGATAGCCACTATAAGGACTATTTTAATAGTAAATGTGAATTACTTAGTATGGATTAAATTATATTTATATTATATTCTCGTCATATCTAATATAGAAGTAAAAAAAGGCTAAAAATATTCATATTACGCGTTCTTTTCAAAAAATAAACTATATACTATGATCATAGGGCCCCCCATTTTCCTAGTACCTCTTATAGGAGAAAGACGGCCCTGACTAGGATCCAATGTCTTTTATCGTAATGGATCTTCGGGGAAGCTATCATCTAGGCCGTAAGCTTTTGACACATTTTGTAATATTATGTTAATTGAATGCAATCATTTGGTAATCACGGAGCTATCAGTTGTCTCTACTTAGTTAAATAAATAGGCAAAATTCCTGTAGTAGGTAATCTTTAAAAAAAAACTATTTTGTAAGATACAGTGACGGCCTTTTTCTGCGGCAGTAACTTTGATGGCTGATTAGGTACATTGCGATTCGATATTATACCTACTAGTTAAAGTAAAATCTCGTTTCTTATCATGGAATTAGGTTATTTTGTTTTTCTATCTGTCATTACCTCATGCCAACCTCCGTAGCGTAGCGGTATTTGGCTCGCTTTAAATCTCGGAGGTCGTGGGTTCCATCCTCAGGTCGGACAGGCAATCTTTGTGTAAATTCTAAGATTTCGTTCCGGGTCTGGTTGGTTGAGGGACTACCCTCCGTGCCTAGAAAAGCCGTTTTTCATGATTGTTATAACATTATCTATAATAATCATTCACCAAGCCGCCTGCCAAGCGTGGTGACTAAGGCAAATAACCTCCCCGGGTGGAGGCCTATGTTCAGCAGTGGACGTTGTACGGGCTAGTGATGTTTACCTCTTGTCTAAAATTTGTGTTGTTTTAATTATTCTTATTATGTGCTTTTGTTTTTTATTTCTGTAAATTAGTTAAAGAAACAAAAAACAAAAGCACATTTGATTTGTATGGGTGTACTACGCCGAATCGAATGCCAAATAATCGAATATCAAGTATATAACACCGGAAAATTGCCTATAATAATAACCGGAGAATTGCCTATAATGATATGAATAGTAAGTTGTTCAACTTCCGTGCCACTCATATTGCAAAATTTAGTTGCGAGTTTCAGTGAACACGCATAATTTTATTATTATTATTTACATAATTGTTATGACACTCGACCTAATCTAACTATGTCGACCTAACCTACTAGACTATGCTAATGTTGTAAAAAAACAAAAAACTTCAACTTCTATAACATCTATTGAACGCCATTAGTTACCGACATCAACACTCTTTGGTTTGAATAGTTTTCTTTTTATATTATTAGTGTTTTGTTTATTTGTACATTTTTTATTATTTTCACATTTACTGGAACTGAAAATACATGAAAGGAGAATGCCCACGGCGCTAGACAAATGTACTCAATTCAACATTTTTGTGTCTTCATCAAATCATCTTTAAAATACTCGATGGCATGTCTAAATACTACCTCAAAAGATTTAACACAATCTACAATGGCATTTTCGAGATATTTACAATACTATTTTGAGGTTATGTTCGACCAAAAATTAGTTCAAAATAACTATTTAAAAGGGTCTGAATGGGTTTACGGGTGAGCTTGGTGTCTTTGAAGCACATTTGTGTAAAATCTGTAACGGTTTAGCTCTGCCATGTGGCTGGGTGAAGTAAAAGGCTCGACTCGAAGCACAACGTAACAAAAACAACATAAATAACTGTAGGTATTGTATTGCAAAAATATGACAGACAGACGCGCAATAAATGTCAAATAAGGTTGCACCCATACTGATGAAAGATCGATTTTTTATCGATTTCCGTAAACCAGCCAGTGGTATTTTACGAATACAACTTGGCACCGATGCCACCGTTTACAACCACTGATATTAAAAATACCAGCAAAAACATGTGATATAGAACTCTGCTATTACTTTACAATAATAGATTGAACAATCAATACAAAATCGCTATCATTTTATTTTATGTAGGTTGGTACGCACATTACCCGCAATAGAAAAAATGGACATCCCTAGCCTAGAATTGACAGCCGATAGTAAAAAATGGCGTACCTACTATAACGTCGGAAACATAAAAGTACTAATTATTGTTAAAAAAACTATCCCAATATAAATATCAATCAAAGTCTTTTTAAAAAATATATTTTGATTTTAGATATTTCATGCCGTTCAAAGTTTTGAGACACAAGTCATTTATCAAGAGAACTGCTCCTGGGCAATCTCCTTTATTGTTTTCTCGACCGTTGCGTTTTTATTTATTATTAAGAACACATTGGGCAACGGTCCGCCATACAGTCGGCATTATCAGGATTTAGGCTATTTTTCTTTAGCCACCCGAAACCTAGCAAGAAGTAAGTTGATCAACTTAGGTACTAGTTAAGTACCTAAGTTGATCAACTTACTTCTTATTACTTTCAGTGACATATATACGTATTCCTACAATATATTGGTGTCATTGTAAATTTTGTATAACATTAAAACGCAATTATGAGAAATAAAAAAAAAGGAGACTGAGACAAGAGGCCTTTTTTAATGTATTATACTCAAATCCTTTATCAAATATTCTTGGTCTTGGGCAATAATATAAAAAAGAACTATCTTTTCACGAGAAGTCTATTAATATTGTATAAAAAAAAGCAATACCAAAATAATAATGAAAATAATAGAAATTACTGTCTAGGTACCCATTTAAACTCTTTCATTAAAACGTATGATATACTTACCTAAAAAAGTGCAAGGTAATTTCAGAATTTTCAGGAAGCCCTTTACAAAAATAGTTACACGGAATTTATTCTACTACATGTCTGTTTGATATTTGGTTTTGAATAGATTGCTTGGTACACTCATCGGAGTGGAGCTGCATCAAATGTGAGTGATATTTCGCTGAAGTAAAAATGGGCGGCATAACATTCGTGAATTCAGTTTAATCGTGGTTGTGTTTTCAAAGTGTAACTTATGTATACTTTTATACTTTAATAAGTTCGGGTATCTACTTACATCTGTATATTAATACGTGATGTTAAAACGTTGTACCTCTTTTTACGAAAATTGCGCTGACCAAGGAGTATGAAATTTCGCACATTTACATAAAGAGGGAGTGCAGAATACATTATTTTTTAATTATGGTCGAATTTTGATCCACTGGGCGACCACAAGTAATTATAAATTAACTTAGAGAGGTGCCTACAGTAAGTAAACTAGGTTTTTCTTTGCAATAGAAAGTAGGTATAGACAAAATACTTAATAGTATACCTAAGTATTTCTCGGGAAAACGAATTTTATGTAATAATTATATTATTAAAAAGGTGTAAACAAACTGATATTTTTGTTTTATATTTAACAAGGATGTGATAAGCCCAAGTTTTGAAACACGCTGTTCAACAGCGCTGATGCACAGTACAATATGTAGGGTTGATTGCACGGGGGCCGGCGGACGATTTGATTACGCGTGAAAGGGAAGCGTCGAGCCTCTGCCACTGTGCAAGCTCGGCGCGGACGTGCCACAGGCAACAAAACTGCGCTTATACATAAGCGCAGTTGCGCCCCCGGGGGAGTGGGGGGCAGCAGATGGTGATTTGAGCGAGCAAGTCCTGCACGGTCCCACCGTCTTTCCCCAAGACGGTGGGCAGTTAATATATTTTCAAGATAAAGATCAACCTCGATAAAAAAAAAGTATGATTGCTCGAGTCAGCGCTGAACATACATACCTTCATGACGAGCCTATCCTAATGGACCGCCAGCACCGATAATCATAGTGATTCTAAAACTAGCCTAATAATTAGTTTTATATAGAGTCAAATCTTATATGGGCAAAACGCCGCCAAAAGATAACATCAGTATCAACAGCCTTATCTAAATTCTAACTTTGCTAGACTGGTTATATTAATTACACTGGTAATTAAACGAAGCTACTTGATATGCATACTTTTATGAAGGTATGATATGACCTTTGGAACTAACGGTAGGCCATGGAAAAAAAATCTCCCGCGTACCTCCCTTTCCCGTACAAACTTCATATAGCTTTCCTCAATGAATGTGCTATCTAACACTGAAAGAATTATTCAAATCGGACCAGTAGTTCATGAGATTACTGCGTTCATGCAATCAAACAAAACTGTTCAGCTTTATACATTAATATCGATTTGGGCACTGCCTGATAAAAACTGTCGGAAGTATCAGTGGTTTATATTTTACAAAGCGCCAAGTACGAGATCCGGCTGCAGATTTGGTGCGTTCATCGAGTATTCTTCTATCATAATGCGGACGGCTAAGGAGTGGAATTCTCTGCCGGGGTAGTTTTTCCGCATCTTTAAGGCTAAAGTGAACAGACACTTTCTAGGCAAGCGTGTATCATCTTAGGCCTTATCTTTGCCTTCTATCAAGCGAGATTATGGTCAAACGTACGCGTATAGTTAATAATAAAAAAATAAAATTGCTGTAAACCTAATTTTTACGCATATTTATGTTTAGGAGAGTACAGATCTACTAGGTTACCTATCAAAATGTGACCGCTAGTATTTTTAATTAAATTATTATTAATTTATATTCCCTAAAAAAAATCATTGAGTTGTTTTTTCAATGAAATATCGTCCACTTCACGGCAATATATATATATATATATATATATATATATATATAAGGACTCTTAAAAATCACGTTTGCCGTTACGCACTTGACCGCATCTCTTCGCAGCCAGGAGAACACAGGTATGATTTTGTTAAATTTACACGAACATATATCAAATGAAAGCTATTTTTTCTGTTTATTATGATATACGGCTGGCTAATTATATCTGGCCGCAAATAAGGGTTGCTGGCTGTTAAATATGGTAAATATTACCATACGCTGGCTGTTAAATATGGAAGCAAGATAAACTAATCTTCGGAAAAGAAAGCAGCCTCATGATGATTTGTCTAAAAAAATCGATAAACTCGAAGGAAAAATCACACAAATGGTCGTAATATCAGTACGGGCTGATAATAATGAATGATGATTGTGTCATTTACACAATCATCATTCATTATTATCAGCCCGTATAACTTGCATTTCTGAACGTGGGCCTCCTCCCGGGGGAGGGAATTTGCCATAGTCACCACGCTTGGCAGGCGGATTGGTGACCGCAGTATTATGTAGTACCACACAAACGCTGCTGACCGTTCCTTGATATACGATTATTATACATAGATAATATTATAACAATCGGGACCAACGTGCTTTCCGAGGCACGGAGGGTAGTCCCTCAACCAACCAGACCCGTAAAGAAATCTTAGAATCTACACTAAGATTTCCGTCCGGCGTGGGGATCGAACCCACGACCTCCAAGATTTAAAGCGAGCCAAATTTCGCTACGCTACGGTGGTTATCAAAAATGACACAAACTCACTGTGAAAATCTAGAAAAAATTCTCAAGGTGACACAAAAAAAATAATATATATATACATATATAAGATAACTACAAATCTCAGAGCCAAAAATTACCACATCTGAATTGGTAACAAAGCAAACATAACCAAAAAAAAATATATATATAGAAACATTTAAAAGTATTAAAAGTACTGTTGAAGATAACATCGAAGCTGATCGAAATTGATTTTTAGCAAACACTCGATGACCGCACTTATTCTGCAGCCGGATCTTAGACATTGCGGGCAGCTATAATTGAATTCAGACATTTCAGCGGTTGGATATTGCCGTTTGAGCGACAAGGCAAATAATACGATTCATACGCGAATATTTCGATTGGCATTTTAATTAAATAATCCCTATCCCTACTAATATTATAAATGTAAATGTCCGTTTGTTTGTTACGCTTTCACGCGAAAACTACTCAACCGATCATCATGAAACTTTGTACACATATTCTTGGAGGTATTAGAAGTAACATAGGATACTTTTTTTTTTAAACTTGAATGCGAGCGAAGCCGCGGGTTAAAGCTAGTACTATATAAAACTCCGTAGCGAAGGTCTAAGTCTCGCTTTGTGTCTCGGAAGTCGTGGGTTCGAACCCTACGCCGGACAAGACAATCTTAGTGTAAATTCTAAGATTTCTTTCCGGATCTGGTTGGTTCAGGGACTACCCTTCGTGCCTCGGAAACCACGTTATACCGTAGGTTCTGATCGTTATAACATCATCTATAACAAGCGTATACCAGGGAACGGACAGTAGCGTTTTCCTGTGTATTACTGCAAAATACTGCGGTCACCAACCCGCCTGTCAAGCGTGGTGACTATGGCAAAAACCCTCTTTCAGAGGAGGCCCATGTTCAACAGTGGACATTATACGGCCTGAAGAATATTATATAACATACGTTACAATAAAAGTAATAAATAACATATTTCGTAAATAATAATTACCCGTGCGGTGTTATGTAAGTACCCCTCTCTCCTACAATGTTACTTCATATTATATCTATGTAGGTTGCTGTGTCTGACAAGGTTCATAATTGGTACCACACATTTTATTATTTTGTGTTACTACATTAATTATAAACATCAGTAAACGTGAAATGCAATTAAGTATTGAGTATTGCGTGGGTAGTTGGGCGAAACATGGCAAATCTACACTAATATTATAAAGAGGAAAGATTTGTACCTATTTTTGTATGTTTGTAATGAATAGGCTCAAAAAGTACTGGGCTGATTTAAAAAAATCTTTCACCATTCGAAAGCTACATTATCCACGAGTAGCATAGGCTAAATTTTATTTTGGAAAAAAATAGGGTTCCGTAAGATATTTGGGTTTTTCTGACACAAGGTGTAAAAAATCAACCAGAAAAGTTACTTATTTTGCGTACGAACCATAAAATGTTTTAATTAATTATAGATCTTATAAATATCTACAAAAAAGTCCGCGACACACTATACCTATCTATGTCGAGTGAGGCACAACGACCATTTTTTTATTTAGAAATCTTGAATTTTTTTTGGACTACATTTAAACGCGTTTATTTTACTCATGCTATTAATCCTTATCAAAATAAATTATTTCATCACTAAGAACAGTTTATGTAGATAATATTTGGTATTTTAATGATTAAAATTGGACGTTTGGTTTTGAAGTTATGGCGAAATTAAAATATTACGATTTCTGCTGCACGGCCCGTTGCGAAGTCTAACAATTTTCGTGCGATTTTTTTTAGATTTCGTTCTTAAAACTACACCTACGCAAAAGTTCTTCTCAGAGCTAATCAACAGTTCTTCTCAGAGCTAAACAACAGTTCTTTTCAGAGCTTTGAAAATGCCTAAAATACCTAATCCCTAAAATGCCTGTTAATTACATCATTAATTATATTTTCATCATTAACAACTTTAACATCCACAGAAAGACAATCTGTGCAGCCTGCGGATAATGACTGCGTTGTCGATGTTTATGTCGGTGTCTGTGAATTGATCTGGGAATCATTTTGCTGACCGTGTCTTTCCTGGGTAGGCTTTTTGCAGCGGTAACCGACATCCGCACGGAGCCGCGGGCGACCGCTATCACTACATCACTACATATTATAAACAAAGTCCCCTGCCTCGTCTGTCTGTCTGTTCGCGATAAACTCAAAAACTACTACATCGATTTTCATGCGGATGTTACCACTCGATAGAACGATTCTTCCGGAAGGTTTACGTATATGATTTGTTTAGTTTATGTGTACATTTGACTAATATATATTGATATTTGTCAGAGGTGTCGGAAAAAATTAAGCCATTTGGGAGCTTTCAACGAAAACGCTGCCTAAACCCTATGAGATATAACAAAACAATGTATGGTGGCAAATATTCTTCTCTTTTAGATCTACAAAAAAGTCTGCGATAGCATATTATGTCTATCTTTCAAGGTTAACTTGCTATATCCATTATATCTTAGAAAAATGATAATTTCTAATGCGGTAATTGTAAAGCTAATCAGACGGATTCAGTATTTATCCTTATCATTTTAAATGAGTTAATATTCTTAAGCATTTCATGCAGATTATTTTACCCCTACACTATATACTTTTAATGAATAACTTAGAAGTTATCGCAAAATAACAGCGCGTGTTTTAGGTAGGCCTAATGCGATTATGCGCGCTCGATCCTTAAGAATTATAGGGCAAATTTTTTGTTTTGAGTTCGTTGTAACTATGATAGATAGATACTTATACCTATTTATTTAGTGTTTGTTGTATTGTTAGTTCTGAAGAGTATAGGTATTTCATACGATAAAAGTATACCCACCTACTTATTTCACTGAGTTTTAGTAGGTCATCATCATCATCAGCACGTATATCGTCCACTGCTGAACATGGGCCTCCTCCCGAGGGAGGGTATTGCCATAGTCACCACGTTTGGCAGGCGGGTTGGTAACCGCAGAATTATGTTGTAACACACAAGGAAACGCTGCTGCCCCTTCCTTGATATACGATTATTATAGATGATGTTATAACAATCGGGACCAACGGCTTAACGTGCTTTCCGAGGCACGGAGGGAAGTCCCTCAACCAACCAGACCCGGAAAGAAATCTTAGAATTTACACAAAGATTTCATGTCCGGTGTGGGGATCAAACCCACGACCTCCGAGATTTAAAGCAAGCCAATTACCGCTACGCTACGGAGGTAGGCCGAATGCGATTATGCGCGCTCGATCCTTAAGAATTATAGGGCAAATTTTTTGTTTTGTGTTCGTTGTAACTATGATGGATAGATACTTGAATACCTATTTATTTAGTGTTTGTTGTATTGTTAGTCCTGAAGAGTATAGGTATTTCATACGATAAAAGTATACCCACCTACTTATTTCACTGAGTTTTAGTAGGTACCTATATTAATTTGTTTCTGTTTGTTTTGACCAAATTTCGCCCGTTTGTTAGAGGTTTAAAGACATTATGTAGTATAATTATCAGTATTGTACCCGTGCGAAGCCGGGGCGGGTCGCTAGTAGTTAATATATTTATTACACAGGTCCACAAAATTTTACTTTTTTCATGTTGCAGAACTTCTAATTAAATTTTAGTATTAATCAGTGTTACTTAAAATCTGAACAATAATTACAATATATATATCAGCTCTCATTTTTGATATATTTGCTTGTAAATATTAAAAAATATGCTGATTTAGCTACATTTGCAACTTTATTAAGAATAGTATAATATTGTTGTTCCTTAACTTAATATATTAGATTGATAGTGCAACAACCGAAATTTTTAAATACAGTTTACAAAAAGTTTCTAAGATTTTCTAATGCCAATATATTAAAGATTTAGTTGGTCTTTATTTTTCTCATACAATTCAATAGAGTCATTTTGTATAGAGTTTTTACGGAGAATGGAGGATGCGGTTTTAATTTCTTCTTATAATAATTGGTTAATTGCAAAAAATATCACAGGATAGACGGACGGACTTTGCAGTCTGTAGATTTGTATGATTTGCTATTGCCTACCTACTACTGTTAATTACTTAGTCGGATATCTTATAGAGTAAGAATTATCTGTTAGTTATAATTTTTTATAATTTATTAATTTGTCTTCTTACATTGTAATTATGACAAGTACAAGTGAATGTAAATACCTAAGTGCTGAATAAAATTCATTATTTCATTATTACTGATAGCACTCAAATGTTAATATTTTTAATAAAGAACATTACAGCAACAAAATCATAAATGTTAATTGGAATTTAGAACAGCTACTTACAAAATCAGTCATTATACAATTTTACTAATAGACTTATTAGTCTTTTTACAAACAACAATGTTCATCATTCTCTGAGATGACAAATAAATGTGTGTTTTTCTGTGCAACAAAAACCTTGTTGACCTGTGTTATCATTAGTTTTATGATAAAACTAGCTTACCGTGCGCGGTTTCATTTGCGTATATCCCGATCCTGTGGGATCTTCATAACAAAACATAGCCTTCCTCGATAAATGGGCTATCTAACCCTCGAATACTTCTCCATATCGGCTCCATAACCACACTTTTAAGCGTTAGATTATATTAGTATAGAAGTATAGATAAGGCAGTATTTTTTTTATATGTCAGTTTTAAAGGGATAGGCTCTTACTTAAGGTGGTAAGAAAAATAATAATCTTAAGCTGCACTTAACCGATCTTAGGCGGGCATTTAATAGCGAAACTCGTATAGTTGTTAGTCAAAAATAGGGTAGCCATCTGTTAAATTTTCCAACCAGGATAAGACGCGTGAAAACTCCGAACTTAAGAGCCCAGGCATGTCTACAGGATTTTTTATGCATAGGGGCCCGGGCCCAGGGTGCAAATCGCGGACGACCCAAGTCTTTAACATTTTTTAATCCTGGACTATAATTCAAGCTCCACCCGGACGCTCCCCGGATACCCTCTAAACTAGGACAAATTCGGGGAAATCCGCACGGATGGCAACCTTAGTACAGAAGATGAAGAAGGCTATCCAACTTGTACTTGTAGTTGGTTTGTACATGTTTGCTTTAAGTGCAATTCTCAGCAACTACTGGACCGATTAGAAAAAATATTTCAGTGTTAGATACTCCTTTTTAGCCACTAGGCTTTTGCTACTTCACCGGACATAAAGGCGAGCAGAATTCTTTGCTTTAATGGATACCTATAACAATTGCTGTTATTTAAAAATGTGAGATCTTAAAGTAGGTTAGATCTGACTTGGCCAGTTTTTATCAGTATTCAAATGATGAATAACTTTATAAAATGACTGATGTAATGAAAACTGGCCAATTCAAATCTAACCTACTTTAAGATCTCACATTTTTAAATAACAGCAATTGTTATAGGTATCCATTAAAGCAAAGAATTAGAGTTTAATACTTGTTAATAATGTTATTTCGTTCCTATAAATACATATTTCGATTTTGCATAGAACTTGGCACTCATTCAGATCTCCATTCTTTTTGCGGCGAAGCCCACAGCCATGCTTAATTTTTGTATTGAACTTGGCTTTCTTTTTTTACATTTATGTTTTTGGTGGGATTTATTTTAGTGCTTTCTAGATCTTAAATAAATGCCATATTTTGTTGTTGATCCAGTAAAACCATTATTAACCATATAAAAATAATTTCAAAAAGTGTCAATTAGCCTATTTTACTTTTTCGTTAAAATCTAGTTTGTGTATACGTTTATTAATTAGCAAAATAAATAAACTCGCAAGTTCACGCTAGAAGTTGACTCTGACGCGTCATTAGTCAGGTACGCGAGTGTCTTCTCGCAGAAATATATCATCGCCTAACGAAGCTTACGCTTATATTCTTCCTAGCTTTTGTTTACTTCACCGAAATGTACTGATACCTGATTTTATATCTGATTTTATCTATATCTATACTAATATTATAAAGAGGAAAATTAGTGTTTTTGTACGTATGTTTCGGATTAATTTTAAAACAACTGAGCGGTTTTCGATAATTATTTCACCATTCTTTATGTCACGAGTGTAATAAGACTGTGCATGTTGTGACACCTTAAAATGCTGTGCATTAGACTTCTCTTAATTGAAAAATATTCGATTGATACCTACTACGTAGGTAATACCCATTCTATCATATAATCGCCATCAATACCCCGCCGGATGGCGCAGGAAGCGGTGTTGTGAAAGTGCTCCGATAAAGCCAGGAAATGGACTTTCTTTTGTTTATATAAAATTGATTATCGTAGATTTCAAATTGTTAAGCAGTAGTTGATTTATATAAATACATTTAGCATTCGTTTAGTTTGATTATAAGAAAATGTAATTTCACACCAAGTTTGGTGACATCTTTTTAAATAAAAGTTCTTTAAAAATACCTCCCAGTGGTACCCCACTGCTAACGTTTATTTTTAAGTATACTTTTATGTTGAACTTCATTGATTTTGTCTATTTCAGAATCATACACTACGTAAGAAAAACTGCACGTGCTACCGAAAGTCAAGATGTTTACGAACTGGCCTCTGATGAGTTGAGGCTGTGATTAAATGGCAGTGAGCCTAAAGTTCATTAACATTTAATAAAGAACATGATTTTGTTAATTTCTGATTATTTTACTATTAGATTAAGAAAAAACCTTAAATTCTAAGTTTGTTATAACGTCCCTAAGGCTTATAGACGCTTAATGAATCCAAAGTCTGATTACTAAAGTAGTTAATATTATAAATAGCAAGCCTAAATTTCCTTAATAGTTTAACTAAAGAAAAAACTTGTTATGTGTTTATTTTTGAATATTTTTTTTTTAAATTAATAATGCTACCAAATAACTCTTACTAAAATATAGAACTGGTTTCCAATTCCGAATGTTATAAATTGCCCAAAGCCTGTTACAACTTGCCCCAATCATGGGGTAAGTTGTAACACTCGTCAGTTTTTTTCAAAGCCGTTTTTACAAAATATCGTTACAGGTTAATTTATAATCAAAAATTTATTTGAAATTGATAGTTGAATAGTTGTTAATTGGAATAGTACTGCTAGATTTCATAAATATCAAACAAGTAAGCTCTCCTAGCCAGGAAACAAAAATTTGTTACAACTAGCCACCCGCTCCCCTACCTACGAGATATACGTTTATGTCTTCATATGTATCTATACTAATATATAAAGCTGAATAGTTTGTTTGCTTGAACGCGCTAATTTCCGGAACTGTTGGACCGATTTGAAAAATTATTTCAGTGGTAAATAGCCCATTTATCAAGAAAAGCTATATGCTATATTTAATTAAGAACCTCTTACGGGAACGGGAGGGAACTAGTCCGATTAAAAAAATATTAATCGGACTAGTTCTCATAAGTGTTAGATAGACCATTTATCGAAGAAGGCTATAGGCTCTATTTTATTATGAAGTTCCCACGGAAACAGGAGATACGCGCGCGAAATCGCGCGTGAGAAGCTAGTTTGTCCGTCCGAAAAAAAAAAATGTTTTTACGCTATATAGCGGTAATCTCAGGAACTACAGATCCGATTTAAAAAATGTCAGTGTTAGATTTTTAACAAAGAATATAGGCTTAATTTTATAATGAAATGTTCGGAACGGCAGCTACACAGGTGAAACCGCGCACGGTAAGCTAGTATTAACGTTAAATAATTAATTCCAGATAAAATAAAATACCAGCATTCAAGAAATATTTGTTTTATAGGCATTAATTATATATTGGATATGTTAACGGAAATGTATGTAATCCGTCATTGTATACAATTCCTAGGAAATGTATGTAATTCCTAAAATCGGTGAAATTCCTAAACCCGGAAATGTGTGAAATAAATTATATTAGACATATTTCCTAGGAAATCTATACATTTCCTAAATAGCAATCGGAAATATCAATGGGTAGGTTAAGGTTATTTTTTTTTATAACCACCCGAAACCTCGTTTATCAACTAACTAGGTTGATCAACATATGATTCTTATTAATTTTTGGTAACAGTGATTTTCCGATAAATGCACCTTAAAAGTTAATAGATACCTAGTTGATTTTTGAAGCTTTAATTGGTAAGATAGCATTAATCATATTTTACGGTATGATTGTTACCTATTTGTATTACTAAAAAATATTATTCTCGTTGAAGCAACATGTTTTATTACAGAAAGCATTCTTTTTATACATTTCCTGATACGATATTGGAATTATATACAATTCCTAGGAAATACATACATTTCACAGGAAATGTGTGTATTAAGGAATCTTTGAAACATTATTTTACACATTTCCTAAGTAGGCTCGGAAGGGTATATATTTCCTAGGAATTGTGTACAATTCCTAGATTTCATACATATCCGGTAACAGATACACATAAATAAAAAATAAAACAAGAAGAAAATTGGAGTCGTAATGTTACTATGTGGTTCAGTTGAGGTGGAAAAAGCAATAATAGACGTTTCAATACATGACTTTAGCGCGACTTAAAAAGATAGAGGTAACAGTAGGGCAATCAAATTTTAATCTAACCTATAGTCTACCTCGATAAATGGGCTATGTAACACTGAAAGACACACACTCAAATTTGACTAATAGTTCCTGCCTTCTGCGCGTTCGAAGAAACAAACGCTTCAGCTTTATTAGTAGGTATAAATATATTTGATAACAAATGTATATACTACTAGCTGACCCGACAGACGGTGTACTGTCTTAACTAAAACTCTAACTTAAATTGAACTTTTAATACCGATTAGGCGTGATAATAGCATTGAACTAACCGTGATGTGCACTAAAGCGCGCGGTTGTTTTATGCGATAAACGCTGCGTTACACGCAATGCGATTAACGCACATCATTTCATATCAGGTAATACAATTACAAACCATTGTTTTACGCGGTTGACGCAGCGCCAAGCGCAGCGTGAGTTGAGTGCATGCGTTGATCGCATGCGTCTGACGCCGCGATCTCCGCATAAAACAACTGCGCGCTTTATGCGATAAACGCTGCGTTACACGCAATGCGATTAACGCACATCATTTCATATCAGGTAATATAATCCATTGTTTTACGCGGTTGACGCAGCGCCAAGCGCAGATATAAATTTAAGACATAATCGCATTGCGTGTAACGCAGCGTTTATCGCATAAAACAACCGCGCGCTTAAGAGCAGCACGCATTCTGTCAATGTTATGTCAAACGCAATAAGATTACAATAAAACAGTATATAATGTTAAAAACGCTAAGGTTACCTATTAGAAAACTATATATGGTGGTAAAGTATCCTTAATTTTTCTAATTGTACGCGCAATTTTCTTATTTATTTCTTTCATATGAACCTTCTTATGACAATAACAAACACAACAAAAAATAATTAGCGAAATCAACCCCGCCGTTCACGCGTAATGCCGTGACGAAGGGTGATGTGATTCATTTATATTTATTAACGGTCGATAAGTAATTTATTAAGTACAATTTACAAACTGTTAATAAATATTTATTAATGGTTAATGAATATTTGTTAACTGTTAACAAACATTTATTTAATATAAATCAATAATAGCAATTTTCTTTTGACACTTTTTAGAACTCTATAGCTAAAATACATGATAAATAAGAGTTGCACCGAAAAATTAAAATAATACGTATAACAGTCACTTCTACGATTGATACATAAATAAAACCAAAAAAAATGGCTGAAAAATCTATAGTGAGTAAGGAGACCGGCTTCGTCTCACCCCTTTTTTCAAGTTGGAAATATTTTATAGACTTACCACCGTCTTGGGGAAAGACGGTGTTGGCGTGTCGGACTCCGTCACTTGCTCCCGGCTCTATGTAGTTGATGAGCCGGGGCATCCGGTACCCACTAAAACCACCACGGTAGCCTTCGACGCTGGCCAACGTTGGCCCCGGGTACTTTGAGTAGATCGACAACCAGGACCACCACCGTGCGTCTGCGTCTGCGTCGTCAGAGACTCGTCCCGGGAGAAAGGCAATAATTGGGAAATTGAAAAAAAAAAATGTTTTTTTAAGTATTTACAACTTTATTATTAATAATATTTATATTTAATGCGAAATACTAAAAAAAATTAAATTCCCATTATTAATTTAGCAATTAAAAATTGATAAAATTTCAAAAAAAATCACTTGACTATTAACGCTCCATGATACGTCACCATAGTTGTGACGTCATAATGTTAAAGCTATTTTATAACATTATAGCATTAACGGCAATTACACGTGACTTAACAATAATATAAATATACTAGCTGACCCGGCAGACTTCGTACTGCCTCAATCGATACATACCCTACACTACCCCTACCCTACACTACCCCTATACTACACTACCCCTACCCTACACTACCCCTACCCTACACTACCCCTACCCTACACTACCCCTACCCTACACTACCCCTATACTACACTACCCCTACCCTACACTACCCCTACCCTACACTACCCCTACCCTACACTACCCCTACCCTACACTACCCCTACCCTACACTACCCCTACCCTACACTACCCCTACCCTACCTCTACCCTACCCCTACCCTACACCTACCTCTAATCTACCCCTAACTTTGTCTGAAAAATAAAAATAAAAATTTAGGGGTGGACTACCCCTAACATTTAGGGGGATGAAAAATAGATGTTGGCCGATTCTCATAGATACCGGATAAGCACAAAACATTTCATCAAAATCGGTTAAGCCGTTTCGGAGGAGTATGGCAACGAAAACTGTGACACGAGAATTTTATATATTAGATTTTCGTGCTACTGCCGCTGACACTCGCCGTCTCGCACCGACAATGATCAGCGCCGTCGCGCCGAACGTAGAGTTTGGTTCGGCGCGACTCATTCTCGCCGGTGAAATAAATTTCGCCCGCCTCGGCCCCGCGTTCTTCGACGCGCGGGGTCGCTGCGCTCTCGTGTGCGCTCTGCCGTCTCTTTCCGGAGCATGACTACTTCGCAGGAGGAGACGACGGCCATCCAGGACTCTCTCGCCACCAGCATAGCCGAAACTATTGACTGCGGCAAGAGGTCCGTTCCGAACCTTAGGGTCATGACTCGGCGTTAGGAGGCCCACGCCGGGCACTCCTCCAAGGTGCTGGGCCGAGGTTGTGGCCACCCCACAATGGCATTGTGCCGCCGGCTCACGTCCTATTCGACTCAGATAGAAACCGAAACACCCATGTCCAGTGAGTATCTTGAAGGTGACGCGGACGAATGGTCGCTCCATCCATGCCTCGAAGCTGGGCAGGACGGCAACGACGGCGTGTTGACGCGAGTTTCGCGGCAAATTGAGCCGCTGAGCATCCAGGCCGTCCCCGCTGCTTCCCGGCAGGACACAGGCACAGATCCGGTCGAAGACCCGTGTGTACATGTCCGCCAGGATATCGAAGGGCGGCAATCGCGCCAGGACGGTCGCAGCCTCAGACGAAATCGTCCGATAGCCCCTAGCTATTCAAATGGCCTTCTGGCGCTGCAGACCATTTAGAAGTGCTCTACATCGTGAGGCAGCCGTCGGGCGATTAAACCAGACGGGCGCCCCGTAAAGCGCCATCGAACGAATGACGCCACCGTAGAGGAGGCGTATTTCATGAAATTTCATCGCGAGGTCCCCCGAGGTTGGGTAGCAGAGCAGCCTTTGAAAAGCACCTGCCGCTTTGAGAACTCGGGGACCAGGTACTCGAAGTCGCTTCTAGTCCTCCCCCCTACTCCGTTAGTTATAGACCGGCGAGGCGGGAGATCAAAAAAATTAACTGAGAAAAAATCATAATTAAAGGTAAATTGAAATTATAAACTCTGAATAAGAATTTATAGTATTACAAAAAATATTATATTCCATTGCCACCATTTTTATTACGGATAAGTGGATATAATAAAAAAAAGTCGCGATGGAAAATAGGGGTCAAAAAATCATATTACTCAAATTTTTCAACGCTCTACGACCGATATTGAAAAAAAAAAATTTAGCGGTGTACCACCCTTAACATTTAGGGGATGAAAAATAGATGTTGGCCGATTCGCAGACCTAACCGATATGCACACAAAATTTCACGAAAATCGGTCGAGCCATTTCGGAGGAGTTTAATTACAAACACCGTGACACGAGAATTTTATATATTAGATATTCTAATGAAACAAGAAATGCAATACAAACATCATAAATGACAAAGGAATTTTATAAGAGCAGTGGAATAAAGGTACATTCCGTCATCATAATTAAATTATCAGGAACAAAGGATTTGAAATTAAATTTGTACGGTGTATAAGCAAGTAGTTTGTATTTCGCTTTAATATTCCATTTAGTTTAATTATTTGTCCTTGTTGTGTACCTACATGAATATACGAGTGCATTAGGCCGAAATGTCAGGTCAATACAGCCGTAATAATTACCGGACACCAAGCTTAGTAATTGGATCGCATAAGTGAGCTTTGGAATCGTGGAAGTTGGACTAAGCATAGTATTCTGTTCCTTTGTTCTAATGTGATGGTCCACATCACAATAACATAATATTAATAATGTTAGTCTACAAACAATCACAATGCACTGATAGTACAGTACTATCTGGAACTGGAACCTACTGCTTCCGAGATCTGGTGTCCTTAACTCGATTCCCACCTGGTGCATCTATGTGTGAACCACTGATACGGTTCTGACTGTAAGTAGGTATGGTTCGAATCCGTGAAAATGAGTTTGTTAAGTCTGTAGTTAAGAGTTTTCTGTAGTGTATTTTAAAGAGGGGAGAGAGTGATAAATCCTTGTACAAAATATAAACCTAATCGTATCAGTGCCCTTGTTACAAAATAAATCAGTAAAATGTTTACTCTACGTTTTAGACACCTAAGGTACTACTTGAGCTGTTATAACTACAAAGCACAAATATTTCTCCTCAATGAAATAAATATTAAACTACCTATCTATTCCTTTATATTTATTGAACAAATACGTTTAACTGCTATGAAAATAAATTAGAAAGCAGAATTGAAACTGTTTCAAGATAATTTGTAAAAATAATTACCAATTCAAATCCCATTTCAATAGAAAGTTTATTTACCGATAAATAATATAAATTCATTTATATTTTATGTGTACCAGCAGATATAAAATAAAACTAGAAAACATCGAAGAAGGACGGTAAGGTGATTATTATTGAGTTGCATTGTTAAAGGAGTAACGAGACAACAGAGATTTCCAATATTCAGCAAATATTAATAATAACAATCCGGTTTGTTCCTCCTAGCTTTATGCTTTGAAAATCGAAAGAAAAGGAATGTTAGATTTTCAGGTATGGCAGAACTCTAATTAAAAGAGAATTTTACATGTATACCTTGAACGGACGAGGTTATTGTAAAACCTGGGGTATTTTTTAACAAAAAAATAGGCTTGGGAGATATTTTGCATATTGTTCCTACGGTACGCGTTGAAAATAAGTTATTTTAGCTTAACTAGGGATTTTTTGTGGAAGCCAGCCAAAACCACCACATGGTTTACTAAAATATCGTCCTAACGAACATCGGAACCGATAGTGGAACCAATCTATACTAATATTATAAAGCTGCAGAGTTTGTTTGTTTGTTTGTTTGAACGCGCTAATCTCAGGAACTACTGGTCCGATTTTGAAAATTCTTTCAGTGTTAGATAGTCCATTTATCGTGGAAGTTTATTGGCTGTATTTCATTTCCACAAATTTTGGGATCCGTAAGAAAATTGAGATTTTGTAACCCAAGGTGTAAAAGCGAAAACCTATTTATGCGTGCGCTGCAGAAACTATTGACAATAGAACAAAATGATGTTCTAGGGGTTTGTAGGTATTATTTAGATCTACAAAAAAGTCCGGGAGAGCACATATCTAACTATCATAGTTTAGTCACAATAACCACTTTTATGTTCATAAAAAAATATTAAAACGTCTGATGAAAGAAACTACGTTAAATGTGTATCATAATATTAATCCTTTTCCAAATTAAACATTATGTTATCAAGGGTATATATGTAAAAGTAAAATACTTTTTGTTTTATTCCAATCGGATATTTAGTTGAGAAATTATCACGAGTATAAAAACGCAAAGAATTGGTACCTAATAATGAGTTAGTTGCCATAATAGATTTGAAAAGTTCTTTCAGTGTTAGATAGTCCATTTATCGAGGAAGGCTATAAGCTATATTTTATTATAAAGTTTCTACGGGAACGGGAGTTACACGGGTGAAACTGCGCGCGGGTAGCTAGTCTTAACTAATATTTTAAAGCTGCAGAGTTTGTTTTTTCGTTTCAATGCGCTAATCTCAGGAACTATTAGTCCGATTTCAAAAAATCTTTTAGTTTTGGATAGTCCTTTTATCGAGGAAGGTATATCCTCTAAAATAATCTATAAAATAAGCTTAGGTTATATTATTATATATATAATTATATTACGAAGTTCCCACGGGCACGAGAGCTACGCGGGTGAAACCGCGCGCTAGTATCTCAAAGCTAGTATCTCAAATAATGCCAAAAAATGTATTACTCTTACATGTCTCTGCACCAGTTCATTAAGTATATTAACTGTGGAAACTATCATTGGATAATGTATTTTATATATATTTTACTTATAATTGTGTACCTATTATCTGTTGTTTCCCAAATTTTCAGAATTTTCAGAGACACACAAAACTGGTCGACGGCCTGTAGAATTTACTTCAGAGGTCAACTGTTTCTCTTATATTCCCGATTTAAGCCTACTGGTCTACCAAATATGCATAAGCTAGGACAGAAGAAGAAAGAAACAATTATATGAATTGAAAACATTTTTAAATACATTTATAGCTGTCTACACCCCGTGGCCGCCATCCGTCGGCACGATCCCGACGGGCCAGTGGGTGTCGGATAATTCTAAACTTATTTAATGAAAAATATAAAACACTTTTGTCTAAATAGTCCCAATACAAATTAAGGAAGTGAAGTTTAATGATCATTAAACGTCCCATTTTCCGAAATCTCAATAATTTTCATCACAATTTCCTCATAAAGTACTTCCTTAAAAGCTTTTCAGATTACGCAGTTCACGGGCGCATGTTGGACACACTGTTTACCTTAATTAGTGATTGTTACTTAACTAAACGTTACTTATGAATGCAGTAAAGTTATGTTCCTGTTTTGTCACCATACACTACTCCCAAAAGCAATAAAAAAACCGGTTTATAGTGAAGTTAAAATGTCATACATTTTACGATGACTTTTTCAAGTGAGCCTGTAGAATTTACTTCAGTGGTCAAATGTTTATCTTATATTCCCGATTTAAGCCTACTGGTCTACCAAATATGCATAAGTTAGGACGAGAAAGTCTTTTCAAAACCTGATCAGAATTGAAAGTCCTCCGAGGACCTATGGTTGAGGCATCGGAAATTTTGAACGCACTGTGATCGATGACTGGCCGCGTCGATTACGTATGATCTAGATATAGGTAGATACTTTTCATACTTATATAAAGCCGAAAGTTTGTTTAATTGTTTACTTTAACGGGCTTATATTAGAACCTCTATTATTGGACCGTTTAAAAAAATCTTAGTGTTATATAGCCCATTTATCCAGAAAGACTATATTTAATTATGAAGTTCCCTCGGGAACGGGAGTTAAGCGGACGAGACCGCGCGCGGGAACCTAGTTATATCTATATATAAATAAAATGGTAGGTACTGTACATTTAGTAACCTATTATGTACCATGTATAATACCACTTTGTTGAATAATTCTCTTTAAGTGTATAATTAATTAAACTAAAAGTTTTTAATAGCATTTATAAAACGAGTAAGTAGATTATAAAAGACTCTGAGTCAATTAATGCGGTCATATCGGAAAATATCCCTTGTATGACACTTGATCAATGGGAGTAAAAAAAGCAAACTTATATTAAGAAACAATTATATGAATCGAAAACATTTTTAAATACATTTATAGCTGTCTACACCCCGTGGCCGCCAGCCGTCGGCACGATCCCGACGGGCCAGTGGGTGTCGGATAATTCTAAACTGAATTAATGAAAAATATAAAACACTTTTGTCTAAATAGTCCAAATACAAATTGAGGAAGTGAAGTTGCTCATCAAACGTCCCATTTTCCGAAATCTCAATATTTTTTATGACAATTTCTTCATAATTTAGACTTATGGTTTTCCAGAAAATATTAAAGTACTTTCTTAAAAGCTTTTCAGATTACGCAGTTCACGGGCTCATGTTGGACCCACTGTTTATCTTAATTGGTGATTGTAACTTAACTAAACGTTACTTATGAATGCAGTAAAGTTATGTTCCTGTTTTGTCACCATACACTACTCCCAAAAGCACTAAAAAATAGCCCGGTTTAAAGTGAAGTTAAAATGTTATACACTTTTACGATGACTTTTTCAAGCAAGCAATTATTAATTTTGTAAATTAAAATTGCAGTTGCATTTAATTTTCAAGCAAAAACTGTTGTTAGTGCTTGGCGTAGCCTGTTAGATTTTTCCAAAATTTTCTATTATCTAATCAATCATTCATCTAAATCGATAAGTACGTTCAAGTCATGGTGAGATCAAGGGAACCGCAAATCTATTTTCATATCATATTTATAAATATAAAAAATTCGTTAGAAAAGTTGTAGCACGCAATTATTATTTTGTAAAAACTTTTCAAAAAATTGCATTTGCTTTTAATTCTCAAGAAAAATTGTTGTTAGCGCTCGGCGTAGTCTGTTTAACCATTTTGTCACTGTCCGTAGATTTTTCCAAAATTTTCTATTATCTAATTAATCATTCAGCTAAATCGATAAATACGTTCAAGTCATGGTGAGATCAAGGGAGTCGCAAATCTATTTTCGTATCATATTTATATAACAAATTCGGTAGAAAAGTTGTAGCACGCAATTATTAATTTTGTATAAACTTTTCAAAATTTGCAGTTGCATTTAATTTTCAAGAAAAAACTGTTGTTAGCGCTCGGCGTAGCCTGTTTAACCATTTTGTCACTGTCCGTAGATTTTTCCAAAATTTTCTATTATCATATCAATCATTCAGCTAAATCAGAAAATACGTTCAAGTTATTCCGAGACCAAGGAAACGAAAATCTATTTTTGTATCATACTTATATAAATATGATACAATAGTAGATTTCCGTTTCCTTTGGTCTCACCATTACTTGAACGTATTATATAATAGTGAAATTCCGTAGAAAAGTTGTATATTTATGATTACTGTGATTATAAAACATAAAGTATTTGTTAATTTCATTTGTAAAGTAGATATTATAGAATAAATTAAGAATATAATTTAAATACTCACTTTTTAGTATTGTGATCTTAACAATGCATATTTTCGCCAATAATTCGTCCCAATAATATTCATCATAATAATTGGCCCATGTGAGAGTATTTAAAAAGTCTAGTAAAATTAACAAAACAGTTAAAATGCATAAAATATTGTGTCATATTAGGTCTACTTCGTCATATGATTTCAATAAGCGATTAAAATGCATGAAGCATTACTATGGTTTGTAAACTCCACTGCAACAGGCAATGAATGTAATTCTGTCCTAGCGCGGGTGCAGATTTGAAAAGCTAAAGTTAAATAAGCTACTTATTTAATTAAGTGTCTATTCATATTTCATGAATAACTGCAAAAATAATTTAAATACGTAGGTATATGTAATGTACCCATTTAGAGCGAGTCAATGAAAAATACAATTAAAAAAGAATAAACCAAATTGGTAAGGCCTTTTTCAAGTTGTGTATGTACGCGCATTTGGTTTATATATTTTTAATTGTACTTATTTTTAATTATATTATTTGGGACTAAGTTCGTGTGAAAGAAAATTTTAGAAAATCTACGGGTTTCCATCCATTTCAATACTACGGGGTCGGTAAACGCCGGGCATGAACAGGTCGTAATGTATAATTTTGCAACGCACTAAAGTTAAATTGATTTAGTTGTTTAAAAAAAATGTGTTAACATTTTAAATTATGGTGCGGGATTTTAATGTAACGTGAAAAATTACGTTGCGTTTTACCGAAACTAACACTAAGAAAAATCCTGCCGTAATCACAAAAATTCCAAGAAACCTCCCTTAATCCCGTAATCACAAGAATTTTCGCGATAATCACTTCACCAGATTAAACCGAGACGCAACTCTGTAAAACATATCAATATTTTCTTAATTAACGACAAGAGACGCATATAACCAAAATTATAAAATTATAAACAGGTAAAAATAAGTTAACAAAACCAATAAAGTAAAATTAAAAATAATCAAACAAAAAATAAATTTATTGATATTTAATCAATAAAATAAAAGTATCATAAAAAATATAATACAATTAAAATAATCTTACCCGTTAGCCGTGGAATATCAGGAAACTCTTCCGATTTCGTCGGATACTTCAACAATTATTATTTGACTTTGGGTCTATTTATTTGCAAAACAATTTAATTATTTAATTTTATACTGTACAGATCACACGTCCGGTTTGGACGAGGCTCTGATACCGTATGAACACTGAACACGGCAGGAGGCGGCGCTTAAATTTCAAGGGCTGCACATTGGCTACACGGATATTGGAAGCTTCTAGATAGGGCAGGGCGATGTAAAGTTGCACTTGAACTTTGGCATTTAACCTTGACAAAGCTCGCACTTTCTACTCTTTTTGTATTATTACATAATGTTGTGTAAATTTTCGTTACATAACATTATGTAACGAAAATTTTAATAAGTTTAAAGCATATATACATACATATACCCATTTTACAAACAAAATTTAGTATAAAATGTATTTAAGTACCTTCTTTTTTTCGGAAGGAAATTGTGTAGTTAGCCAGGAGGCTTTTGTAGCTTCACCGGACACAGTCGTTAGTACCTAACGACTGTGTCCGGTGAAGCTGAAGTGAAGCCACGTCATAAAATAAAACATAAGTACGTACCTAATAACATTTAATACTGAACTATGTCCATATAAAATGTCATTACGTATACGTATAATTTATACTCCATTAAATTTTCCACACATTACATACAAATCATGTATATAAAAAGAGTACAAAATTCGTAATATATGACTAGGTACGCAAAACTCCGTTTTTTTAATAAATTTTGTTAAT
This sequence comes from Nycteola revayana, assembly GCA_947037095.2. Lineage (NCBI taxonomy): Eukaryota > Metazoa > Arthropoda > Insecta > Lepidoptera > Nolidae > Nycteola > Nycteola revayana. The sequence continues at coordinate 11,199,815 of OX344842.1, read as the reverse complement.
TAACATTACTAATAGGCACCTACTACTGAGGGCTTTTTGCTTTAGAGAAGATAGGTAAGTAATTCCGGTTCAACTTTACTATTAGGTGTTTACCTATGAAATTGCCGTTCGGCAGTACTGGCCATTTAAATCAAAATAATTTTTGTTTGGCTAAGAATTCTAATTTCAAATTAATTTTATTTTAAAAACATGGTTTTTTTCCAAAAATAGTCATTTGTTTATTGACTTAGAATAATTACACCGTAATTATTGTAATTATTCTAAGTTTATTGATTAGTGTTACATTTTCATCGCATTTCAATTTTTTTCGTCATCATGGATACGTTAAAAATTCGAGTAATTATGGAATATGAGTACCGTCGTGGCAGCATCAACATTAACGACGTTTACGGAGCTAACACTACAAACCAACGTTATTGGTTTGCTCGCTTCCGTTCTGGAAATTTCGATCTGAAAAATGAACCTCGCGGTCGTCAAAAGACTTTGGTCGACAGTGACGAATTAAACGCGATTGATGAAGCTGATGATACACAATCTACGGCTGAATTAGCAGCAGCTTTCGACGTTAGCGTCAAAACAATATTGGTCCGTTTGCGCCAAATTGGCAAGGTAAAAAAGCTTGACAAATGGGTGCCCCACGAACTCAATGATCGCCTGCGCGAAGTACGCATCGAGACGTGCCTTGCACTGCTCAACAGACACACAAATGAAGGAATTTTGAACTGCATTGTTACCTGCGATGAAAAATGGATTCTGTTTAATAACCGCAAGCGCTCAGCAAGTTGGTTGGATCCTGGTTCAGCACCTAAACAATGCCCTAAACGAAAAGTAAGTTTTCGTTTAGGGCATTGTTAAAGTGATGGTCACTGTTTGGTGGTCTAGCGCCAGTGTGATTAATTACAGCTTCGTACCAAACTGGGTGAGCATTACTGCAGATATGTACTGTGAAGAACTGAACACAATGATGGAGAAGCTGGCACATCTCCTACCAGCATTGGTCAATCGCTCCTCTCCGCTGCTCCTGCATGACAACGCGCGACCTCATACTGCACAGCAGATGGTCTCCAAGATGCAAGAACTGGGGGAAGCTCTCCGTTATCCGCCCTACTCACCAGACCTTGCGCCTACAGACTACTACTTTTTCCAGAATTTGGATAACTTCTTGGCGGGAAAAAAATTCAATACCCGAGAGGCAGTACAAAATGCCTTTGAAGAATTTGTTGCCGTCCAGCTGATTTCTTTAAGAAGGGCATCAATAAACTGCCACTTCGTTGGCAAAGATGCATTTATTGGGTGTTTTCTTCGATTAATACAAATAAAAAATACATGAAAAAAATCGTTTAAATTGTTTCATACAAAACGGCAATATCATAGGTACCTATTATATTGACGTGAATTTGTGACGGTCTTAGTGATTAAGAATTTTCCCTGGTCTCCAAATGTTCGGTAAAACGCAACCGCAACAGAGGGTCTAAATAAAATGCTACTAAAATAGCTAATGCAAATGTAAGAAGACTTGACATTTGGTGACTAAAAGATTCTATCATCTATCATTTTTGCTTGATTTTTATTTAAAACAAGCGATATAATCGTTCGGATTTCGATTTTTTGAACTTTGTAGATAGCATAGCGATTATTAACAGCTGTTCTTTAAAAATACAGTGATAGTTAAATTGAAATCATAAAACTATAAAAACTTTATTTTAAAACAAGTTTACCATTTCAATAAACGTAATACCTTACGTATTTGGTTCGCTTTAAAGCTTCGATCTCCGCGCCGGACAGGATATCTTTGTGTAAATTCTAAGATTTATTTCCGGGTCTGGTTGGATGAGGGACTACCCTCCATGCCTCGGAAAGCACGTTAAGCCGTTGCCCCGATTGTTATAACATCATCACTCCATAGTATAAAATAAAGTCGCTTGCCGCTGTCTGCACGTCCCTATGTATGCTTAGATCTTTCAAACTACGCAACAGATTTTGATACGGTTTTTTTTAATAAATAGAGTGATTCAATAGGATGGTTTATATGTATGATACATCCGCATTGTACCCGCGCGAAGCCGGGGTGGGTCGCTATAATAATCGTATATCAAGTAACGGGCAGCAGCATTTCTTGGTCGCAATACTGCGATCACTAACCCGCCTGCCAATGGCAAATACCCTCCCTACGGGAGACCATGGGGACCATGTTCAGCAGTGGACGTTATACGGGCTGATGATGATGAAAGTATATAAAAATATAGATTGCTTTTAAAATAGCTATCTACAAGGTTTAAGCAACCTAAATCCGAACAATTAATGCTCGTCATTTTTATCCAGCACCCGCTTAATCATATATTTGGGTTAGCGATGTTTTGCTATCGATCACTCGGTTGTAGTGACATTTTGTCTAGGCCCTGTGTTGCGGTTGCGTTGTACCGAAAATTTGGATACCAGGGAAAATCCTTAATCACTAAGACCTTAGCAAATTCACATCAATATAAATCAAATTAATGAAATGAATTAAAATGAATTATAAATCATACCAATATAATTTTAAGCGACGATTGAATCTAATACATCAACATCTTACTGAACCGGAATTATCTATCTATTCCAATATATAAATATGAACAGTATTGTTTGCTTGAAGGTGTTATTCTTAGAAACTACTCTCTTATCTCATCTTAGGTCATAGCCCATTTCCACGTTACACAGGTAGTAACAGGCCATGGCTGCTTCGGCCACTACCTGTGCCACGTGGCGCAGAGAGAGCCGGGCCCCGAGTCTACTATCGTAACTAATCCATATGACGTCATAATGGTGTCACTATGACGCCACGATGACATTAGCGTAATTGAATATAATAACAATGATACATTTATAAGTTTTGAAATCCCCTATAGAAATAAACATTACAATCTCCCTAACCATCTCCCCTGCTACTTCTGTTGACGGTCTTTTTCTGCGGTAGCAACACCGACTGCTATTCCAGGGACGACACCATAGTGAGATACTTAGATTACCGTTTTTGGCATAATGATATCACGATGGCACTACGGTGGCACAATACTTAAAAAAAGGACACTCACTGTCACCACTGTGACTGTGCCGACGGTACGGCGCAGCACACGGTGGTGGAGTGAACTGGAGTGTCCGGCGTGGGCCAACGAGCGAGAGGAGCTCGTTGGCGTGGTGGGAGACGACCTCTCGCTGCCGACCATCATTTCAAAGATGGTCCAAAGCGAAAGGTCGTGGGACGCGGTTGCCTCCTTCTGTAGACAAGTAATGTCACAGAAGGAGGCCGCGGAGCGGGTGAGGGAAGAAGATCCCTCCGCCCACCCGCTCCGCAGACGGCGTGTTGGCCGTCGTCGGTGGGCCGATACCCGCCGCCTACCGCCCTAGGCTCGGCCTCGGGGAGTGGGGCACATGGGCTCCGCTCCCTTCGAGGCTAACTCATGAGGAGTAGGGACGCCTATACACTCCGGGCGTCCCTATATAATAGGACAAATGGGCCACTGCAAGTGTGGCTCAGGAGATCCCATGGTGCCACATTGGCCACGGGTGCCGTCGGGGGGTCGGATCACCTATGCGTACCCGGCCCCCGCCAACGGCGGATCGAAGGAGCGTCCGGGGGGTTTTAGTGGTGTAGGGTCCTCTCCTCGTGGTATGAGTTTAGCATACCACGCTATGGAGAGGGCAAGTCCCACATATCCCGCCGCCAGCGCGCGAATACGCTGCAGCGGCGGTGGGAATGCGTAAAAACATTTAGCCCTATACAAAAAAAAAAAACAAATCGGGTATGCTATAGGCTATATTTAATTATGAAGTTCCTACGGTTCCTTACACAAGTGAAACCGCGCTCGGGAAGCTAGTTAAAATATAAATGTTTACCGACAATCAGCACGTAACAAAAAAAATGCTGTAAAAATAAGAAGGGAATTATTAAAAAATACAATTAATTACGATTTAAATAAACTTACGTCATGGTCGTGGAAATCAGGAAACTCTTTTCTTCTTCTCGAACAGCGATTCGGATTTTTATGAAAATTTGTTCAGGTATTTAGAAAGGGATAGAAAATAGCAGAAACACTTCAGATTTAATCTGATTCTCGAACATCGACTTTTTAATGATATTTTTACAGGAATCGATAGAGATAGGAAGTAGAACTGATGCACTAATTTGTTATGTACCTATAACTGTCGCACGGCCGGTGCGGACGCGGTCGTATATCTACCGAATGAATATGGAGGGCCTAATATTTCCAGAACTGCACATAGGAGCCATCGATTTTTGATCCTTTTGGATATGGTAATAGGTAGTTTTTATTTGAACTTTTTAACTAATTAAAAAAGTAGTTGCATGTCATAAAGGATTTTTTTCCGTAGGTAGTAAAGAAACTTCAGCTACGATGTAGTTTGCGGAGGTTACGTGAGTTTTGAACAATTAGTAAATCTAAAAAGGAATCTCTTTGTGATTTACCACCTGCGTAATTTCTATTTTAAAATGAAATGCTGTACCTAATAAGAAATTGATAAATGATTGAGGTTAGCTATATATTGTTTATGTAATTGGCACAGTATACCACACTGGTAAGTAGTAGTTTCATTGCAACCTTACCGTAAAATATGAAGGCCTAGTCTCATGAGAGTTAAGTCTCGTTTAGTCGGATTAGGTCAAGTTTCATAACAATTAAGTAAATAATATAGGATAATAATAATTGTGCGCGTTCACTGAAACTGGCAACTAATTTTAACAATATGAGTGGCACGGAAGTTGATTAACTTAAGATTCTTATTACATTCAGGCAATATATTCAAATAATAATTCTGATTATAAGGTATTGTCTTTTTGCACTACACGGTGACTTTTGTTTAATTTATTGGGTGCTTTGTAAGTAAATCCATTTAGTAATTTATTCGTGAAATTCTTAGGTATAACGTTTGTGTTCTATGAAAAACACATTTGTACAAAAGCGTAAATAATTTCAAGATGGGGAAATAAGATGAAGAGAAAATATATACCTACTTATATACTATATGTAAAGTATCATACAATCATGTTCTGATTCTCACGATGCACTTCTATAACTACCCTGTTTGTTGTGTCGCTGTGCATGTAGAATAAATATTCCATTGAATAGAATGCGTGGGTTTTTCTGTAGGCGGCATTCCGTGTCCACCATCCACCATCCAAAAATAATATCATCGCAGTTCTCTACCCTTAATTCAATTGCTATGAAACTCTAGAGTGCGCAATAGTATTAAATTGCGCTTTTATGTGACATTGTATATAAGATGTGTGCTTTATAATATTATTAGCTTCGCGGGAATTGCATTCCGTCGTGTGGTGTCCGGCTTAGAATACTACCCCATGTCTTCCCATCAGTGTCGTAAGAGGGGAGAAGGGACTTACAGCTGACAGGTGGGCAGCAGCATCTATCAGCTCAAGGTTACTCACCATTTAACTGCGATCACCAATCCAACTGCCAAGCGTGGTGATTATGGCAATGTCCCTCAAGGACCTGGCCATGGTCTGGCCTGACCATGGTCTGTTAAGAGGGCCCATGTCCATCAGTGGGCGTAAACGGGCTAATACATACAAATTCGGCTACAGCCTTTAGATAGGTACCTACAGTTTAAAAGCTTCGGAGGTAATATCAATATCCGCGCCGCGCCGATAAAAAAAGTGTGTTAATATTTTTTTCGGAGTCCTTCTTGTAGTTGCTACCATCGATGCCTTGGAAAATACGATAATCTTTCGGTCCGGATTGTTAACTTTGTCGAATATAAGACGTGTTTTATATTCGACAAAATCACAACAATCGGGTGCAGAGACCTATGCATTTTAAATAAGTACATGCTATTTCAAATAATAGCTAGCTCGCATGGTGTCATCCGCTGCGTTATGATATAAACACTTCTGAGGAAGGCCTGTAAAGGGTTAGCAGTGGAAATATCTAGGATGAATGCACTGGTTTGTTTATGAAAATAGGTATGGAGAGATTCACGTTATTTTGTAGGTCCAAGCTTTCCATGTATTTGACTCATATCTATGTTTATCATTTAGGTACGTGATGCAAAAACTTTGTATCCCATTTTACGAAAATTGAGCCGACGGAGGAGTATGAAATTTCGCACACTAATGGTTTATATAAAGAAGGTGTGCAGAAAGCTAATATTCTTTATAATTAAGGAGTAGAATTAAATCAGTAATCACTACTTGTTTTCTTTATTTATAAAAATGAAAACATTATGAAAACAAGGATAAGGTTTTTTAAGATTTAGGTCACCCTAAATCTTGCAACAACAATCTTACAAGCATGACTTAGAAAAATTGTCTGAAATTATAACCATCGTTTTTAGTAAATTGAGTTCAATTTTTTTTTGAGGTGATATTTATATATTTACCGTGGTTTCGATATAAGTCACTTTAATAAATTTAATCTATTACATAAAAAGCAGTTTGGGTTTACGCGGGGTTGCTCAACCATAGATGCGGGAACTGAATTATTAAAAACTATATTCGCGGCCTGGGAAGATTAGCAGGAATCCTTAGGTATTTTCTGTGATCTGTCTAAGGCATTTGATTGCGTTCACCATGACACTCTGGTCAGGAAATTACACCGGTATGGCATTAGGAACCAGGCTCTCAATCTTCTGATTTCTTACATGGGCAGTAGAATTCAGAAGGTTGATATAAACGGTAAAAAATCATCAGGCTCTGTTGTATCCATGGGCGTCCCGCAAGGCTCAATCCTGGGGCCATTTTTGTTTTTGGTGTATATAAATGACTTACCTTACTATGTAGGAAATAATCATGAGATAGTATTGTTTGCCGACGATACCTCCCTAACTTTTAAAATAAATAGACAGTTACGCAACTATGACGAAGTAAACAATGCAATCTTGAAGGTAGTCCATTGGTTTAATGTTAATAATCTACTTTTAAATGAAAACAAAACCAAAGTCATTAAATTTTCTACACCTAATGTAAAACAAATTGACACGAATGTAAAAATAAATGGTATTCGGTTGGAGCCAGTGGAGTCAACTGTTTTTTTGGGAATAACTTTTGACTGCAAATTACAATGGGGCCCACATATTGCGAAACTGTCAGGGAAACTTAGCTCTGCGGCCTATGCTGTTAAAACAATGAGACGACTCACTGATGTGGATACAGCTAGAATGGTTTACTTTAGTTATTTTCATAGTGTAATGTCTTATGGGATTCTTCTATGGGGAAACTGTGCGGACATTGACACCATTTTTGTACTACAGAAAATAGCTGTACGGTCCATATATAAACTTGGTCCGCGAATTTCCCTACGGGAGAAATTCAAAGAGACTAATATTCTTACAGTCGCATCACAATATGTATATGAAAACCATAAGAATATTGATAGTTTTAAAAAAAAAATCGACACTCATAATGTTAATACTAGAACTAAGCATAATCTTGTTTTACACATGCTACACGTCTCCACAAAATAAGCAATTCTTTTATGGGGCAATGTATACGCTTCTACAACAAACTTCCTAGTAATGTTAGAGATCTGTCTATAAACAAGTTTAAACGATACCTATGTGAAAGATAAATTATGTATCAATCAATCAATCAATATATTTATTTGCATGAATATGGTAATGTAAAAATACAGATCTAAAAAGTAAATTATGGGAAAAGCTTATTACAAAATTTCAGATTATGTCAATGACAAAACAGCTTGGGAATAGTTGGGAGTGAGTTGCTCTGAAACAATACTGCTTTATTAATAATTGTAAAATCACATTTATTTAAAAAAGGATTCCTCTGAGTTTCTTGCCAGTTCTTCTCAGAGTTGCCACGTCCAGAACTGGTGGTAGTAAAAGAAAGGGACGCATCATAAGAATATGATTTAAAATATTTTAAATGTGTCTATATGAATAAAGAATTTTTGACTTTGACTTTGACTTTGAGTCTTGGAGGTCGTGGGTTCGATCGCCACTCCGGACAAGAAATCTTTGTGTTAAATCTTTTTCTTTTAGGATCTGGTTGTTTGAGGCACTACTCTCTAGGCCTCAAAAGGCAGAATGGCAGCAGCGTTATAGCGCGCCTGGTCACAATAGTAAAAATCGACCCTCGGGAGAAGGCCCAAGTTTAGTAGTGGACAGGCTAATGATTATTATAAAAATACGTTGTCGAATTATAGATTTAATAGCTGGTAGTAATATAACTTCTTCTGCCTAAGTAGAAGCTATGTAGGCAGAACTGTAGTATCCTTGCTATATAACCAAACTCATGACCGTTACAGTTAAGACATTAATTAAAAAACACTTGTGTTTACAGATAAGGCAGGAGTTAAGGAGAAAAATTAACCATTGAATTGATCTCCTTAATACATTACAGTAATGAGAATAGGGACCCAGAAAATGGAGGCTTCATTTATGGTAGGGCAAAGGGACTTTAAGATAAGGCAATACCCCACAGTATCCTTCCCTGGTTACGGCCCTCGTGAAACGCCTCAAGCTTCTACTTCACTAAGCAATAAACGTGATTTCAATTTCATAGTAATATAGTTTCATATAAGAATTTAATGAATTGCGACGGACGCAGCGGCAATCTAAATCAAAGACTAGTTCGACGAAAGGTTTATGAAAATAGAACAACCTAGACGATATTATGCAGGTAATAATAAAATAAATTATCTTGATATCATTTTATGCGAGGGAAGTGTAATGGGGAAATTTCGCAATAGAGTCGGGGTTTGTGGACATGGAAGTAGTGACATGTGGACATTTACCCACTAAAACCCCCGCGTGTTCTTAGAAAGCGTTGTTGTGTTTAAGAGGTACCTTTCAGCGTATGTTGTGCAGCCGGTTTCTTTTTACTGTTATAAAAGGATATTATAGGAAGTTTTTGTAAATAAAGCATTCAAAAACATTATTATCAAGCGTAAATCAGATTTATCTACATTTCCTATTTTTAGAAGATTTTAACGGCGAAAGCTAATGGATTCGTGGAAAAAACGAAATAGTAGGTAGGTAATCATTGTTTTGCGGGTACCTACTGTGTCGAGGTCTAGTTTTGATAATCCTATAATGCATAATTCTCGTCTTTCGGGTAGACTTATCGATACAACCATAAAATCATCTTGATATTATTAAACACATTCTTAAATAAATAAAATAAAAAAGCAGCAATGAATTAATATTAGAATAAATAAGTAAGTACCTACCTACTAAGAATTTTACGGATTTCTTAGATTAGGTAATTCCTACTAGAAATAAGTGAGTATCGAAGGTATAGATTTCGGACTCACAAAAAAAGGTGTTTTGTTTGTTTCTGGGGCTGGTTTTATCGGATTACAGTCTGTGCCTCGAAACAATTGGTGCAGTTGTTGTTATGATAACCCTTGCTAAAAATGTTCCCTAGCTGCCGGCTTGAAATCAGAGTATATTTCAAAATCACACTGCTAGTTATGCAGATTGTTATACTGTTAGGTACAACATCGCACTGTGCCCGCCAAATCGTCTCCCAATTAGCCAAAACACTTTTCAGGAGAGGCTTTTGTTCTAGAGTGACTAGGTTTTACAACCTAACGATTACGTTGTTACATTTTATAAGCGGCGCTAAAACTTAAATGTTTTTTCTTAACTTTGCAGTATCAACTCTTTATTACGTTACTCGTAATGAAATCGGTCTCATGTTTGCTGCTATTGGATGATACATACAACGAGCATAAGGATAAAAATGCGATGGCACTCAACAGGATAGTACAGCTAATATTAGAATCTACTTTAGCTTCTAAAGGAAGAAGAACTCTAACACAGGCAAAAGAAACCGTATCAAATCCATATGAAGATGAAGCAGTTCTGGTTGAAAAAGAACTGAAAGTTGCGCTATCGCAAAAGTCGTCAGCGCTTTTAGACAGACCTTATGTGGAAAAGGAAGGAAGGAATGATTACTTAGTGCTGAGGCCAATACCTTTAGATTCTCATGTCACTGTTGTGCCGAATGCCATCAATTATAATATTGAAAAGAAATGCGTGAACTGGCTCGATGATTGCAGTTTACAAGGCATAAGAAACAGACTATTGAAACGCATACGATATCCGTATAAATAAAATACTAAAAGCCTTATTTAGGTATGCATGTCAGTTGTTATTCTTTTTAAAAGTTTGTTACACAGGCTAAAATTTAATGGTTGGTTTCGAGAGTTATGCTTCAATAGCGTGGTCAATTTCTACTAATTAAATTTAGTTATGAATGTCAACTGTGGTATGAGCTTGCCTGATGGATTAACGTTGAAGGATAAAATCTGTTCTTTTTGTCCACTGCTTGCTATATTATGTAGTCAATAGTAGGTTAGATAATTTTAATCGCATAAAAGACTTTTCTATTTTTAAATTTATTTCAGTTTCAATGTGAAAGTCAAATATGTATTAAAAAATGAATACTCTATTTTTTTATAGATATTTTAGTCATAATTATCTTTTTACTAATAATTCTTCTGTTATATGTTCATTGCCTAACTCTTTTGTTACGGCGAGATAGATTAGGATGAAATTTTGTTTTTATATCTGGATGGGCCTACAATTGCACCCTTTTATCGAGATTTATAGTATAGTAGATACAAACCATGCACAGGCGAAGTAGAGCTGGGCAGTTATTATAATCTAGGGGCACGGAAATGACCTCCAAGTCGAGTAATTTTTTTTTCTACAAATTGTTAATTATCTTATGTTCGGCACAGTTGTTATTCTTTGCTGTAGATTGGAGCAAGAGGAACTTATTTTATATTAACTCTCATTCTTGGAAGACAGACATCGTACAATATTGCCGTACCTTCTGGGTATGCAATTATTTGCAGTAGGTAGGTATTATTATTTCTGCAATTACCTTCGTAGATCTTTCTCGGTTCGGACAGGTGCAAAGTCCTCACTTTCTGTTGTATTTACCTATTACTATTAAAACAAGTTGTGTTTTATTAACCAATGTTATAACTTTAACATTGGTTTGAGTATCATTAGAAAGCTTATACAATTTAGATTAACATCAACCAAGAAACACAAAGGGTATCGTATCTTACCATTATGTTACCTTAGTACAGGGTTACTATACCTCCGGGTACCCCGGGACATGTCCCGGTCGCTCGGCCAACAAGGCAATGGTCCCGGTGGGCACCTTAACCAAAAAAAAATAAGAACCCTGCTTCGTACGCAATATGCGCTCCTGTTTGTCTTATCGTCCTGCGTGCGCAATTACAGAACCCCCTCGGCTTGTGTTATAGTGTCTTCTCCCCCCCCACCCTGACCATTGTCAGGTCCCGGTCAGCGCCGAAACATTTATGGCAACTCCACCTTAGTAGGGAACGCCGAAATGGCTGATACACGCTCACAAGCTGACAACGCTCCTTCTGCACGCAATATTCGCGTTTAATACGCACGAGATATTCGCGGCGTATTCACCCTTTCTGGACAATCTCTTAGTTAGGATGATCGTTATGAAGAACGTGTTACAATGACCTACTTGCCACTTCAATTAGTTTCGCCGGTGCAGCGTCAGATCCTCAGTCAGTCATCAGTTTCATATTAATGCAAAAATAAAAATTACTGTCCAAACGGTTTAGCGTATCCGCAATCAGTAGGCTGATTGCGGATACGCTAAAGCGTTGGGAATATAATCATAATAAAGTCGCCAGGAAAAAAAACATCAGTTTTTAATAGTATTTTTAATTCCATTTCTTATGGTTAGTCGAATTTGTTCACAATATATGATAAGACTCATTATACTTAGGTAAGTTTATTTAAAATAGTTACACAGTGTAGAATTTACGTAGTATAATATAATATCAGTACTTTGTAATTATTTTAATATGTCAATGTTCTTAATGTTATATAATATATAAATAAACTAACAACAGATACATTTAATGCACATATAATTTATAATCAATCAGTATAACAATATTTTAAATCACCGAGGGTAATTAAGTTAAGTAAATGCAATCGTATGCGATTATTTTATTTAAAATATTCCACAAAATATAGATAAGTCCTTAATAATAGTACATTCGTTGCTAAAGAAGCAGATTTTTACTTAAAATCTAAAAAAAAAGGTAATAATGGCAGTGATAAAACTAAGGAAAAATTATAATTACCACGTTTGGCACAATTACATATCACTGAGTGCGGAAATAAAAGTAAAAAAGTCATTAGATCCTTCAGAGAAGGCATGCTTTACGAACAAGCAGAAACGGATAGAAAATGTCACTTAAAAGATATTAGTAATAGACACCTAACTACATTTTATTCTTATGGCACCAAACACTTGTCGCGGCGTGGTAGCTGCGAACGGGTCGCTCGCTGCCGCCGACACAAACACTTTTAATTGATCATTCTCATTTACCTATACTAAGCTATCTGTATTGTCTGGTTTTTCAAGTATCTTAATACTAGTACAACATTTATTCACGATTTATAAGTATAATTATCTATTGAATTAACAAAGAAAACGAGTTTCACATTTGGTTAGAAGGAGGTAGTACCAAATGGAACTCCCTTTTGTTTGAGATTGTTTCCAAATGTAATGTAAAGTTGTGCTTCATAGCGCTGAGTTGACGTAGACGTTCATTCGCGCTGATGACGTTTACTAATATCGTGACGGCCTGTAAACAGACGAACATAGTTAATACCACTAATTAGCAAATTGTAAGCACGTAGTTAATACCTAGCTATAGATAGCCTATGATATGAAATGTAACCTGAAACTCAGATATGGAATACTTACATCGAATGCCTCTTTAAATGCATTAGACAATTTCATCGTTAGACGTCCATATTGGCAATTACTTAGCGATATTATCATATGAAATTGGTAAAAAAAAAAAAAAAAATTCTAGGTATTAGATAACCTACAGTAACTTTAAAATATTTTTCGTGTGCACAGTCAAATCAGAGTAGCAAATACATTTTGCTCAAACGTGTTAGGTACTTCGAAATAAGGTAATTAGGGGCAGTTTGCTAACATTATTAAAAGGTAATAATACGAACCTGTATCATCCATTAGTAGTCGGCTTAATATTTTTTTAAAATAGAATAGTATATCAAGCTCGTGATGGACGGGAATATAATGGTTAGGACGTGGAATGAGATTCGGGAAGTTGCACTGAAAGGGTAGCCGGGGGGTGATTCGAACACATCCACTTCATCGAAGAACGGATTCACGTCGGGGAACATCAGGCTGTTAGTCCAATGCAGCGTGAAAGTTAGTAAGCTTATCAATGTTAGCGTAGCAGATAGGTGTCAATCATCGTTAAAGCAGCGATTCCTAACCGTCTGGCTGGATTCTTGGATTCTAATATAATAAATGTTTATTTATCTTCTTAATATTTGTCTAGATAGTTACAATATTTGAAATAATGTAATTATCAATACAAATACTGTGTTACAGATAGATATTATGGGAGAGTGGTGCCTAAAGTAGACTTGTGGCCAGTTTTTCGGATCACCAGATCTCTTCCATTTAAAATTTAAATATCTTTACTTTCTGTAAGTATAAATATACTGAAGTCCGCGGTTCTAATTTTTGTTAGTGTTTATTTTTTAAGTAACTTTTAACGCGCAACATTGTTTTAGAAAATCCCACTACCAATGACCCGATTTTGGGTTGCACCCTATGTTTAAGAATCACTGCTTTAAGTTTTGAACCAATTAAAATACAAATGAAACCATCTTGGCTATTACGTGGTAAATTGTTATATCTTGTCTATCGATGGGCCTGATAAGCCCATGTTTATTATATAAATAACCGCGTTTCTTTTGAGATTTAAAATAGGGGCACAATATGAATGCTAATTTAAACCAATACATAATGTACGATACAATAACAATACTATGTAAAGAAAATTATACAGTGGGTGCAATACAATGAATACTGAAGGTTGTAGGTTATTGAGATTGTGTCTTACAGAATATTATGTACCTACCTAATATTACGTACAAGTAGTAACTATAGATTCCTGCTACCCCTACGGGATCTTGTGTGAGGTATTAGGATACAATCAGTACCTACCTAAATATAAGAACGTCACATCTTGAGAAGCACCAAAACCAGCACAAAGGCATTGACTGTTTGACAATTTTGAAGTTTACTTATACACGACTCGACTCGCTGTCTATGAGACCTCTTATCTGTAGGTAAGAAAATCTAAGCAGTCCACGTCTGAGTAAGGTTTGGATGCGCTGAGGTCATAAATTATTCTTAGTCCGGTCCTGGCTACAATAGCTCGCGCTGCATGGTAGGTCCATAGGTTTTTATGATCCAAGTGATATTCTATCTCTGTGCCATATTTTAAATAATCCCTTTTCGTAAATCCATTTATATTAAAATATTAGTGATAAAGCAACAAACATCAAAACTTTTACGTAATATTATACAGATAAAAAGGTAATTATTACTTCATTTTTTATTCGCTACACGTGAACTAGCTTTATTATAAAATCCCACAATTTCTCTATTTGCGAAACCATCTATCAAAAAAGAATGAATATCAATTAAATTGCTTTGTTGTAATACTAAGAAGACCAACGTTATTACGTAAATTTCTTCTATTCAATACATTTCGTAGTAACATTACGTCGTTAAAATACTGAACTTAGGCAGTAGGGAGACTCATGAGAGGGATGAGTCGTTATTTCATTAGTGGCATACTCAATACGGTATTGCATTTAATAAATAATTAGTTTATGAATGTTAAGTAATTTTTGTACCTTTGTATTTTGTACCTTCCTACAAAATATTCCTACTTTACTTTTTTTTGGGCATATAGTTACTTGCAATGGAATATGCCACTCCACATGAATATGGTCCTAAGCACTAAGGTCTAAGGAGTGAGGCCATTTGCAGAGCACATATTAAAGTGCACAGGTGCACTCTAACTCTATATCCCTTACTCTCAAACGAGGCGTAGTGGCGTAGCGAGCCATAGACAGGCCATATTATGTCAAAACTTGTTAAAAAGCCCCTTTGCCACACAGTTTCGGGCCGCCGCCGTATCTTTGATTTTTGATCGATATCGGTTATATTTTGGACGAAACTAGGTTATTTAGAAACTAGGTAGAAAATTTGAGTCGATTAATAATATAAACCAATTTACCTATTGGGTAATTATAAAGATTCTTAACCGTTATATCGTTTTAACCTAACCTATAGGTTACTCGGGACTCCAATCATGTAGGTAACTTTGCTTAATTTGATATGCAATCAGAACTTTAATGAGCAGACATTTTATTTGATCTATATACTTACCCACTAATATTATAAAGTACAAAGATTTGATTGATTGTTTGCTTTGAATAGGCTCCGAAACTACTACTAGAACGATAAAAAAATATATTTAAAAACCAAGTTTTGGATCTTTAATATACATATCTCCACCTATTCTCGCAAAAATCGGTGTAATAACAACGGAGTGCGAGCCCGGACGGAGAGACGGACGGACATGACGAAACTATAAGGGTTCCTTGTGGACTACGAAACCCTAAAATCATAATACAATGCATGTGCAAAGTGCATGCACCAGACTTATGGAAAACCTTTATTGCCACAGTTAAAATGTAAATATTTTTTTATAGTTTCACGGTTAGGTAGCAGTTTTGAAAATCGTTTTTAATAAAGTATTTTGTTTTTATCCGTTTTAGTGCCTAAATACCTAAATAGTAACTTTTCAGGGAAGTGAAAACGTGGTCATCATTTACTGTTTTCACAGTTTTCCTAATGCCATAAAATAACAGCTTTTTCAAATAATATTGATATAATTTGTTAGTGATAGTAGATTTTACTTGTTTAAGTGTAATATAATGTCCTTGTTTATTTAGTTTTGGATAATAATTCTACCACGAGGTTAACTTAATCTTTGCTCAACCTTCAAGTATTTTAGATTTGCACCCACTTTTTCTTATAATAATAATATCATGAACGAAATTAACGCCCCGTTGTTCAGAAATCAATCAAAACAATAACCATTTTTGGTTTCTGAAACACGAATTAAGAAAAACTTCTAAAGCGTCAAATGTAACATACGTTTGTCGATTTCAACACAAAGAATTTGACTTAACTAATACTATCATCATGAAACCGTAGTTAATGATGGTTTTAAAAATTAATTTGATTTAGTAATGTTAATCATTATTTCTCAAACTATAACCACGGATTAGATAACTATCTAAGTGTTTGTATACACTGTAATTTTGTAATCGTTACCTACTAATAAATGCAAGTACGATTTTCCATCAATTACTATCAAAACGTTGCATTAAAATGTTTAAATAAGACATATACAATACATCAAGGTGGTGGAACATTCAATGTAAAGTCAACAAAAGAGATAGGTTTACACCGTTAATATGTAATTATGTAAATAAATATGGTTTTATCAGTCCAACAGCCGGTAATTCTTTGTGGGCATAGAGTTCGCTGCTAGCTGTGTTCAAATATACATAATAGTTAAGTCTTCTCATAAACGTGTACATATCAATTTAAAATGCGCTTTACGGAGTATAAACCTATCTCTTTTGCTGACTGTACATAATCTAGACTGTACAACCGGGCGCCCTTATCACTGGGTCCAAATAAAGATCTGTAATGCCTAATGCTATTGAAAAAGTAAAAAGACCGATTGTAGGTACTACAAAAAATGAATGTTTGCGAAAAAAATGAAATCACGGTGAAAATTAATATATCTAACAAGATAATCTAGCGGGTTTTTGTGAAGCCTACGTCTAGCTATATACCTGTACCTATGTAATAATGCATTATAATAATAATAATAAATTTATTTATTTTCTCTTCACAATTATGGAAAGATACATTTTTACGAAAATTGCGCGGGTGCACAATACATTTTTTTTTATTATGCATTATCAATGACAACCTTCGTAACGTAGCGGTATTGGGCATGCTTTAAATATCGCCGGCCAGAAAATCTTAGTGTAAATTTTAAATTGTTATAACATCATCTATAATAATCGTATATCAAGGAACGGGCAGCAGCGTTTCCTTGTGTGGTACACGCCTGCCAGGCGTGGTGATTATGGCAACTACCCTCTCTCGGGAGGAGGCCCAGGTTCAGCAGTGGACGTTATACGGGCTGATGATGATGATGATAACCAATATGGTCGAATTGCGACCACTGGGCGGCCACTAATTACCTACCTACTATGATTGTATTGTGCCCTTAATATTTCCTAAGAGTTGTATGTATGTAGGTATACTCACTCCTTGCATCGCTGTGTGTTTCTACCGGCGACGGCAACATGTCCCAAGTTGAGGCCGCGGTTGGAAGTCATGAGTTCCAATTGCTCGATACAGCCCGTGAACCCAGGGTAGTTTTGTTGGTTGATATTGTCGGGCATACCACCTGGACAAAACGACTCAGTTAAAAACTGCCCTTTATTTAAAAAGTTGTTTTTTATTGTAGCAGATTTCCATAGAAAATAGTGCAAAATTTAATTTTTGCAATTGCCACAGAAAAACTTCAAAACGTCTCTTAGTATTAGCTTTTCCTTGTATTAGGGCTATTTGTAATCTTGTAAAATCTTACATCGCGCAAAAGAGTTGGCACGAAAATTCGGGCGTGATATACAAATTCTGATTACAAGATGTTATGTGATCAGACGAACAGTAAATTTCGGCCAAGCTTGTTCAGCCAAGGAATGTGATCAACTCAACGAAACAAACGGGTATCCTATATCCAAAAGTTGAAGTAGGCCGTGTGGTGTCCGGCCTAGAATAACCCACCCCATGCGGATACGGATTTAATGGGCAGCAGCATGTATCAGCTCGAGGATACTCACTATTTTACTGCGATCACTAATCCACCTGCCAATTGTGGTGATGATGGCATCCCTCAACGTCCCTGGCTAGCCCAGGCCTGTTTAGAGGAGGCCCATGTTCAGCAATCTACATAAACAAGCTGATAAAGGATGTAGTTAAAGTTGTTACCGAGGTAAATATTGGAATCAGCGTTCATCTTAGTGGCAATGCCATTACTAGTTCCAACACCAGGTATGTTGTCCACCCACAGCTTCACTTGACCATCCCGCAACAGTTTAGCTATGATCTGAAAGAAATAATTAGTTTGTTTGAGTTGAAAAATTATATCCTTGTTATATAACAGCCCATTTGTCGAGAAAGGCTTTTCTTCATTATGAACTTTCTATAGGAACCGAAGTGATACTGGTGTAACCACGCGCGGGAATCTAATACTAATATATAAAACTGAAGAGTTTGTTTATTTGTTGTATTGCACGCGCTAATGTTAGGAAGTACTGGACCGATTTGAAAAAGAAAACATTGTTAGATAGCCCATTTATCAAGGAAGGCTATATTTAATTATGTATTTCTTACTGGAACGGGAGTAACGCGGGTTCAAAATCCACGCGGGAAGATAGTTTCACAAGTAATAAGTACCATTTTCTTTTTTTGTCCGAGGGAAAATGCAATGATGTTACGCGCCGGCATAGGGCTATGTGGTTCTCGTCCTCTTCATAAGATCCTACCCACTAAAACCCTCCCGGGTACTCCTCCGTCCGCCGTTGGTAAGGAGCTCAGGAACCCATGGCTTTCTGGGATACCCTCCGGACAGATTGGAGCCGCAGGCTCTCCTGGGCCACACTAGTCATCCATTAAGCGAGTTACAGGGACGCCTGGAGTACCAGGGCATCCCTACTCCTTATGGATCGGCTCTGAAGGGAGCGGGGCCCATCCCACTCCCTGAGGTCTAGCATAAGGCGGTAAGTGGCGGTTCTCAGCCAGTCGCCGTCGGCCAACACGCCGTCTGCGGAGCGGTTGAGCTGAGGGATTATCTTCCCGCTCCCGCTCCGCGGCCTCCTTCTGGGACATGACGCGCCCGCAGAAGGAGCCCACGACCTTTCGACCATCTTTGAGATGATGGTCGGCAGCGAGAGGTCGGATTCCACCACCCCGAAGAGCTCAGCGCGCTCGTCGGACCACGCCGGACACTCCACCGCCGTGTTATCGACGCAGTCATGATGGTGGGTGGTGTATTTTTTATTTATCTTATTACATTGTTATTCTGGCAAGTACTAGTGTATATAAAATACCTAAGATGTTGAATAAAAATCATTTACTTCATGTGATGAAATAAATAACTAAGGTCAGAAGGTGAAAGGGGCGAAATGAGTGTAGATTTATTCTTACTAACCTGATGTCTTTCACCATCGTTCACAAAAACGCTCTGAACGGAGAGAGATGACTTTCCGCCTCCCAGATCCCATTCCAACACCACGTAACCTCGATCAACTGGAACAAATATATTTGTTAGTTTCTACTTGCTAAAAGGAACGAATATAGGGTAATTAAAAACAAAAACAAAATTATAGGATTTTTGTCTGTCTGTGTATCTATCCCGTCTATCTATGTATCTGTTTGTTCTGGCTAATCTCAGTAACGGCTCGATCCAAGACTTCACAGGTAAAAATCTAAGTAAAGTTTAGTTTTAGTATTTTGTATTTAACAAAATAAAAAAAGATTATTAAATTTTTCCGTGCAATTTGTTTGTTTATCCGTTTTTTCCGGGTAATCTCCAAAACGGTAGTACCGATTTAGTCTGGACTTTCATTGGTAAATAGCGTATAAAATCATTATTTACTGCAGAAATTGTGGGGTAGCAGCTAGTATAAAGTATTTATACTAATATAAAGCTGAAAAAATAGTTTGTTTGTTTGCTTAAAAGCACTATTCTCAGGAGCTGTCAATTTTGAAAAAATCTTTAAGTTTTAGATAGCCCATTTATTGAGGAAGACTATTTATATAGGTTATATATAATTACGAAGTTTCTACGGGAACGGGTGTTACGTAGGCCAAACCGCGCGTAGTAAGCTATATAATAGATAAAAAGTGTCAAGTATATTATACTTCTGAGCAGTAAATAGTCGCCGTAGTACGCAGTCTGAGTCTCTCTCTGGTACAGCAGTACTCCGTCGACTGTGGTGTGCATGGCCATCGCGATGATTGCCGGGTCCTCCTCCAGGTTGTCGTAGTTCAGCAGACGGGCGGGCAGTTCGAGGTAGCCGTTGCCGTTGAAACCAACGCTCTGGTCGAGGATGAGACCTGGTCGATTTGAGGAAATGGTTAGTAAAATTATTAGTATTTTGAAAACATCAATGTTTATTACTCTTTACATCTCCAACCTCCGTAGCGTAGCGATATTTTGGCTCACTTTAAATCTCGGAGGTCGTGGGTTCGATCCCCACGTCAGACAAGAAATCTTTGTGTATATTCCTTTCCGGATCTGGTTGGCTGAGGCACCCGATTGTCATACCATCATCTATAATCATTTTATGCCAGGAAACGGGCAGCAACGTTTCCTTTTATGTTATAACATAATACTGCGGTGGCAAAAAGCATGGTGACCATGGCCCATATACCCTCCCTCGGGAGGAGGCCCTTGTTCAGCAGTGGTCGTTGTACGGGCTGGATGACTCCTTATATTAAATGCAACTTGTATTTTCTTTGATTTTTTATATAAAAGACTAATCCGACACTCCCACCACAGCAACTTGTGTAAGTCATCATCAACAGTGGCACACACTGTTAATGGCATCGAGCACCGAGATTCACCAAGTCCTGGGAAAAAAATAACTTTGGGACCCGCAACGAATTTAATCACAAAATAATAGGAGGATTTAAAATTACTTATATTATCACTTACCTCCATTACTAAAGACAATGGGGAAAATAATAATGCATGCAGTAAAATTGTCTTAAAGAGATATTTTTACAACTAGATAGGTGAGTTGTAAGGCTGTTGTTGTATTTTGTTTTGTTTGTTACTCGATATGCAAATTGTAACATGACTGTAGCACTTTATTATTGAAACAAATCAAGTATTATTTATATTATGTTGATTTGCCCAACGGGGTTCATAATTTAAAACAACAATTATATTGGTAGAACACCTGTAAACTCTTTGTTAAAATCAATAAAGTATTGAGTATTTTACTTCTATTATCCACATATGTCATTTATTATTGATTGTATAATCGATCCATAATTATTACAGGTAAATTTTCAATTGCATTCAAAATTACATCGCTTATTTGTACCACCGAGATTATCTTGTCTGATATAATCTTGTTTTCAAATACATTCTGTATTTTTCCTATTATGTCTTTTGTTACATAGTCTCTTAACAATACTAGGTCTTGTTAGTACTAAGAAGATAAGAATACAAAGCCAACAAGATGGTTTCTGCGACTTATAGATACTAATGTTTAGAACGCCATATAGAACATTATTATAATACCTTTTATCTATACTAATATTATAAACAGGAAGTATTTGTACTTTGGTTATGTGTATTTGTACTTTTGTTATGTGCATTTGTTAAGAATAAATTCAACAACTAGTACTAGGCGGATTTCCATAATTCTTTCACCATTAGTATGCTAAAATTTAATTATCCCTGAGTAACGTTGGCTATATTTAATTACTAAGTTCCCACGGGAACGGGAGATACGTGGGCGAACCCGCGCGCCATATTGTAGTATTAAATAATACCTACTAAAGTATGCACAAGTACTGACCCATTTGACAATAAACGCCTGCATATCCTAGAGGGCAGTCACAAGTGTGATTCATCCTGGAGTTGAGGTCTCTTCGGCAGGTGCCTCCGTTCTTGCAGGGCTTGAGGTCGCAAGGGTTGCTAGGGGGTTGGTAGCCGATGTAAGAGGGGGTGCGGTTCTCGCACACTTCGCCCGTGTACCCGAGGGGACAGACGCAGGTGAAGTCCGATGTGCAAGTGCCTCCGTTGAGGCAGTGGCAGCTCTCCTGTGTATAAATTATTCAGATTAATTTGATGCATTTAATTGTACCGCCGTGTGATTTCTGACTTAGAATACCTACCAGATATCTTCGTATGGGTGTCGTAAGAGGCGGCTAAGACATATACCTGACGCATGGGCAGCAGCAACTATCAGCTAAAACAAACTCCTATCTAACTGCGATGACCAATCCGCAATTTTTCGGATAATGTAGTTATCCACGAGGCTTTTGCTATTTCACGGAGCGAAGGCGAGCAGTGCTCTAGCTTTAAGATGCTAATCTGCCTGCAAAGCATGGTGACAATTGTAACCCCTCAACGATTCTGGCTTGCCAAGGTCTGATGAGAAGGAGGCCCTCTCTGTTCAGCAGTGGACTTTAACGGGCTGATAAAATATAGTTAAAAAAAAATGTTTTTTTTTAAACAAATTAAGGACTTATTCCTTTCGAACCAAGCAACATTACTTGTAAAATTAAAAGCAATTTTTATGTCTCCGAGTCTTAGTGGGAAACTTACATAATAAATACTAAAAGTAGTGTAATCTGTCGGGTTGGACCGCAAGGACCCGAGTTCAGCAAAAATGCATCGCAAAGTAATATCCTAACATGCTTGTTAGGATATTACTTTAAGCCGTTAAGCAGACCACCTATACTGAATTGCTCAACAATGGTGTCCGCGAAACGTTAAAGCGTAAATAAAAATCGTGTTTTCGTAGAATTTTGCACGTTATTTTTGTTTTTCGGACAGTCATTATGTATTTACTTCACCAGACTTAAAGGTAAGCAGAGCTGCAATGCGAAGCGTTCGCGGGCGCACTCTTCTCTGACGGGTCGGATAGAGTACGTTATAATATGTCCAGCGTAGCTATGATGTGTAATCTCCTTCGAGCTTAGCCTTCATGGCCGAAGTTGGTCAAGACGACTTAATTATTATTATATCTACGTTAATGATTATATACTGCCTACACCGGTGGCAGTAATTACGGTAGTTGCTTCTGAAATTGGTGTTCTGGGTTCGATTCCCACCCAGTACAATTACTTGTGTGAACCACTTAGTTGTTTTGAGTCTGGTTGTGAATTGAGTATAAACAGGATACAGGGATTAAATTCATTTAGTTAGATTTGGACGAACTACAACACGCTGATGGACGCATATCGTTAAGGTCGTCGAATATTAGCATAAAATACAATATTCTATGTGACAGTATGCCTGACGACGTTTACATATAGTCGAAGCCCCCACCAGACGAAAAAAAAAACAAATTAATAGATTTAATTGTCATATACTTAATAGATATTATTATTATTATTCGAGATAATTACATATTGTTTTTTTTAGTAAGAAAAATAGGATTTATTATCGAACGCAAAAAAAAACATTTTACGTTGAACAGGAAATAATAATAACAAATAACAACTGCACGGTTACCATGGTAATGAGTTATTTCAAATAGGTAACGGGAAGAAAATTAAAACAAAAAGACTACATTTTAAACTGTCAGTAATTGTGAGCAGTCTGAAATATGCATCTTTCCGTCCCAAGGGAAGAAAATTTAACTTGCGGCCTCGGGTGGGTAGTCTGCAATATTCTTCTTTCTTCCCGCAAACAAGGGA
Organism: Nycteola revayana; assembly: GCA_947037095.2. Taxonomy (NCBI): domain Eukaryota; kingdom Metazoa; phylum Arthropoda; class Insecta; order Lepidoptera; family Nolidae; genus Nycteola; species Nycteola revayana. Next base: position 11,176,393 of record OX344842.1, on the reverse strand, counting down.
AGAAAGTTAAACTTTCGGCCTGGGGATGATGAAAAATCTATTAAGTAGGTACGTCAGTAAGATTACCAAAAAACGAATTTAACGAAAACACGTTTTTTTTTTCGTTTCAAAGAATAACGATGATACAGTTCTAGTACATTCGTTTACATGTGACGTCAACTTTAGGTACGATTTTACCTAGTAGTTAAGTCCCCCACTCCTGAACATTTCTTATTGATAAATAAAAAAATACGTGTCCAATATTTATAGGTCATCTGACGGACTAAATATATGTTTTTATTTTTCATGCCTATACTACCATAGTCCTGTCCATCAATGTGTTAACTAGCTACGGTGGCGATGCCTAGCCCTTCAACTGTCAGAAATTTGGGCCCGTTTGTATTTAACTGTGGTATTCTACACTAATTTATTTTTATTTTATTTATTTATTTATAGTTAATTAAAACAGTTAATTAAAACCAATAACAATAATTAACATAGAGACACATAAACATAACATTACACAAAATAACTAACATGGAACACTGGACTCCCTCGCATACATTCTCTCACAGAACATCAGACACACTCGCATAATTTCTCTCCATCTATCGGCAAATAAATCAGATTTAGGATTGGCAATCAGGAGGGCGTTGAGCATCTCAAGGGTACGGCACACTGGGGACTTGGCCCTGGCGACAGTACGACATATAGGCTTCGCGAACAATTCGTGCCGGCGGCTTTGACGATGGCCGATGTAATTGTCAGGTGCATACAGTCGGCAGATTAAATTATGGAGCTCAGGACAGTCGATACGTTCTCGAAGGATTCTACAGGCTACCGTTAGCTGATCAAAGCCTCTTCTTACCTCCAATAAATTAAAGCCTAACATACCCAAAAGATAATTGGTAGGGTACATGTAAGGGAAGTAGTTGTATAACCTTTTGAAAAGGAATCTGAGGAAGGTTTTTAGCACCTTTTCAAGCATTAATGTTTTGGTCGCTGTATAGGGGTTCCACACACAGGCACTAGCCTCAAGTTTACTTCGAACTAGGGTAGTGTATAAAAGCCTTATAACCTGTGGATTCTGGAAATTACGCAAAACAAATCCTAAGCGCCTAAAAGATTCTTTAGTGAGAGCGGATACATGATCTTTAAATGTCAAACCACGGTCGAAGGTCACCCCCAAGTCCTTGGTGGTAGTCACACGAGTAATAAGTTGACCATCAAAGGTGTAATTATAAAACGATACTTAATATTATAAAGAGGAAAGATTTGTTTGTTTGTATTGAATAGGCTCCGAAACTACTGGACCAATTGGAAAAATTCTTTCACCGTTAGAAAGCTACACTATCCCCCGAATAACATAGGCTATATTTAATTATGAAGTTCCCACGGGAACGGGAGTTACGCGGGTGAAACCGCGCGCGGGAATCTAGTCTATAATAATCGTATATCAAGGAACGAGCAGCAGTTTCCTTGTGTGGTACAACATAATACTGCGGTCACCAACCCGCCAAGCGTGGTGTCTTCCCCGGGAGGAGGCCCGTGTTCAGCAGTGGAAGTTATAAGGGCTGATGATGATGATAACAACATGTATTTAAAGAAATGTCTTTTTCCTTAAAAAAATAGGGGTACTTACATCAGGCGTGTCACCTCGTTCAGCGATGCATTCGTTAATATTAGCTGAGCCGACGGTCGAGTTCACTATGTCGACCGCTTCCCCGTGCAACATGAACTGTTCACAAATAAACACATATTTTAAATTGCATGATTATTTGATAACATTTTAAAATAGTAAAAGTTGTAATATGTTTATAAACTTGTTATTTTTAACATTAAATAAGTTACCCTATTACCGTAGTTATATAAAACAATGAAGCACTATATGTAAAATATAAATGACTACTTATTATATAATTTTAATTGTATCTCATCTCACTGTTTAATTTTATTCGTACATTTGTTAATTTAAAAATTATTATTTAAGTTAATATTAAGGTATTATAGCCTGAAACACAGGAATACCTAGTTTAGGCAAAATCACAATGTTTTACCTATTTGTTTTAATCCGCATTGTATATTTTTGTGTAAAAACAATTGAATATATATATATATATATATATATATATATATATATATATATTGTAATAATAAACACGTAATTAATATTTCTAAATAATAAACGTGCAGTTTTTCTGCAATGACTTCATATCGTGATGTAATTTAGTACTATTCTAGAGTTCCGAAGCATAAGGTCGGATGTGTCATTGTAGGTCAGACATTCACATCCACAGAGTGGGAGTGGAGACATGGGCCCCGCTCGCTTCGAGGCTGACCCATGAGGAGTAGGGACGCCTCTACACCGGCGTCCCTACAATTGGGCAAATGGGCCACTGTAAGTGTGGCCCCGGAGATCCCGCGGTATCATATTGGCCGCGGGTGCCGTCGGGGGGCCGGATTGCTCCTGCGTACCCGGCCCCCGCCAACGGCGGATCAAAAGGTCAGATACATTCGTCGTATACGTCCCTTTATCCTACTCACTTACGACTAAATGCTTCTGAAGTAAAGACATCCGTCCTAATGCTTCGGAAGCCCAGAATTTTATTAATGTCCATGTTAATTATTATTGTACTGAATTGTTAATAAGTTTATTATTACTATTTTTCTTCAAATATTTACAAATTAAAATTAAATCTATTGTATAAATACTACAAAAACTTCAGCAACGCGAATACGACACACTATTTCAGTCGTGGGTAATATTCGTGTTTTCCAGTGGAAACATAGACCCACGTTGTCAAACAAATTAATACACGCAGCTACAATCCGCACCTTAATGTTGCATCAACATGTTTGCTGTAGGTACTATTTCTTATTTATTATTAATAACACGTTTTTGTTGTTTACCAAAACCTTGCAAATTAGTATTTGCAAGGGTGCCGTTGCCATACGTGATACACATGGAACAGGTCACGCGCAGCGACGACTATTCAAATGTTTAGTGAAATTGTAGACAACTGGAGTAGGCAATCTTGTTTGTTTTCTATTATTCCACAGGCACTTAGCCGTCTTTCTATCGTACCTTTAAGTATGTCACTTAAAATCAGTTGGAAAAGGAACATTTGCCAGATCGGAACTAAAAAAAATAAAAATATAAACACTCACGTCCTTAATACACCCGTTGAATCCTCCGACGACACCCGTGTTGTTATTCAATGTGATGGAGTCATCGTCTACGCCTCCCACAAATATGGGGGTTTCGAAGTTCAAATCCTGTGGAACAAATTTATAATTTCAGTACAATTTTTTTATAGTCAATCATTTTCAGTCTCGAAATTCGTAAGTTCGATCCAACGCCGAAAAATAAATCTTAGTGTAACATCTTATCATAATAAATCTTGTAGTAATAATCTGGTCACATAAGCAGGGAATAGCAATAGAAATTTAGCTTCATAGAACCGTGCGAATCGATTGCACTACTACAAGCGCACGGGGTATGTGTGCGTGACCACTGCCGGTACGCTCGCCGCCAGTTGACAGTTTCAGGGCTATCGCGACGCACGTTTTTTATTTGTTCATTGAAAGTTTGAATAATTTAAACTAAATACATGGGTATCATATAATTAATAATGGTTGTTTATTGTCCTGTGTGTATGAATAATACAACACATAAAAAATAATAATAACGTACTTTAACTATCCCACGGAGTACAATAGGTAAGTAAATATTTGCTATGTAAGACAGCGTCACAAAAAAGTAAAGTACACGGTACTCAATTGGCATTTCTTCAAAGATGATTAATACTTTTAGTACCTGCTTACAGTTATAGGAACAAGTGACTATCGGTTTGATTTACCGGAAAAAATGGTTTAGTATCATATTCAGTATATGTATGTAGTTGTATAAAAAAAATCACAACATTTCAAGGTATCATAGACCCGTACCTAATGCTAACTTATTATAAATGAACATACCTGTTTAGGCGAATCCAGTTTTTGTTCAAAACTGTGTGCGGAGTTGATCCTCAAAGACACTACGGGTCCGATCCTTGCTACCATCACGTCGGTCCAATCGTTGGCGGCCAGCGGTCTGTCAGACACCAACACCACGGGTTGGGTACCTTGGGATACAAGACATTATATTTGAATAACAGAAACGATTAAAAAGCACACTTTATTGCTTTGATTTATCTCCAAATTCATAAACCAGAGTCATTTTAATACCATATTATGTAAACTTACGGCGATGGTTTCGTTGTTTTTTTAATACTTCTGTTCTGTATCAAATAAAATGCAACCGTTATAATCTTACGAAATTTACTAAATTGCGAAAAAAGAATAGTTTTTTAATAAACCTTCGCTCCAAAGGTACATAAACACATTATATAAGGTAGTTATTTTCAGGAATCCACAAATAGAATAACATGGAAAGGTTATGGACAAATAGGTAGTTATTCAATATTACGACGGCTGCTAAATTAGGCGTGATGTTGAATGTTTCAAATGTCATATTTATTCAACTATGCAACTAGAAATATGGTAGAATGGTTTTGTTCAATGAAAAGCTAGCTATGCCATTTAACGGTTAATTTAACTAGTTGGTTACTTCATATTTATACTTATCTATATACTAGCTGATGCCCGTGACTTTGTCCGTGGTGTTTGTTATTGCGTCGGTTTTTTAACAATCCCACGGGAACTCATAACCTTACAGACTGGGGGTGACCACCGTGCAAATTTCGTTTAAAAAAAAATTGTGCTACAGTTTCGGCCAGATTAGCACGTATAAACATACAGAAACCAAAAAAAATAAAAATCTGTATGTGTTCTATTTTACTTTTAACATCCCCCTGACTCGGTTTTTAGCGGTTTTTTTTTCTATGTACAGACACTTGACCTCTTCAGATTTATTATATGTACCTATAGATAGAAGATATGGATAAAGCTGAAGAGGTTGTTTGCATGTCCGATTTGAAAAATTCTTTCAATGTTAGACAACCCATTTATCGAGGCAAACTATATGCTATATTTAATCGATGAAACCGCGCGTAGAAACTAGTGTAAAAATGAATACTTTACCTGGTCCAAGGTCGTATCTAAACTCGAGTCTTCTATTATGTACAGCGAGCGAGGTGAACCCTCCGTATCCTCGGGGGGACTCCGCACAGTACATGATGATACCATCAGTGACGGGAGCCGCGGCGTTGATCTTCATAGACATGCGGAGGGTACGGGAAGGACGGGGCGCCTTGATGGCCAGATACGCGGACCCGGCGAATGCTGGATACTCGATCGATTGCTTCATTTCGCAGCTGGGGAATTAATATTATGTTATTTTATATGTTCAACCTAGGTTTTTTCATTGGTTCGAATCCCGCATAAGTAGGTATCCCAAAGGACCTACTCCTATTGTTAACGGGATTGTCATACACCAATAATCTGATGAACTATGGCTGTTGACAGAACACCCTTTTTGTTATCTTTACCATTGGCAGTTGTAAATATATAATTTCATGTAATGAAGAACATATTTCTTATTTTATTGATTATAATAACAGAGGTTGTTATGATATTTTATTGTGTAGACAATACACCAGTAAAATCTTTTAAATTAACTATTTCTAAAATTCAGTACTAAGATTTAAAAAGAAAACGCTTAATAATTAAGCTCATAACAAACCTATAAAATATATCTACTCACTTAGTGCCAGTGTGTGTGACGGGACAGGAACACTTGTATCCTCTCGGTGTGTCGGCGTCCGTGCACTTACCGGGTCCACAAAGACCCGGACGGCAAGCCTCGCCGGAACGGTCGCAAGTTTGACCCGCAAAACCAGGGGCACAGATGCATACGTGACCACGTTCGTTACGTGCCTCCTACACAGAATTAACAGTATTTCGTAAGTATATCTTCGACAACCTCCGTAGCGTAGCGGTTAGTGATGGGTAACTCATCATTTTTATATGAGGTTGAGGGAGTACCTCATTTTGCCTCGCGAGGTCCTCACGAGGTACCCCTCATTTGAGGCGAGGAGTCGTATGTCGGCGTATCTTGCGAGCCGAGCCGAACTCGGCCGAATTCAGCCGATAGTCAGAGGCAGCGGGGTGGACGGTTGCGTCGATTCATAAGTACTCACGATTCTGATTTTTACGTCTCCTTCACTAACATAATTTTCTTTCACTCATGAGTTTTTGACGCGTGAATGAGTAGTGAGGTGGTTCAATGTTGAAATTCGAGTAACTCTTTCAATTTGCGATCACGAGTACCTCAAATGAGGCACCTCATGAGTGAGGGACACATCTCTAGTAGCGGTATTTGGCTCGCTGCGAATCTCTGAGGTCGTGGGTTCGATCCCCACACCGGACATGAGATCTTTGTGTAAATTCTAAGATTTCTTTCTGGGTCTGGTTAGTTGAGGGACCACCCTCCGTGCCTCGGAAAGCACGTTAAGCCGTTGGTCCCGATTGTTATAACATCATCTATAATAATCGTATATCAAGGAACGGGCAGCAGCGTTTCCTTGTGTGGTACAACATAATACTGCGGTCACCAACCCGCCTGCCAAGCGTGGTGACTATGGCAAATTCCCTCCCTCGGGAGGAGGCCCATGTTCAGCAGTGGACGTTATACGAGCTAATGATGATGAAGTATATCTAAATAATTGTATGATTCCCTATTATAGCATAGGCGTTTATAGTAGTGGAGGATCCAAAAAGAAATCGGAATGTTTACCTTCTTACTATTAAAACTGTTTTGTTTTCTCATCGTGATAGGAATGACGCGTAAAAATGTATTTCTTCCGTCAGTTAGAATACCAACAAATATTGGACACGTATTTTTTTATTTATTAAATCATTAAAAATAGACAAAGATACAGAGCAAGAAAAATCAGGAGAAAGAGGCTTGTGACGTCACTCCTAGGTAATTTTTTTTCAGACCTGACTTCTCAGGAAACGTTGGAACGGACAGTCAACGCGCTGTATGCTGTATTCGTCATTTTTTATTATTGAACCGAAAAATAAATGCTTGTCGAATATTTTTTGGTTCTCTAACCGACGGACTAAATGTAAATTTTTCGTCGACATCCCTATTGTAAGTAGTTGATTTAGAATATATTCTAACAAAAGAGTAGAAGTGTTTATTTAAAAGATAATAACTGTTTCTCTAATGAAATAAAAAAGGGCTCGTATTAATAAAAATAGTTTTTATAACAAGAGGCTAATCACGAAACGATATTATATGACTTTGTTAAAAATATCTTCACTACTCTGAGTTTACACTATCGGAGACATAGTCATATTGTACTCATTGTACATGATTAGTCTCCAGTTCCTACAAAGAATAGAAGATACAAAGAATGACATCTTACAAAAAAGAAATAGCTGTTAATAAAAGTACCTAAACAAATCTTACTAAAAATAAACTTTTATTTCTTCTATTTCTGAATCCGGTTCTATCGACACAACCGGAGACAGATCTGACAGACCGCTTAGCGTTCTTTCCGATGCATACATGTCGGATTTCTTAACCGTTCTTGTGCTAGAATTTATGTGAATTTCATGTTTTATTTTTACTGATTTAGCAGTAAACATCAAAAAATTACATTTTATTTAATAATATTAATGTACACCAACGGCTTCTTTCTGTATACAAAATATAAGAGTAGGTGAAAATAAATATTTGGCTTACACCTACAGTTGCCAATAACAGGTGCATTATTTAATTAATTTAAACACAACAATGATAAGTTAATGAGAAAATGTAAAAAAAACTTAAATGGTAAATAAAAGACGATATAAATAAAATAGTGCTAATGAAGTAAATTGAAACATTTAAAATAGGTTTACGTTTGGGTTTTGAAATGTTGAGTCTTAAAAATGTTTATGGAATCATCTTTAAATTATGTAAAATCTAAGGCTAAGAACTGTTTATAAATACTGCAGAAAAAAAAACTTTACATTTACAACAGCCTTCTGTGTGTAACGGTACAAATCTCGCTTTCAGCCTCGGAGTCGTGGATTCCCACACCGGATAGAATATTTTTGTGTAAAATATTAGGTTTTTTTCCGGGTCTGGTTAGTTGAGGGACTACCCTCCGTGCCTCGAAGAGCACGTAAAGCTGTTCTATCTCAATACAGAGAACAGGTAGCAACGTTTCCATATGTGTTACCATTACGACAGAATACTGTTACCAATCCGCTTGCCAAGCGTGGTGACTATGGCCAAACTTCTCAAGCCCATGTTCAGCAGTGGACGGTATATGGGCTGATGATGAGAGAGAGAGAGAGAGAGAGATAAACCACGGTTCTTACTTGGCATACTCCCTCGTTGAGGCAGGTGTTAGGCACGCAGGTGTCGCACGGAGTAATTTTCACTTGTTCGTAGCTGTCCATTATTATGTTCTTCTCCTCTCGGGCTAAGATCAGCATGCTCACGCACCCAACGAATCTGATTACATACAGTACTTAGCTTGATTACTTATGTTTTTTTTATTTATGACAGACATTTATGTAGTCTGTCATGCTTTTGCTACTTTACTGGGCATAGAGGCGAGCAGGGCTCCAGCCTTAATGGTTAATTTACTACAAACTTAGCAAGATAAGATAATATATACAGGCTGATGATGATGGTGATGATGATGCTGTTATATACTGACCCAGTAGCACCCACAAGTTCAGCGGGCAGTTGGTCGTAATCAGGCACTCCACCAATGTACAGAGGCTGCTTCAGTTCCAATACCTCCCATTCGTCAGGGAACTCAGACACGAAGGGGCCAATGTTGTCCACGTCCATCGTCACTGTAGAGAACGTTTTTTTTTGTTATATTGGTATATTTGATAAGCTTCGCAGAGTTTTTTTCGGACGTACATTATGAAGCCACGCCTTTTTGTCAGTTCACAGGGCGTAAAGACAAGCAGAACTCCAGCCTTACGCTTTGTAGTAAGTGGTTTAAGAATGTGTGAACGTTCACATGCTGCCTACAACAAATAGGGGGTATACAATCTTTGAGTAAATGGGCATTTTCATTTTCAATGGCGCAGGTTATAATAAATAACCTTCCAAAAATTATTATTGTTTTAGGACTTAGAATTTTGAGTTATTGTAAAAAAATATATTGAATGTGATTTATCTAAAAGTTCCATGTAGAAATAAGTATTTTATTTTCTAAAATTATTTTTTTAAATAGTTTGGGAAAAAAATGTCTTGTTAGTAACAAAAATCAAATCGCGATAAAAATTCACCTGCTGGAAATGCAATGAGAAAAACGCTCGTAATGAGTTTTTACCTGCCAATTATAAAAAATCAATATTAATAATTGGTCATTTGATATTTATTTTTAATTAAAATTCACCATTTTGGTCAGCATCGTAACATATTGTCCAAATGAAAGTTTTAATTTTCTTCTGTTTTGATCAGTCAAGGAATGATAAAATTTCAATAGAATCATAATGCAGTTTTTTTTTAATATATAATATTCTAATAATAAATATTCCGCTTATACATTCTAAGGTTTTTTAAGAATAGGGCAAAAATATTTTGGGACTGTTACTAAACGGACATGTGACGTGACGAATCAGAATCAATAAGCATAGTACACACATAGTACACTGTGAGGTTAAAATCTTACAAAATGTTAGTTCTTCTAATGGGATGTGTATGTCGGCAAATATACTAACTACATAAATTAAAATAGAAATGCACATTAAATATGTATTTTAATAAAACATTGTGATAAAGTACTTTAAAATATTTATGAGGTGCATCGAGTAAGTACCTACTTAATCAACGGATAATTTGAAAATTAACATTTAACTTTGGGGGAAGCGCCAAGGTTTAACAAACATCAAATTGTCATTAAAATATAAGTAGGTAGGATCTAACCCTTGTCATCAAAAATAATTTCGTTAAGTTTGATTTGTGAGTTCTAAGCTTTACATTTCTGTTTCGTAACGATTTTTGTCCATCCTATAGTAACGGTTACTAACAGGACGTGACGAATGTAGATCGTTTTAAAAGTAAATTAAAATACTCAAACAATATTATCAGAAACCTACCAAGTTCTACTTTTATGCTTTCAGCAGTGTTTTACCCATATACAGCTTAAAAAGTAATAAAGACAAACTATGTATTCACAAAAAAATAGTTAGGTACTTAACTCAATAGATTTTTCTTGACCAACATTTTTGTGCCGAGAAACATACCGCTCCAGCTGGACACCTTGCCCTTGCGTGACTTACTTCAAAATGGTATTTCATACTTTGACATTAGTACTATAAAAACCGAATTAGCACGATATATGGGTATTTTAATAGTAAAAAGCGCGTGACTATGCAGACATGTCCGGCAGTCGCGAATTCGCGAGACAAGTTTTTTTATGAATTTATTAAACATTTTCTTTACTAACTGAAATGAAATGCTTAGTTTAAATGATAAATCAACTATCTAACAATTAAATAAAATTATCGCTACGTTAGCTGTCTTACAAAAAAGTCCTAAAAAATAAATGTAAGGATGCAAACTGTCATTGGGACTTCATAATTTTACACATTTCCGAAACATTATTAATTCAAATAAAATTGAAATATAAAAATAAAATTGTATAATTTAAATTCACCGATATTAAAAAAAAAAACTAGGTGCACCTCTGCGGTTGTCACATGCGGACGACGAATGATGGTCTAGCGGGTAACGGGGTCGGGAGGTAAGTGCTCGCGTCGTTCGCGTTCTTCGCCCACTCGAGGAATGCTCAATGTTGGATCACCCTAACTCACTTAAACTAGTCTGTCTTTTGTGTAATCTCTTACCAGTCAGTTTAGTATAGCATGCCCTCAAAGTTTGAGTAAAAGAGCAACACTTTAAATACACTGTAGATATATCATTAACAACCTTCTTTGAGCTTGGTCTATGTCTTAACAAAAACGTGTCCAAAAATAATTTTATACGCTACCTTTAGACTTGGTCCTGCTTAGTCTGATGGTGTGCCATACATTGAGTTGCAGAGGACGGTTGCCTCTCACCACCAGTGGTTGACTTAGCCCACTGTCCACAATAAACTCTGGGATTTGGTCTCTCAGCTGCAAAGCGATGTAATCACCCTCACGACCTTGGTTCTCACTATTGTAGAAGATGAGACCGTCCTTGTCTGTAACAATTACCATATACAATATGTTACGGATTCACTTTAAAATAATTGTGGTTATGACATATTCAAATTTATATAATAATGCGTGAAGCATGGACAGATTAGCGTCCTGCGCGCGGTTTCACCCGCGTAGCTCCCGTTCCCGTGGGAACTTAATAATTAAATATAGCCTATGTCATTCAGGGTGAATGTAACTTTCCAATGGAAAATGAAATGAAAGAATTTTTGCAATCTGCACAGAATTTATTGAGTTTATTCGTTACAAACATACACACAAAAATACAAATCTTTCCTCTTTATAATATTAGTATAGAAGGAGTGCAGAATAAATATTTTTTTAATTATGCTCAAATTGCGACCCCCGGTCGAATTTAAAACATGGTACTATATATACGTACCTACACTGTGTACACTACATAGTATCACGTTTTAAATATTAAAACTGCATTTAAAAACCTAAAGTAATTTTCTTTGGAAGATTGGACTTAAGAAATGGCTACAGAGTTTAGTGAAAATTATCTTAAAACTTTAATCGAGATATTAGGAAAACTTAACGCTCGTAAGTACGAAAAGTGTAGTTAGTATGTGATCTTGTTACTTATTCTCACATACCTATAAACATTTAATTTATTGATTTGACGTTCCAGACCACTATCACTTTAATCATCGTTAGTGACAATGTGATGTATATCCAACAACTATTGCGGAAGAATAATGCGACATTTCATGATCGTAAAGTTTGGTTATTCTTGTGCTGAAAGAGAGTTTATCTTTTCCCAAGCTTATTTAAACAAGAAAACCAGCAAGAATATTACATCTACAACAGAGACAACTGCTTACCTGCAGGTTTGAAGGAAATTTCGATGTCAAACTGCTTATAGGCGTCCTTCAACGTCGGGAGGCTGATGAAGCTCTCGCCTCCGAACCTCGGAACTACTTCGGTGACAGTAAGAAGAACTCGGGCTTCAGCCGCGCCTCGGCTGTTGGATACGCGGCACACGTACCACCCAGCGTCAGCCTCCGTTATAGGCTCCAAGTGGAGGTTTGGCTAGAATAACGTAATATTTCTTTTATATCTACTAAGTTGTAGGAATGTCTAATAAAAATTACTTTAGTTTCGTTACACTTTCTTAAATAATCTCAATAATACTAAGCATTTTTAATGCTTGCTTCAAATTGAATGATAGACAAAATACAACTCTCAGCAACCCATACGGCGCATGAACAATAGAGATGCCTCGTCAATCTTAAAAAAATCGTACTAACAAAAACAGTTACTACTACTTAGTAATAGACGGAGGAAGACTCCTCCATATAAACTTTAGATTGTTCTGAACTTAAGTCTATGTATTGTATTGCGCGATATAGGCTAGTTGGTATTCCAGGATCTAGATGGCACTACTTGTCTTCTTGTAATTTATTGTGCGGCTACTGTAGATTACGCTACAGTATTTAGGGTTATTTTGAATTACTCAAATCGCACTGCCATGTGTGTATTTTGTTATATAAAGACAATTTGACACAATTTTGTGTAAAATTTTCTAATTATCTGCATGATGACGATAAACCTTCATGTGGTTATAAAAAGTAATTTTAAATTCGATTACCATTGCAGATAAGTTTAAAGTAATAAGTCTGAGGGGGTTGCCAAAATAAGTTACCTGGTTTGATCTAATTTCAGCCGGTAGTGCGGAGAACTCCCTCTTCCACTCGTAGGACACTGCACCCTCCAGGTCATGAGGACACACCATATCGACAGTTTTGCCCAGAGCGGCGCTGTACCGGGAGATCTGGTTGCGGTCTACAGGATAGCTGCTATGACTTGGCCCTGAACATAGAAGATAGAGTATCATATGAAAGTGTGTAATAAAATTGCATTTTTATTTATTGATTTGATGTTGTTGACCAGACTACAATCAATGCAACTCACTGTCTCCTTTATATCCGATAGTGACAATGATATTTATATCCAAGAACTATAAAGGAAGAATGACGAGCACAGTTCTGTGTCCACTTATAAAAAATTGGATGTATTGGAATTACTTATGATTAATCACGATATGGAGACAAATAAAAACGTTATTATTTATTGTAAAACATTATGATTATTATTATTATTATTAGATAATAAATTTGGAAAATTTATGTCGTACGTAACACTTTCTGTGTTCACTGCCACGTGACACTTTCTGGTGTTCACGTGACAGTGAACACCAATCGGAAAGTGTTACGTCACGCCGTACAAAACGCCATGGTTGTTGTTGACATTTTCTAAACAATAATGTAGATAAATTATCCGTGTTGAGCATTTTCTGTCAAGTTGATACAGTTGTTGTCAGATATATCTTAAAAGACAACTTGTACGTGTAATACGAGAAATTCATTTTTAATTAAAGATTAGACTAACAAGTGCCATACACAGACACGAGTTTTGCACGGTGTGACGTCATTCAAGCCGCCATGACAGTCTGGAGAAATTTCCAGGCTAATTTAAATTGGTATTTTATGGGCCTATGCACACCACGTTTTTTAAACGCGCCGTTGCAGCGCGTCTGTAGCGATACAGACGCGATACGCACGCGAGTCAGACGCAGCCAGCAGACCTTTGCACACCTGCACGCTTATGAATCGATACAAACGCGCGTGTGTATCAATACAGACGCGATGCAAAAGCCACCAAATTGCTAACGCGCGTGTGTATCGATACAAATGACAACAAACTGCTCTGTAGGATAAAAGCGCGCCGTTGACGCGCGTTTCTAGAACGCGCGTCGACGGCGCGTAAAAAAAACGTGGTGTGCATAGACCCTAAAACGCAAAATATATAATGAAAATGTTTGATTTTTAAATATAAGTTTTTTGATAAAATAGATAATGAATTTTTAGATTAACCAACTTTTCAAATGTAGTACACAAGCCTATACCTTGCTGCACGTCTAGTTGGAATTCATCTACTGAGGTCCGTCCTTGGGAATCTGTTCCGACGCATCTGTATAGGCCGGAGTCAGAGTAGGTGACGCCTTGAAGACTCAGCATAGCTCCATCTCCGTATCTCTGTTGATTACACATTATATGATTAGATAATATAGTTGTAATAAGACAAGTTTTGTTGCTACTCCATTGGCAATAAATACGAATTTTACTAATTGCACTTGTTATTTTTGTTTATTTACTCTCTACGCTCATTTTTAAAGAATTTTATTGAATTACTGATTGATGATATGTCGGATATTGTGGTAGGTAATATGAAATTTCAAATAAAATATGAAGCGGGTTTTCAAAAAATACGAGTTAGTTTAAGTAGGTAACAAAATTCGTAACACATTCATGGAAATTTATCAAAATGAGAAGTTTAAAAATGATTACAAAGAACGAATACAATCTATAACTCAACATCTCATCGTATAGGAAAAGTTCGTTGACAGATGTGAATTGGATGGGAGGGAGAGTGGAGATGGGAAATTAAACTTTATTTAATTATGTTAAGGCTGTTTTGCTATGATAGTCGACATTTTCTTGAACATGAACGTTAAGCAATAATTAATTATGACATTCATACTTGCCACAGAACCTCGGCACTATATCTGTGATACAAACAATAACAAATAATATTAAAACAAAGATCTTACGATAGTCTCGACGAATTGGTTGGTGCCAACTTTGAACCAATCGACGCGGATGTCCCTAGTCCTAGAGCGGCAGAGCACGTCGACATTGTCACCAGCTCTAAACGCTCGACGTGGCTGTTCTATTTGCACCAGATGTTGGTTCTGTTCGGGATCGCTAGCTCCTAAAATAATCCAGGTTTCGTTAGTTTTGAAAATCTTTCATAATTAAAAAGTTATGGTCTGAAATTTTCTGTTTGAATGATTATGTTTATGTTGTCTACAAAAAACTTAAGGAGAAATCGATATTATTTTTTCTCAAATTATATAATTCATTTCTATTTATCGATATTAGGAAGGAATTGTTTAAAAATCAAAAAATGGCACAGCCTTCTTAAAAAATGAATTTCAATCCAAAGAAAAAATTCAAAAATTTGGTAGTTTTTAAAATTTCTACTCTAAGTAATATTGTAAACAACCAAAAGGATTTATTTGGAAAACGCAACGCTAGTTGAAAAATATTAATACAATGGGTATGAAGACTAAAAAAACTATTTAGTCCGTCATTTAGATAGGTAACTAAAAACACGATTTTTTTTATTCATCAAACCTGCTGGAAAATAATTCATAATTGAATCAAGCTCGCCTTTGTACATGTTGTTTCCTATTTATAAAATTTATTTCATGTAATTTTCTGTGTGCAATAAAGTATAAAATAAATAAAACATTACATAGATAGGAACAGAGAAAAAACAAACAATAAAGTTCAGGGCTTGTGACGTCACTATTAGATAAAATTGTACTTAGAAGTGATGTCACACGAAATTTCAACGCGCTGTACCGTCGTCATTTTTTGTTTGGGGAACGAAAAAGAAATACGTGTCCAATATTTTTTCGTAATCTAACTGACGGATCATATTGATTTTTTTAGTCTTAATGCCCTTTGTAGTCATGATCAAATTAAATACATAAACATACCTAAATAAATTGCTGACATAATACATAGGATTATAGAAGATGTATTTTAACCATTCCCGTGAAACTATACTACTTAAATAATACTTACGCACAGATATTAGGTAAGTATATAATAGTATCACCTTAATAAATGATTATAAACAAAAGTCATTAGTAAAGTTGTATCTATAAAATAAGATGCGTCTAATGCAAACATGCAGGCCATTAAAAACTTAAAGTACACAAGCTTTGTTTAATGTTATAGTAAAACAGAGATTAGTAACCAATATGACTTGTCACACACCATTATAGATAGACAATTCCAAACGACACCTTCAAATTATCAAATGCTGAACCCACATTTTCTGTTCACGAATAATAGTTACAAAAACCGACATTTACGGAAAACAGGCGACATTTATTGTAGTATAGTGAGTATAATATAATATACCTCTCCAAATCCACTGACGCTAAATCTCAATGTAAAGCATCCATTTTTTATCCATCAATTACAGACTGAAAATATTTTTTCATTGTTTCATTTTTTATCTTCATCACTTCGACGTATTGTTTGCATAAAATAGCGTCAGTGGCAAAAACGATAAACATAAACCATAGAGATGGCCGCTTACGATACACAAACTCGGACAGGAAGTACAAATCAAACCCCAACACACCCGCACCAGATTTACCATCGAAAGAGAGGTGGTAGTTCCATATCGAGTCCGAATAACGTTTGTCTCTCCACATACAGTTCTCCTCGTCACTATTGTCTTGACAGTCTCTTCGGCCGTCGCACAACAAGTTCTCCTCTACACAACCACTGTAGTCATAACAACGAAACTCCGAATCCAAGCACTCATCACCTTTACGAGTGAAAAATTACAGATTTAATACAAAAATATGATGTGTGATCAACAATAATAATTATAATTATATTGAATAAAACACAAATAAAGAAAAGTAGACAGGGGGATAGAGAAAGATAGAGAAGTAGAAGATACAGTACACTATTTGGCTAAGCATGCCGGGTTAGGAACGGAGTACGATGACAACAAGCAAAGTAGGAGTCGCGCCACCACTGGAATTGAAGCTGCTAATGCACTGACCCTGGATGTGTAGGTTGACGTAATTGCTAGTGATAAGTCTTCCGAAACGGTCGCGGATGTTGCAGACGTAACGGCCCGAGTCGGACTTTTGCGCGAGTCGTATGTAGAGGGAACCGTCGGACTTCTGGCGGACGGAGCGCGGGAGCGGGCGCGAGTCCTTGGTCCAGGTGATGCGCACGTCGGAGCGCGTCACGTTGCAGCTCAGCTGAACGGCCGCCCCCGCGTGCGCGCGCTGCTCGTTCGCGTGCGACACCAGAGCTCGCTCCGTATCTTCTATGAACGGTTATTTACATGCACTCAAATGATCACGACCCTCCAGCGAGACCGCTCGTTGTCGAGTGGCACAACACTACCGACTTTATCCAACTTATTACTACAAATAGGCGGGCCAACAATTACATTAGACCGAAAATCGCCTGGCGTTATAGTACAAATTAGCTAGTCATTACTTATAGACGTTTACTATTTTATTGCGCCACTAAACATCGAGTGAGTTTAACTGAAATTAAGCATTCAAAAATAGTGATTTCATGTAATATGAGTGATCAATCGGCAAGATTCAACTGAACTGCAAACAAATCAGGTGCATTAAAACAGTGCAACCTGTACATTGTGTGAAGCTTGTGCTTCAATTTAAGTTATTAAAACTAATAGAAAGAGTATTTAAATCTTAGAAGGTACAATTTTCCGCCAGCATAACAGCATAACACCGTGCTTGAAGTTATATCTTATATGTACTGAATCCATCAATGTGATCTGACTTGTGATGGTTACGACATAAGGTATGTCGTAAAAGTTAATGGAAGTGAATAAGGTTATTCTACATGCTTTAGTTTGTTTCAATATGACATAAACCTCAAAGCGTTGCATAGATGGCGCCACAAGTACAGTCCGTAGGCAAAAAGCAAAACGGTTACGTAATTTTTAATGATAGTTTTAATATCACGACAAATTGCATGAAAACTATTCGGACTTTACATGAACTTAACATGAATAAAAATACATGTCATACGTATTGTGACAGCCTCTAGCGTTAAAACTTTGCAGTTTTATCCCCTATTGTATTGAATGTTCATTTCTATCAGTTTCAATGTGCGTCTTGCTGTTCGTAATAGTGCCCATGCGCAGGGTGTACAGTACTGTTGGTTACATACCACTGACGTAGACGCCGGCGATGGCGCTGGCGTTACCGTACCGGCTTCTGGCAATACATTCATATTGACCGGCGTCCTCCACTTCAATTTTATGGAATATCAGGGTGGCACCACGAGTGTCTACACGGCTGAAATTGGAATTATATATTATTATTGGTACAGTAAATAAAAACATAAACATATATACTTGATTGTTGCGGTTTTTTTACAGTAAAAAAATACTATATAGGGAAGACAATGTCTTTAAAAACACCACATATATTTTAAAATTTGAGATTCATAAAATAAACCCACCAGGCGGGACTCGAATCTGAATCTTAGGTTTAGTCCCTAATGCCTTAACCTTTCGGCCACGGTGGAACCCCAACCGGTCGTCGAAATTTATCAATAACAATTTTATATCACTTCTCTAAGAGCGTTAGTGCCATCTATCGGTAATAAGACACATTACTTCGACAAACTTTTTCGTAAAGTATTCAAAAATTTAAAACTCTACATATGTATGTCTTACACCTTTCATAAACACAAAATTAGCGTCCAATATTTACTTAGAATGTTGTCTATTCTGTGGTCTCCAAGTTACATCGATAATGTCATCTCCATCGACGATACACTCGACAGTCGGCGACTGGCCGGGCCGTACGGTTTGTGCGGGGGGTCGCAGAGTGATACGGGGGGGTGAACCCACTTCGAGGCTGAAGTACGTCTGTTCTTCTACGTCACCGTACGCGTCTATAACTTGGCACACGTACTGGCCGGAGTCACTCTTAGTTACCTTTAAACAAGATTAAAAAATGCTGGTTAATAACCATAAGACTCAATAATTTGACAATGATTTTTAAAGATATTACTCCCGCTCTAGTGAATTAAATGCGTAGGTATGTCACACATAAAACACCGACAATACACAATACAATACAAATACACTGAATACACAGTACAATTTGTAAAGTTTTAGCGACACAAGGGTTATTTTGCCTTGTGCGAGAGTTTTTTTTAAATCTAAGTATACTAATATATAAAGGTAAAGAGTCTGTTTGTTTGCTTGCAAGCTAATCTCAGGCCACATTGAAAAATTTCAGTGTTAGCCCATTTATCGAGAAAGGTTATATTTTATTATGAGGTTCCGGCTGGAACGGGAGCTACGCGGTGGAAATCGCGCACCGAATTTAGTATGAAATAAAGCCAACAATAAAATTATTTTTCAGTTGTTGTGTAAAATGATCTTACTGGTGATATGATAAGACGCGTGTCTTCTTGGCGAGCGTTGAGTTGTAATGATCCGAAATCACCGCGAAGCCACTTAACACGATGTCCTGGTTTAACACATCTGTAAATATAGTAGGTATATGAATTAACTGGTTCCTTTTCTTCCTGCCCTTACCCCATATTACTTGGGGTACCTTTCACCCATCAAACTATCATTAACTACTTTTTCTTTCATATCACTCTTCACACAATCCATCCATCTTTTCTTTGGCCTTCATCTCCCTCTCCATCCATCTACATGTATACTTAAAACTCTTATAGTGACATGCGTTTCATCCCTCCTCTTCACATGACCATACCAAGATAAACGCTTCCCTTTGTACTTTTCAGTCAGGTATATGAATCATATTATATTAATACATTTAAGAAGAAGAAATTAATAACTTTATTACGACAAATGATATTACAATGTATAGAAAACTGATTGCTAAAAGATAATCTGGAGTCCATTATTTATAGGAATGGTTCGATGACAGGTCAGTTTGTCATAGGAAATTAATCTATAAATATATATACTGGGTGACTTTTTTATCGTCTTGAAAATAAGAGGGCGTGATAATTATGTATATGAAATAGAAGTTATTTTATCTTTAATTTTTTACTGACATATAGTGAAAATCGTTACGGTATAAATGCGTGCCTAGGTAGGTAGTAACGCAATTTTCACTCTTTTCATTCATGTAAGATTGAGGCCTAGGTACTATAGGCACCTATTTTATTATTATGCACGCGCTATATAGGGTGTATTTCTTTTAAGTTATTTATGAGATTTTTGAAACTCTAATTACTCTAATTTATAGATTCTATTCTACTTACACAACACACCATATTATTATCAAGACGGTAAACAAATTCATCCAGTATATATTATAATTTAATGACTGTGTAACTATTTTTACATTCCGATGATGAATGTAAATAAAGACTATATAAGTATACTTCTGAGTATAGGCGTCTTCCCGATTGAGGGATTTTGCCATAGTCATTACGCTCCGCAGGTGGGTTGGTGACCGCAGTATAAAATAACATACAAGGCATCGCTGCTACCCGCTTCTTGATGTATACTAACTAACTGCTATAGGCAAATTCAAAACAATCGGGACCAACGGTTAAGTTTAAATTTTTACACAAACATTTTTTGCCGTTGTGGGGATTGAACCCACGATCTCCGGATGTCACCTTACCATTCCTATATAATGGGGACTACAAAATTATTTCAAGATACAATACGACTAAAACTTACTCTAGGATAGTCTGTGGTGCTCCTTCGAGGGCAATTAAATTCCTTGGTATTTCATCAGGGTTGGTTTCATCGGGATTGTATAGAGGATCGGTAGGGTCACCGCTTCCCTCTTCTGGAAATGAATAAAAAACACTTGCAAAATGTGTAATACTAATACTAAGACCTTATCTTCTCATGTGAAAATCGATCTTCCACGTCTCCTCTAATATTATTAATAATAATAACCTGGGTAGTTGGAGTCATATCCTCCATCGCCTCTATCCACAGATATGACGAACTGGTCGGTGGTACTGCCGGCGACAGAAGTGGCTGTGCACTCGTAGTAGCCGTCATCGCGGGACGAGGCTGAAGCGATGCGTAGAGCCGCTATGCCGGGGGTCTCGGGGACTAACACGCGGTGCTGTTCCGATACTAGAATTAAAAAATTGATTAGTTTTAATACTTGAAAAAAAATCCAGATAAATAGTTTATTTTATTAATTTTTACGTTTATTACGGCCTCCCGACAAGGGATATACACCTTACAAAGTGATTTCAATAAGCGTTTTACAATATTTGTGGTAGTGTATTCCCTTAATAATAGTAGACCAAATCATATTTATAATTAAGTACTACTTATCTTAAAGCCATGATCGTTTAAAATAATTATTAGTGAAGTCATAATATGTGTATGAATTAATTTGATTCATAATTTCAGCCGTAGGATGTCCACTTCTGGACCTAGGCCTACCTCAAAGATATCCAGTTACCAGCTTGGAAGCGGCCTGCATCAAGTAATTGACGACCTACACTATGCTTGCCAATCAGCGGTTTGCATTCTAGAACTTTACGCCCCGAATGGTCATCTGTTCTCTGTGCTCTGTTCTCTAGCAATATGACCTGTTCACTGCCACTTCAAGAAACTATGTTTTTTTTTATTTATTATATTAATTTGTTTATATTAATTAATGAATTTTATTTATTAATTTGAACAAATCGTTTATCGAATTAGAACACCAGACCTCAAAAGCAACCGTATATAATGACCCATCAGTGCAATACAATTTTGATTTCAAGGTACATTTAAAAAAATACTTACGACTAATAGAGACAGTGGGTTCAGGATATCCACTGGCGCGACACTCAATGTTGATTGGTTCTCCGTTGGACACTTTGATGTAGTTGTGTGGGGTGATGGTGATCTCTGGAGGAGCTCGTACTTTGATGACTGCGCTTGAGCTAACGGACCCGGCGTCGTTTCTTGCAGTGCAAGTGTACTCGCCTTCATCGTTCACTTCGATCTTCATGAACCTGGTAGATATTTTGATTAACGTTAGTTTCTTTATGCTTATTGTAGTGCACGGCGCACCATATGTTAAGCCCAACGTGCCCTTTGGTATGTTTAGTATACCATTAGATACTATGGTTAGTGATAATTGAGATCTTGGTGCCCTGAAACACAGGCTTCCAGCCTAGCTTAGACACCAGTCTCCAACAATATCTGTTATAAGATAAATGTAAGCCTATTCACACTTAATTGTTAGAACTTATAATTGTGTTAAGAAAATAAAATGTGTTTGTAGTATTTAAGCCATTTATTGAGGCTAGGAGGTAGAAAAAGCCTCCTGGCTAACTAATTAAGTCCGTCCGAAAAAAAAGGATTAGCTTTTGCTTGATAATCGTTTCATTCTGAGACAACTGAAAGATCACGCACCAATTGCCATTAAAAGAGCGTTATTCGTTACAAAGGTTACTTCTACGGCTAAAAAGGCTTTGTTAGGTAACTGACCTAAGCACGTTTTGTGGTTGTATCTGAGTGAAGGATGAGAGAGGTCTGCCACCGCTCCTACTCCATGTGATGTCGGGCTCGGGTATACCGCCAAGCACACGACACGTCAGAATGTGTTCGCCGCCTAGAGGCACTGCTTGCTCGCCTTGAGGCCAGATCTCGACGACAGGCCGCTCGCGACCTAGAATAAGTAACAAGCAATTGTATTAAAAGCTAGTGGGTTTATGTCAGAGTATGGACTTTTGGGTGTTCTGAAGTGTCACAGGGACGATTCATTGAAATGAAACACAATTTCCTAAGTTGATTCTTTATCTAAATAGCACGCAAACCAGATTTTTGCCGTTGCCGAACCGTTTTCGAAAAAGTCAAGTTCTTCATTAAATGCCTAATCAAACAGTATATCTCTATTAATATATAAAGCTGAAAAGTTTGTTATTTGTTTGAACGCGCCAAACGCATAAACTACTGGTCCGATTAAAAAAAAACTTGCAACTTTGGATTACCCATTTATTGATTAAAATTTTCTTATGCAGTTTCTACGATAGCGGGAGTTACGCGGAGGAAGCTGCGCGCAGCAAACTAGTACACAATAAAATAAGCGAGTAGTATGTAACTAATAAAACTTTAAATCTTGTTCAGTGTATTACTCGGACTAATGGTTACCTAAAGCTGACTGAAATCAACAACAACAAAATTATATGGTTTGCAAAACTCACGTTCAATTTCAACGTATACGTAAATGTTGGTGACCGCGCTTCCTTCGACGGTCCCTTCGCACACGTAGTAGCCAGAGTCCTCGTCCTGAGCGTTGTGGATGATCAGCGTGTTGCCGCGCTGACTCGAGCCTGTACTGAACTGGCTGGTGACTCCGTGCTGAAATAACACATTCAACAAAATATAGTCAATAAAATATATAGTCAATAAAATGTGCAGTAAAAACAGTTTATAATATTGATATTATAAACTGTATTTTTAGTACAGTTAAGTATTTTTTCGGACGAAACGTAGATTTTGGCGCACGCTTGAGCAAACGTATTTTAGCAGATTTGTGTCTACATTCCAAAATAGTTGCAAATTGAATGACATCCAATCCAAAGATAAAGATATATTTATTTGCGTAAAACATGTGTGGTTTACCAAAGTCCAAAGTAATTTTATTATTTTATAGAATAGCCCAATTTTATAGAAGCAATTGAAATCTTCATATCTACCTTGCTCCATTTGACAAGCGGCAATGGTCGTCCACTGACAGGGTTGCACTCGATGGTTCCACTACCACCAGTTGGAATTCTTAGGCGGTCGACAGAAACGGTGATATTATAGTTGCTATCATCAGGGTCGGGAGCCTGAGAGACGACAGTCACCAGCACTGGGATAGGTGGAGCCTCAGAAGACTTGGACTGACAAATGTAGACCCCGGTGTCATTGGGAGTGGCGTAGTCTATGTATAGTACACCGTTCTCGGAGCGGACGTTTGAAGCGAAGAGCGTGTTGTCTTGTCTATGGAACAAAGTGAAAGGACCAAGTGTTAGTATAATCATTACAGACTAAGGAGGTCCGCAGCTGAACATAGGACTATTTCATAGAAGCCACCTGCATCCACCGTCTAGTGGAGCTAAGAGTTTGTTGAACGTAATTTAACTATATACAATGAAAGGTGTTTTTGAAACTTTGAGAAAAGTTTTTCGAATTTTTATGTGGAGGTGCTAATCTGTGGATCATGTCTATAGATTGATGAAAAAGATAGTGAAATAACTTTATATCTTGGTGATCCATAATATTTCCCAAATAATTCAGTAGGTTAGCAGAAGAATATATAAATACTTACTTACATACATAAGCTCACGCTTGTTTCCCAGCGGGGTAGGCAGAGACAATGGACCTCCACTTGCTACGATCCCTACGCATATCTTTCGCTTCATTCACTCTCATAACATTCTTCATACAAGCACTAAATACTTTAATCCGCTAAAACTAATTTAAATTTGTCTAACAAAAATTACCTGATCCAATCGATAGATCCGGCGGGCACGTTAGTAGTTCCTGTGCAAGTGATCCTGATGCTCTGACCCTGGTCAATGGTGGGCGAGTTGTTGGAGACGGTCAAGGACTCACGAGGCCATTGCGGTCGCTGTCGGATCGTGACCATAGCGGTGCGGTCGTGTGAGCCCACGGCGTTTGTTCCAACACACCTGGCAATGTAAACGCATTGAGTATCATAGTCATTCGTACTTTATATCACAGGTTAGCGATCTTATTAGTAGTTTATTAGAAACTAGCTTTGCCCGGGCGGATTCACCAGCGTAGCTCATCAATAAATATATCCTATGTTGCTAGTGACAAAAGAATTTTTGATATCAATCAAATAGTACATTTCTCAATGCAAACCATTTTTCTTTCTTTTTGATATAGATTTGAATGGTGTTAAAAGCTAGAGCAACTTATAAAATAGGACAAGTATCCTGTTTTATAAGTTGCACCAGCTCTTACAATCTAGCCTACACAATACACAGACACAGTGTGATTTTGTTGTATTACCTGTATTCACCAGCATCTTCACTGCGTGCATTTTCGATGATCATGAATTTGTCTACAAATTGTGCTGAGAGGGGTAAAGGTCTGTTATTTCCTCTCTGCCATCTGATAGTGGGAGTAGGGTTTCCGGTAGCACGGCACTCTAGCTCGATTCTGTCACCTTCATATGATTCCTTGAATCTTGGCACAACCTCCACTGTTGGTGTGAATAGTTCATTGCCTGCGAAAATAATAATTATGTCAAAAAAATTACAGATTTAGGCAAGTGTCTCCTACAGAGATACAAAATTATGTAGTGTTATGATCGTCAGTTGTAATAAATCCTCAACTTACCCTTCGCATAAAAGGCCCAAAGCGGTACAACTGTTCCGAAAATGTGAGCATGAAAGTATCAGATATTAATACAATTATTTTAAAACGAACAACTTATCGTCAGTGATACTGCAATACCGGGAAGATACGTATCAGTTGCTAATAATGTGTAATTTCATCTGTCAAGAAATATTTTCGTGCATATGTTATAAAGAGGAACAAATCAATTTGCTAAATTAAATTTTCATCCTTATTAGTTATTGTGACTTACGGACTATTGCATTCGTTATGTAATTATCGAAATAAATATTACCTGGCACTTTGAGTGTCACAGTCGCCTGTTGAGTGTTCATACCATCTTGGGTAGCACAGATGTATTGGCCGCTGTCGGACACTTGCAGATTGTTAATGATGATCAATCCAAGTAAGCTGTTAATTTGAGTTCTCTCTAGCGGCAGTTCACCGTCGCTCTTGGTCCATATGACAGGGAGACGGCCGCGGGTGACACGGCTTTGCGCTTGGCAAGTAAAGTTAACGCTGCTGCCTACTGCCTTGATCACAAGAGTTGGGCTAGTAATCCTGACGCTGATAGTCGATTCTGGAGGTGGTCTGATAGTTGTGGGCGTTTGCGTAGTATCCAAACCTGTGACACGATATATGAATTAGCTTTCATTTTCACTGTTGTGAACTAACTTTAACAATAGACATTTAAAATTATGGTATGATAACGGTATTAACACAATTACATCTATCTCTTTAATTTTTGCAGCCTCTCAGTCTAGTGCCTTGATAAAGTATATTGACTTATTTTTTTCAAACTCTTAAATCATTTAATATTAATTGAGTCCCTTACTATATCTCCATATAATAATAAAGAATCACCTTAATGTTTGTAGGCACTTCACTTGTTAACGGCGAACTATAATTCTCAATTGCAATTGACAAACTGAATTGGTCTTAGTTTAGAGAATTATTTTTTAAATTGTATTCGTAATCATAAGACGACGATCTAGTATTACATAAGGCATACAAATTATTGTTGATGAAGATACGATAACAAGAAATATTTTGATCGAATCAACACAACGGACATGTTCACAACAAAGATTGAAGTACAAATATAGCTGTAGTATCATTATGTGATCGTTTATAATAACGACCCTCAACCTATGATCCCATGTGTTACATATGTAACGATGATGGACAAAACACTGTTATTTTTACAAAGTGACGCAACCAATAGCAAATATTTTATAGGTAGGTAACTGTTATGTGAGTATTTATGCATAGAAAAGCGTAACACATTAAATACTTTAAATAAGAAAACATTATTTTTCCGCCCCCAAGCATAATATTGATGAATAATACCGACGGATATTTTAGTTTACTTTAATAATCTCTAATACTCTGTCGATGTCTGAATGTCCACAGCTGTGAAAAATATCGATATACCCACACAACACACCATTTTGAATATTTGCAACTAGTTTTTAAACGTTATATTTCGCTATGTAGGTTAACTCGAAGTGATGAGGCTTGAAGCATGATTGACGGACAACGTGGACGCCCGAAACCTTCGGAAGCATGGCTACCTGATTCGGGTAGACTGGTGGTTAGGATACCGAGGGTCCGGCCCCTAGCGGTCACCACATGGCATTCGTATTCCTCTCCTTGTTCCCGTGTGTCCCAGGTGGTGTGCCAGGAGTGTTCTCCGTGCCAGCTCCCGTCACTATTTGTCCACGACTCGTTATAGTATTTCCGAGGTTCCTGTATATCGCCCTCGTGGTAGAACGTAATGGTGAGCGGTTCCGGAGCGCTGTATTTGCACGTGAATGTAACTTCCCGCAAGTTATCGTCGCCGCTAACTTCGTTCAACTTCGGATGGAGTTCCATTACTAATCCTATTGGTCGTTTATTAAAATTCAATTTTAAATAAAAATGGTTAGGTATTCTGTGATGCGGGATCTGTTTATGGTTAAGTTCAATTGATAGGAAAATGTTAAGGGATGTTTGCTAGTTCTCCTCGGTTTCTTTGACGACATTCGATTTTCATAATGATAAGTAGGGAATGTAATGTTTTTTAATGGTGCAGCAATAATTCTAAATTATAGAATTTGACTTACCAGTGGCCGTGCAGTCAGGTCCCACATAAGGTGGTCGGCAGTTGCAGACTACTTGGTTGCGGTTATCGAGTTGACAGTTATGTCCGTTGCAGTTGCATTTGCGGCAGCCACCAGACTGGTCCTTGTAGTAGCCAGCGTTACAGCTCTCGCAACTTGTGCCGGTGTAGCCAGGAGGACACATACAGATCTAAAAGAATTTACATCATAATTGAAATTTTAATTACCCTTTTAATATGTTGCTTTTAATACGAATATATTGGATACTAAAACACCATAGTACAAAAAATCTGCAATCGGAATTCAGCAATCCTACCTCAATGCCTTTAGCTACAGGCTGTCCAGGTTCAGAGTTGGGTGTGGCAGTATCCATGGAGACATCAGCAATGCTGGTTTCGTAAATGTTACGAACAACTGTAGCGCGAACTAGTACCCTTTTCAGATTTCTCAACACCTGCATGAAGTTGTACCGAGTGGCAGGGACCACTGTGTTCAGGACAAACCAGCCTTGCTCCTTTAGCGGTACTTGGTAGCTCTGTAAAGTTATATTATTATGTGTATATTCCTGTATTCAAATAAGCGTCAGAGACTTGGTTTTTTAAGTAAATGAAAGAACATAAAACAGTTGTCAAAGTTTAACTTATCTAATTTGATAAATGAATTTCAGACTGCAGGCTAAATATGACATCTATGAATTAATTTATTCTCTCCAAATCGTTTACATCTAACATAGAAAGGATAAATTTCTTGGTAACAAAAAATCCTCTAATGAACAAGAGCAACATTTACTATTTAAGTTTCAGTTCTACTTTAGATAAGAACTTAGCTTCTGTACTGTTCTGTAATTGTTATTTTTGTAACTCAACATTAAATTAAGTTATGTTTTTGGTAATTGGCATTATCAATGTATTCAGGGCCCAATTAAGTAAATCAAAGATTTGCTAATGCATAAGTAGCTAGACTCGACTCACGTAAGACACTTCGGAGTGGAACACGTTGGGATTGGTCCAGTAGATGGAGATATCTCCTCCGTCCAGCACTACGTCCACACCACGTTCCGATACGTCGTTGGTTTCAGAGCTAAACTTCTGACGCAGTGAGAGAATGCCACCGTAAGATAGGACGCGGTTTTCTGTTAAAATGAAAACAATGCTTTTCAAGTTATATGAGAAATAAAAAAGTTGAAGCATTGACACTAAAGAAGAAGAAAGCAAATTGTCAATTGCGGTGTTTGCTTAGGTAGTTCCTTTAAACAGAAGGAAAAATTGGTGGGAAAAATCCCATAAAATGAAAATTCGATAGAATACTAAAAATAACGTAGGTATTAACATTTAATACAAAACTGATACTTAGTAATATTTTCAAAATTGTCAGGTTTTAACTTACCTACATATTATGTCTACTATGAATATATGATGTTTAGTTGTGAAACTAACCTGCAAACACAGGAAGAGACCAATAAAGGTCCTCATCTGGGCTAAAACCGAAGGTGTAGCTCAGTTTGCTTTCTGGGAAGTACGGTAAGAAGTTGTCCTTGATAACTCTTTGCGCATTCAGGTCTGTGAGAGTGAAACCGCCAAAGTCTACATCGAGCACTGGCGCTGGCATAGACCATCGCACGTAGTGGTTAGCCTGCAATGGAAATGGAATAGAAATATGTGGATTGCATCTAAACTCTTGTAAGATGTAGAAATAGACAACAAGATACCGAGCCCGCTTTTTCTTTTAAATGTTAACTTTAAACATTGGAAGAACATCCGAAAAGGTATTGGTAGTCTACTCAGTACACGATAAGAAAATTTCGTTTGAACTCAAGGTATCAAACTCCAAATTCAAGGGGTTTGGTTATGTGATGACGATTCTAGTTCGATTTGATTCCCACTCGGGCAACCGTTAATGAACCATTAATAGTTGTCCGTACTCTAAATTAATTTTGTATTCATGAATTTATTTGTGCCATACGTATGTAAGAATATTTTTTTTTAAGTGCCGTAGTGACGCTTTATAAAAAAACAGGATAAAAAATGTTCTAGGTTCGTGTGGAAATAAAGGCTCACCTCGTGGCAATCCTTGGTGACTCCAGAACAATAGCAAGATAAACATCCTTCAGGGTTGGCGTGGTCTAGGCCGAAGGTGCCAGGTCTGCAGCGGTCACACAATGGACCTTCTACATTGGGCTTGCAATAACAGTTGCCGGATTCGTCACACGGTTCCGAAGTACCGCGTACATCACAACTGTAATAAATCGTGTTCGTTATATAAATCAATTGGTTGTGTTAATAAGCAGGATTAGCTTTATCAAACTATTAATATTCGAACGAAAAGTTTTAAAATGAAACATGTCCCAAAAAAGAATGAAACTGGATTTACATATAGATTATTATAAAAGTTTAAGATAAATTTAGTAGTTAAATCTTTTGAGGGCACTAATCCGACCTCTAAGCAATAGCGGACATTTTACAGGTAGATAAAGATGAAATATATTTTAGTTTGTTTATGCCTAAATAATCAGAAAAGTGAAATAGTGTCCGGTGTTCTCTGCTTACGTCCACTGCTGATCTCCCGAGGGAGGATTTTGCCATAATCAACACGCTTGGCAGGCGGGTTGTTGACCGCAGTATTATGTTGTAGTAAACGGGGAAACGCTGCTGCCAGTCCTTCCGCATTTAGAGGTATAATATGAATGGGATGGGGAACAAATAATAAAATGAACTTACGTGCACACTCTTGTGGTGCTGGGTGATTCTGGCACGCAGTTGTTGTACGGGTCACGTCTGTAGCCTGGCTTACAGATTTCGCAATTGTCACCATCCGTGTTGTCTGCGCAGTCCTGGAATATGAATTACGTTATAACATAATATCGAAGCGATAAAATATACTGAATCTTTAAATTTTCGCATCAAACTATGTTTTATTTTTGCGATATACTTACCATGCAAACTCCATTTTCGGGATGGCACATTGAAGATTTTCCGTTGCACTCGCAGGGTTCACAGTTTTGCAAGTAAAGACCAGTTTCACTCCTGAAAAATTAAGCGATTTAATCTTTACTAAAATAAACATTTATAATTTCTTTATTTAAAAGAAAGTCGGAAATTCTTCATTCAACAAAAAAAATACGAGTATAAGTATTTTATTCGGAAGAAACTGTCGTACCTCATTTGTTTTACCATAACGAACTAGCAATTCTTCGTTATGGTAAAATAAATGAGGTACGGCAGCTACTTTTAGCGGAATAGGAGTAAAAGTGTGATAATTTTATGTCGATGTAAGAAGAATGGAACAATTCCTAATATAAATATAATGTGCGTTGTCAAGGCAACAATCCCATGGCTAGATATCAACAGATATTTTTCAGATAAATAATTATGCAGATTCACGCAAGACGTGAACAATGTCGGGCTGTCCTAGCAATAGGTTGCTAGCTTTCTAGTTAACGATTACGATTTAAGACAAAGGTAAAAAAATGTCGAGTAGATAATGACAATGCTTAATTTTGTTTTGCGATTAATCTGAAATATTATGGCTTTTTTTATCGGCCTGATAGGATACTCATGGACTGCTCAAATAATTGCTATAGCAGATTTATCATAAAATATCATAAAAAATGTCTTTGCTGTTATAATTTAATTTGTTTTGCTGACCTTGTGTAGCCAGGGGCGCAGTCCTCACAAGACGTGCCCTTGTATCCAGTGGGACAGACACATTGTTCGACATGGAAGGCGGCGGGTCCATAACCGTCGGGTTCAGCTACTTCGATACTGGCAGTGACGGGCACAGCCAAGGGTGCGTTCGGCGAGTATGTCGCTTTGATGAGGATGGTCTTTACATCAGCAAGGCCCATCAGGAAGTTTTCGCGCTGGACTTCCTTACCGTCAGGTCTGTAAAACAATAATTTGGTAAAAATAAGCAAATTTGCTGAAACTAATCACACGAACGATCTTGTTTGATGTTTTTAATTTCACTTTATCATCATCGCGTATAACGTCCGCTGCTAAACATGGGCCGCCTAAGAAGAGAGGATTTTTGCCAAAGTCACTACGCTTGGCAGACGAGTTGGTGTCAGCAGTGCTATGTAAAGACAAACAGGGTAACGCTGATGCACGTATAAAAAAAATTGCAGGCGTAAAACACAAATATAAATTCACCTTTGCCATTCCTTCTCTAGAAGCTGAATACTAGCGTTCAGAACACCATCATGAGAGACAGCAAAGTCACCAAAGTATTTGAAGCTGACCGAGTTGTCCTGCAAAATAAAAATAAAAGTAAGTGATTGACAACTTTTATATATGTAAAGTTAAAATAAAAATAGTACTTACACTTATAAGATGAACATCAGCGGTGGCAGTTCTGAATCTCAAATCAGAAGACGGAACATCCTTCAAAACGTATCTCAAGTAGCCGCCGTACGCAGTCACCTTGTCTGCAGCAAAACTAGCCGGCATACTCCAGTAATACACCGTGGACCGAGATCTATCAATATCGTTCAGAGAAATATCGCCTCTATACAATTGTGGCTTAAGTTCAGTTTCCAATGGAGCGGTGTACGTCGCTGATCTCACGTTCGATGGTGTCACTTTGTACACTTTAACCTGTTCGACTACTTGTGGGACATTGAATTGAACGTTGATGGTCTTGCGGCGGTAGTTGCTACTCATACATTGGTCAGTAACTCCCATACAGAAGCAACGGGCGCATCCGTGTCTAAAATAGAAATGATTTGTCTATTATTTATTTACTGTTTGCTTAGCAATTATTCTTCAAATACTTTGTAAAACTGTTACGTTAAGTATAGATTACTTCATTTATTTTTATAATAAAAAAACCATATAAGTTATAATTGCGACTTTTATTTCCTTTAATCTTTATGGTGAAATTTGAAAAGACAGCTAGGTAATAGGATCATAGTCGAAAAGTTAAAATCGTCGCAGCACGAGACGTGTTCCATAGCTTTGTGAAATTTGCGAGGTTTTGGGAAACACTAATAAACGTGTTAAATATTTAATACACATTAAAAATTTAAATTTCTTTGCGGTTCTATGCAAATAAATTTATGCAATGTTACTGACATTTATTTAAGACTTAATAGAAATACAAAAAATGGTACACATTGTTATTAGATTAGATTGCACATATCTAAATAAAAATCTCTGATATGGAATTTGGCACGCACAACGCGAAATAGCAAAAGAAATCAGCTAAAACATACCTGAAATCGGAAGACAAATAGAAGGTGTTGTTCCTACACTGGTCGCAATAACGTCCTTGAGCATTGTCCTTACAGACGCACTCATCTGGGGGTCTGATAGACTTGGTACCGACGGGGTTGCAGTTGGCTTCGGTTTTGCGCTTGCACGTGTTGCCGGGTATCATGGGGTTGCCTTCGTAACCTGGAGCACAGGCCTCGCAATGTCGACCTTCGTAGCTGTGGAAATTATTACAACATTGGAGTAAACGTGCATATTATTTTATTATTAGCTAACTGTCACGCGTGGTCTCATCCGCGTAACTTCCTTTTCCGTGGGAACTTCATAAATAAAGAGCTTATGTTACTCAGGTCAGATAATGTAGCATTCTAATAGTGAAATCATCGAAATCCATCCAGTAGTTTCTGAGTTAATTCGTTACAAATATACATACAACTATACACATCTTTCCTCTTTATACTATGAGTATTGATAAATATTAGTAATCAATACAAACAAAGTTACCCACATATAATGTCGAATGGCGGTTTTCGACTGTAATATGTAAATGAAGCCATGTGCAAGACAGGGCCATTAAATTAAGTTAAATATACCTACACTAAAATCTTACTCATATATCACAGTTCTAGTAAAGATTCTATAGTGGTGATATGGTATAAACCAAACGATTAAAATGGTATTGTAGGTTTATTAAAATGTAGTGCCTCTCAAACTTTCTTTGCGGCTAATAATTTGATCTACTGAATCGACTTTCAATTCTTTTACACGTTCTTTTTTTCTTCACAAATAACTTTTAGTCCACATTATTTTTGAGTGTCATAGGCTTATATTTTAAGACGAGATTCCCACGGCAACGGGATCTATGTGAGCAAACCTGCACTAAACAGCTAGTTGAATATGAAAAGTCAATTTACCCTTGGTAGCAATCACAAATAACAGAACCATCGGGGCCGAGTGAGCAAGTTCTGGCGAATTGGTTGTCTCTGTTGGTCAGTGGGCAAGGACAAGTCTGGCATGGCAAGCCACTGGCTGGGTCACCGTAAGTGCCGGGAGGACAGTCCTCAGGGGCACAAACTCCGAGCCAGGGACCGACCTTCTTGCGAACGTAGCCCGACGCACATTTCTGGAACAATAATAGATATATTTATTTATTTATTCATTCTTTATTGTACACATGAAAACAAGTTATGAAAAGTTCAACAATTAAAGATGATGTACAATGGCGAGCTTAACTCATTTATGAGTTTTCTTCCAGCAAACCATATTCAGAGTGAGATTTGTGATAAACGGGCAGGAACAGTGTACCCAACAATAGTAACAGTTTGAGTATATTAAACTAATGCTAATACGTATAATAATATATATGAATACAATACATACATACTTAATAAAAATAAACTAATACATATAATAAACACTACTAATGAGATAAGAGATAATGTTCTTTTGTTCTTTTTCTAAAAACGTCGATAGATGAGCTAGCACGAATGGAGTGGGGAAGAGAGTTCCAAAGGCGTACTGCACGTATGGTGAAAGAGCCATCATAGCGGCTGGAAGTGTGTGTAGGCATTCGGAGAAAAAGAGAAGTAGCTGTACGGCAAATTTTATCGCGTGGGATTAAATACTCAAAGCGTTCACGTAGATAGAAAGTGGCATTTGGATTATGTAAGACAGAAAAGAGAAGAGAAAGAATATGGCAATCGCGACGTCGTCGGATAGGCAACCACTTCAATTGTGATCGGAACTCCGACACAAACACACACATGGTCATATTTACGTAGGCCAAAAATAAATCGGATGCATAAATTTTGCAGCCGCTCAAGTTTGCCAAGAAGTTCCTCGGTTGCATCCAGAAAACAGACGTCAGCATAATCCAGAAGAGGTAAAAGAAGAGTTTGGGCTAAAGAGACTTTGGTATGGAAGGGAAGGAATTTTTGGAGATGCTTAAGGGACTGAAACGAACCGTATACCCTCCTGCTTACCTCTGCAACATGGCTGTTCCAAGATAGGGAGCTATCAATTGTGACCCCAAGATTTTTTACGGTAGCAGAATAAGCTATAAGCACGTTGTTAAAAAATACTGGTGGAACAGAGCTTAGAGATAAAAGGCCTGTCGCATGATATATTAGTTTGTTTAATTTTGAAAAAGTAGGTCTGAGGGAAATGTATGTGATAAATAGTATCAAGCAGATGGGAAATATAAAGTAGAATGTAAAATCACGTTTTTATGGTGGTAGTCAATTTCTAAATAACTAACTATAGAGCTCAGAGTCATAAGGTCGGGTTTGCCATTTTACGTCAGAAACATCATCGTATGTGCCTTTATCGTA
This sequence comes from Nycteola revayana, assembly GCA_947037095.2. Lineage (NCBI taxonomy): Eukaryota > Metazoa > Arthropoda > Insecta > Lepidoptera > Nolidae > Nycteola > Nycteola revayana. Next base: position 11,141,659 of record OX344842.1, on the reverse strand, counting down.
TACTGGCACTTACGACCAAATGCTTCTGAAGATAGTACATCCATCTTTAGGCTTTTGAGGTAAATAATTATAGAAATCACTACATAGTATAAAACAAAGTCGCTTTCTCTGTCCCTATATAGGAATAATTATGTATGCTTAAATCTTTAAAACTCCGCAACGGATTTTGATGCGGTTTTTTTTAATAGATCTCCAGAGGAAGGTTTATATTGATAATACATCAGCATTGTACCCGTGCGGAGCCGGGGCGGGTCACTAGATTAAAAATAAACATCGGTGATTTTTTAAAATTTGTTATTCCCGCGCTTTTGTTTCGCTGTTGCACAGCTTGTCATAGACTAGACTAGGCTAGCCTAGTTCTTTTAAATATTTTTCATACTTTATGGTAGAGATTTAAAAATTTCATTTTGAAAATCTACCTTTATGGTAGAGATTTAAAAATTTCATTTTGAAAATCTACCTTTATGGTAGAGATTTAAAAATTTCATTTTGAAAATCTACCTTTATGGTAGAGATTTAAAAATTTCATTTTGAAAATCTACCTTTATGGTAGAGATTTCAAATATTGTATTGGCAATATACGTGCCATATTCTTGCCAGTAATAAAATTATTTTTGTATCTACAGTACCTACATACGAACACAAGAAGAGGAATTGTGTGTTTAATTATATTTTGAATAACGGCTATCTAATGAAGTTATTTTTCGTGAACGAAAATAATGGAAGAGCTTGGAGGAGGCCTTTACCGACTGGCAAATAGATCTTGGAAAGATAATAGTTTAAGATTATATTGTAGATTTTGTAAGTTTAAAATTATAGTTTATTAGCTAAGAGATGATCTGAATAAAAGGCTATATTATTATTATAATGATGTTTTAATTTGTATGAATCATGAAACTGGTTGAATGTTACCTGGCACGACAGTCCGTCGTATTCCTTGGGACAGGCGCACTCTTCGACGAGGTTGGCGGCTCCGAGACCCACGTTGATGTGATCAGCCGACTCCATCACGAAGTCTGAGATGTCAACGCCGGCGTTGTTCAGGTCAGCGCGAAGGAGTATCATTTCGATGTCGTTGAAACTGAAGTTATTATATTTATTTATGGGTATCATATTTGAAAATGCTACTATGGTATTATGAGGATAAAAGGTACTGTAATTACATATGTTTCAAAACTTAGCGTTAGTACCTACTCCCAATGAGCTCTCGTCTGGGGAAATACCTCCACTTTATATAATTATCATCATCAGCCCGTATAACGTCTACTGCTGAATATGGACCTCCTCCCAAAAGAGGGTTTTGCCATGGTCACCTCGCTTGGCAGGCGGGTTGGTCACCGCAGTAAAATGTTGTAACACACAACGAAGCAATGCTGCCCGTTGCATGTTATACGCTTTTTACAGGTTATGTTTTAGCAATCGGGACTAACAGCTTAACGTGGTTTTTGGTACTCCCTCAACCAACCAGATCCGGAAAGAAATTTAAAAAATGTACACGTTTACAATGTTTTTTTGTCGAAGTTAGTTTGATAGATCATTTCCGAGATAATCCGTCACTGTATTAGTAATTTCTTAGTAAAATAGTTTAATACTAACGTCATCATAATGTCTTCTCTTGCAGCAGGGATGTAACCGCTAGGGCTGCCCTTCATCCAGTCTTCAGGAGTGATGCGAGCCTCTACGTTGAAGCTTGTAGTTCCAGACGCTCGGCTAGTGTGGAACAGATTACCGTATTTCCCCTAAAATTATGAAAGTAGAATAATGAGTAAGTAACTTATTTTTATAAGTTCGTTCAGGGAGAATTATCGTAAAATATGTTTAGTACATATTGAAATTTTAAACAAGATATTAATCCAAAATTGCAATGTGCTAAGCTCATTTTGCCACATAAGTATAGTTGTCGTTTGACTTACGCATATTATACATATCAGGGATGGCCAAACGGTCGATCCCGGGAGCTATTTCAATTGATCAACTTATATTATTACCTATACTAAAAATGATATTTTAATCCACGTTATTCTAGAAATACGTGCCACAGATTCTGCAAATGTACTTAGATTGACTTATACGATAATAAATTCAACACTATGTATGCCTTATGGGCTATCGCGCACAGTAAACGCTCGTCTAAGTCGATCTTAGGTCTCATTAAGTTGGCCACCCCTGATATATAACGTTACTTTTAGATTATAATATGATGGCAACTCTTCCTGCAAATGATTATTTACTATCAACGAATCTATAATACCAGTCAATGTCCGTAAAAAAAAGAAACAAACCTTAATGATGATAGTGGGGGCGGTGTCGTCGATGCCATAGACACGTGTTTGAGGCGTCAGGGTGTACTTGATATGTCCTCCGTAAGACTTCAGCTGGTTGCCAGTGTACGACTCGGGTAAAGTCAGGTAAGGATTGGAGTTAGACCATGAAGAGTAGTCCCCGTTTTTAGTCACCTGCAAAATAATACAATTAATATTATTCTTTAATACACAATACCGTGGCAATATAAATTGGTGAGAGTGAGAGTGAAGATCGATTATGCCAAGTACCTAACACCAAAATTGCCAAACAAAAGCATATAAGGGGCTGGTATCCATTATCACTGCCTTATGATTATTATTATATTATAATATAACCATTACTTATAATATTACCATACTGTTCAAACCATTCGTAATATAATTATTAAACTGAATAAATTATTTTTTATTATTAGACAAGCAGTTTAATCAACTGGCGCTGCTGTATCCTGCTAATTACACTAGCTTACATTGAAGCTAATTTACTTGACTAGTTTGTAAACCATCTGATATAAGTTTAAACAACCCTGCAATACTCACAGTAGCACCATTCCTCATCGGTTGGTAATGGTACTGGCCAGTAATTGGCTGGTTGTCGAGCTGTACGTCTCCAGTAGGCGACTGTTTGATGCCCACAAGCCTGGTGCCTCCCTCTCCCAATGGAGTGGGCATGTTGTAGGTGAACAAGTCAGCGCTGCGGCAATTGGCAGCTCGGGCGAAGCAGAAGCAACGGATGCATTCGCTCTCTGAACGGGCTTCACTGTTAGGGGAAATTCGAAATAAAGTTATTAGATGAACTTTTTTCAAAGTGCAACAAATCTCTCTAATGCGGATTGGAGACATTTATAATTGCTAGTTGTTTGTTTGAATGAGATCACTGTTAAATCTCTCTTTTAGTAGGAAGCTATATATTCCGCTCCTAAAGGTACAAGTACATACCTAGCTACAAGTTGGTGATAATGTATTGAAAATTAAAAGAGCGTAAAATCATAATCATAATTTGTGGTCGGAAATAATAATATCAACCTGTTGAAATATCCTTGTGGGCAGACATCTGTCTTGTTAACGAATACAATCGCGTCGGGAACAGCGAAGTTGGTTGCTTTGTTGTTGATAGCTTCGCATGAATAAGCTCCACTGTGCTCCGGCTGAAAATAAGTTATAAAAATAGATATATTAACTACTTTGAAAATGTAAAGTAATGAATATGTTTTGATCTTTAATATTGAATTAACTTAAATATATAAGTATATGTTGAACGTAGGCGATCAACTGCATTGTCTTTTTTTATAAATGGTGTTTTTTAGTATGTTTATAACACAAGTTTAAATTCTTAGGTAATAGCTGCTCTACTTAAAATACAATAAACTTCCCAATAGTATAAGAGAATTGTCAATAAATCAGTTTAAAATGACTATTATAGCCAAATTATGCAGCAGGGATTATTATAATTATCTTTGTGACAAAAATGCTTGGGATTATATCGTTCTAATCTCAATGTAAAATAAAGTATATTGTAATTAGGTTAATAAAATATTGCGATATGTTAATTTTTTTTAAAGAGGGTTCTTTGATTTATTTGGCAGTGTTTCTCAGTAGTCGCCACGTCACGCACTGCACGGTAGGGTATGACGAATATACATAAGACGAATACATATGGCGAAGGTATGACGATTCCAAACAAATGTAACCATTTTTACGGAATAAATGAATTTTGAATTTGAATATTATCTTAACTTCTAAGATAACGAGTTTAATATATTACATCCACCCCTTTGGGTATTTTAGATTTTATACAAATAACTGACAACTTACAAGTATATTGGGGCAGGTGAGCACTCCTTCTCCATTTTCACTGGTGGAAAAACACGTGGGCGGTACATGACCCCAGTTCAAACGCCACGAGATCACGGGAACGGGTACACCGACGGCTTTGCAGTGAAGTGTCAGGGTGTCTCCGGGGTTCAGTCGCACGGTCGATGGTTTAGGAGGACTGACCACGTGGATGGGAGCTGGATGAAAATATTTGTGTAAATATATAAAATGTGAAAGCATGCAACAGGTACATTGATTAGAAAAAATATATTTGCAGTAATAGTTTATAATTGAGATTATAGTTTAGGCTTTAAAAGATCACTCTTCGACTCAGTAGTAGTACGAGCAAAGTAGCAGATTGAAGTTGAAAGCATATCTAAATATACTTTAAAAACAGTAACTTATTATTATGAATAACAAATAAATTTATACAAAAACGAAGAATTATTTAAGTTTCTCATCCGTTCTTACCGCATCCAATTTCATCGCTCCCATCAATACAGTCTGTCTGTCCGTCGCAATGGAAACTTCTGGGTATGCACTGGTCGCCAGAGAGGCAGCTATGTTCCACTGGGGAACACTTGCCCGGCTCTCGGATTCCACAGTTCTGTTCGTCTGAAGCATCGCCACAATCGTCTTCGGAATCACAAACCCAGGTTTTGAGAACGCACCGTAAGTTCTTGCATTTGAACTGGTTGGGTTCACACATTCCTTGGTGGTCTGTAAACATAATATGATAGTTATATTATCCTACGAGTAACGGAATATTAAGTTGGTTTGACTGTCCTGAAGGGTGATGGGCGATCACAAGTTACAAGTTGATAGTTTTTTTTAATTTCAAATATAATAATTTTTTATTAAGTAGTATTTGAATAGCATTCATGCATTTTTTTGAAGATAAAAACTATTTCAGAAAACTACTTTTAGCGTAAATCATATAGAATTTCAGAAACGATTACGTTTCGGTTGGTCAACAGTTAAACGTTATCAATTCTAGTTGTGCTAATTTAGAAGCAGAATTCCAAGTCGGTTTTGATCACAAAATGAATCACTTTGTGATGAAAACCGACGTTTCTAAACGCTTAAAATGATCTCAACAATTTTGTATATTTTATTTTTAATACAAGTTATATCGGTCGGTCCAAGGCACGGCTAGGCTCTTAATTGGACGCTGACATTCAATAAAATGACTGAAATAAAACTGAATGCTGAATGTAACGGTTAAAAAAATGTTAACCTTCACTTAATGTAAATTAAAATCTGCATGATTTACGTCAGTCAAACTCAAAGGGAAGACAAACTTATAAGCCTACTAGTTAAACGTTATAAGTGATGTTAGTTCAATAAACAATTGGCCTATACCTTCATTTAATCGTCCGCGTTTAATTAACGGGCTAGCCTTCTAATTAAATAGATGATTTGACTGCTAGGCTAGGCTGCGATATACATATATACCTACTACTATCCATTTTGATACATTAGGTACTACTAGTAAGAGTTTTTATTATATATAATCGTATTACTTACGGCAATTGTCTTCATCGGATCCATCGTCACAGTCGATCTTGTCGTTACAAACGGCTGACTTAGGTACGCACTGGCCGCTGCTACAAGTGGCTTCGTACGGCTTACACGCAGGGAAAGGCGCACGGAAGGTGACCGCTGCAAATATCACAAGGTGTTTCAACTTATGAATAGGGATGAAAAAAGTGTACTATGCGTACAATGACATCCATATCATATACCTAACAATACTATTACACTCTTTCTCACACATACACATAGCTACTAATGGACAAAATTAAATGATCTGATGACTTGTTCTGTTATTTTTTTATTACTTTTTCATGCCATATTTAGAATCATCTATACAAAATAAAAATGAACTGTATAATCCAAAAATGTCTGTAGTTTACTTGACCTTTTATTTAATATGAAATTATATTTGATATTGATTAGATACTTAAAATTTAATATCTTATAAAAGAAAACCTTTGACAATTTAAGGGACGTGTGACGCGTGGCACACACCGTACACATGCACACACACAACAGTAACTAGTAGTTTCTTAAACAAACCATTTACGTCCTCCACTGAACATGGGCTTCCTCTTAACAGACCTTGGTAGGCGTTGATGGACACACGAATTGGTGATCTCAGTAAGACGATAACTAACTTTGAACTGATAGATGCTGCTGTCCCACCATCAGCTGTTAGTTAGCTCTTGAGACACGGGATGGTCTATTTTAAATCGGATACTACACGACCAGTAGTAATTTATATAACTTATTAATAACATTATGTGTTAATCACCTACTTGAATGCTCTTTTTTTTGTCCCGCTGCAGCGTTCCCGCGCCGGCGAAAAGGTATGTGGGACTCGCCCTCTCCATAGCGAAGTATGCTAGTCATACCACGACAAGAGGACCCTACACGACTAAAATCCCCCGGACACTGGAAAGCCCTAGCTGTAATATATTCGATGTCAAGCAATAATTAAGTAAGTACTGTCTTTGTTTACTTACGGGCAGTTTCTACGACCAATTTGACACGAGTTTCGGATCCTGGTTGTCCAATGAAGTCAACGGCTTGACAGATGTATGTCCCGCCGTCCGCTTCCTGTAATAAGAGCGTACTACTTGTGAAAAAAAGTTTTAACTAATAGTAAACCACTTAATAAACATTATTATATTATTTAATCTCACTTTTCGACAGGAAACTGTTCACAAACAATTTATTTACTCCCAGCTGTGATGCAAGCTGAGTCGAAAGATGAGATTTTTCAAATGGTGAGGGATTTTTTAGACCAAGGTTTCCAAGGATCATTTGTTTCTTGAACAACACTCAATTGAGGCCGTCAGAAATTGAATGACCCAAATGCTAATATATCGACAGATAAAATGCTAATAAAACTAAGCGATATATTATATAGTCTCTGGCGATATATACGATATTGAATTAAATATTTTATGTAATGTTTTCATAAAGTCTATAATTCAATATAGATCTTGGTATCAATTAGTTCAATTAGCCTTTTACACGTCAATATAATTAACTACAGAAAGACAAAAAAATCAATGTGCACTTACTAATTTTGAAATTAGATCGTTTATTAACATCTATTTTTTCTATAAATCTTTTACGCCACTCTGGTCCAGGCGGCCTCAATTGTAAAAAAGATCTATTTTTTTTAATAGCCTACGCTGTCCCACTTCTATGCAAGTCCCTTCCACTCCTTACTCGTTCGCGACCCCGCGCGTATTTATATTAATTTGTATTAATTTTATTTAATTTGCTGTCATTTTCGGAACAGAGGTAGTAGGTACTTTGTTCCGAAAATAACTTTTGAATAAACTTTAAGTCCGATTTGCAAAGAATATTATGCTTCCAACAAAAACAGCTTAAAGAGAGACTGTAGTTTTTATATTAGAGACGCCAACTGCCTGTATGCCAACTGTTGCATACATATATCACCAATGTTTTTTTATGTGCTATGATATATTGAACCTGCCCTTGACCGAGTAAACGTCGGGGATATGCCTCACACTAAATAAAAATCAAGACGGAACGCCGCGAGAAACACACTGAAGCCTGACGCCGGAGGACTAATGACTGACGTAAAACTTTGCCTTGGCGTGTACACAGGTGATGTAACACACGCGTACCAAAACTGTGCCTTACCTTGTCAGTCTTATTTTTTTATTTAATTGCAAAATCTGTCGCAATGTCAGGTGCACGTCAAAACAAATTTCATACTATGTTAACAAAAATGCCGAATTGTTTCATGAAAAGTCAACGTTATTTTTATAATATTGGGGATACGGTAAAAATTACAGCGACCGTTTTACCCACACTAACTGCACAAAAAAGTCGTCTTCAGTATATTGTCATATTCATTGATTGAAGACTACTTTACTTCTTGGAATCAGCTTAAATTCTTGGAATCAATGGTATCAATGGTGTTTCAATGGTGACTGCAAATGTATGTGTCTTTTATCATTTATATCGATCCGATTGTACAGAGCATCCGTGAAATATTTAAATAGTCAGGTAAGAATCTTTAATCATGGGATGATAAAATTGGTATAAACATAAAAACCAACCATTACATAAAAGGACCACGTTATTTCTTGATGAAATGATGTACCTATACCTGACGGTTATCGAAAGTAAGCCGCCATTACTCGACGCAATATCAAGAGCTTTTCGATTTTCCACGTACTAAAAGCTACAATTTATGTGTTGTAGGGAAAAATGTGGCTTTGCATATATAAAATTATATTTGATATTAAGTTATAATAAAAATCAATGGCGTGTCATCATCATCAGCTCGTCACCGTTCAAGTCAGCACGCTAGGCATGATGACCACTGTATCATAAATATGAAACATATAGGTACACAAGTAAACGCTGCTGTCCTGCTGCTGGTATGCAATTATCATATATGGTGTCGTATAAAGTGGCCACATGATTAACACAGTTTAAGCAGTAAACCCTTTAAATTTATAAAGAAAGCTTTTTTCATGCGTAGAATCAGTGCTTCAGAAACATAACCAAAAAAAATCATGGTGTATTATTTAGTTATGCTCACACGGATCCCCAAAATCACTCTGAACCCATGATGATAGTGAAAACATTGTCACAACATGTACTATAAGGGTCCTTAGAAACTTGAAGTCACATTAATTGATAAATATTTAAGTAAAAACTCAATAATTCGAAGGGGTACTTAAAATTCATGGTAAACCTAACCCTAGTTTATCAGTAAAATTGCGTTCGTACATCATTTTTACCTTATTAGACGAATATCATAATAACAAAATAAAATCTTACTCACCTCAAATTGATTGTACTAGGTATCCTTTTGTTTTTTTTTATTAAATTTTGGCATTGCACCATGTCACGAATGATAAAAGAATGAATGGTGAAGTATAGGAAACATAAACTCTAGTTTAGTATGAAAAAGTACTATAAAAGGTTCTATAGTAGCCATTACATCACTATTTTGAGACCTGCGTTACTGTTACATAAATTGTATAGGACTGATTTGTGATGTGTGACACTGCTAACAGATCGTTTTGACACTAAACAGAGATATAACTGCGCCACTTTCGAAGAAATAACTCTTTTTTAGGTTTTTTATAGGGCCAAAAACAGTTTTTTACAAAACGTTCTATGGACTTTTATACAACTAGTTTTTGCTGCTTGGGTTACGTATCCATATAGGTACTCTCTTTAATTCTTCGTTCTACTTTTTTATTTATATAATGCAATTATATTTTTAGTTTTTATAACGTACTACGTAATTTTAATAACGTAGGTACTAGCTCACCGCGCGTGCATTTTCTCGCGTTACTCCCATTCTGGTAGGAACTTCTAATTGAATATAACCTAAAGCAAGAAGTTTTGAAGAATTTTTCGAATGGGATCAGTAGTTCCTTAAATAAGTGAGTTTTTTACTCTTCCGCTTTTTATATTAGTATAAATTATTAAAGGAAACTAATAATAGATCTACTTTTTTGTTTTCATTAAAGAAACATTTATACTTAGTTGAAAATTTAGCGATTTTCACTTTCGTCCACCAATATAACATTTAAATTAGTTTCTTCCATCTTCTCAGATATTGCCGAACGACTAACAGACAAAATTTGCTGAAAACTGTCGCGGCACTACAGTTCAAGTTCGTTATAGCTAATAGTGTCTGTACGTGTCGCGGCGCTCCACTGCCGCGAAGCGTCGCCCTGTGGTCCTACCTTAAAATTAAAATTTCTTTCGAAGCGTAATCGGATTACATAGAAAAAAATTTAAGTACTCACAGTTACACCAATCATTTCCAATCGTCCTTTAACGTCAGTGGATCCTTCTTTAATTCGTCTGCCTTCTCTCGTCCAATGCACGGTGGCGCGCTGCGGGCCCTCGTCACGACATTGGAACACCACGTCACCACCTAAAGGAACCCATATAGTAAAAACTTGCTCGTACATTTGTGTCCCCCATTCAACCCAGATGCTGCATTCCAAATTACTGAGAAAATTGATGACGGATCTATTTTTTTCGATGGCATATATGTATTTATATATAGATTAGTATCATTATAATATATTTGTCTATACCTATGAATTTCTCATTATATTGACCCATCAAAAGCTTATGAGCAACTGATGAACGGGCTTCTGTATCCTTTTTCCATAGGAGATTGTGGAAATGACGATATATGTAACTGAAAGTTGAGCGGGAATTTTATAGGGAGCTGAACTTAATAAGGAATTAGTACTGTAATTTTCAGAGATGTTAAAATACCAGAATAACTTTAAACAGATAAAATTCACACATTATTTACCCGATAAATCCCTTTTTAAGTATGTTTCTAATCGTGTTGGAATATGAATAAATTATTATGCAATTTATAAAATATAATTGTAGTTGTTTGTTGTATTTATGCATATGTCCATCATGCTGTGTTATATGTTATAAATTATGCTAAATTCGTGTATAAATATGTCAAGGGTCACCATAGCATCAGTGACCCTAAACCGAATGAATGTCAGTTGTAATAAAATGTTAGATGGCGTAAACTAAATATGTCTTAATTTTAAATGAATTATGCCAATAAATAAATGATGAATATTTCTGTCATTCATTAAATATTTAATAAGAATTAGTGTTTATGAAAGTTTAACGTTGATAACAAATTTATTTTTTAAAAGTGTCATTTTTCATGCAATATATATTCTTTTCATACAATTAAATGTAGTGTGTAATAAGAATGACATAGTAAACCTTTTATTATTCGCCCTTTAAATCGGCAAAAGTTTAAATGGTAATAAATAAGCTGTAGTATAAATGATAAAACCCTTGTAATATAAATGTTATAAAACACCATTAGATCGTATTATTATTATTATTAAATAAACCCGTTATTTGCCCATAAATTAATCAGGCAAGCTGACTCACCAGCGGTCACTGTTCCACCACCATGAAAGAAACAAGAAGATACAAGATTATTGTAATACTGCGATATATATACAGAATAATTACTAGTTAGGTATATAAAGTTGTCTTAAAATAATGTACCTACACTTTGGCAGTTCGAATTTATTAACGGTCTGTACTAAATTTTTTAACCGACGTTAGCAAAGATCAATCTTGCTTATGAAAATGTATGAAGCCATATCCGAGGTCTACAGCGTCGATGACCTTTTATTTTAAGATTACTCGTAGTGTTTTTACACACGACTAGTATATCTTTTAACCCCTCGTGCTAAGCTAAAATGCTCGTGTTACGAGTGGGTTCATGACGGTAGTGCAATGACTGAGGATCGAACCGGCAACCATATGATCGCAAGTCCAACGCCCTAGCCATTGGGTTATGGCCGCTTCAATCGAAATTAATCACGAGCGGAAATTAACATTTAAGTTTTATTTTTAAGATACCTTCTAGATTTATCTAGACTATAAGGTCGTATTCCCTTTTTTTGGAACTGACGCGTATTGACTTGATGTGCAGCAGCGTTTCCAGACATCCCGATTTTAGAGGGATGTCACGATTTTTATATCAAACTTAAAAGAGCCGATCGGGACGAGCTTTCGGGGATAACTAGATCCAACGTGTTGTACGCTGTGAAGGCACAGCCAAAACTCATATAAAAATAAGTAGGTATTCAAAAAAACTAATTTAAGCTTTTTACTACCTACGTCCTGCTTTTGTCAAAAGAATCCCGGTTCTTTTAACTCGAAACGTTTCAAATTCCTGCTTTGACAAAGTTGTAGTTTCGTTGCGCCAGCTGACGGGGCCGTAATAGTGAATGACAATATCTACTCTATTGACCTATGTGTATAATACTCGTTTACTGTTGTGTCGTTTAGTCTCAATCAATTAAGTAAATACTTATATTACTTTATGCATTAAAAAATTTTTTTATACAGTTCATCAAAAGCCCTAACGAAACAGACGTCAAACGTTGTATATTCTCTACAACATTACCTTTATAGTCTCCGGATGTTATAAAGCTGAAAAGAAGCAACTAGTAATCGGATAACCAGCGTTTACTTACTAATATACAAATAAAAAATCGAGAAAATCTTAAGCAATTTTGAAATATTTTTCCACAAAAGATAATCTATATTGAAGACACGTACTAAATATTCGATTACTAATTCCAACTACACTATAGAAATAAGTTCATTAAAATGTTCCAAAATATTAAAATATATGTAGGTTCTGCTTATTTTAATTTAGGTAAGCATATCTGTGTATGTTTGGATAATCTACAAAATATTCTAAATGATTGATAACCTAAAAATATAGTAAGGTCTCTAAAATATGAAGTTGTGAAACTTATTACCCCGCACCAAATCTTGGTTTGGTTTTCTGTGCCTCACCTGAATCTGTATTTCCTTGCCTTTAGTAAGAATGTAGCATTAATTTCACATAATTATTTAATAACAATTTACTCAATAAAATACTGTAAAATAATTTTGATATTTTTGTAAACGGAAAGTAGTAGTAGTTAAGTCATTTTAGATTATTTTAAGAAACAGTATGTAATAAAATTGCCATGAACTCACCGTATCGAACAGATTGGTCTTCGGGGTAGGTCTTCAATTTCAAAGCAATGGGGCCTGTGAAAAAACAACAACATGTAACCCTCTTTATTCATATCATTGCTGCTTGCAGAAGTTAGTAGGGCGACGTAAAGTAACCATGTCCGTGTGATCGTAGATTTACAACTCTCAAATCTCTGTAGATTTCGACCAATGCGATTTAATTTCAATGGTTGAGAAAGGTTAGTTTTTCTTTTTAACGAATTGTGTGAATGCTTAAAAGGTTTATGAGTTTATGGTGTCATTGTTAAAAAGTAAAAAATTAAAACAGATTTTAAATTATTTATAAAATATATACCTATTTATCTTTTTAATCAATTGCTTTGCGTTGCGTACCTACATTTTGGTACTTATGTATTTTTTTTTCTTCGAAGCTTGTGTGTAGGTACAGAAAGATTTGCATAATTTAGCAAGTTTAAAAAAATTGTTAAACGAGTAGACATTATATATTTAGAAATTATTCCCTATATTTATTTTTATTATGTACATTTTTAATAAGTGCTCAAGATTTAAATTGATCAATCTTACATAGCTTTACTTTGAAATAAATTCATAATTACATAAAAAATATTAAAATGTCATAATTTGGAATGTTTTAACAAAGTTTTCCTTTTTATTTATTTTTTTCAACTTAAATTAGCTTATGCGTATGCATTGATTGATCTTTTTAAATATTAAACATGTTGTACTATTTTCTAAACCAAGTACCTATGTATGTACATTGTTAGTTTATAATTATTGTGTTATTCATAATTATTGTTATACGCAAAATACCATTTTGTTAGAAGTTTTCTTTATATTGAAGAATAAAGTAGTACTTAATATTGAACATCTACTGTCAAATGATGATGTTTAAAAAATAAAATAAAAACAGAGTGAGTACTTCAGTTATTAAAATTTCATTTGTGTAGCGTTTATTGGGAGTACTTGGAATAAAGATTAAACTTTATTATAAACTCTTTCGTGAAATAAATTGAAAATTAATAATACTTTTTTTTACATTTGACAGCTAGACAGACAGCTTTAATTTAACCACAGCCTACTTCATATTTCATTTCAATCCATTGTTAATTCTATATTAATTAATACACAAAGCAAAAACATTACACCGTTTTTACGAAAATTTCGCGGACGGAGAATATGAAAATGGTCACCATAATGATTTTTTTTTTAGAATTTTCATTAAAGAGTGCTTACGTATTAAGCATTCTTATTTTTATGAAAAACGTATAAAATTTATATTTTTAAATTACGGTTTTGAATAGTAATCGGTACGTATTATTTCAACCGGTAATCTATTATTATACTGGTAATACTCCCAAAAACACTAACACTTCAATTGTTATAAATATAAATTTTAGCAAGGAGATTATTATTTATTATTTCCGATTGTTAGCCATTAAAAAGGATTGGAGCCGGTCCAGCTTCTAAACTATGTTAAAACACAACAACAGCTGGGTTAAAATCAACCAATCCAGTTCTTACTGTTGAAAGGACAATCAAATTCGTCACTGAAGTCGAATGGACAGTCAATGTGTCCATTGCATCGCCGGGACGCGTCAATACACGGACCGTTTTCACAACGCCACTGATTGGGTCTGCTACATTCTCCTGATCCTGACATGATGGATGGACAATTTGAACACCAATACTGATCACACATAATACTGATCATCATATTACCAAAACTATTAGTAGTCTTATTTAAAACCATCAATTTGTTACACGTACCTGCATCTCCACCATTAGGATACGAATATCCATTACCACCCGGTTGACCTCTGCCGCCTGGATATCTGCTGCCTCCTGGTTGTCCACCACCACCTAGCTGACTTCCAGAATCTGGATACCCGCTGCTTCCTGGTTGAACTCTGTCGCCTGGGTAGCCGGGGACTTGTTGATCACTATCATCTGGGTAACTATTACCTCCAGATTGACTGTTTCCACTTGGATATCTGTTGGTTCCATCTTGATCTCTTTCATCTGGATATCCACTGTTTCTATCATCCGGATATACGCTGTTTCCTTGCTGTCCCGTCGCGTCTGGGTATCCACTGCCTCCTGATTGTCTGTTTCCACTTGGGTTTCTGTTGGTTCCATCTTGATCTCTTTCATCTGGATATCCACTGTATCTATCATCCGGATATACGCTATTCCCCTGTTGTCCCCTTGAATCTGGATTTCCACTGCCTCCTGATTGCCCGTTTCCACTTGGGTTTCTGTCGGTTCCATCTTGATCTCTTTCGTCTGGATATCCACTGTTTCTATCATCCGTATATACGCTATTCCCCTGTTTTCCCGTCGCATCTGGATATCCACTGCCTCCTGGTTGTCTGTTTCCACTTGGATATCTGTTGGTTCCATCTTGATCTCTATCATCTGGATATCCGTTCGGATCCTGCCGGTCGTCATATTCGCTGCCACTGGGCTGAGGGCTGCCATAAGGATACCCACTATTGTCACTGGGCTGAGGGCTGCCATAAGGATACCCACTATTGTCACTGGGCTGAGGGCTGCCATAAGGATACCCACTATTGTCACCAGGCTGAGGGCTGCCGTAAGGATATCCCCTACTACCTGAATCACCACGGCCCGCATAGTTTGACTGACCAGTACTATCTGGGTATCTACTACCATTATCACCACTAGGTGAGTACCCACCTGTCGGGTATCGGTTAGCCGGAGGGGGCCTCACTGTTGTGGTTAAGAATGGGTTCGGAGTGGGTTGAACGAGTGCTGGGCGGTTGGTCGTGGTGCGGGGACAGTCGGCTTCGTCACTTTGGTCTCCGCAGTCTACTGTGCCATCACAGTACTTGTAGCTCGCTATGCACTCCCCATTCCGACATTGGAAGCTATCGGCGGCTGGGCAAACTGAAAATAATATTATTTGATGAATATTATGAAACGGACTACAACTTCAATCACAAACATGCACGGAAATTTAAAAATTGCATCACACTAAATCTATACGAGTATTTATTGACAAAATCTATTGTGATAGGTATATTTGAACAAATATGAAATGATAACTGAAGGGTTACAATGAATCTATGCATAATATTTTCGTTGATTTGTGTTTTTACATTATATGTATACACAAGATATGTTTATAAGTACATACTGGGACATTTTAAAGATTATAAATTTCAATACGTTCCTACTCGAAAATTATATCACGGTCAAAGCCTATTTTATTGTTCAGGTAATTTTACGAATTAATTCATTATGTTTTGTTTGTGCTTTGAAACTTTAAGGTACCTAATTAAATTGCTATAGAAACTTGTTTTTTGTAAGAATGGTCTATCAAAACCATTTAATTATATTCACATTAACGTCAAATATATTTCTAAGATATCACGTGATAATTTTATTCATTTGCACTTTCATTGCAACCCTTATATAATTAATGAAAACTAATTATAATACATAACAGGAAACACATGCAAAGTATGAGAAGTTAAGTTAAATACGTATTTTATATAATAGGAAGATACTTTGCATTATTTAAAAAATAATTCACCCGTGATAGAGAGAAAGTGAGATAATTTCCAGTTCTATTAAGGAATATTAATTAATAATTTGGTATTATATCGATCAGGAGTGAATATTTAAACATAATTAATTGGTCGCAAAATGTATGTACAGTCAGCAAAAGAGATAGGTTTACACCCTGTGAAACGCATTTTCAGTTTATATGTACGTACGTTTATGAGAACACGTTCACTATTATGTGTATTTGTAAAGAGCTAGCAGCGAACTGTTCGCTCAAAAAAAATTACCGCCTGTTGTACTGACCAAAAAATATTTATTTATATTATTTGATACTGACGGTGTAAACCTATCTCTTTTGTTCGCTGTACATGCGCAAATATGTTGCCTATGAGACAATAAAAAACTACTAAGTAACTACTAAATTTTCTAACACACTAATAGGTACCTATTAATTACAGGTGCTATTATTATAAGTGAAAATATTATTTACGCATATAGTATTCAACTTATGAGAAAATTAATAAAACAATTTTATCAATCGGGATCGTTCGGGATAACTATGAAATGTAAAACAAAACATTGTTGATTATCTATTACAAGTAAACTTATAAATTGATTTTATACTTCCACAAAAGTGTGTAATAGGACCGCTAACCGACATATAATATGTGTATGTTAAATATTATATTCATCGCAATTTACCTACCTACATAATATAATTTCTGTTAAATACATCCCTTAAATTCAATGCACATTGATTTTCATGTTAAAAATATTTTAATTTAATTTAACTTTGAATATAACTATTGTAAATATACTCTATAGGTATAGTGCTCTTTTTTTTTAGAATATGCTTTTTGATTTATTAGCAACATAGAATACGCGATACCTACGGAGTAGGTCAAAGAGAAGTTTTATAACATCACTAGCGACCCGCCCCGGCGTCGCACTGGTGTAATGCTGATGTATTATAGGTACATATAAACCTTCTTCACGAATTACTCAATCTCTTAAAAACCGCATCAAAATCCGTTGCGTAGTTCTATGGATCTAAGCATTTATAGGTACAGACAGACAGCGGTAAGCGACTTTGTTTTATACTATGTATTAATGAGTGTTGCTCTCTTTAAATGATATTAAAAATATTGCTTGCGCCCGCGTATGTTATCTCTGTCTATACAGACGCAGTCGCAGCACCTCCTTCAATTATAACATACACATCCATAATTCTTTTCAAATTCGACTACATGATAGCAGTCACAACACACAACCGTGGAAGCACAAAACCTATACCCGTATTAAAACAGTTCTGTTCATCAGAAAAATCGTGGCAGTCGTATATATTGTCGCATCGCCTCACGTGCGGTATACACCGACCGTCGTAGCAGGTAAACTCAGATTCGTGGCATTCGACCATCGCCGGTGACCGCGACGCCCGCAGCATGTACCAAGCTGTGCGACCGATCGATTTAAACATCAACTAACAGAACAACACGGAATATAAAATACCCCAGACAGAAAAACAACTATAATTCTAGGGACCCCAAATCCTACCGAACTCGAGATAAATTTGAAATTTGTTTTAAGCAATCTTGTGAGGCAAAAACTAATAGAATTTATCAATTAATAATTGAAATCAAATCTGAAAGTTAACATACCTATCTAGAAACTGTACTATGTAATCATATTATAATTCAGAAGCTACTTAAGTTCATCAAATAGAGGTGTGCTAAAGTGACAAGATTATAATTATTAAAGATTAGTGCAATATATCTTAACTGGTTGTGCTGTGTTGTGTTAATTAAGACAAAAATGTGCATTGAATAACTTTTTTTAGTGCTGATTATAGAAGAGCGGTGCACCATTTTACTATAAGCGTGTGAGTGCTCAGGGCTTGCCAGATTCTTATAACACTATAGTTGTCAACATTAACTCACGTGATTACTAAAAGCTGAAGTCATAAAATTAATATTTTTATCCTTCAATTAGTACCTTAGTTTATCATGTTTATACTACTACCATAGATAATATAGTAGCGCGGCACTAAATCTTATACCTACCATTCAGATGTAAAATGTTCTATAAGTTTATTGGAATCATTACAGAAAAATAATCCAACTTATATGTTCTGTAAGTACTGATAGAAATAATTGATAATTAATTAAGAGAATGGATGCTGATAATATTAAATAAATAAATGATACGTAATTATTAATATCATTGAACTGCACTCCTTAACCGATTACCATGAACTTAGCGCACTCAAGTGTTTATCACAGAGTTTTCCACGTTGTGCTTAGAACCAAAATTATATGGTTAATTCTTTCAAATTATATTATATACTTATATAAATAACACGTTCTTTGATGTTATTAAACATAATTTATTAAACAGTATTTAAATTAATCCAAAACGTTTCCATCCAATTTTTGACGGTAAAAGTTTAAATGACTAACATGTAAATGCTGAATAAATTTAAATTATTACTTTGTTATAAGGGCCAATATAATTGGACAAGTAGTTAAACGATTATATAATACTTACGGCAATTCGTTTCGTCGGATCCATCGTCACAGTCGGGATTACCGTCACAGTGGAAGCCAAGGTTTATACATTGACTCGATTCACATTGGAATTCGTACTCATTACAGAGTTCTAAAAAAAAGATTAAACGTTAAGTGTCTTTAAAAATATAAGAAATTATAGACTACTAAATTGAAAAGACTTAATATTATAACCGAATTCTTTAAGCTTTCACGTGAGTAAGGCCGAGGTCTCACTAATAAGGCGACTGCACTCGACAGCGATTTTGTAAAAACAAACTCATACAAAAATATGTCGACGGCCACACTCGGTGTAATACAAGCGAGCTTAGTTTGTTAGAAGGTTTGTCGCCGCATCGCTGTCGCCGTATCATTGGGGCCTCAACCTTAGGCTGGTAAGTTTACAATGTATTGACGTGGCGCTTACCATTGTCAGCCGTCATGGTGTAGTTACAGTCTCTTTCGTCACTTTCATCAGGACACTCTGACACTTTATTGCAGCGCACTGAAATCGAAAGACATTCGCCGCCGCTTTCGCATCTAAAATAAAGGGACAAATTTACAAACACATGTTTAACGTCTACAATTCGAAAATAATTAAATCGCAGTTACATATCAATTTCGCATTGAGAATCATCTATTCGCTTTTCGCAACTTAGCAACTAAAAAACATGGTTACTGTAGAAAATGACATGTTTTGCTTTAGTTACCTAAAGTCGTCAGGTCCATCACAAAAATCGCAATTCAGTTCGTCGGATCCATCGCTGCAGTCTTGTTCCATGTTGCATATTTTATCAGCTGGTATGCACGTGCCGTCGCCGCATTTGTGGTCACAGTCTTTAAAATTAAACAATTAATGGCTATTTTAACAATGAACAAAATCTAGATATAGGAAAGCATTTGTTTATAAGGCAATCGCAATTGCTATAGGTACTCAGCGCATATACTCGCAGAGCATAATAACTATTCGCAAGTTCAAATTTATATTACAATTACAGAGGTACCTCGGCTTTAATGTAGCAGCGTATTCTATTAGGAACATTTATAATTTAATTAATTCATATGTATAGTAGACATGTGCATCTAATATTAATTTAATATTGAATACGTTGCTACAAACACAGCAAATTTATTAAGAGCAAAACAAATATTCATTAAATATTTAAATTCAATAGCATGTTCCTTTTTCTGATACACATTTATGGAACTTAGTGTTTAATGTAAATGTCTCAAAAGTACCTCCTGGGCAGTTTTCCTCATCCTCTCCGCCCTCACATTCGAGATTGTCGTCACATCGTCGTGCGCATACGACAGGCGAGCCAGTGGGACACGTGAACAAGTCCGGACGACATGATGTGTCTGAAAACCGACATAAATTTACCATACTGTTTAAATACTTGTCCTAGCTAAAACGGCAATTGACGGTTGAGAGTTAACTATTACAAATTATACCAGGTGCACCTTTTTTCAGAAGTTGTCGAATTTATCACTGATATTATGTTCAATAATAGACTTTTGTATTGTATTATTTTACTGTAATGATTTAGATAGTTCCGAAAAAGGAATATTTAAGGATAAACAAACACATTAGTAATATTTAAGGATAAACATTAGATGCGAAGGTCAAAATATTTTCAGTCCAATACTTGTACTCAACGCATATTTTGGAACAGTTAGAAACGGTTTTGCATTTGGTAATTATTTAACGCCGTTGCCGATAGCTAGGACTTCATGTGTCCCCTCACAATTAACACAGAGATCAATTTATCATGGCAGTTAGCACTTAGAAACAACAATAAGAAGACATAATATGTATTACTACAAGCTTCTTTATTTTCATGTATGTAAAATTCATAAACCATCCTTGGTTCTGGAACTAGGACTAAAGCCTATAAATAATTATCAATAGAACGATAATTAAAAAAGATCATAAAGCGTTATCAAAAACGTATTATCTTCTTCACGTATTCCATATCAATTTTTAACTAATTGTATGTACTTAAATAAGAACCGGAAAAATTAATGCGAAGACGCATGCAAAGATGTTGCAGTACTGCTGCTTTTTCCAATAAAACTTTTTATCTCCCTTCCGATACCAAATTGTTGCTTATATTAAAATAGTACGTATTCTAAAAATCTAGTAGCCAACTGTGCAAGAAAAGAGTATAACAGCGACAAAAAGTTATACAGACTGTTAATCACTAACAGCTATTTGAACAAAGATATAATTCCATGCACGACGATTGTTTCGTTTAGTTACTTACGGCAATTGTACTCGTCTTCCCCATTACTGCAATCTTCACGACCGTTACATAGAAAGGCTATATTTATACAAGAACCGTCTCGGCATGGGTACTGGTCCCTTTTGCAAGGGCAGCTGGTCTCGTCCGTACCGTCATCGCATTCGATGGTCCCATTGCACCTTGCGTCCGCTTGCACGCACATTCCACTCGAACACTCATATTCATAAGCCATGCAAACTGTGCCTGCCGTAATAATGCACCATAACCATATAAATAAACTAGTAAGGGCGTTCAAAACGCAGTAATAAACCCTAACTAGTATTAAAAAAATAAATTAAAAAAATAATTAAAGCAAACTTATAATGATAACAAAATCTTGTTTTCACCAAAATTTTAGTAAAAAATTCTAAGACTGAAATTTTGGTCCACTATTTTAAAATGATATAATTGAAAATTTTTTGTGGCCTACTTACGGTTCTTCTTGGCCTCTTACGGTTTGTGCTATGATTTAGGTTAAAATTGGAAATATTCCTGCATATCCATACTAATATTATAAATGGGAATGTGTATGTGTGTGTCTGTTTGTTGGACCGTCTTTCACGCAAAAACAACTAAATGGATTTGGCTGAAAGTGCACGGGGATAGTTAATAAGCTCGATTAAGATATAGGCTACACGCCGACCCATTGGAGCAGAATAACGAAGAAAACCCGCGGGGCGCAGCTAGTTTTAAAATAAATATAATAGCTTTTTTTCGAAGGACCTTTCAGTCTACTTGACTACTGAAATGGCGCATTCGTAGGTCCAACATAATATTAATGCTACATGGTGAAACCAAGATTAGTTATCTATAATCTTACAAACTTGATATGATAGAAATTCAATTCAATACACAGCAAATAAATGCAAATATATTAATACAAATTACCGTTGATAAGCTTTTATTATCTTAGTTATGTACGATGTAAACTATTAAAAGAACTTTCTATAAATACATCATATCAAGATTGTGTTTTAATTTAGTAATATTTATAAGTATTTTTCATAGTGCCGCTAAATGCTGTGCTTTAAACAAGCAAAATATTATTAATGTTAAATTAAGAATTAAAATAATTCAAAGTGATGTACAGCCGACCATCACCTTTTATAAATTGAATGTACAAAATAGAATATAAAGAGATATAGGTACAAAAATTTGTAAAATGACCAAACCATATATGCATTCGCGTTCATCAGAACCATCCTGACAATCATGCGTCCTGTCACAATGTTTGTATGCAGGGATGCAGTATCCGTTATCGCATTTGAAGTCGGTGGCTCCACATGCTGGTCGATAAAGGAAATTTACTCAAATATGCATCGAATACTAATAATCAAAATAATATTTCATATTTGCAGCAATGATGTCGTGCAGTGTTGAAGATAAACGGAAATAGAAGTAAATGAAACGGTTTATTAACCCCCGACACTAAACTAATTGTTCTAGCTAAACTTTTGTATATTTGTCTGTAGGTCTGTGCTATTGTGGCTGAATATAAAACTTAACTGTAAACATTGTTTCCTTTTAAGACGGTATACTTTAACCGTATATTTTTTTAATTTTAAGGCAAATCTTAACAAAAAAAAAAGATTTTTTCTTTTATGTTAAGAATTTTAAATGGTTTCAAATTGACTGTGCGTATGTCTATAGCCTTGTTTTCCTTTTTAAGAGTGACCGAATGGGAGTCGGGGGATTTGGGCAGAAATATAAAATCAAGAAGATAACAAGTGCAATGGAAAATCACAGAAACTATCACCATATGAATCAGAGATTCGAAGATGAAGTAGAGTAAAAGTATTGAAAATGAGACAGAAAGCCAGGTAGTAGCGTGAAACCGATACTTAATGATAACTTACGACAGTTCTGTTCGTCGGAAAAATCATCGGGCGTACAATCATACTGTCGATTGCACCTTAGATGGTCAGGGATTAGCTTGCCATTTCTGCATCTAAAGTACCCATTTGCTGGAAATACATGCAAAGCTGTACATGTAATTTGATCATACACAATTTGGAATAAGTATAAACTAAATCATGCAATTGCAATTCTCGTGTGATAATGGTGTCCAAAATGATTTGTGGAATGTGGTACAATTCAATACTTTCTGGCTAATAATATGGTGTAATGGTACCCAAACGTATTTAGTATTTTAACTGGTATGGAATGGAGTATGAGTGTCTTACCGATGCAGTTCCTTTCATCCGACCTATCAGTTGGACAATCGACTCGGCCATCACAGCGCTTACTGCGCATAATACATGACCCATGATCGCATTGCCATTGATTGGGTCTGCATGCTTTTAAATAATGTTATTAGATTAGTAAAATTAGTGATTGCATTTCAATTATGTGGTCTTGTTAACTACTTGTTTGTAATATATTGTCCGTATTGTAAATTGTAAGTTACTGTTCAAATTTAGGTCTTAAACTAAAAATTAAAAATTTATTATTCTCATTAACAAGACCACTGGCAGTTAGTTGCGTCGAAGCAGATACGTACGACATCCAATTTCGTCACTGCCGTCTTTCTTGCAGTCCTTGAATCCATCACATCTGAGTAACACTGATATGCAAGAACCGTCGTTACACCTGAATTTGCCTGAATCCTGGCAGACAAATTGACTAACCGACGAGACTAGCTTAGTAACTTACCATTCCAATCAGTCAGGAAAGAGCAGCGTGCGAACATTATAACATTGTAGTAACGGAAGATTGAGAACACAATATTTAAAGCATTCCGAATTAGGACAAGGTAAATGAAGTTGACATCGAAATTCAGAATAAGTAATTTTTACGCGAAAATAAATATTTACGTATTATTACTATGTCATAATTTGAATTAATATATTGCCGAGTTCAATCGGGTTGAACATTCAATGTGTATCTCGAAACCTTCCGTATAATCTGCAGGATTCGTAAAAGTTTATATTCATACCACAGCCTGCTTCGTCGGAGCCATCTGAGCAGTGTGGTGTGCCGTCGCATTTCTTACGATCTTCGATGCAAACACCGTCACTTTCACAGCGGAACTCGTCGTAGCTACAGTCTGCAAAAAAAAAAAGATATAATCTTTAGTATATTTTTTATATAAAATCTCTTAATGTACTTTGATAGGCGTAAAGCTAACGGCTAAGTTAAACTACATATGATACTGCTTTCAGCTCAATGGTGTCACAACCGACTAATTCATCATTGTTAGCTTTACTGGAGGAAACTCCCGAAAATTGGAAATTGCAATCGGAATTCGTATTTATAATATTTAGGATTATTATTGATGGATGCGTAATGCATTTCCCCACATAAACGCCGGTAAAATTCTACCTTGGCGTGTACAGCTTACACTCACACGAGTACCATTAACTATGCCTTACCGTCGATGTGTCGCACTGTGTCATGAAAATGGTGTACAAATCAAATCTCAACGTTATTTGTTTAACTTTGGGTGACTGTGAAAAATCATTCCAACAATTTTTCCCAAAAGAAACCCAAACCGCATTATTCGAAAGCGCTCCGTCTTTTCTTTTGATTTCTTCTGAAGCCTTGAATTAAAGTTAGCTCAAAGCCAACTTATTTTGCTTACCACAATCCCGTTCATCCTCCATGTTGGGACAGTCCTGAACTTTGTCGCACACGCGGCCTCGCTCGATGCACATGCCGTTGCCGCAACGGAAATCGTCGCCGCCACATGTTTCTGTTGACAAAAAGAAAGAGTTTTAGAGAGGTAGAATATAGCGTGACGCTTGCGTAGGTATACCTTAGTTGCTCAACGGAAGAATAACTACCACATGATGTATAGTTATTTCCATGAAATTCGAAGAGTTTGTTTGTTTGCTTGAACGCGCTAATCCTAGGAATCCTAGGGTCCGATTTGAGAATTATTTCAGTGTTTGATAGCCAATTTATTGAGGAAGGCTGTAGGCTAGATTTTATTATAAAGTTTCAATGGGAACGGAAGTTACGTGGGTATTTCAGATTGTTTTGACGGGCGAAGCCGGGCACAAACAGCTGTCTAGTTAAACATAAAAGTGAAGTGAAAGTAAAAAAATGTTTATTATATAAATCTATTATAATAAAACTTATTATTGTTTTGTAAATGTTATATTGTATTTAAAGAATAAGTACTGTTATCAAATACAGTGATATTAACTAAACATACATATACATATATACGTAGGAAAAAACTATTTATATATTGAAGGTATTCCTAATCTAAAGGTCTAATTTCATTGTCAACAAGCATATTGTTACGTTTACAATGTCTCAACGTCAACATTTCTTAAAAAGTTACGCGACTTTCAACTTAAATTCAATGAACAAAAACAGAAGAAGCACTTCTTCATAACTTTATATCATTTATAGCGTTTAGTGCGTTAATTAACGTGCACCAGACATGTAGTAAGCACATTTATCCTTTAGCTTTGCTCAAAGTTAGATGGCGCTATAATAAAAGCGTTCGACGCGTTCGCTATGAGTCTTTCGCCTACGTTAATCAATGTTTAAGTTTTATAAAGTTGGCGTTTCGACATGATACAACACTCTGCGGTTGCTAGAATGTTGGGTCTTTGATACACTTAACTGGTTCTGCTTGAACTGGAATACAGTGACGACTAGCGACTCTGCGAAACTTAACAGGGTCTATTCGAATAATATTGACGATCGGAAGATTTTGGATAATGTATTCTGGTAGTTATTTTGGTGAAGTGTCTTTCCACTGTTTATCATCATCATGCATTTTATTACTTGTAACTCCCGTTCCCATAGGAACTTCATCATTAAATATATCCTAGCTATCTAACACTGCAGGAACTTTTTAAAGGATCGGACCAGTAACTCCTCAGATTTACGCGTTGAACCAAACAAACAAACTTCAGCTTTACATATGAGTATAGTTTGCTTCATTTGAATCACAATTATGTTATTTCCAGTGTTATAGATATACTTCGGTAAAGTTTTAGGAGAACACTAAACACGTCACAATCGCAAGGAATTCAAAAAAGATTGTCACTAGACGGTCAAATAGCAAAATTGAGCCCCAGATTACAATACTCTTTTTTTACATCACTAGAAAAAAGTAATTCAAATTCAACTATAAATGTCACATAAATATATATTTTACAAGATAGTATAAAAACATTTAAAATTCTACAACGGTGTACTACTATGTCATTAACATCGCGATAAGAATTTTTAACACCCCTATTTTATTAATTAAAATAACTCGGTATCCGATTTAATAGTCTGGTTAGATATAGCTTACAACACTCATTAAGGTCAGTAACTTTTATAAATTTAATCACCTTATCCACATAATCTATACTAATATTATAAAGCTGCAGAGTTTGTTTGTTTGTTTGTTTGTTTGTTTGTTTGTTTGTTTGAACGCGCTAATCTCAGGGACTACTGGTCCGATTTAAAAAATTCTTTCAGTGTTGGATAGTCCATTTATCGAGGAAGGTTATAGGCTATATTTTATTTTCAAAAAAGTTGGGGATCCGTAAGAAAATTGCGTTTTTGTAACCCAAGGTGTAAAAGCGAAAACCTATTTATGCGTGCGCTGCAAAAACTATTGACAATAGAACAAAATGATGTACTACGGGTTTGTAGGTCTTATTAAGATCTACAAAAAAGTCCGCGAGAGCATATATCTAACTATCATAGTTTAGTCACAATAACCGCTTTTATGTTCATAAAAAAATATTAAATCGTCTGAAGAAAGAAACTACGTTAAATGTATATCGTTATATTAATCCTTATCCAAATTAAGCATTATGTTATTAAAGGTATTTATGTAGAAGTAAAATACTTTTTGTTTTATTCCAATCGGACATTTCGTTGAGAAATTATCACGAGTATAAAGACGCAAGGAATTGGTACCTAATAAAGAGTTATTTGCCGTAATAGATAAAGCTGAAGAGTTTGTTTGCTTGAACGCGCTAATCTCAGCAACTACTGGTCCGATTTGAAAAATTCTTTCAATGTTAGATAGCCCATATTTTATTATAAAGTTTTTATGGGAACGGGAGTTACGCGGGTGAAACCGCGCGCGGAAAGCTAGTATTTAAATAACTGCAATAAAATCTAAAACAAGATGCGGGAATATCAGTACTCTGCAGCCTTTTTTTAGTTTCGGCCGTCACTACATAAACTAAGCAACACACAAAGTATCTCAGTCACTAGCTTTCCTGTCTGTTTACCTTTATGTTGATAAAAGGATAAGTGAGTGAAACCTAAATTTTATACAAATGTGTACTCATCAGTAAATACCTACTACACAAACGCGCGAACGGGCACAAATAATTGATACCTAATTGAGAAATTAACATAACCCTACAAAAATAAGTCAGCAGTCTGACATCACATAATCAAGATGCCTACATAGGTACTAATATTATAGAGAGGAAAAGTTTGTATTTTTATATTATTGTATGTTTGTTGAGAATAAACTCAAAAAATAGAATGCTACATTATCCCTGAGTAGCATAGGCTATAAAAGTCCACCCGTGCGAAGCTGTGGCAGGCCGCTAGTCTTTGATAAAGTTTCAAAATTTATAAGCGCTAACTAGTAAGTAGTAGGTACCTGATAAATATCCAGCTCGTGCATCATCAGGTACTAGTTAGCGTAGCTAGTTTTTATAAGAACTTCATATTTGTGTGTCATGTTATTCCTGGATAAGGAAACTAACCAATGGTGAAAGATTTTTTTTTAAATCAGCCGGAGCCAATTCAATGCAAACAAATAACAAATCATTCCTCTTTATATTAAGTATAAGATTCAACACTGTCATCGTGATCGAGCTGGACTTTTATCAGATATTATTTTTCATTCATAATTATCAAACCTCAGTTGATTTAACACAAAAACATTAAAACCATAGTCCTCTAACTTTTTTGTTTTATTTTGATTTACAAAACTAAACAATTCGATGACAATGATTCAAAAACGTTTTCGATGAAAATCTATTTATAATTGAATTGAAAGGCTTAAACATTCCGAACATCGCTTAATATAAATCGACAGTAAAAAGCAACAGTATCGTATTATCAACAAAAAATGTGTAGGTACCTCTTTTGTTCTTTAAACACTGTGTAGCACCTCATCGTATTAAAATTCCGCTGCTGTGGCTGCCTACTACGTGATACACTTAAAACAGCATAAATAGCTTGAGTATTATGAGTTGAGAGTTTGCGCGTACGCTTACAAAAATCGCAAAGTTTGGTGTTATGTATCGGGACAACGTGCAAGTGTTTAAGAGTCGTTGGGATCGCGGCTCGCTCAAAATTCATGTTACTTTTATTATTTTTTTCGCCGACGAGGTTTTTGACGTCATTATGTTGAATACCAGATGTGGTTGTCTTCGTTTTGTACAACAAATTCTTTATCCTTTTTGTGGTGTTTGATAGTAAAGGTAATGTTTTAGGATAAAAATGATTTCTTTATTTGTTTTGTGTGTAACTAAGTAAGTAGTCATTATCTAGGTAAATTTTGCGTAATTGAAAATCTATATTAATATTATAAAGCTGCAGAGTTTGTTTGTTTGTTTGAACGCGCTAATCTCAGGAACTACTGGTCCGATTTCCCAAAAAAAATTTCAGTGTTTGATAGTCCATTTATCGAGAAAGGTTATAGGCTATATTTTATTTTCAAAAAAGTTAGAGATCCGTAAGAAAATTGCGATTTTGTAACCCAAGGCGTAAAAGCGAAAACCTATTTATGCGTGCGCTGCAAAAACTATTGACAATAGAACAAAATGATGTACTACGGGTTTGTAGGTCTTATTAAGATCTACAAAAAAGTCCACGAGAGCATATATCTAACTATCATAGTTTAGTCACAATAACCGCTTTTATGTTCATAAAAAAATATTAAATCGTCTGAAGAAAGAAACTACGTTCAATGTATATCGTAATATTAATCCTTATCAAAATTAAGCATTATGTTATCAAGGGTATTTATGTAGGAGTAAAATACTTTTTGTTTTATTCCAATCGGACATTTCGTTGAGAAATTATAACGAGTATAAAAACGCAAGGATTTGGTACCTAATAATGAGTTATGCCATCATAGATAAAAGAGTTTGTTTGTTGGAACAAATTCTTTCAATGTTAGATAGCCCATTTATCGAGGAAGGTTATAAGCTAAATTGTATTATAAAGTTTCTACGGGAACGGGAGTTACGCGTGTGAAACCGCGCGCGGAAAGCTAGTCTTAAATATTATTGTAGCTATTTCAACAATCTATAAAAGTGTTAGTTATAAAAGCAATTGTTATAAAGAACCGTGTTTGTTAATTTTATGTGAAATAAATAAAGTAAATCTCTTCATAGAAAACTTATGTGTATGTTTATCATCTAGAATAAAACATACTTGATGTGAAAGAATTTAAATCCATACCAAAGATTTTTTATTTTATTTTGTCTGTATTTTATGGTAACATTTGATTCCTTGAATGGAATCTTTTCCTTGCAGCAACATAAGTAATCCTTTACCATACAAACTGAAGCTATTTGTAACCAAATATGTGGTATTTAGAAAAAAAAATATTATACTTTAGATATTTATTAAATATGCCTCTTCCGCCGGGGAGTGGGGGACATGGGCCCCGCTCCCTTCGAGGCTGACCCATGAGGAGTAGGGACGCCTCTACACTCCGGGCGTCCCTATAATTGGGCAAATGGGCCACTGTAAGTGTGGCCCCGGAGATCCCGCGGTACCATATTGGCCGCGGGTGCCGTCGTGGGGGGAAAAAAACCCCTCTTCCCCACTGGGCACGTGCCTAGGGCCTGGCGATGATTTAGGGCCCCCTAGGCCCTACTCCAAACTTTAACCGATAGCCACTCTAAGGACTAATCGTAGATGCTTAGTGTGGATTACGTTATGTTATCTACTGATCATATTTAATGTCACCGTAAAGAAGTAAAAATAAAGCTTAACCTTTTGATTTCTGCGTTCTTTGTAAAAAAATATTCTAATTTACTGTGGTCATAGGTACGGGCCTTTAATAGCTGAAAGACGGCTTACGACGGCGATGGCGGTATGTCTCCACTAATATCTAGGTATCTACTCAGTTGTAACAAAGTTACGATAGCACTGCATTTATAGTTGGAAATATGGCGTCATTGCGTAGCAATTTAGGCCAAAGGCAATTCTATTCTAAGGACAACTGACAATATTTGCTTTATTGATCATATTACCTATAAACCGATTTCATAAGAACATTCTAGAATGTATCTTGACATTCATTTAATTGCCCAAGTACATTGACAGCTTTACACAATCTATATTACTAAAACGCTTTGTTCTGAATGACTGAATGACGGAACATCGCATAACCCAAGCTACGGATCGTGTTCTACCCCCTTAAAGTATAAAGTGTTGGCAAGTGTTGAGAAATCGAAATCAACGCGGATGAAGTCACGGACAAGAGCTTGATATAATATAAAGAAGTAATTAAGTGTTCATCAATTTTTGTTACGTGTATGTTTAACTTTAAACAAAATAAAATCACAGTTTCCCCTACTATCAAAGAGTAACAAAAACAAAATCTCGATCCACCCCTGACATAGCTCCGCAAAAACCTTAAATTAGGTTTCCTCCCGTTCATGCGAGGGTAATAATATTTTATTAAAAGCTTTCTAACATACAACGTCTTGTAGCAACAACTTATTGAAAAATGGTCTTTATCTTTAACCACTTAAGGTCGACTACTTCGTTGGTGTTTCATTTACAATCTACATACTAATAATAATTATATAAAAACTGTTTATGTTATAAAGTAAATGTACATATAAGTAAATGTAATAAATACATTTAAGTAAATGTTGAAGTGTCGGAGAAACTAAAGAATTACGGTTACAATATTACGTCCTTACAATATTTCCTTCTATGTTTACATTTTTTTAAATACTTTACTCGTGTTGCTCAATTTGTCATGAAATTTACACTGTCAATCTGTTATAACCTAGCCTTGTAATCAAAAAATATGTAACAGACTCAATAATATAACCTCTGTATATACCTGTTTCTCGCAATTTTCCGTTGTAGATGAGGATTTCTAGGTTTCCGGGTTTTGCTCGATATCAATAACGAGAACAGGCACTTGAAAATGGCACGGAACCCTTGTGCGCGAGTCTGACACGCTCTTGGCTGGTTTTTTTTTATATTTGGCATCATCAACATCATTTATTTCAGATTCGTTCATCCGTTCCGACGTAATTGAATAACCAATATTCAAACTTTCATATTTATTCATATTAATTACATACTAGATTCCGCGCGCGGCTTCATCCGCGAACTCCCGTTCCTGTGGGAACTTAACGATAAAATATAGTCTATAGCCTGCTTTGATAAATTGTTATTAACACTGAAATATTTTTTCTGATCGGACCGTAGTTAAAGCAAATAAAATTCTTTAGCTTAAATGTTAAATGAATAGGCAACATTATGATTTAGTTTAGAAACGATGCAGCTTCTAGAGGTATATCGTATCGGCAATAACTACTAGTGAAGCGCTACCTGAAGTTTCGAACAGCTTCACAGTCTGTCTTAGTTATTCTCAAGGCAACGTGCAATCAAGAAATTACAGAAAAGACAGATTATTTAGTTAATTTTCTTTTAAAATATTTGTATTTTTATATCGTCTTTAGCTACAGCGCGGATACAGCTATCGCAAAAAGTTGCCACCCGAAAATCGGCCAAGTGCATGTCGGACTCAATCTTGGTCATGACTTAAAAACAGCTTTCAAAATAGATTTTCTCCTTTTTTCAATTGCATTGAAAGTGAAAGTGTGACGTCACAACTATTAAATTAGGTTAGGCCCACAAAAGCATGACTGTCGAGACTAGCTTTTAGAAGCACCTTTCATCATTCTCATTTCACCCGCAGGATGCCTGCTTTTTTTTAGGGCGGACATTCATTTTAACCCACGAGCCTTTTGCTACTTCACATCAGGCTTAATAAATGGTAAACGCCACCGTAGGACCCGGCCAAGAAAAATTCCAAAGAAGATGAGTAGCAGCGTCTTTTTGGATGACAACACTCGCCAAGCGTGGTGAGTATCTATTGGTTAACCCCCCTCTCAATATTTGATTTAACCTTACTTTTTTTTTCGAAAATCAAAACGTCAACCTCTGAAATGAAAAGCAGGTCTTATACCGCTGGGACAGAGACATTGTCTTTTTTCGCATTCCTACAATTATTATAGCGAATCGAACAATGACAATAATACAATGACATAATCAAGAAACTTTTCCTTAATAGCCTTCAAATTGTAAACAATACTAGTCTAGGTTGTATGCTGCAAAAATTCCTAAGCTTGAAGCAAGGTTAACTAAACATTTGTAAAGCACAAACGTAAATCAAGAATGACTTAATAATCATAATTTTATGGAGACGGCACTTTCGATTTATTTTCAGGTTAAATTAAGTTTTTTTTTGTTGATTAGATCTTTATATCGTTCTTAAGAAAAGGTCATATTAACATAGAGGTTCCCGACTGATTGTGAGCGGTTATTGTAGATTATGAACACTTATAATACAAGAGGCATCAATCGCCCGCATTGCGGAATTCCATAACAATCTTTCTCTATGTGCTCATTTCCTAATCTACTAATATCTTTATTTTTTGTTGTTAAAATGGAATAGCAGTATTGGCAAATTATCGATATTTATTTATTATAGTTGACTTACGTAACAGATTCTACTGAAAAACACAATAATAGGTATGACAATTAATTTAAACTTGTTAACTAGAAGCCGCATCCGTGATTTATTCACTGGCGGCATTAACGTAATAGGTCCCAGACAAGGCAAAATCGACAAATAAATTAAACTGTGTAATAAGTAGGCGGGCTGCACCAGGCACGGGGTAGCCCTTATTACAAAATTGTCCCCGTGGGGGCTTCGTGTGCGGGCCACTTCTTTGCCCCTTTATTATTATGATGAAAAGCTTATAAAGAACCATGTATATTAAACTGTGATTTTAATTTATTGTGCTAGCTAAGTTACTAAGCATGTAGCAAACTAGTTTTAGAGACAGCTTAATGATATTACTAGTAAAGATAGAGTTTCTTTGCAATTTGTTAATTTGGCAAGTTTCCTGAATGACATGTAATTTTAGGCGTAGGATTCCTTAACATATTTTCATCTTTATCAATGTTGTATTTTGTTCAAGGTATGGTTTGTCAAGCTTTCTCAATGTCACGACACTCAATGATCTGTAGCTGAAAAATTACTTTACCTTATAGAATACCACAGACAAATAACTTTATTGATAAAAATTGTGTTTCTGTGCGTGAGTAAGAGCGATAGAGTTCCATGGGTGAAGGGGAAAGGGCCTGCAGGATTGTTAATGATGTACACATCTACTATAGGGACACTGCAATAGCCTTATGTCACTTAACATCAAGTGAATAGGAGGAATTTGTCTAGTCTAGACAAACAAACACACTAAAAAAACACAAACACAAAGTGAATATTTATTAGTTTTCGGATAGATATAATGTAGCTTGCTTGGCTTTGCTATTTCAACCTACGAATTACCGATAGTTTATTATTACACCCAAAAAAAAACTCTATTTGATTTCGTTATCATTTTCTAACTACTCTGTTAGACCGTTAGCACACGGCGTATTTTTGCGCTGACGACACGCGCAGACAGCATTCAGTACGCCCAGCAAAACGCAAGCGCGTCGGTCTGTTAAAAATATAACGTTGAAGCTTCAACGCTATATTTTAATACGCGATAAGAGCGAGCAGAGCACATGCTTATAAAAAAACGCAAAACGGGTCGTCGTCGCATTAAAAATACGCCGTGTGCTATCGCTCTTAGTCTTAGATAGGTTATACTTAACAAAAATGACAAAAATATTGCTTCGCTACATGACCAACAAAGATTATGGTTTGATTACATTGATATTATATGAAAAGTAAATGAGTATCTAATGGAATTAGTTGAGATATAAAGTATACAAACTGCGCCCCGAGGTTGTGAAACCCGCGTTAGACTGCTACTCTTCTACAGTGGGTAGCGTGTTGTTT
Organism: Nycteola revayana; assembly: GCA_947037095.2. NCBI lineage: Eukaryota > Metazoa > Arthropoda > Insecta > Lepidoptera > Nolidae > Nycteola > Nycteola revayana. Next base: position 11,107,584 of record OX344842.1, on the reverse strand, counting down.
TATAGCATATATGTTAATCTATACTAATATTTTAAAGAGGTAAAGCTTGTGACGTTGTAGAGGGCAATCTCTGGATCTATTGAACTGATTTTGAAAATTATTTTGCCAATGGAAAGCCACGTTATTATAGTATGTTTTAAGTTAAAGTTTCGACGGGAACGGGATCGACGTGAAACCGCACGAGACAGCGAGTCCAATATAAACGATGCCTGAGTAATTGTGTCTTAAAATAATTATTTTTCTGGAATAGAAGTAATAACAATTTTTACGACAAGTGTACCTACTGGATATTAATTGTTCAGACTCTTTATCTGGTCTCATTTCAATAATTCAATGTCAATTAACTACATTTACAAAGTTCTAGGAGATGATAATGATTTTTCTGAACTTTCAGTAATTAGCACACTTCACATTCATGCTCATATTTTATTTTAGTAATTCGCTGAATAACGTTGAGAATAAAAAAAACCGACTTCGAAAGAGTTCCAGGATTAGACACTTTATTATTTTGAAAATGGCAAACAAATCACGTTTGTTGTTTGGGAGCCATACTATTTATTATTTGTTGTTATAGCTGGCAACTGAAATACACCATCTGTGAAAATTTCAGCAGTCTAACTATCACAGTTCATAAGATACAGCCTGGTGAGAGACAGACAGACAGTGGAGTCTTAGTTATACCGTCCCATTTTTATCCTTTGGGTACGGAATCCTAAAGTATAAAATGGTAGTCCTTGCGTGAGGCTTCGCTGCTTTAATTTTGATTCATGCTTGTATTTCAACATTTTCATTGTATTAGTTTGCTATTTACTTAGTGAGCAGGTACCTATGCAATAACTTAAAACTATATTAATTAGAGGTACTTTAAAATATCAAAGTCAGGTCATTAAACTATAACAACAAATAGACACGTATTCTCAATACCAGTAATGCAAACTTTCTTGTACTAAATATCCATTCAATTCTTCATAATATCAGACCACTGTGGTTATTCGTACCTCGCATTCACCGTTTGTCATGTACATTGTACATAATATGTCAGAGTCCAGTGAATGTACACAAGCTACATATTTATATCTTGTTATGATTTACATCCTTACGTCTCTTTCCGCCAATGCCGTAGTAATGCAACTAGACATAGAACTGACGGTCGTATTTGCGTCTGATTTCTACAGTAACGTTAAATGTCCGTTCCCTGATCTTTGGGACTCACTGTACATGTTTGCAAACCTTTGTGAGTTTAGGTGGCTTCACAATGGGTTATTTCGGAGGGTCAAATTGCTGGACCTCTTGTGTCTACATATTTTGTCGAGACACTACGAACCCTTTGTTTTGTACTCATTTAATTGACTGCAGTTACAATTTACTATCATACGAATTAGATTTTGTTTAGCCACTTGTATAAAACTAGTAGGTATTGAAAATATCAACGTAAGTTTATAGTAATAGAATAGTTAAATTTACAAATAAAGAACAAGAAATGTTATGAGAAATTACAAAGCTATATAAGTAATAACATTTCGACAGATGTCAACTAATAAGAAGTCAAAAAGCAACTTGAACATTCACAAGTGGTCACAGAGTAACGACCGGCGAAACACACATGAGCCGCAACAGATTTATAAAGAATGCCTTCAAACACTGCTTTAATAATATAACATATTTAAACATCGTTAGACAACAATGCCGATAAATGAAATATGCAAAACATGGGGTAACAGATAATCCTATTATGTGTGTTTTGAAATAAAGACCACTGTGTAAGTTTGGTCAGATTACAATTTTGTAGTGGATGAAATATAATATTTCAACTATTATATGTTTACATTGGCACCTACTACCTTTAACTATTTTAGAATGTTATTTATAACTTAATTTAGATTGGGAAAGAAAGTAAGAAAACCCCACATTGATATATTATCTAACACACTAACATACATATTAAAACAGTAATAACTAAGTTAATATGCAATCATTCATTATGACCATCATAATTTCAGTTTAAATATTATAATTAAGTACATAAGTGTGGGAGCGATAGCACACAGGGTATTTTTAAAACGCTGACGATGCGCGTTTTGCATAATAGCGTTCTCTGCGCGTTCTCAACGCGTAACAGTTGTTTCGTTTGAAGTTCAAAAAATTCAATATAATTTTCTTCTGTGCGAAAAAAATAGCGTTTTAAATGTTTGTTTGTAAATGTATAACCAAATAATTTTATTTACGAAAATAGGATGCAAAGTAAAAATAAGAAAATAAAACGACACGCTTTTTCTGAAAACCCTACAATATCTCAGACCAATGTAATGCTTTATAAGTACTCCGACATCTGTGGGTAATCTTTCGTGACCTAAAAGGGTCGTTTAGTTAAAATTAGGATGAATAAAAATGCACTCATATTACCATCATAATACAACCATTAAGTCTAATACATTTAGCTTGAGCTACAATTTGCATAGCTTCTTTAATAAAGTTTATAAACAATTGGGTCACTTTTTATTTGAAATATAATTAAACTAGCGGCCCGGCCCGGCTTCGCACGGGTGGACTTTTACTTTAAACATATTGGAATAAACATAATATGTTTATTCCAATATGTTATATATTATATGAATTGGCTCAAACTGATCATAGTCTTGAAATCTTGTAGCCACAATCCAACCAGAAAACGAAAATCTTACAGAAATGCATTGGCCGATTTTAATGATTTAAAACGTTATCTACAGGTACTGGAACAGTCTTAATGAGAAATAATTTATTTCGATTAGGATTAATCCGAAAATAAGAATAACGTGGTACTTTAGGCATGGTCTGGTTTTTGTAAAAAATATATCCATAAAGTAGTTATTTACAGTTACATGACTACTATAGTTAGACAAATGGTATCTCGAAGGTTGACCTTTAAATATAAAGGTTTGAACAGATTTGTTTTGAAATGTAACTCCTATGTTCCATTCAATTCAAAAAAATCTTTGATAAAAAGTTTATTACTTATATGTTTTCCTGATTTCGCAAAGAGAACTTTTGTTTAATATTTTTAAAAATGCTATAGAATAAAGGCTATTTTATTTAATTTAATTATAAAATATTGACTTTAAATAAAACTTACTAACTTATACAAATAAAAAAAATACATCTATATCACTGTAAGTACTAGCTATTAGCAAAAATAGACTCTAGGATTTTGCATCAAAGGCAGTCTTTCCAATAACGTCGAAAATTAATATTGAATAGGCGGTTACTTCCAATCAATTACTCGACGTGACGGAAACCACTTATTTACTCAATTTTTAGGTATTTTAAGTCTCAGTCTTTGTCGTCCGCATGAATAGAAGTATGATCGTTATTTCATCAACAGGATTTAAGTCTTAATTGGTCTTAACTTATCAACTGGTTAATGTCTTCCCGATCCTTCTAAATTTCTCTACCTACTTATGAATATTTTGGAGCCGTCCTTATGGTCGTGTACAGCGGAATCCCTTTTTTTGACCTAATTTTATTGTCATAATTTAATTTGGCATAATGCGTTGGGCATATTTTTCTTTGGCATAATAATAATGTGCCATAATTGGTTTTTGGCATACTGTTTTATTTAGCATAAATATAGTTTATCCTATTTTTTTATTCATAACTTTGATATGCATAAAGTTGTGAGGTATATTGTTTATTCGTCTAATGGTTATTTGGCATAATGATGAAACGGCCGGCGAGTCTGTCACAAACCGCAGAATCGAATCGTGGGAAAATGGCAATCGGTTAGGTTAGGTTAGAACTGCGGCCATACAACGCACGAGCCGAGCAAGCGAAGCGAGCGGTGCCGCGGTAGCGCCCGGTGAGTGCCAGAACTGAATTGTCAGTAAATGACAATCGGTTAGGTAAAGTTAGAACTGCGGCCATACAACGCCAGAACCGAATTGCCGAACTGCCGCGCGCCGTAGCCACGCAGTCCTGGAGCCGTGACAAATACGCTGCATGCCTGCTTGCATGCTTTTTACGGGGAAATAAAAACCACATAGGTAATACTTTAGTAGTAAACTTTCGGTGTATAGTTGTTAAACTTATACGTGATTATACTTAAGTAAATTTATGCTTTGGGACAGTATGCTAAATAATTATTATGCGTATAGATAGTAGTTATGACTTAAAAAAATGTGGTTAAAAGTTATGGCAAATTATTATTATGCGTAACAAATGTTAGGACAAGTAGCAATATGCCATGTTAAATTATGACATAAAATTTTATGAGTAAAAATAGAGAACCGTGTACAGCATTATTATTATTGAATCATATTAATACAGTATTGTCAATATCTATCTATACTAATATTATAAAAAGGAAAGACATGTATTTTTGTACGTTTATGGTTATGAATAAACTTAATAACTACTGTATGAATTTCGATAATTCTTTCTCCATTAGAATGCTACATTATCCCCGAGTAACATAATAACAAAGCCCTATTATTCCGAAGTCACTACAACTTTTTTGGCAATACTTGGTTAGATGTTCTATTTTATATAATTTCGAATCTACAAGGTTAGCTTTGCATTTGTTACAGAAAAGTATTACAAGAAGAAATATATTGTTAAAGTAAACACTTTAATTGACAAGACACTTACGAATAATTTATATTATAAATAAAATTTGAATAAAATAAATCAAAGCCGTACAAACCAAGGATACAGTAATCAGATATGTATAGTGAAAGGTTCATTGACGATTCATAAATACCAGCTCGAGGTGTGGCGACATCAGACAACGCACCGTCATCGAACACCATCTATTTTCAGCTGACCAGAGTGCAATTAGAAAACAGAGCAGAACGAACGATCATCTAATGTTGACTACCTATTACATTTCGTCACATTCAGCCTTCCAAGCATTACAGTTTCTGTGTCGTGGCCTGAATTAAAATATATTACACAGTATTTTGGCTAATATACCGGAGCCCTCCGGAGTTTATGTGTGTGAACTTAGCAGATCATTGTCCAGCAGATCAAAATAAAATGTGAGTTCTTTTCGCATGCAGCTAAGTTCTATAGTTCCTGGTAATTTTTAGAAATAGTTCTGGTGTTTTTATCTCGAAAAATGTCAATTAACGAAATGATCTGCTAACTTCCCGTAGCAAATCATTTTGCAGCAGATCAAAATAAAAGGTGAGTTCTTTTCGCATGCAGCTAAGTTCTATAGTTCCTGATATTTTTTAGAAATAGTTCTGGTGTTTTTATCTCGAAAAATGTCAATTAACGAAATGATCTGCCAACTTCCCGTAGCAAATCACTTTGCAGCATATCAAAATAAAAGGTGAGTTCTTTTCGCATGCAGCTAAGTTCTATAGTTCCTGATAATTTTTAGAAATAGTTCTGGTGTTTTTATCTCGAAAAATGTCAATAAACGAAAATGATTAACGAAATGATCTGCTAACTTCAAACAACAAAAACAAATGTGAGTTCTTTTCGCATGCAGTCGAGTTCTGTAGTTCTAGATACTAGGCTAAAGTGAACAGACACTTTCTAGGCAAGCGTGTATCATCTTAGGCCTTATCTTCGCCTTCCATCAAGCGAGATTATGGTCAAACGTAGGCCTATATATAATAATAAAAAAAAATAAAAAAAAACTTTTCAAAGATAGCTGTTCTAAAACGACGTTAAAGTGCCAGCAGATCGAGCCAGAACGTTGAAAAAGTTGATAATGACAATTCTCATCCTAAAAATGAAATGAATCATTCAAGTTATTGCGAAAGGCTGAAACTCTTTCGCTTTTCACATATTCGTATGGAAACTGCAATCTAGAATTCGATTTGAGTCCAGAACTCACGTCCCAGTACCAGCAGATCATGTCCGAACATTTTAAAAGTAGAAAGAACTATTTTCATCGTTTCAAACAAATGCCATAGGCTAGAACTCTTTCGTTTCCCACCGATCCGTAGCAGAACTGTAATCTACAACTTGATTCGAGTCCAGAACTCACGTCCCAGTACCAGCATATCATGTCCGAACATTTTAAAAGTAGAAATAACTAGTTTCATCGTTTCAAACAAATGACATAGGCTAGAACTCTTTCGTTTCCTACCGATCCGTAGCAGAACTGTAATCTACAACTGGATTCGAGTCCAGAACTCACGTCCCAGTACCAGCAGATCATGTTCGAACATTTTAAAAGTAGAGAGAACTATTTTCATCGTTTCAAACAAATGCCAAAGGCTAGAACTCTTTCGTATCCCACCGATCCGTAGCAGAACTGTAATTTAGAATTCGATTCGAGTCCAGAACTCACGTCGTACGTCACGTTAAGTTCACCCAGGGGCTTTTTTAGTGGGTATGTCCTCTCTACGGTGCGACAGCGCACCGCGTTCATTGGAGGAAGAGCCCCACATACAAGGGAATGTGGGGCTCTTCCTCTGCTGGGGGATGGTAGATTACAGTTCTGCTACGGATCGGTAGGAAACGAAAGAGTTCTAGCCTTTGGCATTTGTTTGAAACGATGAAAATAGTTCTTTCTACTTTTAAAATGTTCGGACATGATCTGCTGGTACTGGGACGTGAGTTCTGGACTCGAATCAAGTTGTAGATTACAGTTCTGCTACGGATCGGTGGGAAACGAAAGAGTTCTAGCCTTTGGCATTTGTTTGAAACGATGAAAATAGTTCTTTCTACTTTTAAAATGTTCGGACATGATCTGCTGGTACTGGGACGTGAGTTCTGGACTCGAATCAAGTTGTAAATTACAGTTCTGCTACGGATCGGTGGGAAACGAAAGAGTTCTAGCCTATGGCATTTGTTTGAAAATATGAAAATAGTTCTTTCTACTTTTAAAATGTTCGGACATGATCTGCTGGTACTGGGACGTGAGTTCTGGACTCGAATCAAGTTGTAGATTACAGTTCTGCTACGGATCGGTGGGAAACGAAAGAGTTCTAGCCTATGGCATTTGTTTGAAACGATGAAAATAGTTCTTTCTACTTTTAAAATGTTCGGACATGATCTGCTGGTACTGGGACGTGAGTTCTGGACTCAAATCGAATTCTAGATTGCAGTTTCCATACGAATATGTGAAAAGCGAAAGAGTTTCAGCCTTTCGCAATAACTTGAATGATTCATTTCATTTTTAGGATGAGAATTGTCATTATCAACTTTTTCAACGTTCTGGCTCGATCTGCTGGCACTTTAACGTCGTTTTAGAACAGCTATCTTTGAAAAGTTTTTTTTTATTTTTTTTTATTATTATATATAGGCCTACGTTTGACCATAATCTCGCTTGATGGAAGGCGAAGATAAGGCCTAAGATGATACACGCTTGCCTAGAAAGTGTCTGTTCACTTTAGCCTAGTATCTAGAACTACAGAACTCGACTGCTTGCGAAAAGAACTCACATTTGTTTTTGTTGTTTGAAGTTAGCAGATCATTTCGTTAATCATTTTCGTTTATTGACATTTTTCGAGATAAAAACACCAGAACTATTTCTAAAAATTATCAGGAACTATAGAACTTAGCTGCATGCGAAAAGAACTCACCTTTTATTTTGATATGCTGCAAAGTGATTTGCTACGGGAAGTTGGCAGATCATTTCGTTAATTGACATTTTTCGAGATAAAAACACCAGAACTATTTCTAAAAAATATCAGGAACTATAGAACTTAGCTGCATGCGAAAAGAACTCACCTTTTATTTTGATCTGCTGCAAAATGATTTGCTACGGGAAGTTAGCAGATCATTTCGTTAATTGACATTTTTCGAGATAAAAACACAAGAACTATTTCTAAAAATTACCAGGAACTATAGAACTTAGCTGCATGCGAAAAGAACTCACATTTTATTTTGATCTGCTGGACAATGATCTGCTAAGTTCACACACATCCGGAGTTTTAGGTCAGCACGGATCCTCATAGTAATAAAATAAAGATGGAGGGCCGCAAGAAACGCACTGATGCTGATAAAACTCTGCCTTGGTGTTTTGGTATGCGTGTGTGCGAAAGCTGTATACACAGCTTACACACACATGCCAAATGCCACTCTATGCCTTACCTTGTCAGTCAATCTGTCGCAGTATCAGGTACTTAATGAATAAACTTCATTTTTTGGTTTGAAAAATGCTAAATTGTGAACCGCGTGGGAAGCTAGTGTTATATAAAGCAACATGAAATGTATATCGGCCATACTTTATATTACTGTATCTATGTAGGTAAAGATCTGTGAAAATAAAACATTAATTTGACAAGTCCCCTTAGTCGGGGACAATCTACGCAGTCATAACGGTTACAATTATTGTTTTGTTGAACAAACCGCGCTGATTATATCCCGCCCCCTACCACACGTACTAGTCTCTCAAAATTTTAGACATGACACACTAAAAACTGTAGCAAAGGAAGTTAGGGGTAAATCCGTGTCGGGGGTAATTAATTTCAATTTATTTCAAGCAATGCATCTTTCTGTTTTTTTTTTAATTTATTTAGTAATAATGACAGAAACTACAAGTTTAGTTAGTTTCTTAATCATTTTAATTAACAGTTTTACTAGTATATAGTAATATATTACAAAATACTATTATAAATTAAAAATATAGCTATATGAGCTAAGTTTACTGAGGGAATGTGGGCTCCGCGCTTTGTTTGATTTGCTTTTTTTTACTATAACGGTTGGAACTTCGCTGCCTCGTCTTTTGAAATTTACAGTTTTGACGCATGCTTCTAGCGGGCTAGGAATTAGGTTTTTTTTTACCGGCTTTGCCCGCCATTTGAATCTGTCTTTCTCGAGGATTCTTACAATATTTTCAGTTAATACCTAGAAACCTCATCCTGATAATTAGAAACACATTTTTTTTTAAATAACCAAATCGTTCAAGTTGTTCTCAGTCGTTCTTACATTTCTACATTTTGCGATTCATTTTCTTAAATATGACAGAAAACTTAATTTTCATTTCACATCTGCCATTTTTAGAATTTTAGTCACCATATTGCCATAAAAACAAAGGAAACGAAGAATTTGCATATTTTACAGGATTTTCAATAAAAGATACCTGAAATTACGAGTAATAATACATAACCAACGTGAGTAAAACCATGCTAGGTAATTAAAATTAATTGATATTTAAATCTAAATTAGACTCCATTTTTTAGTATATCGGTGAAATACTACCTAATGAGAAAATGCTTTTGTAAATATTTAATTCCCGTGCAGGTTAGCTAAGAATGACACACCATACTAATGACCTGTATTTTAAACAGGAGAACATGAAATACTCATGTGCTATATCAACTTTAAAATGTAACGCGCTTTAGCCGGATTTTAAACAAAGATATAAAAATGAATTCGCAATTTCTATTATGTACCTACGTTTGTTTATAATAAAAATGTTCGAGGAACTAATAGGCTTGTTGACACTTTTTTGCAATTATTTTTATTTTTATATGGCTAAGTATGGCTTTACTTTACACCCACCTAACTGCCCTTTCCGAATGAGCTTCATAATTAAATATAGCCTATAGCCTTTTTGATTAATGGGCTATCTAACACTAAAAGATGTTTTCTAAGCGGTCCAGTAGTTTCTGAGATTACTAGCGCATTTACGCTAAAAAACTTTTTAGTTTTATGCATTAGTATACATATGTACTAGGTACACAACGTTGGCACTATTTTTTGGTTTAAGATTTTTATTTTCTCAAAAACAATACATATTCAATTACTTGAGAAATTATTTTTATATAAAGCTATATTTTAATTTGTATCGGATATATATTTGTATTTTGATCCAATAATACTTAGGTATAAATGAATATTGTGTATGCTATTTGCCACATCTAATAGCATTGCAGTACTGTACGCGATGGGGTCAAGCCAGGCAGTAAGATATGATTAAACACGCCCTTACGAATGGATGAAATGCAAAATCCAGATACATTCCGTATAACATTTAACGAACGCAGTGATCAAATTATGGGGCCCACACTCGGTATATTTATTTATTTACGAAACAATATTTGAGGAAAAGATACTATAGTCCCGATAAAAAATAAGTCAAAAGAAATTGAAAAGTTTAAGGAATAGTAGTACACTAAACTGTGCCTCCAACTTATAGTCTCTACTATAATATTATAAGGAGGAAAGATTTGTATGTAAGTATGTTTGAAACGAATTGGCTCAAAAAGTATGGGCCCGATTTTAAAAATTCTTTCACCATTTGAATGCTACATTATTACTGATAAATATAGGCTATATTTAATTATAAAGTTCCCACGGTAACGGGAGTTACGCGAGTGAAACCGCGCGCAGGGAGCTAATTATTTATAATCTTAAGGATTTGCTGTAAACGTATTCTGTGCACAATGTAAATTATTAACGAAAATAAATATTATTATTATAATGATACAAAAATCAACTAATGATTATTGATTTGATATATATTTATTTTTTTTATTTCATGTTATGAAATAATACAAAATACATATTACCTACTACGATTATAACATGGGTAAAATTAATCCATTTTGACAAAGCCGTTAACTTAGTAACTAAAATTATTTTTTTATTAGTAGGTACAAACAAACTTTATACTTATACTAATTATAAAGCTTTAGAGTTTGTTTGAAATAATGAAATAATGAATTTATTCAGCACTTAGGTATTTACATACACTTGTACTTGTCAAAATCACAATAACAAAGAAATATAATTAATAGGTTATTATTCTTATTCTATGAATAGAACTACTTAGGTAACTATAACTAGCAAATGCAACCTGTGAGTGCTGCTAATTGTAGGACATTACAGACAATTTACTCCGTCTGTCCGTGTGTCATTAATTCCTCTACTCATAATTAGTTCATATTTACAGTAAAAAAATTTGAAAGCATACAATTAAGTGACACACACTTGGGGGCACCCTTATGGGGTTAGGACCACAACCCAGAGGTGCCACTGATATTAAAGTCAGATTTGTGGATATAAGAGGAAGTGATCGCTGGCACAGCCTACAGGCGCTGGATCACAGGGCAGGGGTAGGGGTACAACGCGGTCCTCGCCGGCGAGAATCCTACTCTAGCTAACCTGCAACCTTTCACTAGCTACCTAGGTGGACGACCCGGAGAAGAAAGGGAGAAAGAAACTCCGGGATTTCCTTGAACGGGCTTATCTCAGGAACTATTTGTCTAATTTGAACAATTATTTTAGTGTTAGATAGCCTATTATCAAGTAGGGCTGTAGACTATATTTTATTATGAAGTTTTTATGTATTTATTTCATGTAATAAATGTTTTACCAAATAAAGAAAAAAACTAAGTTTTTATATGTATATTCTTCATATATTTAGATCGGTTTGTAGGTACTACCTTTTTATTTTCTCTAAGTAGATATTAGATTGTAGCTTAGCGGTATTTCGCTTGCAAAAAATATTTGTGAAAATTCTAAGATTTCTTTCCGGGGCCGGTTGGCACGTTAAGCCGTTGGTCCCAATTGTTATAACATCATTTATGATAATCAAGGAATGGACAGCAGCGTTTCCTTGTGTGATACAAGATAATACTGCGGTCACCAACCCGCCTGCCAAGCGTGGTAACTATGGCAAATACCCTCCCTCGGGTGGAGGCCCATGTTCAGCAGTGGACGTGATACGGGCTGATGACGGTTACAGATTGTTGACTTGTTTTCTGACCCATTTCAGCGTTTTAATAGTAATAGTTATTTTCAAAAACCATATGTGACCACCATGAATCACTAGCCAATAACCTCGTTAATGTGTTTACTACTCAGTCATTTTATCGGCCGTCCACATAATAATTATGCAACATGCCTGACCCTAATCTCGAATCATCTTGAATATTTACTAAACTATGTTAATTTAGTTTTTAACCCCATTTCTTTTTTAATTTTTAGTAGTATCGTTTATATTTTTTTTATATCTTACTCGTCTTTTGATTGTTTTGCTGTTATTGGTGTTAATGGAGGGTTAATCAGAAAACTAACAAAATGTTATATTCTGGGACTTAGTTTACTCATTAATTATTATTGACAACATTTCATTCTTTAAACATGTATATTTTATATTTTTAATGAAACTAGATTAAAAATTAAGAAACCCATATTTTTTCTCTTGTCGAAATTCAAAAAAACAATGTCATAGTTTAGCTCATTCTTAATAGACGTAAGCACCAGATGACGTCATTGTTACGGTTTTTTGACGAAATTTCTTGGTAAAAGTTAAAAATATAATATATAAAAACTGACATGCGATAATGTTAAACGCATGAGAGTTGCCATCTTAAGAATGCTTTAATAGTTTTTCATTTTAAATAGGCAAAGTTCATACATTTCAGTCCGTACTTCCGTAGCAGTCTGAGGTAACGATGACGTCATCATGCATTTTGCAGTTTTTAATTTGTTTTCTCAAAAAATAGCCAGTAAAACAAAATAAGAAAAATAGTTTTGGTATCAAAATTCGAAAAAAATAAAGAAACGGTATTTTTGTTTTAGGGTATTACGAATTTTGCAATGTTGTCAATTATGACTTTATTCCTTAGTAATAATAATGACAGGCGTGAAGACTAAAAAAATAAGTTTAGTCCGTCAGTTAGATTGCTAAAAAATATTTATCAAATCAATAAAAATGGATAAGGACCAAAACGTTGAAACTACTAGGTTGAAAGCGCTGTATTTTCGTCATTTTTTGATTGAATCACTCAAAAAGTAACAATATAGATGTTTAAATATAACGAAACGAAAATATACAAATGCGGAAGTAACAGAAAGAGTGCAGACATTGAAATATGTTTTTTTTTCTATGCTATATTAATGAATAGTAAGAGAATCTTACATAGCCGTTAATCTAGAAACTAACATATTTTTTTTAGTAGAACTAACAACCGATATACTTATACTAAATATGCTATAAGTAAGCTAATTTCAGAATTGAATAATATCGTTTTAATAGGTGAGATAACTAGTGTTTTTTTATTGATCCTAATTATTATACAGTAGTAAGATAATCTATATACTTATCTAAAAATGAATCTCTATATTTTCCCTTGGTCACGCTTGAACGGCTGGACCGATTTCAACATTATCTTTTTGTTGTGTTTATTTAAACATACTTTACCACTATTAGGTAAGTATTAAATTTTCTAACGCTTTTGACTTTATAGACTTTTTTAATGTCACCTTGTGGAGTAGACATAATATTGATAGAATGCTTGCTGCTCGTAGTACTCATCAAGGTTAGTTTAGAGCTATCACGCCTAATATTAAAAGTTCAATTTAATATAGAGTTTTAGATAAGACAGAACAACATCTGTCGAGTAAGCTAGTCACTAAATAAAACATTGTGAAACTTCCTTTAAACAAATAACAATAAATGATGTCGTTAAAGTTGAAGATTTTAAGGTAAATAAGTAGTTATCAAATAAATACTATATTATCTGAACATTACAATTTTAAATGTCAACAACATTCACGCGACCCAAATTCCTTAAGGCGGTACCAAACTATAAACAAAATATCAAGTGCAATGTTGAGTCTTAGTTCTCCGTTGATACATGATTAGCTTCTAAGTGGTATTTAAGTGTCAAATAACTGAAAATATAAACAAACCGGCAGCAATGTTTCAGCTGCATTGAATCGCTCCTCAGTTTTGATGAGGCGTTGTGTGACATTATATCTATAGCCAATGTATTCAAACTTAGAAAGTATGTTTAAAAAAAAAACAATAGAGTCGGTTGCAAGCAGGTGTAATGTATGGTATAACACTTTTGTAGTGAAAATAAATTGTTTTGTGACTCTTATTTTGGTTCCGTGCAACTTAGTACTGATCCAAACTATAAACAAAATATCAAGTGCAATGTTGAGTCTTAGTTCTCCGTTGATACATGATTAGCTTCTAAGTGGTATTTAAGTGTCAAATAACTGAAAATATAAACAAATCGGCAGCAATGTTTCAGCTGCATTGAATCGCTCCTCAGTTTTGATGAGGCGTTGTGTGACATTATACCTATAGCCAATGTATTCAAACTTAGAAAGTATGTTTAAAAAAAAAACAATAGAGTCGGTTGCAAGCAGGTGTAATGTATGGTATAACACTTTTGTAGTGAAAATAAATTGTTTTGTGACTCTTATTTTGGTTCCGTGCAACTTAGTACTGATCATTTCATCATTAATATCACAAAACCCATGATACATAGGCCGCTAATTTAATAAGTAGATATAATAAAAACAATATAAAAGTTAATGAATATTAATAAAAACTTACGTGTGATGCGCTGTGGTTGTACTTGAAGAATTAAAGTAGCCACGAGAAGGGGCATCCACGCCCCTCCAAGGATTCTCATTATGCTAGATTCTGGTGTATTTCATCTGTTCAAACTGTCGTATCTTTGCGTTGCCGTAAGCTACGAAAATATTCACATTTGTAACGATACCGAGTTACTCTTTGGACGTTTTTCGAACACCACACGGTTTCAATCAACAGTTAAAATACACACGTGTAAATTGGCAGTTACCGACACTATATATGTACTTCCTAAAAACGAGAAAGGAACTTTGACATCGAATACCTACTTCGTTTGTTATCTGGGCGCAGATTTTTCGGCAGTATAGTTGATTTTTTTTTACCCGATTGCAAGAAGGGCTATGTCTTTTCCTATTTCCTATTACTATTTTTCGTATACCCCGAAAATTGAATTCTTATAAATGTACCTAGGTAGGTATCTATATGATTTAGAATAAAGTTTTACATATGACTTTGCAGTCATATGTACAATGGAGATCACGGTAACTAATGTACTAGTTAAGTTGTTATTAGAAAATAAAGCATATATATATATATATATATATATATATATAAATAAAAAACAATTTATCTATCTATTCCATAGAATAAATCGGGACCGTTATGGAATGATAGTTTACATATTTAACTTAAAAAGTATACCTATAAATACGTATAAATGTAAAAGTATATTAATACGTATAAATGTAAAAGTATATAAATACGTATAAATGTAAAAGTTAAGAAGCTAAGAAAATCGCAAAATAATAATCAAAAAGTCAATTTATGTGGGTAGCTTTGTCGGCGGTCTTTGTCGTAGTTTGTCGATTAAACACGGCCCAGCACATCTGTCACCATGACAGCTGTCATTAGTTGATAAAACTTTGTTTTTAATGCAGCCTGGACAGGTAAAGTATTATTTCTGATTGGGCACGCACTACACGCACACATGCTTACGGAGTAGGTAAGTAATTCACCAGCGATTCGAAAATTATGCCTGACGACTTTAATACGTCTTAAGTCATAAAGTATGTCAATAAGTTTCAGTAGTCTTTGAAAAACTTATACGCGAGGAATTTGTGTACTATTCTATAGTAAACAATTTAAACTGAACTTTTCGGTAATTCGATGGTATGCACACGCTTGGAAAACTTTAAATACTGTTAGGCGTGCTTCTTACTCCTCTGTAGTAGCTTGGGCATAAGAGCGAGATAGAGCCGTTCCCTGACTTCCATTCGATATAGGTTTTAGATATACACTTATAGACTTTCGAATAGCACTTCCCAAAAAGTTTAAATGTTAGATAAGTGTCCATATAACTTATTACGTATTATTAGTAACGTAATAGATTCTCTGACTTAACAATTATCTGGTAAAACGAACCGATTATTTAAACATATCATAAGGTGCCCGAATTGAGAACATTATCCATTTGAAGTAAATAATACCATATTACATGAAAAATTTAATCATATTTCCAAAAATATATTACTATAACGCTTTAGGTAAAAAGGTAGTTTTAAATTAAAAATATGTAACATTAAAACTAAACGTCAATATGGCGGGAGAGGGGTAAACAAGATGAAATCGACTACTGCCAGATGAAACTACACAAAAACTAATTTAAAAATATTTTATTTCTTTGCACTATACCTCGTGGAGTACCTCCACGATCTATCGCGTTCCATAATGTTCAATTAGGCCGTATTTTGCATAAAACCTGTCGAGTATTTTCTATTCCTAAATTGTATATATATAATTGTAGAATAGTCGAAAATACTTATAATGATACCTACAGTTTACGTTAAACTGATTTTTCGATGATAGTAATGTCACCGTGACAGTATTCAAAATTTGATAAGAGTCACTCGAGCGAATATTTGTCCAACTGACATAAAGTACACAAAAAGGGCATACAAAGTAATCTATAATTTTGTTGTACGATAAAAACTTAAGTAGATTAAATTTTGATGTACTTGGTACACATTTTTACGTGACCACGACGTACAAGGGTTTTATAATTATTAGTAGGTATGCAGATTTTAATAATTTGTTAGAACGGTGCCTAGTATTTCATATGATCGAACAATTTTATATCATTCGATATATAAAATCGTTCTATGGTATGGCGTATCGTATGGCTCGGCATTGGCTTCTGAGACCTGATCTGAGATCCATTTGCACCCGGAACAATAATAATAATTAGTGTGAAACTGAGTCTGAATAAATCAGGTTATATTTAATTTGTATGAAAATGTCACCAAAGACATACAATAGGCAGCTAGATTTGTGAGATTGAGTAACACAAAGGCAAAGATCCAAACTGTCTTATGTCAATATTAAAATGAGAGTATAAAAAGAACAAAACTAACTTACCTAAAGGTCTAAATAAATTAAAAGTGGCTGTAAAATACGATAGTCGTATAGTAAACCTACGCAGTGTAAACAACAGAGATTCCCAACTATATTTCTAACATAAAATTAAAAGATATCCAACTGGCTACTGGAGTATAAAATAAATATTAACATTTTTAATACGTTTTATTAAAAGATCTTCGATACATGGTACTCGTGGAATTATATACGTGCTTTTGCGAATAATATTTCGTCTAAAACCTTAGTTCAATAGCGGAAGTTGTTAGTCGCATGTGACCTTTATTCTTATCTGTTTAATGTCGTATCTTCAAAATATCAAATGAAAACTATGCGTGTTGTGCTACATACTAAGATAATGAAGCCATGAAGAAATATCGCTCTTCGTCATTTACTTCTATGTATTTTGCCAAGTAATTTATTGAAGGCCTTAAATAAAAAATATTAGAATGAAACATAGTTCATTATTATTATTTAATAGCGAAAGGTCTGTCCATTGCGTTTATAAACGTCCGTGGTATAAAAAAAGATTGAGAATGTCTGACACGGGGGAATCATGTCATCCATCTTTTCATCTTAGACAGTAAATCATTCACTTTTATTGCTAATTCCATCTGTATCATGACTTTTTTGATCTTTAACACAACACATAATTTTATATTGTTTTTAATGATCATCTATATTGTTGTATCTGCTCGCCGCTAGATGACATTGAATACATCGATTACATTTCAGACAAAATAAAAAACGGCTTTGATCTTTAATATCTAGCTTAATATTGCACTTAGAACACTTTATAAAAAACTGATTTGTTCAGTGTTTTACCTGCTACAATTTGTTGTTCATAAAATTTTCGTTATAATGAATAGTTTTGGAGATATTTGCAAAAAACCGATGAAAAACGTGAAAAAAACCGAATTTTCAATTGCCAATAACTTGAAAGGTATTGGGTTTTTTGAAAAACTTTAACAAACATTTTTTTTTGAAAATTAGGCCTTCTATAGACATACGAGGTGATGTTGAAAAAATAAAAATACACCTACGAGAAGGGGTGGCAACCTTCCCCAGGGTGGGTGCGGAGTTCAGATCATTTTCACTTTTGAAGTTAAGGGTAAGATGAACCTAATTCCAAAATTTCATGCAAATCGGCTCACAGAAAAAAAATTCGGACCAATAACGCTTCAATGACTGCACTACGTACACAATATTTTCCTAGAAAGAAGATATAATAATATTTTCTAAGAAGCGTAAACAATGTTCGCTCCCGTAAGTACCCATTGTGTAAACAATTGTTAGAAACATATCTGAGTTAAAAACTCCTGCGCTTTCACATAATAAATGTTATTTCTCATAATAAAAACAAAAAAAAAATTGTTGTATAGTAAGTACGAAGGATTGACGTGCACAAAGGACGCAAGATGGGGATTCGCTTTAGTTAAGATCAGGGGTCTCCAAACTACAGCCCGCGGGCCAAATCCGGCCCGCCATCCAGAGCCATCAATCCGGCCTGCGACTGCTTAGGACTATTGTTATTTATCTGGCCCGCGACAGCTAATGTCTTATTGTTGTTACTATTGCTAGAAATACGAGTTAATAGTTAAAGGAAGAAAAAATAAGACTAAATAAATAATTATAGCCCTAAGGCTTCTAAGTTTGGAGACCCCTGGGTTAGACCATTCATCATTGAAGTTTTAATACGTTGAAATTACTTATATATAAAAATAGTATAAGTAACTATTTCTGAAATACTAGAATAGTGGTATTAGAAAACTCAAGTGATTAAAAAAACTTTATAATTTTACATATTCGCTAGAACAATATCAAATTTGAATGAGATTTTAAAGTTTTTCTATTGGATGATATCTGTTTTTAAATGACTAAAACAATAGGTCTTCCGATGCCCTAGTAAATGCTATAAAAATCTCGTAACCGCCAAAAAATCTTTACTAATGTCGTGTTATCAATGACTTATTGCAGATTAAAGTTAATCCATATATGTATGTTTAAAAAACAAACAAACTGCTACATTCACAATGTGATATGATTTAAATTAAACTTTATTACGTATACATTCATGGCCCAATTTTGTGAATCAGTGAGCATAGAGTTTGCACACGAAACAACGCTTTATATATCTGTAATTAATATATAGGCGAATAAACTGTGGATAGTCGTTCCTTTGTTATGGTCGTGCCCAAAGGGCCAGAGTACAGCGATTTAGTTCAGCTTTTAGTATCCCAAAATAGGACTTACAATTAGATTATTCTGTGATGTACATTATCGTGTATTGCTAATAAACTCTAAAGTCATTTAAATAACATATATATTGATTACAATATTAATCAAATCATATTTAAATACAATCTATACTAAATATATAACGCTATATAGACTATATTTCATTAATAAGTTCCTACAGGAACGGGTGAAGCGCGTGCGGAAGGTAGTTTATATTTAGTTCCTGGATCATATTAGTAAAACTAAATTTGCATTGACACAGTTGAATTTCTTAATTAAAGTGGAATCCGCTGGCGCCTTTATGCAAGTCACATATAAAAATATTTGATGGCATGACAACCTACACGAAAAGAGCATTCCGAACTGTCACCAACATTTCTAATCAATATCGGCTATAATTTAATGTGGCCGATTATTGTCTTGTATTTTCAACTTTGAAAATAAATACATTTGGATGGCATTGTTTTCACAGTAAGTGTTATATTCGTTGCCATTTATTCATACGACATGAGGCTATCAATAATATTCAATTATCCTTTTTGTTAAGAAAAACGCTTTTTATGCCCTCAAATTTATTACTTTTCGGAGATGTTTTGTGAGGATCGTTTTATAATCAGGAATCAGCTTTTTAAGCAGGTATAGACAAAAAGTCACAAAACGCAAATGGCTAATTTGTATCCAATAGGCTAGTTGATACATATGAAATTATGTTACAATGATGTTTATTTCTAAAAGTTTTTGTCATAATATGTAACCTAAATATAATAATTTCTGTTCAAAAAACTTGAATACCTATGTTTGTATAAACTCAATATAAATATTATTTCTTTTGTCAATGACTTTGACTTCCGAAAACGCTATCAGCCATTTTGTGACGTCATACATCTTGTTAAAAAACATGAACGCGATCATTTACTATTACACTTTCTGTGTCATGACGTCATCGATGTCGATCAATCATCGTTTTCATCTCTAAATGTCAAGCCAATTTTAAAATATTAATTTTAGTGTTTTTTTTTTTATCTCAAATAAATGCCATATTTTTTGTTATCTAGTAAAACCATTCTTAACCATAAAAAAATAATTTAAATAAAATGTCAAGTAGCCTATACTAATGATAAATTTCATGTTCCTAATAGAAATCATCAAATATACACACGATTTTCCCAAATACACTTTTAGTACTTTTTTTTGTCGAACGGACCTTTGTTTTCTTAGCCAGAAGGCTTTTGCTACTTTATAGGTAACGTATAGTACAAAGTTTTGTTCTTGAAAACGAGAGTTAGTATCTGGGTTACGCTAGCTCATCTAAAAACCTACATTAATGCTACTTATATTAATCTCATATCTATAATATAAAAATGAATCGCTGAATGTGTTGCTAAGCGCAAATCTGAACCGATTTCGCTAAGTGTCGCCGCACACGAGCCACAGGCCGCAGCCACAAAACGCCGCCACCGGCATATTTCCTGTAGTTTACAAGAAGCGAGCAGTGTAGCGTGTGGCGGCCACCGGCATCAACTGTGTGCGGCGAGTCCATATAAAATGTATCAAAACTACAGGAAATATGCCGGTGGCGGCGGTTTGTGGTTGTGGCCGGTGGCCCGTGTGCGGGAGCCCTAATTCTTTTTTTTTCATGTTCGTGGAAGTTCAAAGATGGTTTTTACGGCGAGAAAAATTCGAATAATTGCCTGAAAACCCCTTAAAACAGCCTTTTTCTTTTTCCCATACAAACGTTTTCTAACTAAAATGTAGAGTCAATTTGAGCTTTATTTTGTTAATTAAAAACTTGAATTTTTATGCCAAGATTTTTTAGGGTAGGGGTAGTGTAGGGTAGGGGTAGTGTAGGGTAGGGGTAGTGTAGGGTAGGGGTAGTGTAGGGTAGGGGTAGTGTAGGGTAGGGGTAGTGTAGGGTAGGCGTAGTGTAGGGTAGGGATAGTGTAGGGTAGGGCTAGTGTAGGGTAGGGGTAGGAGTACCGCATAAACGAAGTCTCTACGGCCCAGTTTATTTTATACAAATGTTTAGGTCTTTTATGTATCGATTGAGGCAGTACGAAGTCTGCTGGGCCAGCTAGTTAATAATATAAATCCGCTCAAACATTTCAAAACCCGTAATCATCAAAGTCCGTTGCGATTTAATATTACGTACTATTATGAGTTACACTTCTAATAATTCTGTACGTAATACTAACTAAATATCACTAACATCATAAAAATATTATTTTTAACCAAGTGAAGCCCTTGAAATGGCCATCTGGTGTTTAGCGCGAGAAATGTTTCTTGGTTCAATGGTTTTGCATCAAAACATTCACTACATTTGTATTAGAAATATAGAAATGAAAGGGATAAACCTTTTCATAAAATGTTAATGTTTTTGAGTTAAAATATTGGTACTTTTATAAATCTAACGACCTAATATTTTCATCAGTGGTAAAATACAAGATAAGGGTTTATTGTTTCAAATCTATTCAATCAATGATAATTTATTATATCATGCATCGAATTACTAAACATCAATTAATTTTAAAATTCTCCAGCAATATTTATATAGATTTTCGTTTCCAACTAATATTCCTATGATTTCTACTTATTGTATAAGAAATCAAAAATTTTAGAACAACGAAACTGCTTGCTTACTCTTATAATAATCTACTTACGAGTAGGTATAGTTTTACGTAATCTTGCGCACATTTCATATGTCTGTGCTGCCGCTGAGGCGTGAGAAACAGCAAGAAGATCGCATATTGTGAGAAGTACAGTAAAACAAAATAAGCATTTTTGCCAATGTGTTTTGCTCATGGTATTACAACAAATGTGACCAAGGAATCTAGTAAAAAAACGTCAGATAGGGTTGCCTACTTATATAGCTTGTGGTTAAACCTCATATGCGGTGTGTATGTCTAATAATAAAACGTTTGTACAGAACATATTACAAGATGGGTCATAATTGCGGTTATATTTATTCTTGGCCGAATGAACAAGTTAATACTTGTTCGAACGTTTTAATACTTTTCCGAATAAATTATTTCTTAGTTAAGACTGTTACAATACCTGTAGATTATTTTTAAATGATTTTAATCGCCAATCGCCATCGCATTCAAAGTATATCACGAGTTAAAGATGTAAATCGAAACAACGTATTAATATAAGCCGCAACAGAAGACATTTTTTTCTTCCTACAAGATTTTCAAGACTATGATCAGTATGAGCCAATCTATGCCAAAATGTTTAAAATAAAAGTCCATTATATAATTATATTTCCAGTACGGGCCGCTAGTCTATTATATTTTGCTTGCGATTTATTTTCGCTGTACAAATTAAGCAAACCCATCACTTAGAATTATCAACAAACAGAGGACAGAATTGTGCTACGTATTTTTATTCCGTGTTAGACTTAATCGATTCGAAAGCTAAAATAAAAATAAAGTAATGTAGATGAAAGAGACTGACTTCGCACAAAACCTATCGCTTGAAGACTTAAAATAAGCTTCCATTAGCTGTTCAATTCCATTCATTATTAATTAGGATTAAAAATCTACCGAACTTGAGTGCAAAACCACGTAAGAAACGAAAATGAAAAAGAGTGTTGCTGTGAGAAAGTATGTCATCCGTTTGTATGGCTTCCATGAAAGCTTGCTGTAATCACAGACACATCTGCGGAGCAAAACTTTACCTATATTGTTCATTCATTACCGTCTGCTCATTAGGACCAAGGTACAGATAAATGTTCAAGGCTACATTACTTTTTAAATTCGACTTAATCAAACCAACAATAACCTATAATTTTGTTTTCTTTTTAATAATCAAATAAATAACATTGCATTGTCTGTTTGCAATGGAATAATAACAGGTTTCAACTAATTGCTTATAAATTTATATAGGGTAAATACTAATAAAAACAACACATGTCATAAAATTTTGTCTGTTTGTCTGTACGTGTATCCCGCCCAATTTCTTAAACGGTTGTTCCGATAAACAATGATCAATTAGCGCGGACATAGGCGCTGGCAGTAGCTTAAATGATAATAAAAAAGCAACTGCTTGGTTTTTGTATGTTACAGTGTATATAGTTTTAAATGTTCTTTAAAATATAAGGTCAAAGTTTATTTTGACTATTGAAATTGTAACTCTTATATAGGATCGATTATTGCGGATTGGTTACCATCGATTAAAAATATTGACGACGAGGGTCCATTGTTAGTAAAACTTCAAGTCACTCCATTGCTGAATGGCCATTTTATATGTAATTTTAATTATGTAATGGAAGCGAGGCACATTTGATGAGATTTTATAACAATTCCTTTTTTATGCTTTCGTATGTAACATTTAAAGTATTGAGCACCTTTTGCTTTCTAATATATTTCATTTACTGAAAGTTAATAGCAAAGTTCATGGATTTAGTTTTTTATATTGATTTCCTTTATGCACAAAAGGTTTTAGGTATTTTGTAGTCCATACCGACTGCGACGTCTAAAATCTATTATAAACAAAAAAAAATAAGTTTTTTTATTGTGGAGAAATTCTGCGATTTCATATTATCGTCGCTTTAATTCTAGCACCACGTGAGTAAAAAAATTAAGAAGTTTTGAATACACACCCATTACAATAACAGTTACTTTTAGATGTATTTAAAGAGTTTCTATCATTCGATGCGTGTTTCCAATTAGCTGAAACGTGTATCTTCCGATTCTTTAGCAAATTGCATCAAAATGTAAAAAACCACGATCTTACTTAATTGCGTTTTTCCGAACTAGAAAGTATCAATTTTATTATTGTACTATTGAGTTCCTACTGGTGTATTAATTATTCATTAATTATTTTTTTAAATGATTTAAAAGTCTAACAAACACAGATTACTAACAATTTAGCTTACTGGGAGTATTATATTTTTGTATATCATGATGATTGGTTGGTTGTGCTAAAGTTATTAATTAAATAAATAAATATGATGGTTAGTTGTATAGGTACTATTTTTGTTCTTAGTTATTGTTATCACTGTTTGTTTTCACAAGAAAAAAAAAATCCCACCATCATCCGAATAATATATATAGGTAGAATCAAGGGCCTTATATTATCTACTTTATTATGTTGATTACTAAGTTAATCGTTAATAAGGAAATAAGTTTTTGTATAAGTAGTATGTTTATGTATAGTAACAAATTTGAATCGTCCGTTTTATTATACAATCAATTAATTTAACTTCGTCGATAGCAGACTATTCGTGCTCGTTTGAAAATTTTCTTTTCTTGACAACTCTTTATAACTAGCATACAAAGAACATGAATAAACAAACCTGTAAGAGGAAATTGAAAGGAATACTTTTAAATGAAATAGAACTAAGTTCAGTTGTAAAGGCAAAGTTCAGATTAAGTTGTAAACTAAATATTGAATACTTAATATTGATTACTAAATATTAAATATTGAATACTATTTTTTTTCCATAGCATAGTTCTTTTGAACTATATCATTAGTTCAAAAGAGGTATGCAATGGAAAAATAATAATCCTTTAGTGTATTTACCTAATAATGTATTTGAAGTGTATTAAAAGTGTGAATATCTCATGGTTTTCTTAAACAATCTCAAAATGTCAAAAAATCAAAACTATTGCCATTTTACCTATGCATTAAACCAGGGATCTCCACACTCCACACCCCGCGGGCCAAATCCGGCCGGCCATTGACATCAATTCGGCCCGCGGGACCTTACGAATAGTGTCTCAATCTGGTCCGCGACTGCCAATGTCCTATTGTTGTTGTTAAGTTAAAAAGAAAACACAAAATAATTATTACTCGATCGCGCACTTAGCGACTAGTCTAGAAATACGAGTATATTAAAGGCAGAAAAAAATAAGCTGTTTTGGCCCTTAGAATATTCTGAAAAAAGCATTAAGGCCCTAAGGTTTCAAAGTTTGAAGACCCCTGCATTAAACTATTAAATGTAAAATACCCTTTACTTAATAATAGTTAAAGAAGACTCAGTCAGCAAATTATATTCAAATCCGATAGGGTTGGTTGAAATGAAAAGACAAATATCAATTTTCCACGAACGTTACAGCACGCAAAATAATACAAAAGACCTTTATTATTCTCGTAACTCACACAAAAATAATTTTACAAAACTAATCTGAATTTGTAAAAGTCATAGTCGTTTATGTTAGCGGAATGCAAAATTATGGGCAATCGGTGACTGCGGCAGAGCGTAGCGATGTTCAGTGGTTGACAAAAACCGACATCGTTGCTTCGTGGGACACTTATTTAGTTACTGATATTAATTTCAACGAGGCCACGGCTTGCGTGCCTTATTCCCTCACTCCGGTGCCTCGATTTAGACGCATTAGCGACAAACTAACTGCTGCAAAACAACAAAAGCTAACTACAAACTGTATAGTTTTTGGCAGACGTTTGTATGAAAGTAAAGCTAAATAGAAATTAATAAGCTCTGGCTACAATAACCGAAATTGTCGTATGAAATCGTTTTAGGAAAGTACATATACCTGTCAATTTTTTGAAAGGATGATTAACATTATTTTTCAAAAGCATTTCCAAGGGTATGATTCGATTATTTGATTTGTTTTTCGTGTTAGTTAATTTAGGTCAATATTTATGTTTAAAATCGAATGGCAAAAGTAATTTCGTATGTTTTGGAACATTTCATAATTTTATTTGATTTAACAAGCGTCTGCGGATTTGTCCGCGTTGGAATGCTACTATGTTCCAGCGGGTCGTAGCGTCATGTTTTATTTGTAGTCTATATGTTTAACCAGCCATGCAATTTCAGCTTAATCCGATTAATAGCATTTTGCCCGAAACAGTTACAAACATCCATCCATAGAAACTTTTGCGTTTACATTTGAAAGTAATTATTTATATATATTAAAAAAAAAGCTTCTTTCTTATACACTTTGATGAATCTCTTTAACAATTCGCAATTTATAAAATCGCTAGATTGTTACTTTTGGGCAATAGATGAGTTAGTAGTAGGTAGTAGATTTTTATGCAAATCGGAACAATATCACGACATCGACGGTGGCTTCTTTTGCCTAATGTTTGTGAAGCTAAGAAGTTAACCCGATCAATGTGTATTATTTTAAGGAATTTTCTATAAACGTCTGCGGATATATTTCTACGTTGCTACGTATATTTTTTATTATTTATTCATTCCAATTAGGAGCATTGGAATGAATAAATACTAAACCCATCCACCATTTTGTCATAGTATAATAAGAATTGGATTAGCTATCTAACAACGAAATCCCTGTTTAAACCGGTACCGTTTTGGAACTTAAACAAAATACACATACAAAATAAAAAGAAGCCAATATTAAACCAGGGAAAAAAAAAGAAAAGTCCCCGAGAGTATTGAGTGTGAAAATCGTTTGATATGGGAGTACACAGTTCGACATGTAGGAACAAAAAGAAAACGTATGTTTTCTGTTACATAAGACGACAAATTGAAACAAGGTATACATTGGTGACACTATTATTATTATTATATCATTATCATCAGCCCGTATAACGTCCACTGCCGGTCATGGGCCTCCTCCCGAGGCAGGGTATTTGCCCTAGTCACCACGCTTGGCAAGTGTGTTGGTGTCCTCAGTATTATGTTGTATCACACAAGGAAACGTTTTTAAATATGATGTTATAACAATCGGGACCGACGGCTTAACGTGCTTTCCGTGGCACGGAGGGTAGACCCTCAACTAACCAGACCCGGAAAGAAATCTTAGAATTTACACAAAAAAATTCTGTCCGGCGTGGGGATCGAACCCACGACCTCCGAGATTTAAAGCGAGCCAAATACCGCTACGCTACGGAGGTTGTACAGATGACATGTACAGTGCTAAAATATAAAGCTGAAAGGTTTGTTTGTTTGCTTGAACGCATTAATCTCAGTAATTACTTGTCTTGTTTACAAAATATTCAGCGTTAGATAGCCTATTTATCGAGAAAGGAATAGGTCATATTTTATAATGAAGTTCCGACGGGACCGGGAGCTACGCGACTGAAACCGCGCGCGGGAAGCTAGTTTTATAATAATGCTAATAACAGCGCCTCTTAGATGACACGTGGCTACCACGTACATACTTATACTAGTTCAAAGGAATCTTAGGCCTTTTTAATTCAAATCAACTTGAGGCTTAGGCGGGTGTCACACTCATCGAAGTAGCAAGTCTTAAGTGATGGGTGTAACAGAACTTTAGCGCTTCGAATACACCTTTTGTTTTGTCATTTGAGACCGACCAACTCTAATAAAGTTTGCGTTTGCACAAGTTTACCCATTGTGTAAACGTCGGTTTATAGTTCGTTGAAATGAGTGAGGATTATTTTGCTTTTGCATAGTGTTTTAAGTTTCGAATGTAGCTATTAGTTGTATATTACCTACTTCTTTAAATTGTTGGTTTTATGAGACCACAAGCTTCCTGCGCGCGTTTTCACCTGCGTACCTCCTTTATAATTAAATATAGCCTGTCATCTATAGTCTGTCATCCGGGGATAATGTAGCTTTCCAACGGTGAAAAATTTTTTCAAATCAGTCCAGTAGTTTCGGAGCCTATTCAATACAAACAAACAAACAATCAAATCTTTCCTCTTTATAATTATCATCGCCACCATAATCTAAACTTATAAATTTAATTGATTATTTGTTAAACAATAACAGTGTTTTTCTAAATATAAATTTTTCTTTATTGGTCTGTCTATGAGTTTGTTTGTTCCGGTTAATCTCAGTAACGGCGGGACCAATTTATTATAATATAGCTTATAAAACCCTTATTTTACGCAAACAAGGTCGTGGGCAGTAACAGTAACAACAACAACACCAATAACAACCAAAAACTAACATTTATATTCCTTGTATATATTTTGCGATACATCATATAGAAATGTATGAAATTATGACATTACTTACTAAGTTAAATATCTGCTAATATGACTTACTTCTGCATCAGTTTGTAAAATTAGTTTAACACCAAATAGATCAGTGATTCCCAAAGTTGGTCCAGGTGAACACCCGGGGTCTACGTTGACGTAAAAATCATCGGATTCCTAAATTGCATGTGTGTAATATAATAGAAATGTATCAACAGTGAGTTCACCGAAAACAGTTAAGTATTTGAAGGGGTCTACGAAAAAAGTTTGGTCGCCTCTGGTCTAGATAATAGGGTCAAATATATTAATTCTCTTTCTTTTATTTTATCCAAGTAGCTTATTCTTATAATCTAATTAATTAGTCACAATAACCCTTAAACGGCATTTACTTATCTATTGAATAATGGAAATCCGTAGGAGAAGTTGACAAGCTACAGCTACACTATGTCAGTTTTGGTAATATAGCGGCCATTACTATTTTATGATTAAAGAAACAGATGTTCGTCGGTTGAAACAAAACATAAGCTGCGTTTCTAATTGCCATCTTTTCTGCCACCCACAACTTCCTCTAAATTTTGAAATATCACTTGACATATTATATGTTGTCACTTCAACCGTAGGTATATCATAAACTGACAACGCGTTGGAGTTCAACAAAAACATACAATGTAATCAATATTTAAAATAAGTGTATGATGACTTCTTTTTTTTAGGACTAACATATCTAGATAGCCCCGAGGCTTTTGCTACTTCACCGGGCATAAAGGCGAGCAGGGCTCCAGCCTTAATAAATGGTTTAAAAACTACAAACTAAGCCACCTGCGCACGAGAGCGATTGGACCTCGGCTCAGGCGATGGTCGCTGGCGATGAGATTGCGGGATTATGACTTTTAGTATATTAGGGTAGTATTAATTGTGCAACTGTCGCTCTACTTTACAGTTCGCGGGCCTCTCGGACTTCGGGTGTACGAGGGCATCGGATGGCTCTTTGCAAACTAAGGGACAGGAGGACGAGGGGGGATATCATACGTTCTAGAAAAACATACAACGGCACCCAAATTTAATAAATAACAGTATACTACTACTCCCTACTCGAAAATATCAGCGGATATTTTATTGCGAAGCCTTCTTGAAGGAGTATTGAAAATCATAACAAGCATTCGTAATATGAAAATTGATTTAAAATTGATATCAATTTCTATAATGCATCCGTGAAGCGGTTCCAGGTATTATTTACAATATGATCGGCTAACATATTGAACTGTAGGTATATAATATATAAGGACTGTATCAGGAAAACGTTGCAACAAAGTCGATATCAAGACTTGTTATTGTATGAGATGCGAGATGAACGTGAGTGTATCTAATATAGAAATATAATAAAAAAACTCTAGGAATGATGTAACTTCATGTATTTAGTGCAATTTTAAATGCGTGTTATTTTGTTTGCACAAATGTTATCCCCGACCGTCGCAAAGAACCCTAATTTAACATGAGTGTTAATTCGCCGGTCAACTTTCCTCGTTTAATTAACTAACTCTGACTAATATGTTAGTTGCTCTTTTAAATATTTTTGTGATGTTTTTATTTTGAGGCATAGATTTAATATAGCATTAGGTATCTACTTTCTTAATAGTTTCCCTTTTATATATGTTTCAAGAATATTAATAAAATATTAATAAGAATATTAACTTAACCAATACTGTAGAAATCATATTTGTAATGAAAAAACATATCATTCAATTTTGTATCATACATATTGTTTGAATTATAAAAAGAAGATAATTACAAAAATCTAGGCATAGGTAGGCTAAAATCTAAGCTGGTACAAACGATTTAATCCTGAAATAAAGTTATAAGTTCAATAATAGGTATTATGCATTAGGTACCTACATACAAATAAATAATAGTTGTTTTATCATATTTCATTATATGTATAATATAAATATTTGTCTTATCTACATGAGATGATAGGTTTTGTGAAAAAATTGTAACAAAAATTGTTTCGTTAATATTTATTACTATCCATAAATTATAGCAATGTGGTAGGTCTTTTAAAAAAAAATAGGTATGGACACTGAGACTACAGTTTATTTTTTTGAAAAGACAACTCCTGCTCTTCCGGAACATATTCTTTAGTCGCGGGGGACTTTACATACACCCAATTAGCGGATGGGAATCGAACACAGAACACCAGGTGTCAGAAGTAGTGTAGTCGTACAGTCTGCGCGCGACCACGATCAATGTAGGTAACTTGATCAGAACGTTAGGCAATATAAAAAGTTAATTTTTATCGCGTTAATACCTGAGTGCTATAAATTATAACTAGCATTAAATTGGCCATTTTATTATTTATTAGCAGATTTATTCAATCAAAGCGCTGTAACTTCAGCCGTGTTCTATTTAAAACGTGGTCAGTCCAAGATAGATGTGTGTTCATTTGTAGTAACTATTTATAGATAAACAAACAGATTGTAAATGTTAATTAAAAGCTGGTTATTAACAGCGATTCATTCAGTCTGAGAAGGAAAATGGATTTAAAAAACTACTCCGATTCAAAATATTGAGTGTCTTAACCTTTTAACTTGTGGGAATCGATTTTTTTTTAATGACCTAAATTAGGTTATGTAAAAAAGTAGGTACCTAAGGTTACGTAGCTTTCTATCGAAGATTACCCTGAACATCGACATTTTTATCTCTTTACAATATTAGTATGTACACGATATACTAAATTACAAAAGTAAATGATAGGTATACTAAAGTTCCGCTACATTACCTACTGCTGAAGTGTTCGTCTTTCGATGTTTGATTTATGAGCTCAATCCCGTAAAAATATCTTAATAGATTAGAATATATTTAGTCATTAAAATACACACAAATGCAAAAAACTACATACAACAAAGCTAACCAACAGAATTATTGAAAAAAACTTAATTTAATTATTTATTTAGTACAATTTCCCGGTTTAATTCGTGTGAAAATTCAGATGTGTGCCTAAAGCTATAATTTCATACAAACTTTGCCACTCCTTTTAACCCTTGGAGGTTGAATTTCTCAAATTCAAATCATAGCGCGCACTTCTGTCTTGAAAGGAATCTCCATGCAAAATTTGAGACTCCTAGCACTTGTAGTTTCTGAGATTTCGTGATGAGTGACCTTTCTCGTTTATATATAAGTCATATTATTGTATTTTAGATCGTATTTAATATAAAATATTAATACACAAACAATTTGAAAATCAAATAGTTTTGACCTTATATATTTTGAACTTACCTATATATTTTATTAATTCAATTGCACACCGCATTTGTTTTATTATCAGTCGGACATATTTAGTTTGCCACGCGGCTTTTGCATCACCAGCCACAAAGGCGAGCATGGCTTCAGGCTTTTTAGGTACTTCTTGTGATACGAGAAAAGTTTCATATATGAAAAAACATATTCAACTTTCCTGGTATGTGCTAGAAAATAAATTGAAAACGAAGAAAATTGAGGTGTTCGTTATTGTGTTCCAAGTAAATAAATTTACTTACATAAGTTAACGAATAATGGTGAAATAGTATAAAATATGGTGATAACAAAAATATTGTTTTAATTAATCGTCCAATGATAATGTTAAAAAAATACTCGACGATATAAGACTAAAGCATAAAGTTCACGTGATAAGATAATCGAGTTAAAAATAAGTAGTTTGTCAATGAAACTATTCGATATTAACTTATACACAGAGATAATAAATTAATGAGTGATTTCGTATTAAATTAATATTTTTGCTCGGAATATTTTTAAATAATTACATTTACAATAATATGGCAGTAGATAACAATAAACGGTTAAAAAATAGATTTAACAAACACTAGGAATGCATAAAAAAAACAATCAACAAAACAAGTTAGAGAGGCGTTGAAGCAACTTGATACAAGCGTGATACTCTCTTTTAGGGTTACGTATCCGAAAGGTAAAAACGGGACCCTATTACTAAGACTTCGCTGTTTGTCCGTCAGTCAACAGGCTGTATCTCAAGAACCGCAATAGCTAGACAGTTGACATTTGCACAAATGATGTATCTATTGCCGCTATAACAACAAGTACTTAAAATAACATACAATATATGTATATTTTAGTGGGGCTCCCATACAACAAACTTTTTTTGCCCTTTTTTGCTCGATATCAATAACGGCAACAGGTAGATGCTTGAAAATAGTACGAAACCCTTCGTGCGCGAGTCGGACTCGCACCAGTTTTTTATACATTTTCTTATTTTTAAGGAATAAAAATAAATAAATAAAAAATATGTAGGTACCTATATCAAACTAAAGATTTTGTAACAAGGCCAGTTGTATCAACCATTTTTTTTTCATAACAGAAAAAACAATGCGTCTTGCTTTGTCTCAAAATTTTTCATAAAAATTCTAAAATACTGTTAATATTAAAAAAAACCCATTAGACGATGACAACGACGAACGCTCTAGCGCCTTGCAATACAAAAATTGAACAAATGGGTTCCTCTAACTAAGTTTTAAAATCACTTTAATCTGTAATGTAATTCTTTAATTTAATGCCATCAATATACAAATATTGATTGTTGTACCAAAAATACGTCTGAGGATTCTGTGTAAGTGACTTAGTGGCTGAGTATTAGCAACGTCTTTAAAATAACAGCTATAGCTACAGGTATAGCCATAAGAGTTATTTATATTCATCATCAGCCCGTATAACGCCAACTGCTGAATATCGGCCTGCTCCCGGGGGAGGGTATTTGCCATAGTCACCACGCTTGGCAGGCGGGTTGGTGACCGCAGTATTATGTTGTACCACACAGGAAACGCTGCTGCCCGTTCCTTTATATACGATTATTATAGATGATTTATAACAAACGTGACGAACGGCTTAACATGCTTTCCGAGGCACAGAGGTTAGTCCCTCAACCAACCAGACCCGGAAACAAATCTTAGAATTAAAACAACAATTTCCTGTCCGGCGTTTTTTATATTGTTCTGTCGATTTTCAAATAGTTCACTTATATATATATATATTGCTATAAATAGCTAAATACGTATTTAATTATCCGTACAAATCATTTCTAAACATTTTGTACGCTGCAATGTAATATTTGCAGTGGAATTTATTTATTTCAAAAGCTCTGTGTATTTGCATTCGCATGGAATCGGACTTCGTTATTAATTTAGAAGCCTACAACACACATACAATACACATATATGTATAATATTTAGATTATTATCAATATCTGTACTAATATATAATCTTATGTCTGAATTGAAACATTATTTTACTGTTCTGTCCCTTTTAATTTAACGCAATAATATAGGCAATATTTAGTCATGAAGTTCTTACGGGAAAGTGAGTTACGCGGGAAGCTAGTGATATTATAAATCAATTCTGTTTTTAATAACTAACCTAACCTAACCTAACTGGTTATGATGGTTTATATTTAACTGCCTCTTTTATTTAGCAGTTAAAAGTTCAGCCGTAATTTGCGAGACCGTAACCGGCTTAAAGTCCTGGGTCGGGGAAAAAACTGTTTTAAGAAATATTCTAAAGCCTAAATACCAGCCTGAAGTAAATTGGCGGCGTTTCAACCGTGCTTTGGAGAGCGCGTTAAGCTGTCATTCCTAAGCCTGATCTCTGACCGGTCAAGTCGATAAAACGTCCCATCCTTATAGTATACTAAACATTAAACCATAGAGTGTGCATATTTCTGCGACCCGTTGTGTAGATTGTATACGGGTGTAATGTGTGGCATAACAGCTTTGCAATGTTTTTTTTTTATTATTTCGTTTCATCACTGTCCCAACTTACTATACCTATGTACATAATTTTTTTTTATAGTAATAGGAATATTGAGAGTTTTCGCTAACTATTGTGTAAATACAGACATGATCTGCGCAAATTCTAATTTGAATAAGACATTCTTATCTGCTAGAAAATCAGCCACGAGGACAATATACTATTATTGCTGCTAGAAAACCGGCCACGACGACAATATGTTATATTTTTACATTCGTCTTTTTATATTTCACAAAATAATCAATACTAATATTATAAAGCTGTAGAGTTTGTTTGTTTAAACGCGCTAATCTCAGGAACTACTGGTCCGACTTCAAAAAATCTTCCAGTGTTGGATAGTCCATTTATCGAGGAAGGTTATAAGCTATATTTAATTACGAAGTTCCCACGGGCACGGGATCTACACGGGTGAAACCGCGCGCGGGAAGCTAGTGTGGTATAAAAGGTGCTTCCAAAAGATATGCCATTCCATTAACAGTAGCTAGTCACGTTATAATTAATCAAATTATGTAAAATTTTCATAGTACATAAAAGAAGATGAATCTATCGAGATTTATATGTATTTATATGTGGTGTGTAGTAATGTCAAGAAGGCACAGTTTACCGTGTCAATGAAATGATAAGACATTATATATACGTGACCCGAGACTTATTTATCTGCCATAAGGGCCGAAGTCAACTGATAAAATTATGTATGTCAGAGCGAGTAGAACTTGAGATACAATGTGACCGAACCTTTAGTTACTATAACTACAAAGATAAAATATAATCATTGTTGTTTTTTGTAACCATTGATATATACGACTAGATAACGATTTTATTTATTCGGCAAAGTAATTGAGCGTTTTGCTAGCTTTTTACACAAAGCACTCTTCTTTGACGTAGCTAAAGCGTTCGACAAAGTCTGGCACAATGGCTTAATTTATAAGCTCTACCAACAGTCGATCCAATCAGGGGTGCCACAAGGCTCAGTGCTTTCGCCACTCCTGTTCTCGCTTTACACAAGTGACATCCCGAAACCCAAGAAGGCCCTTCTGGCAGTCTTCGCGGACGATACCGCTTTATACTACTCGGGCCGCAGTCCTACTGCAATTCTCGACGCTCTACAATCTGCATCAAATGCCTTAGGCAAATGGTTCAGAAAGTGGAGAATCGAAGTCAATCCGACAAAGAATGCCGCTGTACTCTTCTCGAGATTCAACAGCCCACCGTTTAAAATGTTTGGCGAACCAATCCCTTGGGATCGGCAAGCCAAGTACTTAGGCGTAATCCTTGACCGAAAGCTAAACTTTAGAGCGCATGTAGAAACCGTTCGTGAACGGGCTTCACTTACGCTCAGTCGACTACACTGTCTCTTAAATTCACGCAGTAAACTATCACTTGATAACAAGGTTAGGATTTATACCACGTGTATACGGCCGATATGATGTACGCGAGCACTGTATTCGCGCATACAGCGTCTAGCAGTTTGTACCGCTTACAAACTGTCCAAAGTAGATTCACTCGACGTGCCACCGGGGCGCCGTGGATCATTCGTAATCGCAACCTGCATTCTGATCTCCAACTGCTTTCCATCAAGCAGTGGATGAAAGAGGCGTCGGAACGCTTCTTTGAATCCGCGGCTCAACACCCAAACCCGTTGGTTGTTGCAGCATCCGACTACAGGCCTTTACCTACAAAGCGTCGTAAACACCGTCGGCCTCGGGGCGTCCTAGACGACCCGGACGACGAGATCACAACTTACCAACTAGCAGTACAGAGACTGCAAGAAACTAGCACCACTACACAGAGACCACTCTATCCGCACCGCCGGAGAAGAGTGCACCCGCGAAAAGCCATAAACCCTCAATCTCCCCGTCAGCGACCGCCCTGAGCCGAAGTCCAAGTCCCACAGGGGACGCCCTCTTGCGCAGGTTGCTTAGTTTGTAGTGTTTAAACCATTTATCTAGGCTGGAGCTCTGCTCGCCTTTATGCCTGGTGAAGTAGCAAAAGCCTCAGGGCTAACTATATATTATTATGTAAATCCGAAAAAAAAACATAGCTAGTAAAAATTGTGCTGTTTAAAAGTCTATTATATGTGTCCCACATATACATGCATTAGAATTGTAGTTATCTATACCTACTAGTCTTTAATAATATTAAGAAGAAGAAAGATTTGATTGCTTGTTTTCGTTTAAAAGGCTCTGGAGCGATTTCTTTCACCATTAGACAGGTGAGTTATAAATAGGATAATAGGCTGTATTTAATTATGAAAATCCCACGGGAGCTACCTACGCGAGTGAAATTTCGCGCAACAAGAACAAGGTTATGGTTTATTATTTAGTGTCCATAAATGAATGGACAAAAAAAAAATTGCTATGAATAATTTCAAATGGCTTTTAGGGTACCCAAAGGGTATAAATGGGACCCTATTATTAAGACTTCGCTGTCTATCTGTCTGTCTGTCACCAGGTTGTATCTCAAGAACCGCGATAGCTAGACAGTTGAAATGTTCACAGATAATGTAATTCTGTTGCCGTTATAACAACAAATACTAAAAATAAAATAAATTAAATATTTAAGGGGGGCTCCCATGCAACAAACATTTTTTTTGCACTTGAAAATGGTGCGGAACCATTCGCGTACCAACTCGTACTTGACCGGTTTTTATTTATATTTTCTATAACTTATTTGCATTTGAAAATGTTCATGTTTTATTTAGTAGGTACATACTACCGTTTTGTGGCATTTTAGAACCTTGATTATGCGGTTAATAATAACATAAAATACCTAGCTAGTATATTAATCACAAAAGCTAGCAAATTTATTTGAAATTTTATCTGTACCTACTTCTATTCGATAGAGATAAATCTCGCATGGAATCCGTTGACGTGGTATATTGTCTTCGTCATGTCAACCAAGTTATGTCGCGGCTGTTATTCGTCATCGCATTTCATACATCAAAGCGTATTTAAATGTCGCTGATGGCAAAATAACATTTGCTCTACATTCAATACGTCACAAGAAAATGAATAACGTTTTGTAAACCTATATAAAGTTATAACTTTTTCGGAAGAAACCTACTTATGAGGTTTATGATAGTTAAGACATTTTTTAATTTCAAAAGTATGGTAAAGCCAAATGCATCGTTCAAAGTTTTTATTGTTTATTTAAATAGAAAGCGAAAATGTGACTGTTTTTTTTAGTTATTGATGTCTCCAAACTATAGTTGATTTTTTTAAATAAAATTAAGCACTTTTACATTGCTTTTTATGTAAATGTCACTTATATCAAAAGGTCTAAAACCAGAGAAGTTCATGAACAACAGTACACCCGACCAAGATAACATACCTAATTGTCAAATTAGGACAACCGACTATGATGATGTTTTAATCCTCAATTTACATTGAAATTCAATTCGTAATTTTAAATCATGCGATCCTACTTAAAGCCAAACTATGATGCCTTCCAAATCGTCACCAGCAATTTATACTACGCTAACTCTTAAAACCTAGTTTACAGTAGAAGCTTACAAAGAGAAAAATGTGATTATGATTCCATTAATTAAGACACTACTTTGAAATTTGGTTCACTGATTAATAAATCTATTTTGTTACAATTCCCCATATTTACTTTTTCTTAATTATTTGTATAATGATTGCATTTATCCAAAAAAAAATAGTAACTACCAAAAATATAGAAATTTATTGTATGTATCTTGTTTTCCTATTAACTATTTGTAAATTTAGTTTCTGTTTTAGTTTAAATTTATATTGTTTAATGATTGGAATCTGTTTAGGTATATAAACCATCTGTGTGGACCTATTTTTAGTTAAGACATTTAAAAAAATGTAAGAGAATAAAAGCTTATGGTCATTACAATTTCTTTGGTGGTCATTATGTGTATATGTGTGTTTGGAAAGCCGTGTCATTCTAGCAATAAACACAGTATCAAATGAATTGCGATAACATTTAATTTTATTGATGACATAAACTTACTGTTATTTATAAGAAAAGGTGCAGTAGTGATAAATATTTAGATAACCCACTCATTGTCTACTCGAAATTTCCTGCTAAGCTTGGCATCAATATACTGAAATGTAAAAACATTTTCGCGTGGTGCTCCTGTGTCAAAGATGTATACGCATCAAAGGAATAATAAACGCCGCGGTAGTTGTTGTTCTAGCGACAAGTAATTCGCTTCGCATTACATACGTAATGAATACTGTAAAAATTATTCAATGTTTATTTTTACTAGAAAATGACAACAAACACGCTAACATTAAGATAAAAAGACGTTTGCGGGTCGTTGGTTCGTTTGACGAATTATAACTTTCTCTCAAGTATTTTTTAGTGCTCTCGGCCAAAAAGATTTGTATTCGTTGTTTTCATACAAAACTATATACCAAGTAAAACTTTTATCAAGTGTGGTAATGAAATATCAATACATTGTACAAGCATTAGATAGGTCAGTAATATTCTACAACTATTTTTTTAATTTATATTTAAGTTGTATAATAAACTCAAAAAATGTCATGTTCCATCAGACATTCAACTGTATTATACTACTACGCACACTACATAAATATTTTAGTTACTACATTTACCTTATAGTTAAAAAAAGGAATACGTCATTTTGTAAAATTGTTCATATATTGTACTAGCTTCCCGCGCGCGGTTTCACCCGCGCAACTCCTGTTCCCGTGAGAAATTCATAATAAAATATAGCCTATGTTCTTTCTCAGGCTCTAGACTATATCTGTACCAAATTTCATTTAAATCGCTTCAGTAGTTAAGGGGTGATTGCGTAACAGACAGACAGACAGACAGAGTTACTTTCACATTTATAATATTAGTAAGGATTTCACTAATAATATCATGCCTAAAAGAGCAAATAAGTTTGTCTGCATTGATACCTTTCTAAAACTATAGCACATATTTTATCATTATTAGATAATTAAAGTGAAGCGAATCTGATTCGGTCTTAGAACTATTCTAAGGTTTCCAATCATAATGGAATCTGGATTTCAATTTACAAATAAGCAGCGGGAAGCTAGGAGACACCACTACAACTGTCCAACAAAGGCACCAAATAACATGGAATATTAATTAAGAAAACTTTACGTTCTGCCGCATGCCATATAGACTTTTACATTATATGTAGTTCCCGCTGTGTTTTTCATACTACTTAAACAAAAGAATATTCCCTATATTGAATTGTACACAGAGGAAAGTGTGATTCGTTTCGCTTGAAATGCATACCTTTTTACTATTTTCATTGCACGTAGGTATATACTGTTTTAATATTACATCAAGCTATTTTGGCAAATGGCTATTAAAGATATTTATTTAAATTGAGTAAAGATCCGCAAACCTTAAATTGCTAATAATAACTAATTTAAACTATTAAATTTAAAGTAATTAATGTTAAAGTATTACAAATAAAGCGCGTATATGTGTGTATGCGTACTTGAGTTTCTAATAATATTAAAAACTATTAATAGTACCTAATCAACATGTGGTAAATATGTTCAACCTAAAATATTTGTAATTGAGAAAATCATTTAAGTATACAAAATAGTATGTACTTTTAGATATTTATGTTAACGCCATTTTTTAAATTAAAACCAAGTGAAAGGGTAAAACATAGCAAAATGTGAGTATATCCCTTAAAAAAATCAAGTCGATACTATAGAGATATCTAGCAATTTTTAAAATATAAAATTGTAACACCGAATTTATAAAAAATAATATTACACAATTATAAATTTTTATTACTTATCTAATTTCATAAATTATAGTTTTTCTAATAATAAAACATGACATTACAAATCTTTTTTACATTGAGAGGAAATGCATCTTGCATTACCGTTGTTTGGCAATAGGATATTCGATGAAAGGAGACAATGGAATATTCAAGGGAAATGCCGAACATTAAATGACGGCAATGTCATAACAAAAAGGTAGGCCGTTATAATTAGTAACCGATATAGGAACATTGTTATTAAAGCTAAGGCTATTATTTGTAGGATAAATGCAATACGAGAGATTTTTTTGCTCCTACAATGGAAAAGACCTGGGAATGCCCAAATAAATGGAATTTTAAAAAAAGGTAATTAAATGTATATTATTAAAAAATTCAGAACATAGTTTCGGCTAGGTACAAACGAAATGTTCTTTTTTTAGCTATCAATAGATATTTATGTATAAAGCTGAAGAGAAACAAACAATGTTTGCTGGAACGCGCTACTATCAGGACCTACTGATCCGATTCGACGAAAAACCGCGTTAAATAGCCCATTAATAATAAGGCTATAATGATATCTATTTTGAAGTTCCCCCGGTAACTTTACTAACTTACTTCCAATAAAGAAAAAAATTAAAAATTGTGACATTCTCTGTTTTTTGCCTGTTGGTCTTTATTTACTATCTAATATTTGCTTGGAACTCAAATCATCGAAGTCAAAAAACACATCTATGTTGTACATTCCCTCCCAAAACGGCAAGCGACAGTTACAACTGAGACCACCCACCCACAATCGTAACCACTGAGCACCGGTGGCTCAGTGGTTACGATTGTTGCCTCTGAGACCTGGTGTTCTGGGTTCGATTCTCACCCGGGACAATTATTTGTGTGAACCACAAATAGTTGTTCTGAGTCTGGGTGTTCTGTGTGTCCGTGAAATGAATGTTTGTAAAGTCCCCCGCAACACAGGGATTTATTTCCCTAGTGCGGGAGTTGTCTTTTTTTAAATATAAAATATAACTCTATACATATAATACAAAAATGTTGTATAAAGTTCAAGTTTTAATAACCGGTAAATATGACATCATTGTAGTACCTAATCATAGTGATCCTATTTACACATTGAAGTCATTTGATATAACAGTATCGATTAGCTCACTTGCACTAAAGGCCAGGGCTATGTCAAAAGAGATATTTACAATTTTGAACTGATCTAGATCAGTAACCCAGTTAGTTAATATACTGAAGTCATAAATATTAGTGGAATACCTACAGATTTATATTTCTTCGAAGCGTACATTTGGCAGGCTACACCTGGCAAC
Organism: Nycteola revayana; assembly: GCA_947037095.2. NCBI lineage: Eukaryota > Metazoa > Arthropoda > Insecta > Lepidoptera > Nolidae > Nycteola > Nycteola revayana. Next base: position 11,066,996 of record OX344842.1, on the reverse strand, counting down.
TGATACATGACGCGAGCGCAGGGTTGTTTGCTATGAGAATAATTACACATAAGTTTTATCTTTTTTTTTTATTACCTACGTTATTATTGATTTAAACTGATGTAACTTCAGTTTTATTATAAATTAAAACTTTATAAATATGAATAAATTGCTAAAATGTGTGTACGCGCATAACTTAACCAAAATGTATGTAAGTAGTCGTTATCATTGGGACGAGGTTTGTATGATAAAAAATTTTGGAAAATCCACAGAGTACCCACGACCGACGGGCACGGGTGATGTCGGGCATGAACAGCTAGTAATAAATATATTTCAGTGTATTCGTAATGATATTTTGGGAATTGTACTTTGATATGAAGAACTTACAGTTTTTTAAACTAGGATTCTTCTTTAAAAAAAAGTGAAGTTATAAATAGTACTAAGCAGTAAAATTCATCTATTTATAAATTCCAAGGGTCAATTCAAATTCAATCCGTTAATCGATTAGAAGACCTAAAACAAAATGTGCAGACGTCTACATTTATCACACAATGGAGGACGGCATAAAAATAGCTCATACAACTTAATTAGTAGGAGTTACAAAGTTAACAGCTATTTTAAAATGTATGATGGCAACATTTAAAATAAAAATTAGGTATTCTATCAGATCCATTTATCCCATTCAAATATCCAATTCAGCAACGGTTAATTGACCGAAGTTACATATTAATGGATTTAAGTATAGAGTAAAAAAATCATTCTGTCCCTATTATCTTGTACCATAGGAATGGCGACCCTATGCAGAACAGGGTTGTTAACCCGAACGAAATGGGTACCGTTACCGACTTGCGCCCGCGCACCTTAGACGCACCTCTGAGATGAACTTTGAAAACATATTGTTCTCTATTCGGGACAGTCACGTTGCCGACGTTTTGTTCCCAGTTTACGCATTCATTAGGATTGCAATGCCATCTTACAAAACAATTACATATAGGTACCTACTTTAGTAAATAATGTTTTGAAACATAAGAAAACAAAAATCTTATTTTAAAAGAATCAATGTTTTTAGTTTGGTTACTAGAAAAACTAGAATTATTAGAATTAAGATGTTTTTTATCACTACATAGTATAAAACAAAGTCGCTTTCCGCTGTCTGTCTTTGCCTATGTATGCTTAGATCTTTAGAACTACGCAACGGGTTATGATGCGGTTTTTTTAATACATTGAGTGATTCGAGAGGAAGATTTATATTATGTATAATACATCAGCATTACACCAGTGCGACGCCGGGGCGGGTCGCTACGTCAGAATAAAACATTATTTAATATTATAAAATAACACAAAATACATTATACGGCCGTATGGTTGGATCAGTTTACGTAAGAAAAATATCTAATTAGACGTTAAGTAACATAGTATTAAGGTAATGTATCTAAAGTTAGTATATCGCTATGTCAGTCACGTACGTCTGTAGTTTTAAATTTTTCTTTTTTATAAATACCTATAAAATATACATATATCTGGTAGACACTAAGTCTAGAAAACGTGATCACGTCACGTCTACTGTTGAACATGGGCTTCCTCCCGAGAGAGGGTATTTGCCATAGTCACCACGCTTGGCAGGCGGGTTGGTGACCGCAGTATTATGTTGTACCACACAAGGAAACGCAGCTGCCATGCGCTGATTATACCATGTCTATGCCTAATATAAATGGAGCTAAAGATAGACCACACCGAGTCAAATAATATAAATTTCAAGAACTTAAATAATATTTATTTTAATCAACGATATCAAATCCAAATATGTTTATTATAACAGACCTATTCGTTACAATTGGTAGTTTTAACTTAAATGATTCTATGCCCGACTAGGTAGGTATAACTTGTGTTTTTTAACCGATTCAATACGGTCCTTTTAGCAAACGTTCATGCCTGGCGGCATGCAGTTTTTCTGTGGCTCTTCTGGAGCGTTAAGCGCAAGGGACATCGTGCTTATTGGTTGCTATACGCCATGAATGAACATTTCGCTTTCTTTTTAAACATGTTCCCGGAAACAAAATTAAATTAATCCAGATTTTTACCGAATTTATTAGTGGCACAGTCATATTTATTAAAATTTTAGAAAAGGCAATGAAATAACGTTACGTAGCGTTATCGTGTAGGTATCATTCATATATTATTTTCATGTAGCTTTAAAATCGTATGTCACGAATTTAAAATGTGATTATTTAAGCATAGGCCACTAAAAACGTTTACTTGGAAATAAATAAAAAAAGAAATTTATAAATTATTAGATTTAGATTATGGATAATTAACATCGCTATAGAATCGCTCATACTATTGCACTTTATGGTTGTATTGATTTCGCCTCACATTAGTCATAAACGTTGATGGTTATCATGTTTGTAAATAAATGGATCTATTTTCCCATTTGTGTTTAAGCATTCGCTCAGCTACGATTTTTATTTCATAGCCGGTGAAATTAAAAAATCACTATCTCCTCCAAGCCTGCCGTAAGGAACTTCGTTCCAAAAATTCTATCCTGTGATAGTATTCATCGATATTTATTGCTTTTAAAGTTAATAATTTCCCCACCTTTTATACCTACTCGCAGTTCATCATCTGATTTAACTAATTTCAGTAATAATAAAATTTTAATAATTTTGGAATTGCAATAATTTAAAATCATGATAAAAATATTGCGATTTTCATCAGAAACTGACGTAACATGCAAACATTTGTAAAAAATCCTTTAGTAAGCAATAAGTCCCTATCTCGGAGATAACTTATAATCATCATCAAATGTTTGCGAACATAAAAATCTTTATGAGCCAACCGAGTCACGAAATTGTTTTTTTTCTTTAACAAAACCCATATAAAATAAAAATGTATATTATAAAATTATAAAATTAAAAGCAAATTTGAATTATAGTTTTGAAATTAAAATAAAATACTTTAAAGTAGGTATAGTCCTTAATAATGTTTTTTTTATTAATGTTTTAATTCCACCATTATACAACTATAATGGATCAGAGGTATAAAGCATATATTTAATTTCATTAAAACTCAAACTAAATGACTTAATTATATTCGCCTCCCAGAAGATAAATCTACGAAAGTAGGTAATTCATTATGTCACCAGTAACTAGATTATCTTGAATGTCATAAAACATCTTACGTAGAAACTATCAGCTTGATCATAGTTTTGTTTACTCTGATAACGAGCTAACGTTAGCCTTCACCTACCAACTGCCGTAAATTCTTAATTTTTCACTATTAACAAAACTCTCAAAACTTAGAGCCGAGTTTCCCGCGCGAACCCGATTACATCTAATGCAAGCCTCGAAAAGTTCCCAACTTTTTCTTCGAGCGAAGCTGCGGCGCATCCGCTGCCAATTTTTAAAGTGTTTGAAAAAAGTTAAATTTATAACTTCACTGATTTGTTACCGTGTGGTGTTCTTTGTGTCGCGAACTTACGGGATGATGTGTGACCGAGCGGAGGTAGTGTGCTACGTGCAACCGCGAGCACGCACGGTAACCGACTGTCGACTGACAACGTCCGCGGTAACACCGAACAAACTGAACAACCAACCTACAACTGCATCTCGTAGGTTGAATAACTCATTACCAAAGACGTCGGGATTGAAAGGAAATCAACTAGCGCACTGATTGACAGCGCATGTCAATAATTGCTCTGATTGATTGGAAAATCTAAATGCCATTTAAAGCAAATTTTACAAATTAAGAAAAGCTCTATATTTATGTTTTTTTTTTAATTTTACCACGTAGAATTAACGAACATTTCATATGATGAACTTTACTAACAAATATGACACTTTCATACCATAGTACGCCTCTTGAAAATCTGCAGAGTAAATAAATAAGGTATTAAATTATATTAAAATTTGGGAGTTGTTGGCATGAAAATAATTGCTCTGATTAATTGTAAAATCTCATTTCCATCTATATCAATTTTAGCCAATTTTTACAAAACGGAAAGCCTTATGATTGATTGTGAGCAAGTCCTTTCTAAGCTATATATAAATATAATAAAGCTGTGGAAGTCTAATGTCTGCACCTACATAGAAAAAAACGCTTAAAACCGTTAACCGTTAGAAGTAAAATAGAACAAATCCAGATTTTTTTTAATTTCTTTATTTCTCTGTCTGTTTGTACGGGCTAATCTCCGAAACTTTGTTAAATGAAATTTTGCATGGTGGTAGCTTACATTCCCGGTCAACATTATAAATACTTTTAATCACAGAAAATTTATGAGTTTTTCCCTAAGGAATAACAAACAACACGCGGACAAAGTCGCGGGCATCAGCTAGTTCTATTATAATTTAGCAAAACAACATAAACTTAAAGAAAATGTAAGGGAACACAAGCCTTACTAACAAATATGGTATGTATATACCTACCATGTTATGCTACATACCAAATGAAAATCTCGAGCGTAAATAAATAAGTTATTAAAATACTATATAATAAAAAAATCTGACATTGTTAGCAACAGGATGAAAATAGCTTAGTTATAACTGTGTAATAGTGTCAACTGGAAAAGCGGAAACGTAATAATGAAATAAAAGGGATGTAGGTATGTGGGTAGTTCTCTGAGATTCATTATAAATAATAAGATAATTATGTTTAGTAATAGTCTATATCTGTATATAAAAATTAATCCCTATTTCCCTTGGTCGCGTCATCACGCGTGAATATTAAGATCAATTTCGCTAATACTATTTTTGATGAGTTTGTTATCAATATGGAGAAATAAAATAATGGAGAAGGTTCTTATGAAAGAAAAAAACTTAACCACTATATTGAATGTATTAAAGTGTCCTTAGTGCTTTTGACAATATAAACTTTTTTAATGTTACTTAATGGGGTTCACATAAGATTGACAGAATGCGTGCTGCTTTTAGTGCATATCACGGTTAGTTCCGAGCTATCACGACTAATATTAAAAGTACAATTTAATATAGAGTTTTAGTAAAGACAGGACTGTCGACTGACTGACTGTCCGACGGGTTAGCTTGTAATTTATATAATAGCTTGTTAATTACCGATTTATTTTTCATTTATAGGAAATTTTCAAAGGTAATGGAAATATGCTATTTAGATTTACAGCAATGCATGTTTTTATATCTATACTAATATTATAAAGAGGAACCTGAATAATTCTCTCCTATGTTATTAATTAAGATTATATCTGACTACTTTGCTGTGCCCGACAGGGTTCATAATTGATATCCCTTTTATTATAATGTTAAAACAGTAAACATTGTTAAATGCAATGAATTATTGAGTATGAATTAAACTTATTATTAAACTATATTGTTATATAATACAAAAAATAGCAAGTCTTTTTGATAGAGACAAAGTTCTGTGGATAAATTTTACAAGGCTCACGGACCGAACACTTAGGAACTTTGAAACGACAGTTGCTAGGATTAGTCGGACGGTCACTGCTCTTCCTAAAGGTGTTATACGAAGTGACTTACTAACGCGAAGTTCAACTTAGAAAATCAGTCTTTCCGTTACAAGCCGTTTCTTAAAAAAGAAGTGGGTATCTAGTAGATTTGCTTTATATAAGTAAGTATAAGTAGACTTGAATTACCGAATTTGAAGAAATCGTTTTAAGTACTTACCTACTCATTTAAAAAAATGTCAAACCAAACACATTTGTATACACATTTTTATACATGTTGTTGTTAGAATAGATCGGACAGATCGCGTGCTGTTATTATTGCAATTTAAAAAAATAGATCGGCCGTACACTTTTTTAATAAAAAATGGCCTATGTTACTCAGGGATAATGTTGTATTCTCATAGTGAAAGATGGTCGAAAGCGTTATCGAAATCCGCCCATTAGTTTTTGAGTTTGTTCAAAACAAACATACGAAACTTTTCCTCATTTTAATATTAGATATTGAGAGATAAAGAAGTATAGATAAATTTTATTAAAATATTGCAGGAGATATCATTATATTGCCGGTACTGGAGCAATACCGCATAGGTAAGTTCGTTCCAGTGACAAAGTACATCCTTCAAAAAATATATTTTTATTGACACAAATCAATATGATATTTATCTTCAACCTTATTAGACATTCACCTACGCACTATCGCTTCAGAATATATTCTAACGTATTGGAAAGATAAAAAATTGAATGCTTATATTACTTTATAATATGTATTGATGAATACATAAATTCTCCTCGCAAGAGCTTAGTGGTAAAGGGATTAGCAATGAACTTAGTGCTAAGTGGTAGATTGAGGTTAAGATGCTCACTTACTATGGATTCTTTATTTAAAAGATTGAATAAAATCATTGTAGGACTAACATTTTATTTAATTACTTATGTTTTTATTGATAAAACATTTTCTATGATAATCATAGGTATACCTGGTGACGGGTAGCTGCGTTTACTTGTGTATTGACTAGATAATAGAGAGAATAAGAATACTGCGATCACCAACCAACTTGCCAAGCGTATGGTAAAACCCTATATCCGGTGAAGTAGCAAAAGCTTCCTGGATAACAACAAATTGAAAGGCCGAAAAAAAAGGAAATTTTATATAAAACCCCCTTTTGAAGAAGGCGTCGGTTAAGTTGTTATAAGAGCTAGTGACAATTTTAAATCATTTTTTTAAGTATTGAATCACAATGACGGTGACGTCATTGTGATTATGATCATAAAATAATAATTAATGCGAACAAAACTGTATTGTTTTATGTTTTTCAATAAAGTGTAGGTACTTCTTCTGCATACATTACACAGTGCATACCTAACTACTACCTATATTAAATTTTACTAAAATACGAGCAATATTTTCCAATAACGTTTAATTATGAATTGTAAATAAATCGGATACACCGCGTTTTTAAATAGTCTTTTTCTCATGTTGTAATGTGAGTCTGACTCATTTTATAATTCAATATGCTTTTATAAAAAAAATATACGTTTGTTTATTTTTATGTACCTATCGTTTCTATAGTAACATTCAATTTTAATCGTACTACCACGTAATTATCCACTAAGCAATCCAGGTGTATACAAAGCGCCTATTACCAATTATTATACTTAAAATCAACTCAGTACTTAACGGAAGGAGTTGTTTGACGTGAAAAAATACATTTAACCCTCACTCCCTGCTTGAAACATAGGCTTCTAAGTAGTAAAGTATGTACTCTATCTGGTAAGCCACCTCGAGATCACGCTTTAAGTAACATTAATCGGGTTTTCTTAGAACCAACTCAACGCATAAAACGTCTTATCATCCAATAATGTTTAACTTGATTTCCAACTTTGTATTCTAGATATTTAAGACATATTTTTGATTAAAACACACCTATGAAACTTGAGATTTTTACTAAACTTAGTAAGCGCATCATAAGTCACAATTTGGTAGTGTAAAATAGATTATTATAAATAGGTGAACTTTCCTTAGACTGTCTTCAGACAGATATGTTAGACGATAGATTGTATATTGTTTAACTTAGCAAGAAATGCATTTGGGTAGGTAAATAGGTTTGTGAACGATACATTTTTGATTTGCATCTCGTTGATAGATGGATATTTTTATTTGTTAGTAAAATCCTCTGTATACTACCATAACGCCGCTTATTACATTTAAATCGGTCAGTACGAGCAGGTTTGTAACTATAAGATCTCATCGATTTTAGAAAAAAGAAGAACTGCAAACATAGATTTATTGAAAAATATATATATTTAAAAACAAAGCCAGATCATTATTTTAAATTTGTAATATAAATTTATTGAATTGAATTGATATATCTTATAAAATATATCAGTGCAAAATTTAAGTTAAATCTGTACAACAGTTTTTGCGTGAAAGAGTACCTAATAAACATCCATAGCTATCAATACTCGTGTTTATAATTGTAATAGTAGGTACTAGTGGTAGACCCGTGGATGATATTCGATCTTAAAAAATAAAAATACCATACAATTTATAAGTTTGCGAAACTTCATACTCCACCGTCCGCGCAATTTTATTAATAAAGGGTACAACGTTTTAGCTTCACGTATTAATATAAGTAGGTACTTATAGATTCTTAGCGACCCAACATTAGAACCCACAAAAAAGAAACGATAATATATACATTTGCTATTATAAAACTCTGCCATTTTTTCGGTAAGTGCCTTGTGTACATTAAAGACATTAGCACTAAATTAACGTAACTTAAAAAAAAGAGTATGTTCAAAGTTTCTGGCATCTTTTTCAGAAACAAATTACTAAGTTAAAATACACATGATACAGCATATTACCTTACTAATTAACACTAATCAATAAACGTCTCTATTCTGAAGTTAATAAAGCCGTTTATCTATTGATCAGTGTAAGTTGCTGTAATTGAATCTTTAGCAGAATAAAATTTAACGCTTTAAGTTTTCGGTGCGTCTTTCAGCCACTTCAACGTTAGATCAAAATGTAGAGGACCTCTTGAATATGAATCTCAAAGGGAACATACACTACATACCGCACCCTAATCTATATATATATATATAAATGAATGTTTGACTGTATGTCCTTTATAGAATCGTAAACAATTGGACCGATTTGTATGATTTTTTTAATGCGTTTGTGTCGCGCCCTAATTGGTTATTGGCTATAAAAAATCACGCTCCGACCCATCGAAGCAGAATAAAGCGGGTAAAACCGCGGGGCGCAGCTAGTCTATCTATAATATAAAAGCAAGAATTGACTGACTGATCGATCAACGCACTGCTGAAACCGCTGGGCTTAGAGCCGTGAAATTTTGCACAGATATTCCTTAAGTGGCGTAGATGTGCAATTGAATAGAAATTCCTAAGGGGGTGAAAAGCGGGGACAAAGTTTGTATGGGACATCGTGATTCCTTGGTCCAATTTACTTCATATTACGCATAAGCATTCTTTAATAATAAACATGGTAGACGTGTGTCGTACTTTATTGAAATTTGTCCTCTAACGGAGTTAAAAACACAATTCATCGCGATGCACGAAAAAGAACCTTTGCTATAATCAATATAGCCTGTATCAAAAATTAATGTGAATTTAGTTTTTATTCATATTCATATTTGCAAAAGCCAGTATATTTATTTACAACATTTATACTAATATTGTTAAATCGGTACAGTTTGTGAGGTTTTAGTATTTTACTCATAGAAAGCCACATTATTTTTGAGTGTTATAGGATATATTTAAAGTGAAAGGTTTCCATGGGAACGGGACATACTCTAGCATCTCAGTTCAATATTATCATTTAAGTTTTTAATATTTGTTTAACGTTGATAAGTAATTCATTTGTCATTAAAGTTACTTAATAAATACTTTATTAACTTACAATTGTTATCATCACTGGAACAGGAAAATGCATGATTAACACAAATGAGGTCTTTATTCCCGTATGAGACAATGTAGTTATTAATTGAGTCAAACCATCAATGCAATCACATAAAGCACGCTTCAAACAATATGAAGTAAAATTATGAAATATAGTGATATTATTATGTGTTTTTACGTCAAGTATTTTCGTTTGTGTTACCTTTGTTTTGTCAATGGAACTGAAAATACCTCGTTCATCCATTTAAAATACGAATGTACAAACAGTGAGATCCTGGTATAAAGATTATTATTTTTACTCTATGGACATCCTGTGACTCTTTTTTTATGAAAAAATAGTCGCACTTAAAGTTGCACTGTAGCAAGATGTGCAGATGTTTATTGAATGGGACACCGAAAGTTTATGGTTTAAGCTAAGAGAAGGTACTGGGGGTAGTTACATCAGTTGGAACAATTACTTTGTACTTGAGTAATTTTTTGAAAGTTCAAATTTATTTATTCCGTAATAATGGTTAAACTTATTTCAAATCGTCTTATTTTCCCCTACCGTCAGTAAGTGACGTGGCGACTGCTGAGAAACACTGCTAAAAAGTCATATCTTTATTTTCATAAATGATTATACCTATATCATACTGTTTTGACGATTGACTTATCATAAACTTGATGTAAAATTATATAATTTAACATTTTAATTCATCATAATCTGCCTACCCGACCGCAGTATTATGTTGTACCACACAAGGAAACGCTGCTGCCCGTTCTTTGACCAACGGCTTATCGTGCTGTCCGAGGCTCGGACGGTAGTACCTCAACCATCCAGACCCGGAAAGAAATATTAGAATTTACACAAAGATTTGTCCGATGTGGGGATCGAACTTATGACCCCCGAGAATTAAAGCAAGCCAAATACCGCTACGCTACGGAGGTTGTTGGCATATTCCTTTGCATGATAATGGATTAGGTTTTAATAACAACATGAACATAAACATACTCGTACTATCCAGTCGCATAAGAGTAATAGAAAAGTAACGCGATTGTAGTTTTACGTATGTGTTACCTATGTACTTTGTTTTTTATACGTCGACGAATAATCTGCAAAAAATTATATCAGTTAGGTACTGTGTAACCAGTGAACAAAGGGATAATTCAAATTTGTTTCTACTCGCAAATTGTATTTTCATTTTATAAGCGTAGGAAATAAAAAAAAATACACAATTCACATTCAGTAGAGATCAAAACATGTTTGTATACTACATTGTCAGGTGACAAATTGTGGTGGTTATTTATATCCCAAATATATACTTTTTGTCGTTTTTCTTTTTTATTTTTATTATTTATTAGAATAAGTGTTTTTAAATTACATAATATATGGACAAACGAAGTTACAAGTGATTGTATAACAAAGTTACTTATTTGTTTACCTACATATTGTACAATGTATACTGCACTGAATAATTACCCATTATTTTATTAATATTGTTTTATATGCAAATTCATCTGATAAAGTCAGCCTAAAATGACAATACAACACTCACTTGAACAAAATAGCGACAATCACTAGTAACACAATAATACTTGAACAATGTACTCCTAATGTTGATTTCGGATTGTGTCAATGACATATGACCCAACCAGCAAAATATATCGTAAAAATGCCACCAGCACGTTTCTATTTCAGCTATTGGTGGTGAGAAAATGTCGAGTAAATGATCTGTGCACGTTCTCTCAACGCGATTTGGGCGCACTTTTCTCTGCTTTAAGTATCGTAAGATTATCGTCTAAATAGCCAAATAGTCGAAAGAATATAGAGTAATCGCAATTCGAAAGTTAATAGTATCATATTAATCATCAGTATGCCATTTTTCAACACATTAGCTTTTCCCAAGTCGGTAGAAGCGCTTTCATTCGACAAATTTATTGTAATATAGCAGTGCGGTTGCAATCACTCGACTCTTTGATCGTGTGAATGCAACCAAGCAGCATTCATAGACCATTTTATTTCTTCAATTACCGGAGCTGTTTGTGAAAAGAAATATTTTATTTTATTTAATATAAGTATTTAATTTTGTCATATTATTTGTGCCATAGAATTTTACAGTCATATTGACAATTCGTGACCTGAATTTAGCTTAAAGGTGTTTACTTTCCTATGCGGGGTTAAATTTTTCGTCTACATTCTTTACATTTTAGTTAATATTTTCATGGGCCGTAAGATTTCTTAGTAAATAATTAATTACAAATAATATTAATTTAAAAGTTTATCTAATTTGCCATTAATAGCAATTTACTTATCATCACAAAGCATTCACTCGGCTTTTAGCTGAGAAATAGACATGAGGTTTCAACTTTACGACTTCTAGGACCGCCATTGCAGTTAGTTGGGGGTTCCTTAGCGCAAAATGTTAAATCCTTAATATTATATCAAAATACTGTTATGAATAGGTAATCCAGAGGAATAAAAAAAAAATTAAACATTAACAAAAAATGTTATTATATGAGTGACTTTTTCAAATTATTTTAGTGGCAATTTAAATGGTTGACCACCATTAGTTTAACTATATAGTACAGTGCTGTAAAAGATTTTATTCAACTTTCATACCACAACTATGCTGTAAGACGGCTTTCAAATTATGTTTAGAGCACCTTAGGGACTGTAATAGACAATTTTTAAGCGTTTTCTCAACTTCAATTTAAGCGGAATGAACGCCTTGTAAAAAGCTATTATATGACATTAAGTGCCGTTATAGTAACTGAGATGCTATTTTATCGAATAAACAGCGTTTTCTCTATAATTATGCTGTAATAAATACATGTCGAAAGATAGTGCTATAAAAGCTAGTTTTTCGACAAATTAGCTATTCAGTTGCTTTCAAAGAGCTGTCATAGGACTTGCGGTAGCATGAAGGTTATCGAGAGATATCTTTATATAATTATCGAGTAAATGCAATATTAATTCGTCGAGTACACGTTTACTAGACATGTTTATAGAGCCAAAAAGCGTTGAAAGCTAAAATATCTAGACAGCTGCTTTTAAACGGCTTTTTGAAATAATAGGATCTTTCATACGAGTGTTTTTCGATTCATAGTCATGAGAGTAATTGCTTATACGATCTCTTACTCTAGTTGGGGACTTAGGTACACAGTTCCTGGATTATAAATTAAAATCGGAATACTTGTATAAATACACCGGTGGCTCAGTAGTTACGGCAGTTGCTTCTGAGACCTGGTCCTGGGTTCGATTCCCACCCAATACAATTATTTGCGTGAACCACAAATGGTTGTTCTGAGTCTGGGAAGCTTTGTGCCCGTGTCCGGCACACAGGGTTTAATTTCCCCGCGGAACTTATTTTTGGGGAAAAAAAAAGATACAGTACAGACACATACAGCTACAGCGTCATACGTACATATCAACCCAATAAATAGCTAGAAACATTATTTTTTTTTTCTACTCCTAATCCCATGGACAAGATTCGGGGATATTTTTTCTAGAGCGTTCAATATTCTAAATTCAATTATTATATTTTTTTTTTAATTACACTTAACGCACTCTGTGGTTTCACTAAAATAGTTGTTTCGGGTAGAAATGGAACACCAGGTCTCAAAAGCGACTAATGAAACCACTGAGCCACTAGTGCAATCATAATATTAACTCAAGAAACAAGGAAAAACTTGCTGTTCCAGGTTTAAGAGTTACCACAAAGAATTTATAATTTATAGGAAATTGTAAAAACAAATTCTCAATAAAAATGATTTATAATAAACGAATTATCCAATAATTAACAGGAAAATTTCATTAAATTTAAATCTTGATATTAATTCCAGTACCTACCTAATTATGGAAATACCATGTTCCCGTATTTTATGTACTAAAACTAAAGTTAAACTCAATAAACCCACAAGGACCACGAAAAAGTCCTCAACCGAATTTTGTAAAATAATATATTAAGTGAGTTGTTCTCCGTAATAGTTAAAGAATATGTGTACATCATCAACAATATTTAAAAACAGTCTCTTTACCAATTGATCTGTTTTTGCCTAAAGTTTTATTTGAAAGTCGTCTCAAGGAGGCACTCAATTCTTTATATTGGGTGAACATATCTGTTATAGATATTCCATATCACAATAAAACGTGACACGCCAAATCATATTAGTGTCACCCACACATTATTTGAAGCTTGCATCCGGCGGGCTGTTACTACCCAATACCGACACTCGTGACCCAGCTTCGCTTTAAACTGGGCTTACCAGAAACAATCGTTAAAAGTTAAAACGCTCATATTCCAAATACTTGGGATACTATATCATCATCGGTACAAAAATATTTAAGTTTTTGCGATTCATCTTTATTCAACGAATTAGTATAATTATTTCATAATAATCGGTACCAAAATATTTAAGTCTTTGCGATAGATCTCTAGTCAATGAATTAGTATCATTCTTAATTAAGAAAAAAGCGGTATTGTGATCGCCGGTTCGATTTCAGCCATTGAACTGCCGACGTGAACCTACTCTTAACACAAGCATTTTAGATAAGCACGAGGGGTTCACAAGTATACTATTACCTACACTGGTCAATGCATAACTCTACTAGTAGTCATTAAAAAAAACTCTCTCTGGCACTTGTGAGCGATGGAAGAACCACTTTCTGGCATTTACGTTACAACTTCTCCTATAAACTTTCTGAGGAAATTTCTTTACGGAACCCAAGACATTTTTGGAGGTCCCGAGACCAGCCTTCTTCCGATCTTAATCCTTTTTGTCAGGGGAAATCTGGGAGCGTGGCGAGCGTGTGGGTCCACCCGGCTTCGCACGTGGTAGTGCTGAGACTTCGGGTGACCTATTCATATCCCCGGGTACTCCCAGATACTATTCGGGTTTCTGGGCCGCTGTGATCCTAACAGAAGCAACAGATACAGGACTGTAGTACCGATAAGTCAAAAGACAGATCACCAATGTTACTTAGCAATAGGCTATTTAATCGCGTGTCTTCTTACTACAAGTATGTAGCTAATAGGGTGTAACTGATAATAAATTGATACCAGCAATACAACTCCACACATAGGTACCTACTCGAGCTCACTAGGTACTCGTATTCTAATTATTTATGAATGGCTGATTAAAATACCTTATCAGTGTATTCTAAAACAACAGTGACACAATCTGGCTTGTTAATTACATAACAACATGGCCACATGCCCCAATTAAATGGAGACGTTCTGAGAAAACGGAGAAAACATTAGGAATTTAAATCATACAGTGACCAAACTTCAAGCCAATTAAGTTTGTCTTAATTCTGATTGAAACATGAAGAATATTTTCTGGAATAAGGCTCAGCTCTCGATTAAAGTAATAATAAGGCGAAAGTTTGTAAGTATGTATAGATGGATGGATGTTTGTTATTCTTTCACGCAAAAACTAAAGAACGGATTTAGTTGAAAGTTTGCACGCGGATACTAAAACGCCTAAATCGCGGAGCGGAGCTAGTCATTACTATAAGAAAAGATACTTGGTATCTCAGTATGGTATTCCATAGATACCTTGGTATGTCTAATATAGGCTGATTATTTACATTGGGTGTGCACCGTCAATAGCGATGAAGTTAGATTACTAAAGAAAATTGGACACGTATTTTTTGATTTATCAAATTAATACAAATATACAGAGCAACAACAAACTATGTTCAGGAGAGAGGGGCTTATGACGTCAATCATAGTAAAAAAAATAAATACAAGTGACATTTTTTTTGCTTGATGACCAAAAAGAAGTGTTTATTATGTATCTGTTACTCATACTTAGTTTAAAGGCTGGCGTCATCAGATAACTGCGATAGCTGCATTCCAGAGTTAATATATTAATATTTCATCTTTATTGCACACATAGAAACACAAAATATAGATACATTGTGCAGAAATACAATAGCACAAAGGCGAGCTTAATTAATTTATGAATTTTCTTCCAGCAAACATTTTTCTCATACTCGGGAGTATGAAAAAAAATTGTGAACATAGGGCATTACCGTGAACAACCAAAAAACAATTTATTTATTCCTGATCAGTATATAAAATTAAATGAAATAAAAAATCAATAAAAGATAAACATACTCTGATACTTACATACCATACTAAAATAAAATACCTCCATATTTATAATAGACTACTTATATATTTATACATCACATTACAGAGATAGGAAATATTCCTTCGTTCTACTTTAAAAGCATTTATAGATGAGCTAGAAAGAATAGGTTGTGGTAGGGAATTCCATATCCGCACTGCACGAACAGAGAATGAGCCATCATATCGACTGGAAACATGAGGATGATTTTTAAGAAGAAGTGAATCAAATGCTCAAAGCGTTCACTGAGGTAAGAGGGGGCATTAGAGTTGTAAAGAACAGAGAAGAGGAGAGATAATATATGACAATCTCGACGCCGCCGAACAGGCAGCCACCCTAACCGCAGCCGAAACTCCGGCACATGGTCGTATTTCCGGAGGCCGAAGATAAAGCGGATGCATAAATTCTGCAGACGTTCGAGCTTGTCGAAGTGTTCTTCTGTTGCATCTAAGAAACAAACGTCAGGGTAGTCTAATAGAGGAAGAAGAAGCGATTGAGCAAGAGTGATTTTCGTCGGAAACGGTAATAATTTCTGGAGACGTTTTAGCGAACGACGAACAATCTCCTGCTTACTTCAGCAATATGGTTAGTCCAAGAAAGATTGTTGTCTATAAAAACACATCTGGCAAGTTCTATGGTCATGTTATCAAATATAAATATATAGAGTTCTCGGATATACAAACAAAAACTTCAATTTATAGGATTTTAATATGAAAGGGAACTACGGCGACATATATTCGATACTTTTAAAACATATTCACTGTTTATTTGTCACAAATGTAAACAGTGGAAATAAATTTAAGTAGGTAGTACAAATTTCATTAAAAGTGGATTGAATACTGCTAGTGTTTATTGAAATCAATCTACAATGGTATTACACTACAGTAAATAGTTGGCCAAAATTGCAACATAATAAATATATTAACTATTATCTTTAATTGTATAATTATGTACTTGTAAGTATAATAAAAAGGAAAGGTTTGATTGTTTGTTGGTTGCATTGAATATGATCCGGACTTACAAGATCGATTTCATCCATGAGTAACAGAGGCTATATTTAATGTTGAACTCCCCACTGGAACGGTAGCCCCGCGACTTCCTCTGCGTAAAAATAAAAACTTTATAAGCTATCACTACATAGTAGAAAAAAGTCGCTTCCCGCGATCTGTCGGTCCTTACGTATGCTTTTATCTTTAAAACTACGCAACTGATTTTGATGCGGTTTTTAATATTAAAAACAACAAATTTTTATTTACATAGACCTAATTACAGATACTTGTAAATAGACAAAACATTTAAAAAAAAAATAGTTCATCATTATTGCTACCCCTGGATCCAAATCGCCAATAATCCCTATTGGATTATTGGCGATTTGGATGCAGTGGTAATTACCTTTCTACTCTTTTAAAATACAAACTACGCTTCGAAGTAACTAAATACACCAGACATGAGATTGTTATGATAGCCGCCGTAGTGTTGGAAGTATCCTATTGAAATGCAAAGAGTGCATTGCGAAACACAAGACATGGTTTTTCTTTGGACATAATTACCGGCACATGCCCTGACAGACATAGTTTAAACAAAAAGTGAAATACTTAGTCGGAACTATGTCATAAAATGTGGTAAATGAGGCCACTGCACGCAACGGCCCACGGGCTTAGGCCCGAGCAGAAATGAAGACAGTATACTCTAAAAATAGTATCAACAGCAAACTGACACAAAACTTTAGCAAAACGCCTTTTAGCGATTCGCTGCTTTTGTCTATATAAATAAATATGAATCGCCAACAAAAATATAGATATGCAAATAATTATTTTTTCATTGTGTTGGGTATTCTGAGGACCAGTATTATATAAAATAACTTTTGGAATAAAAAAAAATACTGGAAACGATAGAATTTCTGACAAGACACTATTTAAATAAACACGTATACAAATAAAAACATCAAAATGAATTAACATAACTTGAGAACTAAGCTTTTCCAATTTAGTTAATTTTTTTTTATTGTATTAATTTGTAATCAGGGAACCAAATTTTTGAAAATCCACTTTATGGGCACGAACAACTTGATTCATAATAATAATGATGATAGAAAAGCATTCTTCTCTTTGCCTGAGTTAGTACTTAGTACTAACAGAAGAAAGCTTTACCTAAACCTAGATACATATCAAGGACAAAATTGCAACTTAAATTTGAATAAAATAAAATATTCATGTTCATGTTGATACAATCTTCAAATAAAATAAGTATTTAAACTTTGTAGACTATAATGATATAGTCGTACTATACTTTATATTTGCTTGCAACAATTCAAAGGTAATCCTGATAAAGATGGCTTAGTAACTCAAATACCATCAATATTGCAAATGGCGGACACGACTGCTTTACTCATCGTCTTAATTTAAAGCCTTTGTGTTGTTTGCCGACTTCAATTATTATAAATAGTTGTTATTTCTAGTTGACTGTCATTAGTCATAGTATACTGGATGTGCGTGAATTACAAATCTGAATATTGTAATTATAAATACCTATGTACTTTATTTATACCACAGTTTGTATTATGATACATACAGGTTACATCATTGTAATGACATCAGTTGCTCTTGAAATAGTAGCAGTGCCGTAATCTCTAGGACAAAGTATTTAAAAGTTAATTACTCTATATACCTACATAAAGCGTAATGCGGTCAATTATAAGTATTAATACTTTAAATGACAAATGTAATACAAAATTATTAATCGCTCTATCGTCTCTCATACCATAAAACATCTATGCTCTAACGTGTGATAGTATAAAAATAAATAAAATCTTGATATAAATATTAATATGTGATAAATTTTAACCACCATATTTATTAATTTTATTCAGTTTATTTCAATATCTTTAACAACTTTACGATTTATTGTACAACAAACTCATTCCCATATTTACACTGCATCAATTTTTTGTTTTTCCTATCGTAAGGATAATTTACATAACTAATCAACTGTGGCGTTTATCATTTACTAGATCTAATAGTTTAATAAAATCGAGAATAAATTAGTTTGCCAATTTCCATAGCCGGGAGGCGGTTATAAATATTGGTGCTACTACACGTTAGATGTCACATTGCATTAATTTACATGATTCACCATCATGTCTAATAGAAAAGCAAGTTTTATAACTTGTTGCTTACGTGATGAATAATATAACGATTCTAGGGGAAATATATATGCAGCACATACATATCATATGAAGTTAATAGATAAACGAACTCACGACGTGTCATTAGGGATTTAATTAAACATGAAATGTAATTTTACAGTCCGAAAGCGGTGCACATATGCATCCTATTATCCGCTTAAGTTTAGTAACGGTTATCAAAATATTTTGTCTGTCTCGGTTCTCTTCACCGCGAAGTTCATGAATAGGTATAGTCGTCGACATAAATCAGGCGTGCTCGCGACATGCGACTGATAGTGTCGCGATCGGAATGTCGCGCCGCTCTGCTCGCGAAGGAAGCGACGTCGCGATGCGTCTAACCGAGTGCCGTGGATACAGGTCACAGAAGACTAACTACCAAGTTTAAATTCGAAACAATAACAAAAGTAGGATAAATAGACTTATTTTACTTTTAAATGTACAATGCGCTATTAGGTAGGTGAGCAGCCGGTACAGTCGAGTATAAAAATAGGTTTCCGCATAATATGAAACTAACCGTTAATGTTAGTGTAAACTTGCATCGAGTATTTAAATCTATGTGATAAGAAGTTATTTATAATTATATTTTATACACTATACCTACATAAAAGTTTTTAACCGATAGGAATAAGGGCCTAGTCCTAAAATCAAAAGTTTATGTTACGAAGAAAATTCGATTTAGTACATTAGTTAGGTAAGTATAAGAAAACTATATACGCGGTGTTTCTTTTTCAAAAGTTTCTAATTGATAAACATACTGATTATTCTACGAATAATAAATATTTATCTTAAGTAATAACATGTCTTTTTATTAAAATCTTAATTATTATTTAAAATGAATCAAAAATGCTGAGTATAATTTCATTTATTTATATGGGGTACTTCCGGACCTTACGCGAGATGAAACGTTACCATAAAGTACGCGTGTACTTATAGGATAATATAAAATTAACATTGCCTCATGACACAGCATTTTTAATATTATGTTGGTAAGTTTTTTTTGGCCAAGAGTCATCATTCCTCAATGCCCTCCAGCGATGACTCAAAGCCGAGCTTGAAGTCCCACAGTAGACCCCCTCTTGCGCAGGTTGCTTAGTTTGTAGTTTAAAGCCATGCTCGCCTATAAGCCCCGTAAAGTAAAAAAACCGCATGATTAATCACAGTTAATCGCATGATTAATCACAAATAAAAATAATCTTAGTTATTTATACTAACTTGAAAGAATCTACCAATACCCAATTAAATTTGCATATAACCACGACTACTCGAAATCTATGCTACTAGGCAGCGTTCCCGGAAAATTGGCACTGTCCCGATGAATAGCTGTGTTTATCGGCTGTGTAAAGTACATTCCAGGACTCTTGTTACGTGTCGCATGTTATCGTCAATATAAATTTAAATAAATATATAACGTACTTAGCAGATACATACAAATAAATATATAACTAAGAATTTCTTTTATAGCATAAGGTCGTCCTGCCTTATGGTAAACTGTCACTGAAGCCTATAAACACTTCTAATAGAAAAGTATCACTATTACCAAATTTAATGCCAACCTTTTTGTAAGTTCTGGCGAACTTCCCGATATATCATTACTTAATTATTTGGCTACAGTTTATTGGAGGAGTATTTTTCAAGTCGAGTAACTCATATGGCGTACTAACGCAATGCTCTACCCTTCCAAGATACGTTAAATATACGTAAAGCTAGCACGCATTCCACTAATGTCTTATTATCACAACACAATATTTGGCCTCCAAGCAGAGGTTATCAGAGTTCATTGAAACATTGGCCCGTATACTTTTCCTACTTAATGTTCCAATATTGGCAATTTAAATAATACTATTGAGAGATATTCGTACTTCTTATATGGATAACGTGAAGACCAGGATATGCAAATCGATATTGTTTTGTGTAGAAACTTAAGTATTTGCATCTGAAAAATGCTTGAATTTCTAAGTAGTTGATCGATACTAGAATAAGGACCTATGCATGTTGCTCAGTTTATAGTTTTAAATCATAAAATAGGACTGGAGACAGCCTTCATGTTTGGTGAAGTAGTAAATGTCCCGAGGCTAAATATTTAAAGTTCATCTGAAAAAATATACTAATGCGAAAAAATATTCAGAACTTGTATATTTATTGTACTAATTGATTCGAGAACTTGTATTGCGCGATACAGGGTAGTTGGGATGCTAGGTGGTAGATGGCGCTGCTGTTGTCTTGTAGTTTTATGCGGCTACGGTAGATGTCGCTACAGTATCAAATAAACACCTCAGAATCATTCATGAAATTCTAAATATATAAAAATTTTATATGATGCAATTGTTTCTCTACCTATTTGCTAGTTGTACCTAGTACTAAATTCAATAAACCACAATAACTACATTTCACGTCTACTGATTTAAAGCTTATAATCTTTGTGTAAATATTTTCTTTCGTTTCTGTGAAACAATGCGGACTTTTGCAAACAACTTGCGTGAATAAGTTTTGACGTAAAATTGAATAATATCATGGGAAACTCCTCAAATTAGACTAGAATTAGATGATTTTGTTGGTATAACTTTTAAACCAGTTTACTGACTAATACTATTATAATAACATCGTTAAGTATACTATAGTATGTAAATAGCAGAGCATTTGTCTACAAATACATAGTTGTTTACCGGATGGTCGTTTTATATGATTCATTTTTATTTTTCAGCGGTGTAAACATTTATGACCTGCCTATTTTTACATGCTAGCAAATTGTTAAAAATAGTGAATAGGTCACACAGCAGGACTGCGTAACGATCAATTGTATGTTATCAGAAATCGTCAATGTTGTTTGATGAATTGCTAAACAAACTGCTGAGGTTGGATTGATGGGTCTACCCTTACAAATAATAGTATTTAGCATAATGACTATTATTTCGCAGAAAATCATATGGGAGACACTCATTTATCATATATTCTCTCTTGCTCTCGCTTTTAAAAGACAACTCCCGCACTAGGGCAATAAATCCCTGTGTCGCGGGGGACTTTACAAACATTCATTTCACGGACACACAGAACACCCAGACTCAGAACAACTATTTGTGGTTCACACAAATAATTGTCCCGGGTGGGAATCGAACCCAGAACACCAGGTCTCAGAAGCAACTATCGTAACCACTGAGCCACCGGTGCAGTCAAACGCATATTTATTTAATTCAGAACCATTGTTTGGCACAAACTTCATATCCATAATAATTAAGAACCATCGTGTTGCAGAAAGTATAGATTTTGCCCACAATTCGATTCTGGCATTCGAAGATCGCTGCCGCGAATACCAAACGTTGTTTTATGAGATAAAATGAAAAAACTATTATTTAGTTAATTATTTATCAAATAATACATTATTAAATAAAAGTTTATCGGATAATTATTTTGTTAAGTGAATGATTCGGTAAACTTGTTGTTGAATGATGAAATAAAAAATAATGTTTTTGCCAATCGTTGATTGTCAAGTGAAAATTTTCTCCATATTAAAGTTATTCCAAACGAAATTCTACTATTTTCATAGTATGCCTAATAACCGTCACTCTAAATAAACGTTATGCTAAACGAAATAATGCGGAATTTTTACTTTGCAATGGTAATTAGTAGAGATGGGCCGACTAGCCGCCGACTAGTCGGGAAAGCCGACTATTCGGCATCGTTTGTAGTCGGCGACTAGTCGGCGATTATTCGGCAAAATATGCCGATTATGATCGGCGCATAACAAATGAAATAAAACAAATAATTTGTACTTGTTTTATAATTTATAAACATTACTTAGAGTAGTTATCTAAAGTTACAGTCTTTACAACATAGGAACGTATTAATCAGTCAGTAATTAAACTCAGCGGCCGCGCGAGGACTAAGCCGAGTGATAATGAAAAAGCCCGAACACCTCCGTCAAGTAGGTATTAGAATGATCGGCATTGCCGATTAGTCGGCCAACTAATCGGCATTTTGAAAACCGATTAGTCGGCTAGTCGGTTAGTCGGCAAATACTATAGTCGGCCCATCTCTAGTAATTAGTAATGCCAAATAAAATTCTGCCAGCTTAAAAGTATATACTTATGTAATTGTAAATTCGGCCCTATAAACATTCGACCAAATAATAATTATACTAAATAATTTTTATGCCTTCAAAATACTCGTTTAAAGAAGATTATGCCAAGTGTGTTATGCCTAATAAAATTCGGAGCATTTGAATTCTGCGTGATATTACCCCGGAGTAATAAATAAATAAAACTAGCACAAAACATAGCTAAACATAACATAGCTAAAGCTCTTGAAAAGTATATTTATTTTTGCACACTCAAAAACACTTATTTTGCATAGAATTTTTTACATAAAAGACGCTTAAAGAGCTTAAGCGTGATAGTTTGCATATGTAGCTGACATATTAATATAGAAACCAACATAGGGCAGATAGTCCTCTGTCTTTATAATTAATATTAAGATTATATTGGTTATTTTAATAGTAGGTAATTATATTGTAATTGTTGTCGTGATTTATATAAAACTGAGAAGTCTGAACATCGTAGCTAAAGTTATTGTTTTGTTTTTTTTTGGTACAATGATAATAAATAATATGTAGTTGTCAATGGCATACAGAGCTTTAGACTTGTTGGAAATCATTTTTGGTGGTTAATTTATAACTATGAATATTATGAATGACATTAAAATGCTATTTTTGCGAGCAAACAGTTTATTTTACTGCCAACTGATAACCCAGAAATTATTTGGAACACAATAGACAACATACAATTATAATGAACTACCGACTAAATATCGACTGGCGATGTCACGCAAACCCTTCGCAAAGAGTTGTGAATCAAGGTTATCGATATAACCCCAAGAGAGATACTCCACTGATTTACACTCTTATTTTTATATATCATGTATTTACACAAGCTTTGGAAAGAACTAACCAATAATAATCGCGAAATAAAAAACGAATGAATTATTATTAAAAATAAGTTAAATATGGCATAAAAATATATCATATAGTATTTATTTGTATGTGGGAATCAGAAAGTCTAGAAACTTGTTGTGATATAACATAATCTTATGAATAAAACCATAATTCAAAGGATTATTACAAAAAAATTGAAGCTGAGCACGGCTTTCAATGTTTTGTAATACCAATCCGATAAATCTTGCTCAGCATTATAACATATTAATTTTTCGACTAATAACCAAGACGTTTCTTTTTCTTACTTATTCCTTAAAATATTTTCTAAATCAATCGCAATTTTAAAGATTACTATAGATACTAGATACTATAGATACTTACTATAGATCCATAACCACATGTGTAAAAAAGTTCCTAGCTTAATTAATTATTTATTATAATCTTACCATCATTAACCATATATTATAATCTTATTAATAATTTAATTATTATCTACATTTCATATATTTCAAGTCTTGAAGTAAAAAAATAGTTTACTCAATAACAATTGATTTATCTATTATAAATTATAATGTTTGTACTTAATTGAGTTCAATGTGTTTTGTTTAGTTAATCAGAAGTCAAGACCACATTAATAGTAACAGAGATATTAAATTTACGTTGTTATTTTGACCCCGATCCCTATTACTACATCAACACGTAAGAGTTTCCATATCTTAATTTATATTTCACAAATTGAGATACGAGTTACCATCTAAATAAGTTTATGATAATAAAATGATTAACAATTGTTAAATGTTACGAAATTATTTCTGTCTACCAGTAGTACTATGAACTTTCACAATAACCTAAAATTTCACATATATATATTTGTTGTTATTTTTTTTTTTATAATGGCTTTGCACCGCAATTAACGGTAATTTTATTATGTCTACAATTTTAATGTGATGTGATATCACATTCAATAATAATCAAAAGTGCTTTCAATGTAATTTATGTTCCAACTTTTGTCATAGAATACCTATCGATATATAAGTTTATATTTTCGAGTTTTTCTTTCCCATCACTAATCGGTTAACCGGTTACGATGCACCCAGGGGTCGAATGTTCTTATTGTGAATATTATGTTCGGTATTTTATTACTCCACTTAGGTACATGGATTGAATCAAACGATATAAATAAAGGGACATGCACAAGTCGGATCACTAGAAAATGTCCCTTTTGTAAACAAATCAACAATTTAATCAACAATATATTTTTAATTAGGCACATCTATTGTGAATTAATACTAATATATTGAATGTGATACATAATAAAAAAAAATTATCTATTATATAAATAGTACCCTAATGTTAATCCTTCGCGCAAATAAATATGTGTTTTATTTTTTAGATATTCAGTAAAAAACATTATCTATTAATTTACTAGGGCCTCGCCTCGGCTTCGCACGGGTGCAATTCTGATGTATTATAGTCAAAGTCAATATTTCTTTATTCACATAGACACATTTTAAAACATTTTAAAATAATGTTCTTATGATGCGTCCTTTATATATGTTTTTTTCCTACCACCAGTTCTGGATGGGGCACGGGCAAGAAACTCAGAGGATACCTTTAAAAAAAATGTTTTGAAATTCTAACATGTTTAGCAGTATTTCATTAAAGCTAGTCACTCCCAAGCCGTTCTGTCGTTTACATAATCAGCAATTTTATAAAATGCTTTTTTACATAGTTTGATTTTGACATAGGCTTTTAATTTATTTACAGATAGATTTATTACATTAAAAGTTTGATGTAAAAACGTATACAAATACACCTTCCTCTTGAATCCCCCCAAACTACGTTGTGCAGTTTTAAAGATCTAAAGCATACATAAGCGAAGCCACTTTGTTTTGTACTATGTAATCATTTGTTTATTTACTTATGTATCCACATTAACATATATTTCTTTGGCAATTTTCAATATTCATATAATACTTGTAAATAATTTGTCTTTATAGTGTAAGGATGCCTTTTTCTATAAGTTCTGTTTCTGTAGGTAAGTATCAGTCAATAACAATGCACTCGAATGATGTCGGGACAGGCGTTAGTCAAACATTAACGAGGTCAATTGAACCCGTCAATCCAAATTCCATAGAAGTCACTAGAAAGATTAACAAATCATAAGCAACCATTAGTAACAATGATTTCAATTTTCAGCGCCCAATCGTTATTAATATAATGGAGGAGGTTACTTTATTGATCATGTTTTTATCAAGAACTTGGGTTCCGAGTCTGAGGATAATTTTTTTTTTGAAGTGCCTTATAATTAGTCCCTCAATGTCAAAAAAAAGTGTTAAATAATTTTTGGTAATCTATACCAAAAATTATTTAACACTTTTTTTTTTGTTTTTCGAAATTTCATGTGACGTCAGTTATAGATAGGTACAATTTTACCTAGTAGTGACGTCACAAGACACCCTCTCTTGAACTTTATAGTTTGTTGTTGCTCTGTATCTTTGTTATATTTGATTGATTTATTAAATGTAAAAAATACGTGTGCAATATTTTTTAGTAATGTAACTGACGGACTAATTGTAATGTTTTAGTCTTCAAGCCTATTTAATCGAAACAAACATGAACACGAGTCATTTACATATAAAGCCATTCCTTTATCAGGAGATAGTGCCATGTATATATTCCATATTATACATATTATGTTAGTCATACATTTTATTTTTCCACATTACAAATAAAATGATTTTAGTCTTGCAGTGTATCGAGCAGTGGCGGAGGTCTCACTTTACACTTCTATTGTGAATTTTAATGTTTGTTTTAGTTAATTATATTATTATCATACCTGTATGTGTGGATTCTAATGTTTTTTTTTTAGTTAATTATTATTGAATTTATTATTATAAAACTAATTAACTATAAAAATAAGCTTAACGCAACTAAATTTTTTTTAGTAAAAACCTCCAAAGCGCAATGTTTGCATAATAATACTTTGTACTTTTAAAGGGATGGCGTATATTTTGGATGCACCTTATGTATGTAGGTATCCTATAATTATTATAGATAATTCATGTCATGCACGTCTGATGTTCATAAATAAACGATTCTGAAAAACACAAATGAGTGATTCTATGATTTTTTAAACAATTAAGTGACATGACACAAAGTTTAATGATTTTTTTAAATGTTATGAATTATCAAGTTTCTATATAGTGGCAAATGAGTGTTTTAGGTCTTAATATTATAAATTCTCATTCTCATTCAATAATATTTTGTGCAAATTTAAGCAGCAAGAAAATTAGTAATTTCTTATATGCCAACCAAAGCAGGGCTTAGTTGGCATATAAGAAATTATTAATTTTCTTACTTTTATATCCTTAAATTTAAAACTAATCAAGAATGGAACCCAATACCTTCGTTATATGTAATTTGAATACCTATATATACAAAAAAATGATTATGTCTCGTGAATTTTATCTGCCGTCCATAGATTGTAAATAAGCTATGCAATATTGCTACATACATACTCGTTATTCGCTTATTGCAGCACTTCTATAGCTTGGCTTAAAGGTTCGTTCCCGTGCCTCGTCGCCGGCTAATTTACAACAATACTCAGAGTATGACAATGCATGGCGGCGTTTCCGAAGTCTGCGACAGACGCGTGCGACCGCCCTCGGAAATGGCTCTATAAATTCACTTACTACCACGGAGTAGGGAGTAGAACAGACACCCAGCTAGATAGAACCGAGCGAATCGGTTGCACTACTACAAGTATGCAGCGCATATGTGCGTGACCACTGGCCGCCTGACACGGCGAGACTGGATAAAACGGGTTTCCACTTTCAACCCATGGTTTCATCCCACGATGATTTTATGCCGCTTTCTACACACCACTACTTCTTTTAAAAACACACAAAAATAAATTTAATATGATTTTCTGTCATCTACCCAAAATGTCTGTCATCCCACTGAACAAGACACATAATTTTAGTTACAAAAAAATATACTTGTACTGACAGAATAAAAACATAATATTTATTTTGTTAATGTCTATATAAAGTATTTATTTATAGCGATGATAGAAAAAATAATGTTCCATGTTTATTTTTATGCATTTAATGTTAATTAATTTTGTTTGATAGAAAATATTTATAAAGTTAAAATTGATTCCTGAACTTATCCTTAAAGTTTTAAGTATAATAAAGTTTTATACAATTTATTTATTTTATACAAGTATAATACAATTTATTTCACAAAACCAAATGTATACGGACATACAGGTATGATATAATTAGTCTTGTTACCTGCTTAATTTGGTTGAAGGGTACCCTGTGACGTCATACAATGGGCAAAATTAAAGCAAGGAAATTAAAAAAAATGGTTTAATCAATTATATTGCTATCTCTGTCACACTTATTGTCCTAGCATAGAGAAACAGAGAAAACTACATTTTGTGCAACAAATTTTAATCTAGAATAGTGTTTGTCTAAGTTATCTAGGATTAGTTTCTTAATAGTGCAAAACAGTGCCTTTGCAATGGATAATTTACGGCCAAGTACCAATAAAGATGTTACAACATTTTCTAAAAGTATTATGTGATGGTAGAGAATTTGACACAAAAAAAGAACGAAAAAGAACAATTCTATAGTATGGCAATGTATAAAAGCTCCTTCTTGCTTTAGTAGTATAAAAACAAAGGACAAAAATATAATTACTAAAAGTGAACACAACAGTAATTGTTTAAGTAATTTTGCCAAACTTGCAATTAAACAGTCGATGAAGCAAATAAAAGAAAAAGTAAAACATAGTAATGGTGTTCCGATCCATAAGTTTTTGAAGAAGTAATGGCAATTAAAGATTAAAATCTTACAGTTAATAGAAGAAATACCCAGATTTTCAAGCGTCAAAACATTTTTATTAACGCGTGAAATAAAAATCTAGGATTGTCCAGACAAGTATTAATAGTCTCAGTAAATAAAATATAATTTCATTTGAGTCCAACCCAAAGTGAAGTTTCACAGTCACATGAACAAGACTGAAGTATTTGACTAAATGTATAATTTAACGCACTAAAGAAGTTTTCTTTGCTGACCTTACATAACTAATATTCCTACATATGTATTACGTAGTTAGAAATATATCTCTCTAAGGAATCAATTTTTATAGTGGGTAGAAAGTGGAATCATTATTATAAATTTTTGCTCGTGGGTTGAAAATCTGGGATGAAAGTGGAAATACCCGATAAAACCGGTTTACGCTCACGCAGTCAGTTGACAAACTCAGGGTTAGCACGACGCACGTTCCTTGTTTTGTTAATTGAAAGTTTTAATAATTTAATGAAAAGATGTGGTATAATACATTTATTAATTTTATTAGGTTTATTATTTTATTAAACAGTATAATAATAAACCAAACCAAGAATAAAATAACATATGAAATATTTTTTATCATTATTACA
Organism: Nycteola revayana; assembly: GCA_947037095.2. Classification (NCBI taxonomy): domain Eukaryota; kingdom Metazoa; phylum Arthropoda; class Insecta; order Lepidoptera; family Nolidae; genus Nycteola; species Nycteola revayana. The sequence continues at coordinate 11,037,991 of OX344842.1, read as the reverse complement.
GCGTCACAAGAAAAAGTAAAGTACGTACTCAATTGTCATTTCTACAAAGAGACTTAGTACTTAGTACCTACTTAGTGGGACTGGGCTTTTTAATGATATCTCCTAATAATTTTATCATATTTGTTGAATTGTTCGAGCAAAGTTTCGCGAATATTTCGATCTTGAAAAAAATACTGTCACTGTTGGAACCGAAATACTTAAAAGTAGCTACGTATAAGTATTTCAGTATTAAAATTGGTAGACTTGATTTCCCGTTAGGTTATTTGAAAAAACAACATATAAGTTAGATTCAGAATTTACCACACCATTAGTAAAACAATAAATTATTAAAAAACAAAAATGATGACAAGAAAATTATTAGAGTAAGTAATTTATAAAGTAATCTATATCATACTGAACAATGAAACGATTTAACTAATATTTTCTTTTACTTGTCTTAATCTATTGTGTCAATCCTACTAAAATAGGTAACAATAATGCACGTAAGCTGGCACTCTTCCTTATCCCCACTCCGTGTTCCGACTATACACTAGGGCATGCAAAAACCGGGTCGTTTAAAAAAAAACGTTTTTTTCGGAGTTTTTGTTTACAAAACCGGTGAAACTGGTTAAATCGGTTTTTTCGGGTTTGTTTTTAAATTTTTTATTAAATAAAAATGAAAATGCTGAAGTCTAATCTAAATATGTATTTTTTACGGATTGAAATAAGCTACAGCCTACAACTACTAACATACAATACAAAAAGTTTCTTTTCTTTATACTTACATAAAATAGAATAACAATCAAAAAGCTTTAGAATTAGGAAAATAACATATTCGTTAAAACTTAAGGTACCTAACATACAAAATTAGGAACATTTGGTAGACCAGGTATACAAAGGTCTAAAATCACAGAATATTAAATAATAATTAACTGTCATAAAATACGAACAGGCAAAATCAACAGCACGTAAAATGAGATCAAAATAATGTTTGAATATCGCATAAAATAGAAGTCTTATTCATACATTCCTATTTTTTACATTGATAGAATGATCGTAAGGATACAACAAGTGCATCAACAAGTGCATCATCATCATTAAGAGTGCTACGGATTTTACCCACTCACTCACTTGTATCTAAAAACACACAGACTAAAAAAGCACAGACTAAAAACGCACAGACTAAAACGCACAGACTAAAAACACACAGATTAAAAATGACGGCAGCGTGGCATAGTAGTGAAACAAGGAGCTAAATTAATGTTGCCGAAATAGGAACTAACGCCGCCTCAACGTCCTGTACTCGTTTGGCAGTGATAAATTTAATATTTTGTTTGGGAAAATCAAAGTTTTATTAAATCAGACATAGGAGAAACGTAACCGAAAAAACCGAAAAATCCGGTTTTGTTATCCTACAAAACCCGGGTTTCAAATCAGTCGGTTATCTGGTTTTTACGGTTATCCGGGTATCCGGTTTGCATGCCCTACTATACACGCATCAAACGCGCGCGTCAGTCGCATGCGATCAATCGATCGGCCGCAATGCACGGAAACGAAGCTTAACGGAAGATAATAATTTAATATCTACTAGTAATCCTACTCCGTAGCATCTGTATATTAGATCCCACCAAAGGGAATGCAATTTTGTCGTCTAAGCTTACTATACCTCCGTCAACGTTACCAGCATAAGTACCCACTGCGATTAGGTATTGCAGCTCTTTTACATATAAAAGAGGTCACATACAGAAACCGTCAAGTGCGTTTTAACTGAACGTGGTAAACTCCAAACTATATTGAGATTTAATAAGATGCTTTTATATATCTTTTTTTAGGACTGATGTATGTATTTAGCCACGAGGCTTTTGCTACTTTACCGGGAATATAGACGAGAGGGCTCCAGCTTCATTAAATCATTTAAAATCTACAATCTAAGCAACCTGCGTAAGAGTGCGCAATTTGAGGGCATTGAGCCTCGGGGGTTTGCTGGCGGGTGATCGAAGAATTATAATCTTAGTTTTTTTAAGGGCATTTTGTACAATCGCTTTAAGTTCTCGGTCTAACTTTATAGTGATCTTGTATATAGTATTGCAAGGGATTGCTGCAAACAGATAAATAAAACTAAGTGCAGAGGTGTGGTGCAGTAACTTAAAGTGTATTTCATTACTGTAGGCTTCTTCATTAATTAAAATACCAAGTAGCCATAAAGTATTTAGTTCGTGGAAAGTTTTCCTATTAGTGGAGAAAGAAGTACCTTTTCTAGTGCCTCCGTTTTATTTTACTATTTTACGTACAGCAAACATTTTTATTTATTACGTATTAGTGGTCTAACGATGAACATAACAAAATATTAATATTTTAATATATAAAGCTGATATATTATAAATGTTCATTTATGAGTTTGTTTGCGTTAACGCTCTGATCTTAGGAACCACTGCTCCGATTTGATCTCTTTGATCTGAATGATAAAATTGGAGTTACGCATGTGAAACCACGAAATCTAGTGTGCAACAAAACTTAAGAAGTCTGTGATCTCCCTAAAACTGACTTTTAGGATGTAGCAATTAATTGTTTAAAAGCAATGCACAATTTATTTTCATCTGTGCACAAAAGTTATCAAAAGAGATTTTTTTTGTTCGTCATTTTTTTTTCCCGGACCGAATGTTTCTGTAGTATAAAAATAGGTACATAGATACGTCCTTCTGCTTCTGATATCTAGAATATAAGTAAGTAATATTTTTGCATGCCGTATGCATTGATCTGCAGTAAATGAATTACCCTAACAATGCATAATATGTAATATACTTACATAAAACATAATTGAGTGACCAATTTCGAAAAGGACTCAACTGCAATAGACTAGCCATATGAGATGTACCCTTTTCAAAATATAATAATATTTAATTGCTAACGTTACAGGCGTTATCTACCTGCTTCGTTGTCATTCTAAAAGATGCTGTATTTATCTAATGTACTGAATAATAATAATTGTGACACAGCAATGATAAAATAAGCATTATAGCCAGGACAAATAAACGCTCCGTCGACACTTGAGAGTTATCAACGGGAGTTCCCGTCGTCTTCGGAGAAATATGTCATGCATAGTTTAAGGTAGGTAGCCAACTTAATAATACCTAATATCGACTATGCTCTGTATGCGAGCGTTATAAAGTAGCTATTGATATTACAATATTAGTGGTTATTTTATACACTAGTCCCACTAAATGCATTATACATACCACATAATATCTGTAGAGTTAAATATATTAATTATGTACAAATGACAGTTATTAAAATGCGACTCATTCACAGTCAACCCGTTAAACCGGTTTTGTGGAGCACTATGTATAAATAATATTGTAAAACTGTTATAAATAAACAAAAACAATTTTCGTATAAATCAATCTAATGACTGAAAACAATAAAACTAAGAGCCATAAACCCTCAATCTCCCTATCAGCGACCGCCTTGAGCCGAGGTCCATATCCCACAGTGGACGCCCTTGCGCAGGTTGCTTAGTTTGTAGTGAACTTCCTACGAAAACGGGAACTACAAGATTGAATGCTACTTAGCCCTCTTCCTCTCTCATAATTTAGATGTGCCCGACAGGGTCCATATTGTTCTTGTCTATAATTTTGTACCATCTATGTTCATAATATAGAATGCAATAAAGTATTGAGTATTGAAACCACGCGCGGTAAGCCTATAGGTATATTATAGTAAACTTTGTAAATTGTTTGTGAAGTTGTAGGGAAGTCATCTCTGGATCTACTAAACCGATTTTGCAAATTCTTTTGCCAATAGAAAGTCACATTATTTATTAGTGTTCTAGGCTATATTTTACCGCGCGGAACACCTAGTATTCGATAAAAAAAAATACTGGGTGCTTGAAGACCTAGTGCTATTTATTGACACTACTGCTACTCAGTGTTATTTCCCAGTTATCACCCAGTCACACTAACAAGAATCAGTGTTTAGACTGAATTATAAATAATGACAACACTTGCACTGACTCCGAACACTTTCAATTTATCTCAATCAAGAAGTTGGGCGCCAAACACACATCAATTAAGACATTTAAGACGAGTAATACCAATAACCTTGGTATGGCTGTAAAATAAATTATAATTTATATATGATTGGATCAAATTATGTTACTACGTGACATCATAGGATAATCCGCTGTTATATGTTGGTTCACAATTTACTATCGTCGTTTTTACATCATCTGTTTTCAAGCCTGTTTTGCTTAAGGTGCAACATTCACTCTTCATCAAAATCTAGAAAAAGACTCTACCGTCATCTCCCGTCTACATTTTGTACTGTTAGGATTGATATTCTCATCGATTATACCTTCAATTAACTTTTAATAATAAATTAATACAGGCCTATTTTTTCTGTTAATATAAGTGATCTTCAATAAGTTATTTGATGTACATTATACTTAACTTATACGTAAAGCCATAGCTGGTTCAGTCATATTGTATACCTAAATACCGAACGTTGCACTTTAATTAATCTCACGCACTACAGATATTAATATCACTTTGACAAGGAGGAGTTTATAAACACATAATTCACGAATACGTAGTATACCTAGCTTCAAAACCACTATATATGGTACCCACAAATAGTTGTCCCGAATAGGAATCGAACCCGGTACTAAAGGTCTCAGAAGCAACTAAATGGGCCACTATAAGTGAGGCCCAGGAGATCAGGCGGTGCCATATCGGTCGCGGGTGCCGTCAGGGGCCGGATTGCTTATGCATGCCCGGCCCCCGCCAACGGCGGATCGAAGGAGTGTCCGGGGAGTTTTAGTGGTGTAAGGTCCTCTCCTCGTGGTATGAATTAGCATACCACGCTATGGAGTTGGCGAGTCCCACATATCCCACCGCCAGCGCGCGAATACGCTGCAGCGGCGGTGGGAATGCGTAAATGCATTTAACACTGGATATCAATTTAAAAAAAAAGTTCTCAGAAGTAACCATTGAGCCGCCCATGTCCATCAAAACCTTTATCAGTTCATTAATTAAATTAATAGCTGTAATACATTATGCCAAAGAGCGTAAATCAATTTAGCAACGCATACCCGCAAATTAACAGAGGCGCATGTTAAGCTCATCATAATAAAATTGTTATTGCGACTTACAACGCATGTACAAAGTAGGCATACATTTTATTCTGATGTGATCACTGCCAACGGTATGATTAAAAAATATTAATTATAACACTGCTGTTACATATTGCAAATATTACGACTGCAATGAATGTGGGGGAGCGAAAGTGGTATGTCAAGATCGCAATTGGCTTAGAAGAGACCACCCCATGTACTTCCATGGGTTTCGAAAGAGACATTTACCTGATGAATGGGAAGTATTACTCCGCCTGCTAAATGTGCTCTTTACCCTCAACAAACCTGGCTGGCCTAGTTATGTTAAGAGGAGGTCTATGTTTAGCAGTGGACGTAAAAGGGCTGCTTAATTGAGTAAGTTATAATAAGGGACGAGAACCGTCGCTTATTAATGTAGTCATTTGGAATGAAATTACTAGATCAAACGTATATCTGTCACAGTTTGTGGGCCACCCGTGTTTTAGGTCTATGAAGGCATTGGAAATAATCGAAAGGGACCAAGGGTCAGGAGCGTTTCCATAAGATCGAGGTCCAAGCCCCACTGGGGATGCCCTTATTTCATAAACCTATCTATAAACCTGCTAGTATCTTTGCCCGGTGAAGTTTCAAAAGCATCGCAGTTATAAAAAACGCTTGAATATAATTCTTATCTATAGATACGGGTATTGAACAATTGCCTAATTGTACCTATACGGATTCAAGAGAATCGCTATTGTTAATCTCTCTGCTTTCATATTTTTCCTTTTAAACGCACAAAGCTTATAGTTACGGTAAGTCTGTGTGTATCTACTACTTGAAGAGATCGGATTCCCATTTGGAACTGTGGCTCATTGTATGATACAATAAACCACTCACACCCACATCTATATTGCAGTAGGTACATTAACAACTAATTAAACGCTTGATGATTTGATATGGTTACTAATGTGCCGCCTATGTTTGTTTTTCTTAGATACTAGGGAAATAAATCTCTGTGTCGCGGGAAGGTTTCAGAATTCAGAGCAACTACCCGTGCTTCACACAAAAAATTGTCCCGGGTAGGTATTGAACCTGATATCCCAGGTCAGAAGCAAATACCGTAAAGTGCATTTCAATCTGTGCAGTGTGGTATATACAACTAAAAGTAGCTACATGCCTACTACCATAGTATAAAACAAAGTTGCTTGCCGCTGTCTATCCGTTCGTATGATTAGATCTTTAAAACTACGCAACAGATTTTGATGCGGTATTTTTAATAGATAGAGTGATTCAAGAGGAAGGTTTATATGTATGATACATCAGTATTGCACTCGTGCGAAGACGGGGCGGGTCGCTAGTTTAAAATAAAAATAACTTATAAAATACTATTATTCTATATCTATTCCCTATTCCCAGAATGCTGGCAGCGTTACCCCGTTGAACGTCAATTCTTAGCTGCTGTGCAAAGTAAATACCAGCACTCGATGAACATCACTTGTTAAACCCTAAATGAATAGGTATAGGTAGTATGGCTGGTAAGAAGCAAAGCCTCGTGGCTAACTACATAAATGTTCATCCGAAAAAAAAGATCATTTAATACAAAATACCTATAGGTAGAATTCCTGACTAATAAGTTTCATCGAGTTCAATCAAGGAATATTTATGGACTTAACGATATATTGACCCGGATACATGGTACTTGTATTAACAACTGGTGTATATTAACGGTTAGTTTATCAACGTGTGATGGAAACGGTTCAAATAGCCACCACTCAACTCCGGCGCCGCTATAAATCCCAGCCACTTGTAACTTATATACCAAAGTAACTATTTAGTCATTGACTATGTTCATAAGAATCTGAACTACGTCATTGTTTATTTCTGGTATGGTGTTACTTAAAATTCTTCTTACTTTGTTATAATCGCTCATAAATTTGATATGTTATCTATCCTAATCTATACTAATATTATAAAGAGAAAAGATTTGTATTTTTGTATATGTATATGTTTGTAATGAATAAACTCAAAAACTACTGCGCCGATTTCAAAAACATAGGCTTTATTTCATTATGAAGTTCCCACGGGAACTGGAGTTACGCGGGTGAAACCGCGCGCGGGAAGCTAGTATTATATAAAACTAAAGAGTTTGTTTGATTGATCGCAGTAATCTCAGGCACTACTGGCTTGATTTAAAAAAAATATTTCATTGTACAATAGCCCTTTTATCGAGGAAGGCTTTAGGCTATAATGACGTATGAAAGATTTTTTCAAATCAAACTATTACGGTAACGGGAGTTACGCAGTTGAATATATTAGATGCTAGCTTTTGACCATCTTCGCCCAGCTTGGTATAGTGATGTATTATTATGAAAACAAGTGTGGAAATTGTCACTTCCATACACACATTTTCATATTCTTTATTAAACCCGTCAACCCGTTTTCGCGATAAAGACGTGAATAAAATATTTAACGATAACACTATGTCTTCATTCCTCTAGGTCTATTGTTATACATTTACTATGTAATACTGTACTTATTGTATTACCTATGCTACATTTACTTATTAAATGAGCGTATTTGAAATATTTTTGCATGAATTTAAGGTAAACACAAAGTAGCATTACATTTTTATTGAAGTCGGCCATTTTGTTAGGTAATTATCCTCAAGGTCACTTCAGTGCTTTAGATGTGACAGAGTAACAGCCAGATACAGTTAAGTACTTTTGTATTTTAATTTTAGACGTTTGCAAAAAAAACCATACCTATTGCAAATTCAATTAGAAATCGTTGTTAACGCCTACAGTTAGAAATTAGTTTGTTATTGGCACATGGTTGATCAACGGGTTGAATAGTTATGAGTCTACCCGCATCTCTACAAATTGGTTTGATTCAACATTACATCCTACTAAAATTATAAACGCGAATGTTTGTAAGTATGGATGGATGGATGTTTGTTACTCTTTCACGGCAAAGCTACTAAACGGAATTGGCTGACATTTTGCACCGGGATAGGTTATACGCTGGATAAACATAAAGGCTACAAAAAATCACGCTCCGACCCACTGAAGCAGAGTAACGCGGGTAAAACCGCGTGGCGCAGCTAGTCAGCTTATAGGCAACTACTCAACTTGTTTTTTTTTTGGATGGATATCTTTCTCAGTTTTGTTAGCCACGAAACTTTTGCTATTTCATCGATCAATATAGACGAGCTTCTTATTAAATGGTTCAAAAACTACAAATTCCTATTTCGATTCCTAAATCAGTGGACCGAGTTCAATGAAATTTGGTACATAGATACACAGAGAGATAGTGTCGGATAGACAGACAGTGAAAAGACAAAGAATTTTACAGAGGTCTAGTATACATTGGCTTTAACTTTACTTTGGTAAGTGGAAATTACCTAAATATTTCGACCATAAGATACCTATTTATTCTTCTTCTTTTTCAATCAATGGCCTGCCACCGCGAACACCGGTTGTTTTGCCCATGTCATCATCATCATTATCATCATCATCAGCCCGTAGAACGTCCACTGATTAACATGGGCTATCTTCCGAGGGGGGGGGGGGGTATTTGCCATAGTCACCACGATTGGCAGGCGGGTTGGTGACTATGTTGTAACACACAAGGAAACGCTGCTGCCCGTTCCCTGGTATACGATTGTTATAGATGATGTTATAACAATCGGGACCAACGGCTTAACGTGCTTTCCGAGGCACGGAGGGTAGTCCCTCAAGCATCCAGACCCGGAAAGAAGTCTAAGAATTTACACAAAGATTTATTTTCCAGGGTAGGGATCGAACCCACGACCTCCGAGATGTAAAGCGAGAAAAATACCGCTACACTACGTAGGTTGCCAATGTAAGAGTGTTTGACATCTTAGAGTGTCTTGTAAAACATCAAAAATGTTGGAGCAAAATAAAATTATCAAGCCATAATAGTTATTAATAATAGTAACTTCCAGTAAGTAGGGCATCGTTCGATTTCGAGTGCACTCAAATGCTACCAATAAGAGAGACTCAGTCGGTGGCCATCTTGCATAATTGCAAGCACACGGGAATTCGAGTACCACAGATAACATCAGTGAGTGATACATATATCTTGCACTCACAACAAGCGCACGTTACACCAAACGAAATTTATAACGATAATAAAACAACAGAACTAGTTAAAAAAAGGATTTATCTCGGATCATCTTTTATTGCCGAAGGTGTTATCTCTTATATTAAATAAGTATTTATGTTTATTTCATTTATTTATGTACACCTACTTAAAGAAAATATAAAAGCACCATAAGACTGTAATGAATAATGGTACTACTTCACATCATCAGCCCGTACAACGTCCATTGCTGAACAAAGGCCTCCTCCCGAGGGAGGAGGCGGGTTGGCCGCAGTATGTTGCAACATACAAGGAAACGCTGCTGCCCGTTCCCTGGTATACAATTGTTATAGATGATGTTATAACAATCGGGACCAACGGCTTAAGCTGCTCTCCAAGGCACGGAGGGTAGTCCCTCCGCCAATCAGACCCGGAAAGAAATCATAGAATCTACGCAAAGATTTCTTGTCCGTCGTTGGGATCGAACCCACGTCCGAGACTTGACGCGAGCCAAATACCGCTACGCTACGGAGTCTACTACTTATTACTTGAAAATTCTTCTTCAGTACATCTGCGAGAGAAGTCGGAACATAGAAAGATATATCCATCCATATACACATAGTATTCTTAATAATATAAAGAGGAAAAGTTTGTATTTTTGTATGTTTGTTTCAAATAAACTCAAAAACTACTGAACGGATTTCGATAATTCTTTCACCATTAGAATGCTACATTATTCCTGAGTAATATAGGCTATAAAAGTCTACCCGTGCGTAGCCGCTAGTCGTCCAATAAAAACCTTTAAGTATGTAAAGTGACATGGTATATTCACTCCCATAAAAAGTTACTATTTCAGGCCTACGTTGTATTATAAATGACGCAATGATTTCTTATGTGTTAATTCGCAGTAGGTACTGTCCTAATGACTTATTATAGAGTATCTAAGTGTAGTTGATGCTGTCGTCAATGATCATTTTGCAAGTGTTAAGCCAAGCACGGCATTCTCAAAGTGCAAACGTTCGTCGTTTGCAGTAGCTGCGCATTCTAAAAGGCAATTCACTGAAGTTCCAAGCCTACAATGAGTGGATGTTCCTAATTCAAAGCCGTCAGCAGTGAACGTTGTACGGGCTTATTATAATGATGCTGACATACTTAGTTATTTCAGTATATTTGTATGTATGATTATATCATACATTTTATTCCACTGTTTCAAATATCGATTCGCATCCATATTTGAAACTACCGAAAATATTTGACATTGCCGAAAATTTACAAAGGAATACTTTATAAGAGAGAACAGGCATTAAGACTAATAAAAGATAATTTGTTCCTCAGTTAGATCACCCTAGCTTATCACGAATGGAAAGGAAGAAATAAATTATTTTCTTAGACGTGCAAATATAAAATAATTAATTACATGTAGATACAGATTTTTAAAAGAATTGCATTCCTTTCGCAAATTCGTGTAACCTGCTCTAGCTGGTCGTACGAACAGCAAGATTAGTAAAGTAGCATACTTTTTTAACGTTTCTTGCTGATTTGTTTAAGTCTTCTAGTAGTCTTGTTGTCCATCGTGCTAAGCTAAAATTGTGTTACCACTGGGTTCACGTCGGTAGTGCAATGGATGGGGATTGAACCTGCGAACACAAGATCACTAGTTCGACGCCCCTAGCTTCGAGTTATTTATAATAACTGTTTATAAATAAGGTAAAGGTATATAGGATGTAAAAATCACATATGCCTAGACCATAAATACAAGCATTATTAAAAAAAATCATGAACTGATTCCCGGAGCAAAAAGCCGTAAGACACGATGCTATGGAAGTATACTAACCTAGTCGTGGTTTTATCCGATAATTGTTTTTTATTAATATTATCATTCCTTAATTATTATTATCATTATTATTTTAAAACTTCCTTCGCTGTATGCAAGTCCGCAAAAAATCCATCTCCACGGAAACAATGCCACAGCTAACAAACGATTATATTCTTAAAAAGTGATAAAACGTGTAAGCTTCATGTGATAATAAGTAGATAATTCTTCTCTTGAGACGTTTCTATGTACCTGTCTGAAAGTTGATAGTGTTCCTCCCGTACCTCGGAGAAGACCCTCGTAGAGAGATAAGTGGTCGGCCCTTTGCCTGATCTTTCACTGTCGGTAGAGCTGTCCCACCAGATGACTTGTAGAGTCCACCTATGTTTGTGGGACACTTTTGCACTAATATATTATTATGTCCTGCTTATGGCCCCCGTAGCTGAAATTGGTTAGGATGACTACATATGTATGTACTTACGGTCAGGGCAGCCCGCCTCGTCCGTGCCGTCGTAACACTCGGTTAGTCCGTTACAGCGGGAACTCCTTTCGAGGCATCGAGTCTCGTCACAACGCAGATAGCCAACCGGACACACTGCAGAGAAATTATATTAAACTTAGGATGGACGTGATAGGTACCTATGTACTTATCCTATACTATATCAGCCCATTTGGGTTATTTGTTAAACATGGGCCTCCACAGACCTCGGAAGGTCAGGGTCGTTGAGGGATATTGCCACAATCGCTTCGCAGGCAGATTAGTGATCACAGTAATATGGTCCTTGAGCTGATAGAAGCTGCTGTCCATTTATCAGTTGCATGTCGTTTTACCGGATTAAAGCTTTTCTAAGCCGAAACCACACGGTGTGTAGTTAAGCAAGAGGCATTTGTTACTTCATCGGGCAATGAGGCTAGTAGGGCTTCAGCCTTCTTGAACCGTTTAACACTACTAACCAAGCAACCTTCAGAGACCGCCTTTATGGATTTAAATAGATGTTATAGCAATAATTCGGCAAAGAAGGAATTCTTGAATAGCCGTAGCTTATGTTATTCTTACTACAGTGGTTAAATGTATCGATAACATTCAATGAGGAAAATATAATTACAGGCAATACAAATTTACAACAAGAGGACACATTATTTATTCAAGTTTTATCCAATTCTTAATGCGTTGATTTCACCCGAGTAAATGACCAATATCAACAGAATAGCTGTATGGCCTTTTATTTTCGCCATATTTTATTTTATTCAATGTTATTTCCTCTGGAATGTACATATTAATGAATGTATTTGTACGGACTTTATGCCCTATCATTTTCTAATAAAATTATTTTTTAAATTAAAGTATTTTGTGTGGTCTGTTATTTGGCTAGTGTATGAAAACCATCCAGTTGAGCTATATAGGTACTTTATGCCCGCCATAGTATATGTTTTAAAGAAGGATAGCTACAAATAAGAAATGGAACCCACGACTTTTTATGTCCTAAACGTTGTAATATCTTACTGACTGGTTGATTGAATTCCTTGAGCCTACTTCTTCTTTAAAATTCTGTTTACCGCCATTGTTGAACATGGGCCTCCTCTTGACAGACTTGGCAAGCTAGTTGTCGAGGGATATTGCCATAATCACCACGCTTGGCCGGCGGATTGATAATTACAGTAAGATGGTAGGTAATCTTGAACTGATAGATGCTGCTGCCCATGTAGCCCGTGCCATGAGTGTGTAACTTAGTTGTCTCTTACGACACCCATTGGATGATATGGGGTGGTCGATTCTAAGCCGGAAACTTCACGGCATGACCATGAGTTTTAATATCACTACATAGTATAAAACAAAGTCGCTTTCTCTGTCCCTATATCCCTATGTATGCTTAAATCTTTAAAACTACGCAACTGATTTTGATGCAGTTTTTTTTAATAGATTCAAGAGGAATGTATAATATAATGTATAATACATCAGCATTTTACCCATGCGGAGCCGGGGCGGGTCGCTAGTAACTTATATATAGTTTCTATAATAAGCACTGCATGTCAATGTACAAAATAAAGTTGTACTTATGTATAAAAGGACAGTAAAATACAGGAACTCAAAATCTCTCAAGTAAACGTTGTTGTCTTCAAACCGGTTTATTTCAAGAACAATATGAAGTTGATATGCATGGATAATGGCTTATTTACCATCTGGTTCAGGAGTGATCTGTACCGGAGTTGTCACTTCGTCATCTGATTCAGGCGGTCCGACATTGGAGCGGAAAGTGGTGACAGGGGTATCGTCTTCTGGCGGGGCTAAGATAACGATAACGAAAAAAAAAACAAAATGTAAAAACAAAATCAAGTAAAATAATTTAAAAAATAAAATGATTGGTTAAAAAAGTTTTTAATATCATCGACAAATTTTCTTGGTGTCTTAAAATATTTAATATGATGCGTAAATCTTCGTCGTTACAAATTTTTAAATTTCCTTCGTCACATTTTTGTCTAAATAAGGTTTCCATGCGACATTTAAGTTATTCTAAAGAAATATACCTAGCGGCTAGCACCTCTTTAGCAATATATCGGATATCAGTAGAGTAGGTACGCCTCTATTAAAAAAATTCTACCCTGAAGAGAAGGACAGTCGTTTTATTTAAAAATTGAAGGCCTAATCTATTTTCTCAAACACTGAATTTATACACATAAATATTTCAAATTTGCAACGACGACATATTGTACCAACAATGAAATGAATACTTATTTCGTTAAGGTACTGTTATAATAAATTATTTCACCTAAAACATTGTGACCTCAATCTTCTTAAGATTTACAAATATATTTTAGCTTTACCAGTTATTTCAATGCGTTGCAATAAATAATAAGTCTTTTTTTATAGTCAATGATATAATAAACTTATAAAATATAGGTATAAAAACATAAAAAATAAAATTCATACCAGACGGATTGTTTTCATTGATATCACCCATGTCTCCCCGAGTTGGCCAAGATCCATCAGGGTTTTGAGAGGAGTCATCTGGATTCTGATCGGGATCGTAACTGGGAGGATATTGGTCAGGGTTTGGATTATTAGGATCATATTCGGGATTGTAATTCGTTGGAGATTGGTCAGGTTGCTGATCATAAGGATTAGGACTAGTATCAATTGGATTTTCATCACTGTTCGAAGCACCACCATTATAAATGTCTGGGCTTTGCTCAGGGTTATCTGATTCTCCATTAAGAGGCGGGGGCTGGGCAACGGGTTGATCATCTTTATCGTTGATGTTGCTTATGTCATTATTGTCCTGATCTTGCGTGCCTGGATCTGGTTCAGTAACTGACGCTTCAAAACCAAAAAAAAAATAAACAATAAATAAATTGTCTAAAAAGTAACTAATAATTGAAATTAAATGATAAAGATTTAAAAACATAACTGTAGTTACAAACCTGGATCTATCACTTGGGCACTAAACTCGTCGATGCGAACAAGAGTGTCACCCAGACGTCCATTATTTTTGATGTGGTCCTTTAAAATGTCCTTGATACGGTCTGTGTTGTCATAGCCTGTTGTTACGATGTCCATGGCTACTTTGCAGGAAAACACGTCGTTTGCAAGAGATCTGGAAACAATCAGAATGTTACTATAGATAGCTAACTCATTTTATTGACTGCACTTATGATCCAGATAAGCCTGAATACAACTAGCTGAAGTAAACCAGGATTAGAGAACAAAACTATTTTAGTATCTCAAAATATGTAATGTATGTTGCTGATGCTTTTAAAAAAATATGCCACCACTGAAAATAATTTAAAAAAACCGTTTAATTGTGTATAATGTTTTATAACCTACTCGAATGGCAATTATTACTTGAAAAATCTATCTCACTTTTATAAAGCGACATTAATTAGGTGTATACATTACGAAGAGGTAAAGTTTGTGAAGTAGTAATGGGTAATCTCTAGATTTGGAAAATTATTTTACCAATAGAAACTAACAGTATTTGTGTGTGTCATATGCTTTATTTTAGATGATATTCACACGATAGCAGGTGATAATATGTATGCGGGTTAAATTGCGCAGGCTAGCTACTTTTTTATACAGATTGATAATTACAAAACAGCAATGGACCACTTCACAGCATCGAGATGATAACTGATGGGTGTTAAAAGTAAATAAAAACTGGATCCACGCAATTACGAAAAGGAAGAAAGTGACAATTACCGTATAATAAGAATTACTAAAGGCCCCAAATATACGATTTATGAAATAATTAATTGATTTGTGCCTCTGTCGTCCCACTATCTTGTCCCACATTCCAAAGAATTCCTCGTTCGTCCCACTTGAGTTTTAAAGTCACCACTCGTCCCACATTCCTGGCAAATTCAAAGTACAGTTGACAAAAAATATTGTACTATATCTTCCAATAAATTGAAATAATAGTTATTTCTAATAACATAAAGATATTAAATACTTCCAGTTCTAGGTATGCATCCGCGGTGCATGTTTTTAATTTTAATAATTAAAAGATCTATTGCAATTTAGGAAAATCTTTATTATTTAGTATCACAATCAAATCCAAATCACAGTACTATTAATTACACCTATCAATATACACATTTGTATTTATCTTATAGAAGTACCACGTTAAGATAAATATATATGTATTACACATGTAATATTTATCTGAGATACTTCAACATAATTAGAACTACTTATTTAAAAAAACCTTTATTACGTGACTAATATCACAATCAAATCACAATCACAGTATTTTAATTAACCTCCTATTTATGAAAAAGTGGTATTTTAACAATTAAATTTCCAAAAAATCAACATTTGTATATAAGTAACAGTCAAATAATTATAGACCGTATACACATTTGTATTTACCTATATGTACCTTATAGAAGTACCACGTTATGTTATTTATGTTAATGTGGTATTTCAACATAAATTGAAATATTTATATTTAAAAATCTTTATTACGTAACTAATATCACAATCAAATTACAATCACAGTATTTTAATCAACCTACTATTTATGAGAAAGTAGTATTTTAACAATTAAATCTCCAAAAAATCAACATTTTTAAACTTATCATTAATATAGACACATTAATATCATTAATAAACAAAAGGGCTGATTTTTTCCAGGCAATGGCCCAGTGATATAGTGCCATTCAACATTGCCGTTACAGAATCAAATATATATTTGTCATGAGCTATATCATCAGCACGCCGAGGTTTACCTTGGCGAGCTAAAGAAAGAACAGCGTCGTTTTTGATCACATTCAAAAAGCTAATGATGTTCAGCTTTCCCGAATATGTTCTGTTTAGTCTAGCGTTACTGCCTTCCACTGGGTTATTTGTTCTGTAGATATCCCCCCAAAAATCCCATTTGCCTCGATAATATTCGTTGTCAAGCCATGCCGATATAAAATAGTCATTGAATTTCTCAATATTGAGAGTTTTCGGACAATCCTCCATTATATATAGCCATCCATCGCATTTAAGTTCAGGTGGTAGCAAAGCTAACGCTGTGCATAGAGCTATATGCTTTTTGAACATTCTCTTTTTATTTAACTTTAACGCCTTTGCTCTCTTCCAAAGTGCTTGACTAAAATGGAAGTAACAGCCTTTGCATATTACATCCGGAAAGATGTTACGGATTGCGTTCATGGCTGCTTTCTCATAATCAGTTCTGAATGAAATCGGATGCCATTCTGGAATTTGCGATTTGATAAGAGCAAACGCAGTCTCATATGTGGACTCTTTTTTGTCCATTAATAAGATGTATATTAAGGGCACGACGTGAATTTTCTCACTTGTGCTGCCAAGGTCACCGTAAATCACATATAATTGTCTGAATGGTTTCACTACACACTTAAATGTACCATCTGCAAGGTAATGTTTCACGTGTTGATGAAGTCCTTTACTATTTACATCAGCGAAAGCTAATATCCTTGTTTTTCTGTACCCATAATCAAATAAAACAAAACTCATGTAACTTACTGGAATTTTTACTTCAAACGGCGTTTTAAATGTAGCTTTCTTTATTTGCTGGGCTTTGTTTCGAGCACTATACAAGCTGTTCTTAACATTCGATAATTCAGGTAATTTTTCTATCTTGTCAGTACCTTTGTCCAATATTTTTTTTATGCTTGAATTGAAAACAGAAGGAATCGATTTTCCTTCAGAAGATTTTGCTTCTTGCTTGCAGCGATGTATTTCTTCTTTGATGTCATTTCTTGCTATGCTGGGCGTACAAATGTCATGACGAAGAATTTTCGTCACATTATTATTTGAAGTCACCATTCCTCCATGACACCTTCTGTTCACACATCTCCAGACGATTGAGCTATTTTTGTTCTCTCGCTTTTTCGTATATTCGTAACCGGCATGTAAAATAATAGGCACACCTCACAAATATCACCCTCACTCTATGAATACACCACGCTTAATGTAAACACCTCATATTTAAAATTAGCAGATGCACTTTGTAACCGCATTTGCTCCGATTGCGCTGATAACGCAAAGCCACGCCATTGGTCAATTGATTAATACAAAGAAAGCAGAGCGAGAGAGCAAGCTCTAATCCGGTCGCACAAAAATACCGAAGCTATAAACATTCAAAAACTTGTTCTAGGACAATAATAATAGTAGTGGTCTAAGCAGTGGGGTGCACAGGGTTTGTACTTAGGGTCGGCTATGTGTACTTTATTAATGCCTTCAATCTAAACCTAAAGTTTGATCAGAAAAAAACTGTCATGGTGGCGTAACTTGTAATTTTATAATTTATATTATAGTGGAGTCTCGGATTGAATTAGTTCATCAAATTTTCCGCAACATGAGGTTATTTATCTTTCTGGTCAGTCAGGTTTTTAGGCTGACTGTACAATTAAATCAAATTAAACTCATATGAAAAAAATGTGGGACGAGCCAGGCATACGAATTGGGACGAGCGGGGAATAAAATATTGAAAATTAAGTTTTGGGACGAGCGAGGCATACAAATTGGGACAAGTGGGGAATTTTTTATGTGGGACGAGACTCTGTGGGACGACCGAGGCACAAATCAATTAATTATTGAAAATACTTACTGGATCCTTACTAGACTCGACTTTTGCGAGCCAGTGAGACTTTCGAACAGCGCGTCAACGCCATTGGCGAGAGAGTGAGAGATGTTCAGGAAATCATCGGAGTCTCGGTCGGAGTAACCCGGTCGGTATGGTTCCATCACTTGGAAGGTAACACGAAGTGTTTCTGAAAAAAAAAAGTATTATTCATTAAGTTAGTGTATCAGAATAAGTTTCCTCATTTGCTCTGGATAAAGCATAAATATTCTGCTTATCTTTCTTTATAAGAGACCTTTGATATTGAGAGAGAGAGGGATGGTAGACCGAACAGCGTATAGGCGCTCTCGTGGTTTTCGGTATTAGTTCATGCTCACGAGTTAAGTTAGCATTAGAGTGGTAGGAATTGGTCTTATTTAAAAATACCAGATAAAGTGCAGCGAAAGTGAACACCATCATTATGCATACAACATTTTCTATACTTATTTCACGATTTTAAAGCATACTTTTTGCAGAGGAATATACATTTAAAGGTTTTATCCTATAACCCCACATAAGTAGACCCGCTAGGAGGATAATTGGCTTATTCCACTCAAATCCAAAACATTTATAGTCCGTACTCTTATTTCACCTCAACCCCAAAGTGTTTATAGATATCACAATTAAATTAAGAAATATTTCCAAACTTCATTTGGACTTACACCTTAAACTTGGTAGAATCTGCAAACGAATTGCAGGAGGAGTTAATAAAATACGCAAGTGTTACTGATTCATAACAGATCAATTAAAATAGATGTAAAATAGTCGTAGTAATACAAACGAAATTGAATTACAGTAGAATTCGGCTATAACGACGGCCAAGGGACCTACGATATTACGACGTTGTAACCGGAAGACGTACTAAAAGAACATACAATTTCAATTTTAATTTTTTTTAATAAAAATAATTAAATACTAATAACTATATAATGTTTATAAATAATAATATGTATGTGATTATTAGAGACAAAAAACATAAAATCAAAATAATTATTTCACAATGTGCACCTAATGCACCTATACATTACGAAATATGAAATCTACTTTTTATTTGTAAACACGTGTTTCACCGTCGTCGTTGTAACAGGTCATTTTTGTAGAATTCCGTCATTAAAAGCGGTCTTTCGTTATAAGCGGAGTCGTAATAAACGGATGAACTCTCATAGAGGCTCTTAAAAAAACCAAACATATGCCTATACTAACGTCGCTATAAACGGTTGTTTGTTGTATGCGAAGTCGTACTAAACGGATTCTACTGTATTTATATTAGAATTTCCTTACAGTATAGGTACTCAATTATTGTAGTTTTTACTTTTGTGTTGACTCTACTTCTCATTTTTTTTTTGGTTCCTGTGGATATAAAACTATTAGTTTAATTCTTTCATGTTTTCATACAGTACAATTCGTGTCTTGAGGTTGCAGTGAAACAATAAGCAAAATCAAAAACATTGGCCCATTTTACAAAAATTGCGCGGACGGAGTAGGTATTATGAAATTTCGCATACTTATAGATTATATAGAGAAGGAGTTCAGAATGCTATTTTTTTTATTGCAGTCGAATTTCGACCACTGGGCGACCACTAGTAAAATGAAATGGGCTTAGTTGTATTTCAATAAATTTACCGCTTATTATTATTATATAAAAACTTAAGAAACGGTGTGTTATATAATGATTAGTTATTTAAGCATATAATGTATTTTATATAAAACTAGAAATCTATCAGAGAGGCCGGCGGCGATGTGAAAAATATAGATCCAATTGATTCTTGGACTGTCGGAAAGTTGAGGCAATGTAGCATAGAAAATGAATAAGTATTATTGATCGTAATTATGAGAATTTGAAAAGAAAATTAGCTTACGAGTTTAAAGAAGATAGTTTTTTTTATTTTGTTCTTGGTTGATTTATTAATAACTATTTTAAATAAAGGCGGTTACTTACTTTCCCGCGGCTCAGAATCGCTTTTGTCAGAAGTTCCCGAACCGAGGTTGTCGGAGTCATCGTCTTTGCTGAAAATAAAAAAAAGCATTTTAATATTAACAATAGGTATATAAACATGTGTCGTATAACAACGTTCAACTTACTTTTTTGTTTTTTGTAGTATACATTAATACATCGTAGATTAAAACTGGCCGCATATTAGGTCAGCCCTGAAACATGATCTATCTCGATCGTTTCTTTGACTCCAAAACACGCGTTTTAAATTTCATTATTATATCGTTCTACCCACCAATTTCCCGGTATTTGGCTCGCTTAAAATCTAGGAGGTCAATCCCCACGACGGACAAGAAATCTTTGTGTAAATTTTATAATTTTTTGTCCGGGTCTGGTTGGCTGAAGAACTACCATCCGTGCCTCGGAAAGCACGATAAGCCGTTTGTCCCGATTGTTATAACATCATCTATAACAAACGTATACCAGGGAACGGGCAGCAGCGTTTCCTTGTGATTTACAAAATTATACTGCGGTCACCAACCCGCCTGCCAAACCCCCCCTCGGGAGGAGGCCCATGTTCAGCAGTGGACTTAATACGGGCTGATGATGATGAATGTTACTACTACTGAATGTCTAAATTAATTAATTAAAAGAGATGAATACTTACTCGATGTCATCCGGGCTATCAGTGCTGGGATCATCATTAGTGTTGCTGTTCGAACCGAATGGATTCCAAAAACCTGAAATAGCAAAATGAAGATATTTAATTTAACACATAGGAAAAATAACACCGCTTTTTACTATATGCATAGGAATGCAAAATATACGGTACATAATAATATTTTTCGCAATTTTTGTTTGTCTCTTTGTTACGGCTTACCTCTGGAATGGATATATAATGTAATAAGGAGTAATTTAGGCAAATTTTATTTTAGAAAATATATTAATTTCATGCGACGAAGACGCGTGCTAGTAAACTAATAAATATAATAAATTCAAGTCACTCAAACAAACAAATATACACCTTTATTACTATCTACACAGAATTATAATATCGAAATAAGAGGAGGAATGAATGAATATGAACTGTCAGCCAGTACATATTCGTTCATTCTTCGTAATGTAGATTGATCAGGCTGGTCTCGTTATTCGCCTCTATTTACCTCTACGTACCTTCTCTAGTTATTCGTCTCTATTAACAGTTCAAACAATATGGAATATAGAATTAAGTTCGTCACAATACCTAGTTTATAAACTACTAGCTTATGCCGGCGACTTCGTCCGCGTGGTGTTTGATATTCCTTCGTGAAGCATTTTTAACGTGTATGACGTAGGTACAATCGTAAATTCTGTGATTAAAAGTATAAAAGTATTAAAATGTTGACCGGGGATGTAAGGTACCACCATGCACAATTTCATTTCAATTGGCGAAACAGTTTTGAAGATTGGCCCGTACAAA
Source organism: Nycteola revayana (assembly GCA_947037095.2). Classification (NCBI taxonomy): domain Eukaryota; kingdom Metazoa; phylum Arthropoda; class Insecta; order Lepidoptera; family Nolidae; genus Nycteola; species Nycteola revayana. The sequence continues at coordinate 11,016,535 of OX344842.1, read as the reverse complement.
CAGACTAACAGACAGAGAAACATTAAAAAAATCTGGATGTTCCTATTTTATTTCTTCCTGACTCGGTTTATTGAGGTTTTTTTTCTATATAGGTTGACATTCAGACATTCGACTTCTACAGTTTATTATATGTATAGATTAGCTTTATATGTTTGATCCATAGACAAGTTTTTTTTAATATTCATAACAAATCTTATTTCAAAACGATGGCATTACTACTACTTCAAACTGCCCACCGATTTCTGCCATCGGAGATTGGCCATCTGGCTAGGATATATTATAGAGGACAAGTATGATCGCAAACACCGTTCTATTCCTATATTAGTAAGTTAATATATCAAAGAAAAAAAAAGAGACGAGCAAACCAGGTGTCGCAATGCCCGGGGCTAGCATCAATAATCAAACTACATTTTAATTACAATTCATAAAATTAAATGTGATCAACACATCACTTACCCCAGTCTCGCTTAAACCGTTTCAGATGTCCCATAACCTGATTGTCATCAGGTTTGACTTCTAGAAACTCGTTGGAAGAGTCCTCTTCGCCCTCCCAATAAAGATCTCCAGCTGACACCTGCAATGCATTAAAAAAATACATTAAAACTGTACTGTGACTTACAACTTGACAACCCCCGTAGCGGTATTTGGCTCGCTTTAAATCTCGGAGGTCGTGGGTTCGATACCAACGCCAGAAAGGAAATCTTTGTGTAAATCCGGGTCTGGTTGGTTGAGGGTGGTCCCGATTGTTATAACATCATCTATAATGATTAATCGCACATGAAGGAACGGGCAGCAGCGTTTCCTTGTATCTTAATACATTCAACATAATACTGCGGTCACCAACCCGCCTGCCAAGCATGGTGACTATGGCAAATCCCTTCCCTCGGGAGGAGGACCATTTTCAGCAGTGGACGTTATACGGGCTGATGATGATGACAACTGTGACTTAGGCCGGTGCCACACAGATATTACTACTGTAACGTGGCGGCAATTTCATGAAAACAAACTCATGTTATATCTCAGGAACTACTGGTTCGATTTGTTCGATTTGTTCAATTATTTCAGTTTTAGATAGCCCATTTATTAAGGAAGGCTATAGATTATATTTTATTATGCAGTTCTCACGGGAACGGGAGCTGAAGGAGTTACGCGGGTGAAACTGCGCTCGGGAAGCTAGTACAAATATATAAAGCTGAAGAGTTTATTTGCATGAACGCGCTAATCTCAAAAACTACTGGTCTGTTTTGAAAAAAAATTCAATGTTAGATAGCCCATTTATTAAGAAGGGCTGTACATTATATTTTATTATGAAGTTCCCACGGGAACGGCAGTTACGCGGGTGAAACCGCGCGCGGAAGCTGTCAGCGGCCGCGCTCCTGAAACGACAAGCGAAAATTATTTGTTTGTTCCACTGTGGCCCCGACAAGGGCTCCGACCTACCTAAGCTGACAGATTGAGAGACTTAACTGTAAGGTAGTCAAATCCTAAAATAATCTAGTTGTAAATTAAAAATCATTTTTTTATTTCAACGTATTAAGACGACACCGACGTCTGTGTTCAGCGACGAAGTAAAAAGATTTAGGTTCCGCGTTAGCCGTACGGCTCTGGACGGCTCCATACGGATTACGCAACAGAAGTAAGTATTAACTGTAATTACTGTAAACACGTTTCGGTTTCCTTTACCGCCGTCGGTACAGGGCTGATACGAGTCTGTCCCGAGTTGTACCTATCACGTCGGGTAACAGGTAGACACTCGCTGCCAGCAGAAATTACTTACTGAGAAAAACCTCTATAGTTCACGAAAATTCGTAAAGAAATGTTTATTAGCAGTCACCTAAGGCTCTTTGGGTTGGGATTATGTTGAATTGGCAAATAGATGTTCTGTGATTGGTCCGGACCGCTCAGTATGCCCCGCCTTTATAACGATCTTCATTTAACTGTTGAACCTCGGTCGAGAAATCTCCGCCTTTATTTTACACATATAATATATTTAAATACTTTCTTATACCGCTTAAATTTTACTCAGATTCAGTTGGAATTTGGAGGGATCGTTTATTACGTCGGCAGTGGTGCACTCGACTGCACCAGCGCGGCGGCAGTTAGTCTGATGCAATGTATGCACGATGCACGAGGTGTAACATAAAGTAACTCTGAAGGTTGATTTTAAATAATGGTACACTTAGATCATTGAAGCTAATTTGGATTTGTATCACTATTAAATTCTATTAAATTAAAGAGCTTAACAGTGGCACAAATTCAAATTTGCTGTGTATTATCCCGCTTAATAAATAGACCATCCCATGTCCTCCCATGGGTGTCGTAAGAGGCTATTAAGCCACATACAGCTAATGGATGAGCAGCAGCAGGTATCATCTCAAGGACTCACCATCTTGCTGCGATCACCAATCCACCTGCCAAGCGTGATCATCATCAGCCCGTATATCGTCCACTGCTGAACATGGGCCTCCTCCCGAGGGAGGGTTTTTAGTACCATAGTCATAGTCACCACGCTTGGCAGGCGGATTGGTGGCCGCAGTGTTATGTTGTAATAAAAGGGGAAACGCGGGGCTGCCCGTTCCCTGGTTCTCTTGTTGCATATGATATTATAACAATCGGGACCAACGGCTTGAGGTGCTTTCCGAGGCACGGAGGGTAGCCCCTCAACCAACCAGACCCGGAAAGAAATCTTAGAATTTACACAAAGATTTCTTGTCAGGTGTAGGGATCGAACCCACGTCCTCCGAGATTGAAAGCGAGCCAATTACCGCTACGCTACGGAGGTTTTCAAGCCAAGCGTGATGATTATGGCAAATTAACTCAACGTTTTCCGGTTTTCCGTGGTCTGATAAGAGGAGAGCCCATATTTAGTAGTGGACGTAAATGAACTGATACAGTACAACCTTTTATGTGCCACTATCAAATTGAGGCAGTATTTTTAAAAAAATATTTTTTTGTTAAATCTGAAAAATAATATGGTTGTCATTGTCAATTTTAGTTAGTTTCATAGGGTAAGTATGCGTGATAGTTAAAGATTGGTTTTTGCATGTGAGACGATTTAGAGATGTGAGAGATGGGATTTAGAGGGGACGTGCCTTAAAAACAATGATATGGGATTATCGACTATATTTTAAGTACAAACTATAATCGTTTTAATATACATTTAGAACATGGTGTATATATTATTTATATAAAACGACATCGTCCCCAAACATATTGTTAAATACTGAATTTTACACGCCATAACCAAAAAAAGATATAGGGTCTATGCTAGAAACGAAATCCAAACTAATAAAAATTGCTTAATCCAAACAAATAAAAATAATAATAAATCACAGATTGCCTAAATTATGCATAGTAGCATCGTTAGTCTTTAATTACCTTAATCACTACATAGTATAACATTAAGTCGCTTGCCGCTGTCTATCCGTCCCTATGTAGGTATGCTTAGATCTATAAAACTTCGCAACAGATTTTGAAGCGGTTTTTTTAATAGATAGAGTGATTCAAGAGGAAGTTTTATAGGTATGTATGATACATCAGCATTGCACCAGTGAGAAGCCTGGGCGGGTCGCTAGTAGATAAAAATATGTTGTTTAGTAACGAATCAGAAATCATTTATTATTTCAAAGTTTATATTCGAGAATTAATTAAATTAGAAAATTATAAATTTATACTAATATATAAAGCTAGTTTGTTTGTTTACTTTAATTCAAGAAATACTATTCCGATTTAAAAATATATTTCAGTGTTAAATAACCCATTTATCTTGGAAGTAGGAAGGGTGTAGGCTATAGTGAATTATGAAATTCTTGCGGGACCGGGAGCTGTGAGGATAACACCGCGCGCAAGAATTTAGTCATAAATAAAACACACACATAGAATAGTCAGAAATGCTCACTTATTTTTATAAGAATTTAATTTAATTATTATAATTAAATGAAATTTTGCATTTACTTATTAAGAAACACATAACGCAACGTAACACGTTACGCTTAATGCAATATATCCGCCATATGGCTGACATAACATTAACAGACTAGTTAAGAATTTATAAATTTAAAATTGAACTACAAATTTTAAAAAGGGAATAAATGCCAAAAAATCGCCTTTGGATTAAAAAACACTTTATTTAGATGATTCAATGAATTTTATTTCTTTCTTCCAAATTGTAGTTCAATTTTACCTTAAAAGTAATTTTCCTTTATTTTTTGAGTTACTAACAGTTATTGGTTTTATCACATCTAGGTTTGGGTAGGTATTGGGACCTTCGACTAGATAATAATATTTATTTAAATTACACCAACATCAAACATTTTCAGACACACAAGAAAGAAAAGCTTTATTCTTTAACTAGCTTCCCGTGCACGGGGCAACCGCGAAACTCCTGTTCCTTTTGAGCGTCCTGTTTTCGTAGTTCATAATTAAATATAATAGCTTATAACCTTCTTCGATAAATAGGCTATCAAACACTGTATGACCAAATAAAAAACAATTTCATCGTAAGTTTTAAACGCGTACATAAAACACTATTTTTTTTTATTAAGTCATGTTCACTTATAGACAAGATACACTTATCGTTATAGGTATTAAAAAAAAACATTCCTTCTCTTTAAATAAAGAACGCAGTGAAAGAAACTTTATTTTAATTTTAAACATATTTCACTCTAGTGAAAATAATCCCTGTGTCGCCGGGGACTTCACAAACACTCAATTCACGGAGAAAGGGCACATTCAAACTCAGAACAATGATATGTGGTTCACACAAAATTGTCCCGGGTGTCGTACCCAGAACAGCGGTGGAACAGAACAGAACAGTTAAATTGAGGCTGCTATAAAATCTAACATTGAAGAGAGGCTCGATTCTATTTAAACTGTTTTTAATAAGACTACATAATATTAATAACAACTAAAACCAAAACCGCAACAACCCTACAAAACGTCATACGCTACAATTCACCCAAACAAAATGTGAAACATCAAAAAGCCGGTCAAAGATCGTAATATCGTCATTAAGTCAGAGCGGGAGTCATGATTCTCAAATAAATCGACACTCGAGCCGCAATTAGGGGAGGGTGGGGTCCGTAGAACTAGGGAGATTTCCTTGCAATTTTAGTTAGTCCGACATGATCCGTCGACGGGTGCGAACGACACGACGTGCAAGCTAATGGCCAGCGGGACGTACAATCTTTCCGCTTTACATTATAAACGTCCACGCTGCCTTTTGGGTTGCCGCCAAAAGTTTTACTTACATACTTTATTGGACAAATATAGCTTTTGAGTGCTTTTTAATATTGATATTAATAATCGTAAAGTTTAAATTACCTAAAATAAGTTCAATAAGATAAAAACAAAGTAAATTATATATCCATCCGATAAAAGAATGCGTATTTATAAATGAACTATGTATATGTTATCGTAGTAATATAGGTAATTATTGCATCTCAATCAGATCGTAAGTGTAGTAGTGTACAAAGGGATCTACAATTAAACCTGTTTAAGAAAACTACTCATTTCATACAATAAACACTGTGGTTTCAATGTACTTGTGTAAAGATGACATCTACATGTCAAGCAGAGCGCCCACTTTACGAATTTAAGGACTTATGGTAGTTTGGCTTTCGAGCAAACGATTTATTGCAGCTACGAGCGTCTTCAAAGCCTTGTAAATGACGTTACATGCGGAATATTCCCAACGAACTAAATACCGAAACATATTTTAACCGACAGACATTGTCCTGTCTTAACTAAGCCGTGATTTGCACTAAGAAATTTAGTTTTTTTACATTCTCTTTGTATGATAAGTATTTTAGTCTCCGCCCGGAGCATTTGAAAAAGATATAATTTTTTTTTACATCCTCTGTGACGATATTAGCAGCACGCATTCTGTCGATGTTATGTCAAGCGCTAAGGTTACACAAGAAAATTTAATATGGTGGTAAAGTATTCTTAAATTTTCTAATTTTCCGCATAATGTTCTTATTTTTTTCCTTCATGAGAACTTTCTCCTGACAATAACAAACACAATAATAAAAGAATTAGCGAAATCTGTCCAGTAGTTCCCGCGTGATGCCGTGACCAAAGAATTCATTTTTATATAAATATATACAACGTTGATATGACAGAGGGGCATTAAATTACGCTACGTTTACTATACGTGTTGTTTATTAATCCGATACGGTATAAAAATAAAAAGCAACCAAATTGAGATTTTTTTTCTTTCAAACAAACTAAATAGCTTACAAATCAGAGTAAAACGTAACCACCCTTTGTAAATAAATTTCACTGACCTAGCAAAGCGGCAACGTCGCGCGCGCGCCCGTGCGGGATGTTTTGCAATGATTTGCGTCAGAGCGGCAACAACGCATCGTAAGGAAAGATACATCGTGTTCAAACGGCGCAAAAACTTAAAAAATCATTTGCGACTAAACTACTGCTCCTATTTAATTGATTTTTGGTACAGAGCTTGGAAATGGTACCTAGTATAGGCAGTTTAAAGGAAAGCCCCTCTGTCGTATCAACCCTGTATATAATTTGGATTAGTACAAATGATTACTTGTGTTGCTAATTTTCTCGCGTAAAAAGCATCATGGAAAAAAAAATGACAAAAAAGGAAAGGTGCTTTATGGTAAGAGTATGTAAAGAGCCTGTAATACTGCAAGAGTGGCCAGAAACAATAACAATTGAACTTTGATACAGTACGCTTTGATGTAGTACAAGAGACGTGACCAGAGGAAGGGTCATGGAGATTTATCATGCCAGACTGCATTATGTGTTCGGTAACATTATAACAACTATATTGTACGAAATCAGCCGTTAATTGGTGCGGTTATTCTTCAAGCTCAAACTGATGTTTTATCATGACAAGTTCTCCTCGCCCGGTGACCATTAACGGAACGATATGACTGTGACTTCGGTAAAAATCTCTTCATTACTCTATATGTTATCTATATACATAATCTATATCTAAAGATATAATAAAACTGTAGACCGAATCGTAGTAGAGTACAGTCAAGGGGATTAGTCTAGTCAACAAGTTCAAATTGGTGAAAAATAGTGATAAAGCTCCTAAAAATAAGAGTGATAACTCATTGGATTCGGAATGATGTCTAGAAAAATGTATTCGAAGGAATAATTAGCACGCAAAAAATTACAAAAGTTATTAACAAATTAGGTTGAAAAAAAAAACGGATTTCATTGTTTGTCAATAACTCCGAAACTATTCATATTAAAGAATTTTTAAAAAAAGCGTCTTCAAGAGGAAGAAATTTCCAATAAAAAAGTTCTTACTTCCGGAGTTCTATCTTGAACCTGTTGACTAGACTAGATGTAAAATAGAACACATCAAGATTTTTTTATTGTTTTATTTCTCTGTCTGTTAGCACGGGCTAATCTCCGAAACTGTTGCACTGATTTAAATGAAATTTTGCATGGTGATAACCACATCCCTGGTCAACATTTAAATACTTTTAATCACAGAAAATTAATGAGTTCGCTTGGGATTGTTAAAAATCCGAAGGATCCAGGAATCCAAACACCACGCGGAAAAAGTCGCGGCCATCAGCTAGTAACTTAATAAATTTACCTATTTAAAATATTTTCTGGATGCTAAGTAATTGCTGAGAAGCGAAGACATTTCGACAACCTCCGTAGCGTAGTGGTATTTGGCTCGCTTTAAATCTCGAAGGTCGTGGGTTCGATCCCAACGCCGCCGTACAGAAAATCTTTGTGTAAATTCTATGATTTCTTTCCGGGCCTGGTTGGTTGAGGGACTACCCTCCGTGCCTCGGAAATCACGTTAAGCCGTTGGTCCCGATTGTTATAGCAATATCTATAATAATAGTATATCAAGTAACGCGCTGCAGCGTTTCCTTGTGTGGTACAACATAATACTGCGGTCACCAACCCGCCTGCCAAGCGGGTTGACTATGGCAACTACCCTAGCTCTCCCGGGAGGAGGCCCCTGTTCAACAGTGGACGTTATACGGGCTCATGATGATGAAGACATTTCAATCAAAGTCATAGTAATATTATTATGTGATTAGCTTCCTGATTAGCCATGTTTAAGACATGTAATGTTCTTGCACTACTAATATCCTACCTATAAGTAGGCCAATGAGTTTAATTTAAGTAAGGTGCCAAGTTTAAACGTGGCAAGTTTTAAATCTAATAGGCACTTAAGTGTTAATAAGTCAATGTTACGAGCAGTTGTATTTTCATTGAGACGGTTAGTTTTCACTGAATTCGGAGAATAACATTGGCAAGCAAGGTCATTGGCAAGCAAGGTTTGTAACACACATGCAAGGTTCTGAACAAACTAGATTTAAATTTTCAGTTAATTATTATTATAATATTATAGTTTTACTTCCTTTTAGTTTAAAAATATTTTACATATGTATTTGTAAATAATGATGCAACTAAACTAAAATAATTATTTCAGATATGCATGAAGGAAAATTTACTTTGTATAGAATCATATTTATACAATGATATGTATATCATATTGAATATAGATATTAATGTGTATTGCAAATGATACACAGAACAATAGGGTAGCAATATTCATTCATATTCAACTACCTTTCCGTGCGCGGTTTCACTATTATAGTCTTGAACTCCTGGATAACAAAGCTTTCTAATAGGGAAAAAATAATTGAAATGTGGCCAATATTTTCAGTACAATCGTAAAAAAAATTCAAATGGGCGGGACACGTAACTTAAGAATGACAAATAGACAATTTTATCAACCACATGGAATGGACCACCAGGAAAACGTCGCGTAGGCAGACATCCTGCCCGTTGGGTAGACGACCTGAACAACAGGATAGGAACGCACTGACTTGGTAAAGCAAAAACAGGCAAGAATGGAAATACTTAGAGGAGGCGTTTACTCGAGAGGGGCTCATGTAAAACTGTTAGAAAAACAATTACAAATGAAAATTTAGTAGTTTTTTTTTTTTTGTAATTTAGTAACATACCCAAAAATATATTTGTACATGTAATAACTATCTATTTATTATGTTGTATTATTATTTGTCGACGCATGAAATAAAAAGCTTTTTTATATTTTATTTGAAATGTTATACTAATATATAAAAGCTGAAGAGTTCGTTTGTGTACTTGAACGCGCTAATCTCAGCAACTTCTGGACCGATTTGAAGAATTATTTTAATTTAAGATAGCCTATTTATCGTGCAATGCTAAAGGTTATATAAAATCATGAACCTAAGCCGACTTGCTTGTATGAAGCATGTTATGTGAGTAAATGGCAACAGGCGTGAGCTTATGTATGTATGTATGTAAAATCATGAAGTTCATAAGGGAACAAGTGCTACGCTTGTGAAACAGCGTGCGGGAAGCTTATTTATTATATCAATTATTATTATATTAATTAATATAACCTTGAATCTACTACGTATCAAATCAATTTACTGCTTTCTATATTGTAAATTATTAAAGGTAGGAGTGTAGGTACAGGTAACAATTATAGACCCTGTCTGGCACACTTGTTTTTAATGATTAAAATAACATTATGATACATCGTAGTACAAACGAGACGATTTTTTTTATTTTGATTAAGTTGATATTAGTCGCTAACAGCCTTTAAATTAAACTTTTGTTTTACCATCTACTCACCCGCGATATAAAATGACGGAACTCTAAATATAGGTAGTGACTTAAAGGAGAGCCCTTGACAGTCGCACAGGAGGGAATACAATCTAACATTAAAATTTGGTTTTACCGTTACCCGGGACCCGGGGGGTTTTAGTGGGTAAACAAGAGAACTAACGCTATGACTGCAGAGGTGGAAAAAAAACTATAGGTACTGTGTCCAAATTATAAACTAAATACTTATTCCAAAGAATGAATTTGATGCGGCCGTAGCCCAGTGGCTAAGGCGACGGACTTGTGATGTTGTGGTCGCCGCGCCGCAACCCCATCCATTCATTGCACTACCGACGTGAAATCACTCGTGACACAAGCATTTAAGCTTAGCACGAGGGGTAAACAAGAATTCTAGTAGACTGCAAAACTCTGCTTGAAATAATAATTAAAAAAATAACGCCGTTTAGCTAAACTTCGCTGTCAAATCAAATTTAGTTTCTGAGACATGAAGCATAAGCAAATATTTCTAGATTTTCTTATTAACAAATAAAATTCAGTGGCAACAAATAACGTTTATCATTCGATTGATTATGAATGAAAATGTTAATCATAGATTAAGTTTTACGATAGTCAAATCAAATCAGTTAATATGGTTTCGGAAAAAAACCTCTTAAGCTCAAGAGTTTTATCAGCTGACTGGTTATTGTCAACATACTAATATTATAAAGAGGAAAGATTTGATTGTTTGTTTGTATTGAATAAGCTCCGACTACTGGAGTGATTTGAAAAAATCTTTCACCGTTGGGAAGCTACCCTATCCCCGGATGACATAGGCTATATTTAATTATAAAGTTCCCACGGGAACGGAAGTAACGTGGTTAAACCGCGCGTAGGAAGCTAGTTATATTAATATAACTCAAATGTAACAGACAAATTTACCTATGGGCATATTATTCCGAATTTTTCATTATTTATCGGCAAAGTTATGGCTGAAAGTTAAAACTATGATTGATGTAGTGGGTACCTACTGTCATATAACCAAACCGCATCTGACATTAAATTAAGATAATTCAGCTAGCTAATTATTCATCCACCAAAGCTAATTGATTTACTAGTACACATCATATCAATCTATTGTCATCCACTGCTGAACAATGAACATAGGCTTCCTTCATCGATTTCGATCGGAGGACGATAGCTAGCGGCATGTATCCACTGACTAGGTCCATCGTGCAGTCGTTACGCCTGTCAGCTTTATAACTATAAAAATAATATTATTTAGTATTTGTATTAATAATATTTGCACCTCAATGAAATGAAATGAAATAGTTTATTTGTAAAGTAGACGAATAATTCGCGCCTGTTATACGTCATTTACAATGTATTTAACATTATATAAAGGTCTTTAGTAAATGATATTACTTAACTGTATGGTCACTTAGTATGTTAAACTACTATTATAATCTTATTTTAAAAATCAATAAAATGTATATAGATAAATATAAATAAAATAAAATGAAAAATTGTCGCGAGCAAAGCGAGTATACACAAAATAATAATAATTCATTTTTCATTTTCATTGATGAATTACATATATTTTAATATTTTATTTTTATGAATTGACTTATGGCATTATTTAAATACCTTCTATTTGTTTTTTCTTATTATAATTTTAATTTAATTTGGATAATTTTGATGGTCCAACTATGGATTGACATTTTAATTTGATAATTGTGATGATTTAAATATAGAAGGCATGTATGATTTCTAGAATCAATTTTGTATTAGAAATTCAGACACAATGTAAAAATTGTTATTGAATAAATAAATATAATTGAATTGTTTCTTTGGTACACCAATCTGGCCAACTTCTTATATTAATAAAAGTGTTTACTATAAACTAAAGAGAAAAAACTAAGATTTAAGTATTTATATTATTTGGGATTATTTATAAGCCATCCAAGCGTTGATTGAGTTTACACAGAATTCGGGGAAATGGGTGTATACAGGAAGAAATAAGTATGCTACCATGTCAAGATCGAGCACATGTTAATCTACCTTTATAGTTACAAACGCAAGTGTATAAGCTAAAGTAAACAAATTTTCTGTTTAAAATAAAGAAACTAACTAAATATAAACTAGTAGAAGTATGTAAACATAATCATTTTACATTTAAACATTACTGGTGGGCTACATCCGATTATTTTAAGTTTCATTTAGTTTTTGTGTGAAAACAGATTCTAAATATAAGCACGTCTCATCGTGTTGCGGTAATTAAAAACATATTGATATATTTTTTACACTCCTAGAAAACAAATATTTATTTTATCATAATCGAATAATCTAATGGTTTATTTATAATAGTGTGTTTTCACCTTTACCGTTTAGTCTATGCCATTGAAGTCAGTCAAATACGGAGTATTTGGTTTAAGCCCATTGAGCACGTAACAATGCCTTATAATGTTCTCCTTATTCAATGATTTGTCTATATTAATTCGACAGAATGATAGCACAGCCATTAAGTAATTTACCTTGAATATTTTCTAGAAGTTATAAACATCGGTGACTTAAAATTTAATTGTACAAGTAAAAAAAATCAAATCCAAAATATATTATCAGAGAACAGTTTGTCATAAAATAAGCCTTGAAGAAGGAAGTTTTGCCGGCAGTTAGGGACTCATCATACTTAATCAGCTCTATTGAGCTTATGTCTATAGAAAACGATGATTCTGTATGGAGGGGCTCATCTTATGATTTTTTTGAAAAACGACTATTTGTTAAAAAATATCATCTAGGAAACTATTCTCTGCGAGTAGGTATATTTTGGATTTGTTTTTTTTTATATAGAGGCGTGAGCAGCATTTTTGAAAGTGGCAAAGAGTCGTTCTAGAACTTTGCCATTTTAGAAAATTGTATTATCACATTTATACTAGGTAAGTATGCACTTTGCAAAATGTTGTCCCATAGTTGTAATATCTATAAAATTAATTTTTTCAACTCCCAGTAATATTTTTAGGTAATTGTTTAGTGTTTATTTCAGCACAAAATTATTGTAATATTGTGTTAAAACTAATCAACTTATGATATTAATTTAAAGTGATAATAAATAACTATCATCAATTATTAAAACATAGAACACATTTTTAAGGAAACTTTGTAAATTATATTTTAATAAAAAACTCTTGATTTATTATTATTTAATAATTAGTTAGAAAGAGTATAGTTTAATCTACGATTACATGCCTTGGATCAAAGGAAATTGGCTCATTGGGTCTTTTACTTGATGTGTATAAAAAGTTTGCAAAATACAATATTTAAAACTCGTACCAAAAAAAAACACTTTAAGCGCATTCTTAGAAAGTGCTGCATCACCGTACAATTAAGTTACGCCGCATTAAATTTATGATTAAGCATCTCAAGTCTGAAGTGACGAGAAATATTCGAGATATAGAATTGGTATCGGTGTACCGTCAAATTCCAAATCTATGTAAATAAAAAAAGGCTAAGAGCGTGTGGGGCATGCACATGAAAGGGTTTCGTAGCCATGCAAATCTAAAATACATTTTTTTTTAATTAATTACACAGTTCAAAAAAAATTTACTTTTTTCATGATGCAGAACTTCTATTTTAATTTTTGTATTATTCAGTGTCAATTAAAATCTGAACAATAATTACAATTTATATATCACGTCACATTTTTGCCATATTTGCTTGTAAATATATAAAAATATGCTTATTTATCTATATTTGCAACTTTATTTAGAATAGTATAATATTGAAAGTTCTTACAGGCTTATATCACATTTTTTTCAGAATTATTTAAGTAATATTTCAAAAGTTAAGGAGGGGGACGCTCTAATTTTAACTTTGTATTAGGTTATCTCGAGACTCGGTTTGATCTACATAGTTTCAAGGCAGTATTTGTCCGTAAAGTAAGTATTCAAAAACATTAAAAAATATATAATATATACGTATATAGTTATGGTCGATAGTTTTTACCTATATTTATTACGTGTTAACTTCCGATTCGCGTTGGACATAGCATTTATAGAATTTGGTGCACGCTCCGATATATCAATTACGCTCGGAGAACTTCAAAGTGCATTAAATGGCATAACCTAATTAATTACACCACAACAAAAGGAAATATATACATATAATAATACTAGCTATACGTACCGTGTCAACCATAATGTTCTAGATGAAACAAACCAACTAGACTTATACCTACACATATTCTGTAGCCCAATGGCTAGGGCGTCGGACTTGCGATCAAGTGGTCGCCGGTTCGATCCCCACCCATTGCACTACCGACGTGAACCCACTCGCAATACAAGCATTTTAGCATAACACGAGGGGTTAACAAGAATAATAAGACTACAAAACTGCTAGTAATAATGAGAAAACTAACAACTAGTGACTTTGAAAAGGGACATTTAATCTGTACTAATATTATAGAGCTGAAGAGTTTGTTTGCTTGAACGTTGTCTCAGGAATACTGGTTTGATTTGAAATAATCTTTTAGTATTATATACCCCATTTATCAAGGAAGCCATAGCCATATATTGTGTATGCTAATTGGAGCGGAGCACAGATGAAGAATGTTTTACAATCGGGGTTATCCCTACGTAACTATATCACACAGACAAAGCCGCGGACACAAGCTTATCTATTATATATTTGATACTATCAAAGTCTTAACTAATATTAAAACCCGAAAATTACTCTTTTTAAATCAGTTCCATATACAAAGTCAGCAAATATGTACACACTGTTCTTGTATTTTACATAATTACTGTTGTAACCATTAAGATAAATGGGTAACTGAGTACAAGGCAAGTAGTATGATGTTACTTCATTAATAAAATAATTCATTAAAGTACCGTGGGTCCGTCTAATTGTCTACACAATTAGTAACTGGTCCCTCCCGATTGCGGATGAAGTTGAAAAGGATACGGCCTTTCACGTATAGGTATACTTACATGAACAGCGTTTGACCATCAATTTCTGTGGTCTTGGGCTAACTGGGCCCCCCAGTTAGCCCAGGACCTTATAAAATAAATTAATTTCCATTAACTTCGTATTTTTTTAATGGACTAAGGTAATTAATGGATTAAGTGCCTTCGGGGGCAATACATTACCCCCTTCCTCCCTCCGCCAAAATCGTACAAGTCGAATTGAAAAATTATTTATGTTAGTAGAGAATATAAGATTTAGCTCTTCTAATTATTCGTCCTGAGATAACCCCAAACGTATGAAATATTATCAACCGATTTGCAGATAGACTTCCATTTGTTGCGGTAGCTCGTACCGTCTACGCCTTAACATTCCCCTGGGGCCCCTTCATATTTAAGGGTAGCCCAAAAATCTTTTACTTAAATCCCCCCCTGTATGAAGTTACAGAGAAAAGTGGGCCGATTGAGATAAGTCAGCTGATGAGATGAATAGTAAGCTTAGTTAGTATTTTATCTTCTAAACTTTACCCATCATCCTATTAAAAATACTAATTGCATTCCAAAATAGGTCACGCCAAAAAAGTTAAAAAAAGAATTAACACTAGAGTACCTACTTAATAAATAGACATCAAAAATACTCATTTTAAACTTAAATTAAAAACAAATGGTGGGGCTAGTAGGGTTTCTGGATTTTATAAAAAAATCGGATTGCGATTTTTTTTTTCCTAACTTCTTGTGCATTCAGTATTTTTGATGAGTAGTCATTATATTTGGTAATTCATAAAATAGATTATTTTTAATAATAGGTGAACTGGGAACCTTGCCAGTTTTAGAACAGTAGCATTTTATAAGTTAGATTGGAATTAAATAGGTTACTTTTATTAGTACATTATGTATTTTATTAATTAATGTAAAATTATGTGAGTAAATAAATGCATCTTAAATAATTGATAATATGTATTTATTATATAAATAAATACATATATTTATGTAATGTATCACTATTATGAATAATGTCAAGATAAATGTATCCAATTAACCGACATTATTTAATCAACTGCCAAACTCGATTCTAGAGTATCTAAAGCATGTTTAGGTTATTTGTAAGGATAATTCCCGCGAATAAATATGACACCTGGTTGGAAAATCAACCGTCATCCCGATACCCCGCGCCAAGCCCCGCTTTCGCCCTGGGGTAGGGTCAGCATTTAGAATTATTTGTTCGGTATTGAGCTTTAACTATTGTTATGTTCGGATGTTGTATTTGTTATTGGATTTGATTTTTTTTGTTGAACTTTTGCGTTATTTAAATAGCCTTTAAATAAGATATTTCGGACGCAGAATAAAATGCAATTTTTTTTCGCACTTTAATCAAATGTCACTAAAACCAGGTGTAATATTAATCCAGAAGTTATAATCATATCGAATCTAAAGACAATCCTCCAATTATGAAAACGTTCAAATTTTACGTTTGGTCCAATTTTTTTGTTCCCGTAAATGAAATGGCCGACTAACTACCAAATTTAAAACGAAATGTGTACTCTGTGAGTACCTCAGCATATGCACTGTTTGTTTTGACTCTATTCCTTCAAATGAGCGTTCCGTTTGACGCAAATGTAAATGCACCGATACACAAACCGTGAAGTTTTTTAAGGTTTATTGAGTCTAGTTTACTAAACTTAAAATGGGCTCGGGTACTATTTATAAGTAAATCAAAAGCTTGATAACCGCCGTGGCATATGGCATAAAGGCAAGGAGGTCGTAGGCTCAATCTCACAAGAAATCTTAGTGTATATTCTTAGTGTGTTTCTTCCGTGCCTCGAAAAGCACGTTAAGCAGATGTCGATTGTTATAACAAGCGTATACAAAGGAACGGGCAGCAGCGTTCCCATGTGTGTTTGAACATAATACTGCGGTCACCAACCTGCCTGCCAAGTGTGACGACTATGGCAAAATCCTCCATTAGGAGGAAGCCAATTTAGCAGTGGTCATTATACAGGGTGATGATGATGAAATCAATAGCTTTGTGTGAATTGAAATGTTAAATAAATTATACATGACTGCACCGACGGCTCAGTTATAGTTGTTGCTTCTGAGACCTGGACCTAGTCATTCCTAACCACAATGTATAACAAGACTCAGAACTCTCTCACTAAATGTGGTCCACATAAATACCTAATCTATACTTCTATACTAATATTATAAAGAGGAGAAATTTGATTGTTTGTTTGTATTGAATAGGCTCCGAAATTACAGGACCGATTTGAAAAATTCTCGTTATTCAAAGCGTTGGAAAACTACACTATCTCCGGATGACATAGGATATAATTAATTGTTAAGTTTTTTTACAATCGAGCAATATTTTAACAAACAAAATACCATGTTTATGCTCAAAGCTATAATGATGTTTCCCAATTAGTCAAACAGAGTACAACGTGGGCATTTTCCGACTTCAGTGCTGGTTTGATGGAGTGTTGACTATGATGGAGTGACTGAGCCATATTTTTGTAAAAAAGGTATCAAAACATCGGCACTAGTGTATCAAAATACCATTCTTGTGAGTAGTTAAGCGCATTGATGAAGAACTGATGGCTGGTGGAACAGAAAGGAGGAGGCCTGTGTTCAGCTGTGGACAACTTGCTGATACTGCTAATTAATTACTGATGCTGAGTCTTTGGATAATTTTTGCTAAGGTCTGAGTTGTTACTAGGAGTTTATAAGACGCTGGTAATTTTAAAAGTAACGAAAATACCAAATGCCTTTTTCTATATGTATAAAAAATGAATCCCTATTTCCCTTAGTCACGGCATCACGCCTGAACGACTGGACCGATTTCACTTATTATTATTTTGTTGTGTTCGTTATTGTCAGGAAAAAGTTCTTATAAAAGAAAAAATAAGAAAATTGCGCGCATAATTAGATTTTTTTTTAAATAATTAACCACCATACAACATTTTCTAGTGTAACATTAGCTCTTTTGACAATAAGTATAAACTTTTTAATGTAATCTCATGGCGTTTGACATATTATTGACAGAATGCGTGCTCTTTTGGATACATCACGGTTTGTTCGGAGCTATTACGCCCAATATTAAAAGTTAAATTTAATATAACTAGTTTTAGTTAAGACAGGACAACGTATGTCGGGTCAGCTAGTTGATAATATACTCTATGAAAAATCAACCTTTCAAATCAGAACTGACTGCAACTTCACCGGTGGCTTAGTTGTTACGGAGATTCTTCTGAGACCAGGTGTTTTGCGTTCGATTCCTGCCCGGGACAATTATTTGTGTGAACCACGGAAAATTGTTCTGTGCCTGGGTGTATTTTGTGTCCGTGAATTGAGTGTTTGTGGGTTCTCGCTTAGTAGGCGGCGGCACCTCCATCGCTGTCGGAGATACGACGCATTATTTAGGCATCATCCTCGACAGGTAGATCTTCGGGGCTCACTTTCAGCAGTTGGCCACGAAGTAAGTTGCGGCGGCGCGGGCTCTGGGTGGCCTCCTGCCGAACCTTGGCAGGTCAAGGAGAGTTGCCGGCGGCTTTACGTCGTGGCATAAGAAATCGAGCCACCATGTTCTCCAGAAATTGAAATACCGGCTTGAAGGGCATCACATGCAATGGAACGTCCTCATAGACTCAAAATATACGAGCCCACACTTTGCACTTTCCATCAGGGCGTTCCAGTGGAAATCTTCCTGCTTCTCATCAGACCCTCGTCATCATGTGGAATGGAAAGTAACTACTCATAAAACTACTCAAACTCGACTATCTTGTTCAGTAGGTACAGGAGTTCCTATGGCCATCTTCCGATTCCATCATCAGATCAGCTCTATATAATTGCATTGTCACACGATATACATATGCTTGCAAAATTTTAGCTCCATCGGAAACCGGGAAGATGGTCAAATTTAACTTGCAAGATTCTACCCGAACTTTAGTAACATAGGTACCTACATCCACTGCAAGTTAAATAAAAGCTTTTAAAATAGAACACATCCAGATTCATTATTTTACATGCCTTTTGCAAAAATAATGAATCTGGATGTAGCAAATGAAAACAAAATATATTCCCCTAGCAAGATAAAAAATAATTTTCGGTTTTCATTTTAACTTGATGGTTAAATATTAAACATTACAATGTTATTGACAGGCGAATTTACAATGCCAAAAACAAATCCTTTGCTGAATTTCGAATTAACAGTTAGGTTTAATCATTAATATATGTTTCATTCGATTGCTTTGTCAGAAATTAAACCAGTTAACTACCTATATAGTTTTTATCTGATTTGGGTCTAATCCTTCCAACCAATTTCGGCCACGGCAAAAAAATCCAAAGGACAAAGACACCTGCCAGTCCTTACATTTTTGGGGTTCCGTACCCGAAGGTATGATACGGGACCCTATTACTAAAACTTCCCTATTGGTCTGTCACCAGGCTGTATCTCAAAAACTGCGATAGCTAGACAGGTGAAAGTTTCATAAAGGATGTATTTCTTTTGTCGCTACAACAACAAATACTTAAAATAAATTAAAGGGGTTCCCATAAAACAAACTTTTTTTTGCCCTTTTTTGCTCGAAATCAATAACGGCAACAGGTAAAGCACTGGAAAATGGCACGGAACCTTTCCGGCGCGGTTTCGACTCGCATTTGGCCGGTAATTGTTGCAGCGGCCAAAACAAAAATTATTCACGTAAACCTATTACAGGTATTTGTAAATAGTCAAAACATAATTTAGCTTATCAATCTACTACGTTAAATTAATTAAGTTCATTTGATTATCGCTGCTTATTAAAATAGTTTACATAGCTTTAGCCTAAAAGCTGTCAAGTATAAATAAAATATTATTTTGATATCAAGAGTGAACAGTCTAAGTTTTGTCTTTTGAGTAAGTTATTATTTAGCCGGTACATAAGTAGGTATATCGACGAACGCGCTTTGTTCTTTATTCAATCTTTTTATTATTATTTCAAAATTCGGTGAGAGATCATGTGAAGAACTGACATCCTGACGAGCTTTCCGAGGCGCGGGTGAAATATTATCAACTTTTTGACTACTGATATTTTTGTGCCATAACTTCTTTCGTGTAATAATTGTTTGTACGAAAGTCTAGCCGTAAATTGATTCTGCCTCATGACAGAATCAATTAACAGCTGGACATTCGTTTAAAATAAAAGGTTTTACGGTCGAAGATAGTACCGCTATACCAATGAAGCAGAAATTATTTGTATATACTAGCTTCCACACGAGGTTTCACCCGCGTAACTCTCGTTCCCATAAGAACTTCATAATTTAGTCTATAGCTTCCTCAATACATATGTATATTGAGGAAGCTCATTAGCTTTCTAAAACTGATAGTAGTTTTCAATTCGGACCCGGAGTTCCTGAGATTAGCGCGTTCAAGCAAACTAACAAACAGACTCTTTAGTTACATATGGTTTACTAATGTTTGTCATAATTTAAAATACCATAATTTCATTTGCCATAATGGTATTTGCCATAATTTCTTTAGAAATAACGCTTCAGTTGCCATAATCGTAAAATGACATAAAATGACTTTCACTAATTCCATTGATCATAATCGATCAAGTGGCATAATAATTTAAATCCATAAATCTATTTGCTATAATTTTCGTTTTCAGTAATGCCATTTTTCATAACTTTTATTCACCATAATATAAATAAAGACAATTATTTCAAGGAAATAAAAACAATATATTAGGTACCTATACTTGAATTATGTTGATTAATAAATGATTATACGCCACAGATTTTTTATTCACAATTAAACCTAAAACTACACGTCATATGGCGTCTGTAAAAGGCCTTAGTCTTCTAACCTAACCTATCCGAGTCGGATTGCACTGAGTCGGGGTGTTAACGATAATTAATTTCGACCTAACAATATAATGTATTATTTTCATAATTATATCAAATTTTGATTATATCAAGAGTCGATTATGAGATGTGTTACTTATGTAAACTAATTATTATGATATATGTTGCTAAAGAAAGTCATTTTATGGCAAATAAAAGGTATCACTGTTGAGTTGTTAAGGCAAGCGTTATTAGTATAAATGATAATAGTGCAAGAAAATATTATGAGCGAGGACCATTATTGCAAACAATAATATTACAAATGAGTTTATGGAAAACAAGAGAATACCGTTACATATTAATATAGATATGAAAATATAATATAGATTTGGTATGAAATTAAAACTTTAATTAGGAGAAGAGAACAAGTTAGCTGTTGCTGATATTGTCTAACCATGCGTTAATTTGGTTTAAGGTCTAAAATATGAGTCTAAGAACTAAAGGTCATAATCGCTTGAAATCCAAGCCTCACAGGGGGCGCCCTCTTGCGCAGGTTGCTTAGTTTGTAGATTTTAAACCATTTTTAAGCCAGGCTTTTATGCCCGGCGAAGTAGCAAAAGTCTCTTTAATAACTACATATTATGTCCGTGCGTAAAAAAACTGCTTGGAATAGTTCTTGCTGGATTTTGTTTTTTCATGTTTGTGTATGTGTTAGTTATGTGTAAAAACATGTGTGATGTGACGCGATGTCCGCCAACATAATGATTTATTCTAAACAAGCGTTCTTCTAGATTTGCTCGTATAGCTGTCCTTTTCGTTCCTGCTAAAACCTGCTGAACATTAAGTTTATGAAAAGATTATTTAAATCTCCAAGGTAGCCACGTTATCCAAGAGTTGAACATTCCTCGTATTTCAACTCTGATTTTGACATAAATGTGTGTCTGTATGTATAAAACAGTTCTGCATCCA